>OX335798.1:12669400-13869400 GCA_946896805.1 Scutellaria galericulata | reverse complement strand
ATACTTTAAAAATCTTTCAGATGCATGTACGCAAATTATAAGTGCTAGGATATGTAACATAATCACGACAATTATAAAATAATTATATATTTAAAATTTTAAAAATAAATTTTACACACAAATAGAACAAATGAGGAAACAATAAAATAAATGTGGGCTAATTGAAATGTTATAGTCATACTTGAGTTCATGAAAATTTAGCGAGTTTAGCAGCCATGTGACTGAAAGACTACGAAATTCATTTTGGAAACTTTGACTTACTATTTCTAACATATAAATAAGTGATATTTAAAAAAATATAAATAAATGAAAAAGAAAATTAAATAGTATATCAATTTAATATATGAAAATTATATTACGTTACAAATACAACATATGTTTCAACAATTAAATATCATATCAATCAAACTATATTGTATATAATTCCTAAATTATATGATATAACAATACCAAAACTATAAATATATATTTTTCAATATAAATAATATATTTTTCAATTTTTTATTTTATTAAGTTCATTAATATTATTTTATTAAATTTGTGTTTTGCATGGGTCTTAGATTTATTATTAATTATATGAATGTTATCAAATAATTGATCGTTGAATTACATATATTAAAAATAGGTGGTTATTATATTTATCGGAGTGATTATTCCACGGCAAAATTGTTTGGTGGTATACTAGTAAGTAGTAATTAATTAGGCGCAGCTAAACAAAATGTCTGAATATAGATTTAATAATGCATCTATATGCCTAGCGTGACATTGGATGCATAATTTTACTTAAACAAAATTATAAATTCAAATCGTCATTCCTCAATTATTATAATTATAACAACAAAATATGCATCTACCTTTTTTTAGGTTTCCAATATTATGAATCTGCATATGGTTTTTCAATCTAATGAAAGTCTCAATAAAATAGACGATCAAGGCAGTTGTATTATATTCCTTAATAATGATAAAGACCCTCTATATATAAAAATAGGAAGTACTTTTTTTTATAAAATTGAATTTAAGTTTTTTTTTTTTTTTTTTTTAATCTTTTGACTATATTTTTTAAATGGTCACCTCTAGAAGGCCCCACAAAAACTATTATTATGTTTTGTGTTTATTTATTAGTTCTAAACGTAGGAAACATATATTTCTAAAATAAAAATTGATGTTTTTTTTTTTGTAACTATAATTCTTAATCCCAAGAACATAAATTATGTTTAATACTTGAATATTATTAATTTTAAAATTAAAAGGTATCGTCTTTCACGACTTGCCTGCAGCGAATCTAACAAATTTTATTAATTGGGACACTAATTTAATAGTATCATGCATGTCTAACTGAGCCAATATTTACTTCCATTAGTTTCTTTAATAAATAAAGGCACAAAATAATATCATCAATAATCTTTTTAAAATGAAATATTATTTTAAAATAAAATCGTCTGTTTTCTCAACCATGTTACGTTTACAAGTTGGAGAAAAATAACTAACAATCCTCTCTTTTTTGTTCATAAATTTACTTTTTACAAAATGAGCCAAAGGCTTAAAACTCCACAAACAAATGAATCACTAAATATAAATATAAACACATATATTGTTAATTTCTTATACACGTATTATATGATTATTCAAAAAATAATAATAATTCATATTCAGTATTTTATAGCCATAGTTACTCTTTCTTTGAGGAATTATAATCATATCATTAAACATGGAATGAAATAACTAAAATTAAAATATTTCGCCATTTTTTCCTCCAATATTTCATTTTTTCCTTTTTTTAATTCGAATACCGTTCTCTCTCTTCTTCTTTATAATTGGCGGGAAACGAAACCCTAAAGCCTCTCCTGTTGGAGCTTTTCGGTTTCCGCGTTTTGTATTTACTGTTGAATTTCAGCAAGTCTTCCAACGATATCCATGGCTAAAGCTCTTTCTTGCCGACTTTAAAGTCCCCGTCTCCCTTTTCTTTGCCAGATAGAGACTGAAAGAAGCTTCCATTTATAGGCCTTGGAACAAGGATCTCTGACGCGCGCGCACACACACCAGAAGGCGATAATCAGGTGCTCGAAGTTTGTAAATGTATGTTGCATAATCCTGTTTTGCGTTTCGGAGGCTAAGAAATTGCGTTTGTATGTGTGTAGTAGAATAACTTGAACTTTTTGTTGATTTTGTGCGTTGTAGCAGATATGGGTAAAGATGAAAGTCTACAAGTTGGTAGAAGAGCCACGAGATCGTCTTCTTGTAGCACTCCGAATTCAAAAGCTCAACAAGAGGATTCAAAGGCTATTGATCATTCGCAACCGTTGTCAATTAATGATCTAGTGTTTCATGGTGAATCGACAAGCCTTGATGAGTTGATCAAATCGTTTCCTGGAAGACGATTGCAGATTCTTGAATTGGTCCAGCTTTTAGGCCCTTTGGATTCCCCTATGATTCCGTTATTCGTCTATGGAGGCACTTCGACAGGAAAGACGAGCATTGTACTTCAGATTTTCAGGCACATGAAACGCCCATTCATTTATTCTAGCTGTGTCAGTTGTTACAATCCTAGAATACTGTTTGAATCCATCTTGAATCAGATTTTGCTTCATAGGAAGAACAAGAGTAGTGGTTATTCATGTGCTAAGCGATGTGAAAAGCCCTCTGATTTCATCAATCTACTGCGTGAAGCTTTGAGTGCTCTTATAGACAATCTCAAAGAGAATATGGTGAAATCTAGCTCTAAGAAGTTGTCTCCACTGGTCAATGGGAAAATGGTTTACTTGATATTTGATAATTTAGAGCTTGTTAGAGATTGGGATAAGAGCGATAGTATACTTTCCCTTCTGTTTAATTTGTATGACATTCTGAAAATGCCTGAGGTTGGTGTGATTTTTGTCAGTAGAGCTTCTCTTGATACGTTTCAGTGGGACACAGGTTGTGTTGAGCCTTTCCCTGTCTATTTCCCTGATTATGATGAAGATGATTTGTGCAAGATATTCTTGAAAAACCAAGCAAATTCCAAGCTATATTCCTCTTTTATAGAGTACGTATGACACTTTTATTATCAGGATTTACTTTCATCATGTTGTTTGTGAAAGAATAACTTACATGTATGCAGTGTTTTTCTGTGGAACAGTTTGGTGCTGAGGCCTTTCTATAGGATTACAAGACGTGTTGATGAATTATCTACTGCTTTTGCACCTTTATTTAAGATGTATTGTGAACCTCTTGGTGATTTGGGAACTGTTCCCACTGAAGATATGAGGAGAAAATTATTTAGCCATCTTAAGCCATTTATCTCACAATCCCTGAATGAGACATTTACTGTTGCTTCTCGACCTTTGCTCAAAGCCACAGCCAATAAAGACAGGAACATGAGGAAGAGTAGAATTTGTGAAACTGCAGATGAGATCGATTTCCATATGTCTACTTCTGCAAAGTATCTGCTTATTTCTGCATTTCTTGCTTCAAGAAATCCAGCAACGCTTGATGCCTCACTCTTTGACTCGACAGGGGGATCAGATAATCGAAAAAGAAAGAGAAAGTAAGAGCTTCATTCCTTGATATCAGTTAGTAGTTTAAGGTTACAGGTTGTGGACTATATATCAATCTTGGTAATTTCTTATTTTAAAAAACACTCTTTGCTTTTGTTGAGACATAAATAGTTCTTTTGCTTTATGTGTACTTTATTAAGTCTCTAAATATGGGTGCTTTGCTTAAGAGATTCATATCAGATATACATCAATTATTTGGAAAAACACTTTGCCTTTTTGAAAAAAAAAACTTGGAATAGGTTTGTATAGCTTTTGTGCCCAGTGATGAGTTGTTATAGAATTGCAAGTGTTATGCTAGCTGCATAACTAGTTCCTTTTCTATAAGGTAAAATCATAAAAACAGGGAATATAATTTTCTTCTGTATTCTGAATGAATTCAGGGTCTCTGAGAAATCATTGGAGCAGAAGGATACTAAAGAACAAGAACTACTCATGAAGGGTCCTGGAACTTTCCCACTAGAAAGGTTGTTGGCCATATTTCAATGCATCGCATCTGTTGCAGATTATTCTCCTGATGATGAAGAACTACCAAATGGTGGAATTGGAGCTGAGGGCTCCGATGTTGGATTGATGACCGACATTCTGTTGCAATTATCCAGTCTATGCAGTGCCAACTTTATTACGAAAGGAGCTAGCTGTCCATTGGAAGGTTCAACACGGTATCGATCCCTAGTGTCTGAAGATATGGTTTTAAAGGTCATAAACCAAATCATACATATTTGAAGTTATCTATGTTTTTGAGTTGTTCTGAGTTAATTTAATCATACAACATTATTGAATGGCTCACAGGTAGCAAGGAGTTTGAAGTTCCCCTTATCAAAATACTTATATAGGAAGTAACAAATTGTTCAAATAGCTGGAGCTCTCATGCTGACCTTTAACTGGTGCCATAAGTAAAGATGGATTGGAGCACAAATTCATTGGCTTCATATGTTTAACATATTTATGGGATCTGATCAGTCCAACAGATGGTCCAAATGTTGAACGGATCAAAATGGCCACTCTCATTGATCAAGTTCTGAAATCTCTAGCATGTTATGGTTCACATGTTACATTTTTCCGAGTATTTCAATTGAACTAGATGTGAAACTGTAAATTTATCACCATGCTCTTCCTCTAATGTCTCCTGTTTCTGGTCATTTAATCAGCACCCTGTTTTTTTTTTTTTTTTGAACTATGAATGAAGACTTCTAATAGGCAACAAATGTTTTACTTAGTTGAGATTATTCAGAAAAGAGTGTGAACTTCTTTGATGTGGACTGTTTTAGTTTTTTCTTTATTTCATCAGCATCATCATGACTGTAACTGTTAACCAATCTGATGCTCTTACTTATGAACCCCATCATATGTTGAGTAGTTTAATATTACTCTATTCTCATTGTTCTGAGAAGAAATCGGTGTGCTCATCCTGTAGTAATTACAAGATGAACAAAGTTTTCTTTCTTTATTTTTTCATCCATATGTCTGAGCTTATCCACACTTGACGTGGTATTCAGTCTTTCGTTTAAATCTTGATCTTTCATGCTATTTGCTGCATGTTTTACCACTTGTTATGCAATGAGATGAAACGGCATAGTTTGCATTTATGTCAGCTGCCTCATCTATTTTGAATGAGGAAGAAATCTATGGACGAAGGGATATAATAGATTGAATTTAGTTTAGTCTTTTTTCAGATAACCTGCTTTTCATCTAACTTTTTTGCTTTCTTGCAGAGTACTCTAGTATTTGATGAATGGTTGTTGAAGGAGGAAAGAAAACAAAAATCTTTATTGTGTATGTAAAGGACATTTGACTCA
This sequence comes from Scutellaria galericulata, assembly GCA_946896805.1. Classification (NCBI taxonomy): domain Eukaryota; kingdom Viridiplantae; phylum Streptophyta; class Magnoliopsida; order Lamiales; family Lamiaceae; genus Scutellaria; species Scutellaria galericulata. The sequence continues at coordinate 13,864,071 of OX335798.1, read as the reverse complement.
AGTTTATTATGTAAATTCAACTTAAAAGATAACATGTGTTTGGATCAAACACAATTTGACCCCGTGTAATGTGATAAAAGCTTAGTTATTGTATCTTGGCTGTTCTAATACATAGATTGGTATGTATGACAAAAAGGCTCAAATTCCAAATCAGGTAGGATTTGTTTTACCAAAAAATATGTGACAGTATAGTTGACTTTTTTCATTTTCTTGACAGGAAATTCATGGCTGAGTGAGGTTGACTTTTGCTCCAGCTGCAATGTTTGCATTGAAGAGGGTCAAACTCTTTTGGTTATGAAATCCAGAGATAAGTATCAGTAGGCTTTTACTGGGTCTTCCACGTATAAATCCAAGATCGATAAATAAAGATTGGATTTTTTCTTTTTTCTTTCTCTCTCCACCCCCCCCCCCCCCCGGTCGATGTTATATTTACTCACGCAATGTAAGCTTTCTGCCATAAATTGTTGGTGAGTTGTTCACCGAACTGATAACTAGCCACAAGCTCCAACCCATGTTACATTTATGATCCTCATAAATTGATAAAATAATCCTGTATAAGAAAAAGGGCAGACAACCAAATCATTATCTAAGCTACTTATCCATCTTTTTTCTACATCTGTGTTACTGTGTATTATTGAAATCTCTCTTTTCATCTACATTTTTTTTTCACCACAGTTTCTCAACTAATCTCATTTATTTCCCTTCATTGAATGCCAGAATTAAAGGCCCCAGCTGCAGAAATTGGTTGTTGAGAGATAAAAAGAAAGAGAGAAAGAGAGACAGCTCTGCTTTGGAGTTTGGATAAAACCATTGTAAGCTCGAAACTTTCTTTTCCCCTTATTGTGTTGATGGTTTTTCATATTTTTTTTACACTTTAGGCTGCTTTTGACCCTTTCTTCCTTAAATCTTCAACTGCCTCCGGATTGCATTAATGGTGGTGGCATCTGACTGTTGAAGTTAGACAATGGTGTAATTCAAGGCACAGACTGTCCTCAGTTATTACCCTTTTTCCATTATTTTTCTTTTCTATAAATTCCCTTTTCTCTTCATATTTCTTCACCATAATTCATCCCTTCTCTCCCCCCCCCCCCCCTGTCTCTCTCCTCCCTACATTTTCTCTGACTTTGTTCTTCTTTCTCACAGTTGTTCCATCTTATACCATTCTTGCTGCAAAAACACCACCACTGTGTGTCAGTTTTTGAGTTGAGTGTTTTTATTATACATCTTGAGTAAAAAAAAACAGGAGTTGAAGAAGAAGTTTGTATCTTTTGTTGAAAATGGATATATCCATAGCATTGTTTCTGTTCTCTGCTGTTACTTGCTACCTACTCTGGTTCACCTTCATATCCAAGTCCCTCAAGGGTCCACGTGTCTGGCCCTTATTGGGCAGTCTTCCGGGCCTGATCGAGAATGCCGACCGGATGCATGAGTGGATCGCCGACAACCTCCGCGCGTGCGGCGGCACGTACCAAACATGCATTTGTGCCTTGCCTTTCTTGGCCCGAAAGCAAGGCCTGGTCACAGTCACTTGTGACCCCAAAAACTTGGAGCATATTTTGAAAACCCGGTTCGACAATTATCCCAAGGGCCCGACTTGGCAAGCCGTTTTCCATGATCTACTTGGGCAGGGGATCTTCAACTCCGATGGCGACACGTGGCTCTTCCAGAGAAAAACAGCTGCCCTCGAGTTCACCACTCGGACTCTGCGCCAAGCCATGGCTAGGTGGGTCAACAGAGCCATCAAGAACAGGTTTTGTCCAATCCTTGAGTCGGCTCAGCTTGAAGCCAAGCCGGTGGACTTGCAAGACCTCTTGCTTCGGCTCACTTTTGACAACATATGCGGCTTGGCTTTTGGAAAGGATCCACAGACCTTAGCTGCCGGCTTGCCGGAGAACAGCTTCGCCTCGGCTTTCGACCGAGCCACCGAGGCTTCATTGCAGAGGTTTATTCTTCCTGAAGTCATGTGGAAGTTAAAGAAATGGCTTCGGCTTGGAATGGAAGTCAGCTTGAGCCGAAGTCTCGTCCAGGTGGACAAGTATTTATCCAGTGTGATCAGTGCACGCAAGCAGGAGCTGACGACTCAGCAGAAAGACGCCAATCTGCACGATGATTTGTTGTCCAGATTCATGAAGAAGAAAGAGTCGTACTCAGACAAGTTCTTGCAACACGTGGCGCTCAACTTCATCCTAGCTGGTAGGGACACATCATCCGTCGCGCTGAGCTGGTTCTTCTGGCTGATCATACAGAACCCGAGAGTGGAGAACGAGATCCTACGTGAGATATGCACCGTCCTGATCGAGACACGTGGTGCTGACATGGCATCGTGGCTCGACGAGCCCCTTGCATTCGAGGAAGTCGACCGTTTGGTATACCTGAAATCCGCATTGTCCGAGACACTTAGGTTGTACCCTTCGGTGCCGGAGGATTCAAAGCATGTCATCTCCGATGACGTGCTGCCGGACGGCACGTTTGTCCCGGCAGGGTCGTCGATCACATATTCGATATACTCCGCCGGGAGGATGAAGTCCACATGGGGGGACGACTGCCTGGACTTCAAGCCCGAGAGGTGGTTGTCCCCCGACGGGGACAAATTCGTAATTCATGATTCGTACAAGTTCGTGGCGTTCAATGCCGGTCCAAGAATATGCCTAGGCAAGGACTTGGCGTATCTCCAAATGAAGTCGATAGCGGCGGCGGTGATGTTGCGCCACCGCCTCACGGTGGTGCCGGGGCACGAGGTGGTGCAGAAGATGTCGTTGACGTTGTTCATGAAAGATGGGTTGAAGGTGAATGTACAACCAAGGGACTTGAGTTCAATAGTGGCAAGTATAAACAAGGACGGTGAGGCTGCTGGAAAATGCGGTGGCTCCGGCGGGGTTTAAATGGTGGTTGGGGTGGTTTAAGTGGTGGTTGAACTGTGATTATGGAAAGAAGCATAATTCTGTGTAGGGTGGCTGGCCATTAACTACTGAGTCATTTTAGCCTCCAACTCAGTGAATGGTGGCTATTTTTCTGACAATGTGTGGGACAATGTCACATGGGGAGGCTTAATTTTGGGCATGAATGTGTGTAAATGAGTGAGCTGCTTGTACACATGGTATTCATGTTTGAAGGTACAACCATTCAATGCAGGAAGGTGAGAGGTGATGAAAATAATCATAACGATAATAGTTAATATTTTATATCTTTTATTACAAATTTATCTTTTTTTGGGAGTTCTGTTTGTTGCATTTCAATTTTGTTATTGTATTTATTCTTTAATTTTGCAATTTAAAGCTATTAAAATACAGCAAAATTTTCACATAACTTAGCTGTATTCTTGTTCACCAGGTATAATAAATATCATTTATTGCTCGTTTATACAGAACAGTGTCGGTGGAGGTTATTCAAACTTGATGTCTGTAAAATTTTACAAAAATTAATAATAATATAATAATTTCTAAACTACAAGCAGAAAGAAATAACTAAAAGGTTGAACCACAGATAGAGACTCAAAATCCTAGAGAAGTATTAGTGGTATTTGATTCGATTGGATCAAGGATTCTTGTTAAATGAACACTTCATCAAAGCATATATCTATAATATCTTCAATGGATTCTTGAGTCACTAGGCTTCACTCAAACTCGATTCTCTTATGGCGATCTATCTGCGCATTCTTAAAAATCTAGTCGAGGATTTTCTCACCGGTGGAAAATATGTTCCATACTAAAGTGCCAACGATGTACAAAGCAACAGCCACTTTGAATACATCGTTCCAAGAACCTGAGAAATATAATTCAAGAATCAAACTTAACAGTTGAAATATGTTGCTAGTCTCTCTGTCAAGAAGCAGAGTTAATGATATAAGGTGTAGAGAAAACGAAACGAGGTATGAGATTCGTTTGTACCCTTTTGGAGTATATATCCGGTAGTAGCAGTCCCGAATACACCAGCAAGTACACCAGCGGTGTTGGATAGACCTAAGAGTACTCCCTGAAATAGAAGCAACTCAGAATGTCAAATCAAAGTGTGGAGTCATAGAGATGTAATGAGTCGAGCCTTGTCAAACCTTTCTAAGAATTGCAACCTGTCTTAGAATATTTATATAAATAATCAAGTCAAGCTTTGACAATATGTGACTCAACTCCACTCAAATAGACTCATAATAGGAGATATTTAAAATTGAGACCTTTGTTTCGTTTCAACTAGAGAAATTTACAAACAACTCACAGAATAACGTGGTCCAATGTCTTGGTGGTTGGAGTATAGTCCAGATTGTGAGAACGCATCCGATCCCTGCAAGAAAATCATATGTAAATTGTACTACGTTATGAAATTCAATGGACAAGATGTGATATGAATTTTTTGGAACCTGACTGCAAGCCATGCATAACACTGCCAAAGCAGGTGTCTTCACATTGCTAAGTTGTGTTAAGAAAAAAGCTGGGCCTAAAAATCCAATTGACTGCATGATCTGTGATACATAACGTATTCCCATGATGCACAACGTAAAAGCTATCAAGCTAAAACAATTGAAAGATTGTAAGAAATGAGAGTGTTTACCTTACGAACTGATGTGATGGAAAAACCTTTGCTGACAAGGGTATCAGCGATCCATCCGCCTATATTAGCAAACACGGCCATAGTGAGCCACGGAAGCACACAAAGTAGTCCAGATTCAGTGAGGTTGAACTTCAAAACCTATGCAAACAATCAAAAAAAGAAAGGGGAAAACTATTAGAATGACTGTTTGATTGTCTTAACTATTAGATCACATGGATGTTGTATACGTATAGAACCATTTGAGTATACCTGGTTATAGTAAGTAGGCATCCATGTCAAAAGAATAAATGTTCCCCAGTTATGACAAAAATGGGAGATAATAAGAGCCCAAACAGGAGCCTTCGATAAAATTTTCATCCATGGAATTTCGGAGACAGGTTCCTTTGACACGCTGCCTCCCAAGATCAGTTCTTTTTCCTCCAGACTGAGATTTGGGTCATCCATTGGTGAGCTGTGTGCCTATAGTGTAAGTCAAATTCAAGAATTTACAAGAAATTTTGTAACACCTGCATTTATATTACAACACTAAATATGGTGTGTACAAGTCTCAAAGCTTATACTGGTAAAACAGTTGTACAGATAGAAACTGCAAGATGGGATTTAATATATATACTTCACCTAACAGTTAGCAGTCAGAGAAAGCCAAAGAAGGAAGATGTCATGAACCAGGCTGAAGACATGAATTATTTCAATTTTTTTCCCTCCTTGGTAAGAGCACAATTCTGAGATGCTACGCTCATACATTATGAGGAGGAAGTAAAGGTCTCGAACCACTTCCCATCAAATGATTGGATATGCTTTAACCTTTTAGATTGGTTCTAGGTCATATGCATTGATGGTGGAAAAATATTTATATTATGTTTATGTCCAAGGTTCTGCTTCTTTTGTGGTTGTGAAATATCCATCCTTACCAAAAAAAAAAGCGGCAGAAAGAAGTGAGACCTTACTTTGCTTAACCAAAGTGCAAACCAGATGCTCCCAAGTGATCCAAAAGAATAGAAAACAGATGGCCACCCAAACTTGTGAATCAACACCGGTGAAACAGCTAAACCAGCAACTGATCCAAGATACATGCCACTGTATACCAGCGCAAGAGATCGGCTTCTCTCAGAGACTGGAATCCATTTTGATAACAAATTGTTCATAGCAGGCATGGCAACACCCTGGTTAACAAATAAAACTCATCAGATGAGAACCCACTGCATCCTAAAGTGCTCTAATAAAATTTCGAATAAGCATTTAAATAAATCTGATTACAGAATTTTGTCGTTTAGTGGCTTATTTCATCAGAATTAGACACTGGGAGAAATTAATGACATACAAATAATCAATCCACACTTCTCATGAGTCTAGTGATGATATCTGAAATTTGAAATTATCTTACTGTTTCTTTTAGTCATATGTAAATGGGGGAATGTCTGATGTCTGAGCACCATTTTAAGATGGAAAGAAAAACTAGTGGGTGAAAGTTCAATTGCATTATCAAATATCAAACAATGTATGAACAGGTGCTGTTTGTGCTCAGAATTTACAAGTAACATAACAAAAAAGTACATGCAGAAGAATTTAACTATTAACCTCGCCAATTCCCATGAAGGCACGCATGATGAGTAAGAACGGAAGCCCAATTTTGGCAGCAATCGGTGTCAAAATTGTTGCGATAGACCACCAAACTACTCCAAAACCAAGCACTAGCTTCCCGCCAATTTTATCAGCCCATATACCTCCAACAATCTATGCCATAGAAATTGTGAAGAAAGAAACTATAGCTAGATGACAAAAATATTCAAGTCAGCATGCATTGAAAGTAAAAAGCAAAATCACTAAAATTCAAATATTTGAATACTGTTATTAGACACACTGACAATTATACAAGTCCAAGTTTCACTAGATTGTAATTATAAAGCAATTACATGATTACATCAATCATCAATGACTAATAGACTTTGTTTTTTAAGTGAAAGAAAAGCCAAGAAGATGTAATTGAGATATAAAGAGGCAACAGTTTGATAATATTGATCACATTTTCTATATAAAATTCCAAGTGTTAAAAGATTACTGCAAAAGGCTATAGCTCAACCACTTACGCTGAACCGGAGAAAGGGGATAGGATGCTCATTAAATTAAAACGTGAGAAAAACCTGAGTAAGAAGATAACCCCAGAAGAAAGAAGACTGAATTAGACCAACTGTAGCACTGTTCCAGTTGAATTCCTTTGACATTGGGAGTATCGCTATGCTCATGTTCACCTAAAGACACAAACGATAAAATTATTAGGACAGATAGCAACTATATAATCTCATTAAGCCAGACCAATAGATTGCCAGCAAAAGCAACTGACTTCAAATATTAATTCGGCTAGGCAAGCAGAAAGCATGATAGAGAAGCACGTGAAAGCCAACTATTATCATTATAAGAATTGTAATAAATAAGAACCTTACACGATCCATGTTGCACAATAAAAATGCAGTAAAGCAAAGGAGCACCATCACCCAGCGCTTTGGAAACTGCTTCCACCAAGGATTTGTTTGTTCAACTCCTTCAACTAAAACAACTTCAGTTGGGCCTTCAGGTGATAAGATGGAATTCAAATTAGTTCCTGTTGTCTCATCCTCTTCAGATTTGAAGTCAGCCATTGCCCTCATCACTGTTGAGTGCTTTGATGGAGGCTTTTGGCCATTAACAAAACCAAGGTTATCTAACTTCCTCGGTTGAATCCAATTTCTGTCAGAGTAAGCCGAAGAAAGGCAGCTTTGATATTGCCCTTTGATTTTTCTCCTTGTATTAATGACTTTAAACTCTTTGCTCTGTCCTGACATTAAGAGAAGTGGATCTACTTTAAAATGGGATGTTGAATTTGATCGGTGAATGTTGTTGTTTGATTGATCTCTAGCATAAAGAGATGACCGATATGCACAGCCTGATGAAAAGCTTCCATACAGAAGATATAGCTTGCTATCAGTCATCTTAAATAAGGACTGTGCAGCACGAGCACTCAAGTGTTGATATCTTTGACGATCTGAGACTGCTTCTCCATGACATAATTGTCCTGGTAACACAACCAAACAAGAGGGTGCAACCATCGCAGTTAAGATGACCATCAACTGACAAACAACACTAGTAACAAAATTGTTATTTTGGTGTCTCACAGTTCTCAATGCCTCGAACTTTCTAAATCAATTACGAGTAAATTTTCATATGAATCAGAATGTTTTTCCTGAGGTTATATAACTTGATGCATTTAACCTCGAACAGAGTGATGAGTTAATTTTTACATACGACAAGTGGAAAGCTTGCATAAATCAGGGGCTCATAGCAACACTAATTCCAGTATTCAAAATAACTCATATTGCTTGTCCATACACTTGTATTATATCAATTTATCATGTGATTCCAAAATAAGTCTAATCAAAATCCAAACATAGCAGTAAGCTCCATTCAGCATAAATCCGAAAGCAAAGACCAAAGGTAAATTTCCTCTTTCCTCCATTTCAATTACGCAAAATTGTTCTTTCACACCGAAAATTAATGTATCAGAAGTGAAGCCTGCTACTAAAATGCATCAAAACTCGAAAGTCACCCATATTTCACATCTTCACCTGAGCACACAGAGGTCTCTCACACAACACCATTCAGAGTTCTGAAATACTAACTGCTAATTACTCTTGCGTCATAAGAATTCAAGTAATGCATAATGCTTTCATTGTTTCGACTTAAACAACCAATACATTAACTACTAATTACCCTTGCGGCAAAAGAATTCAACAAATGCATAATGCAAATTAACTCCCAAAATTATAATCTCCGAAAATAATCTCTCATCACAGTTGGCAACACTAATCAAGTAAACAGTGTTCAGCAATCATCAACACAACGAGCAAAAGCAACGCTAAACTACCAAAGTTACTCATAATCAAAACAATTTAAGTTAAACTGCAGAAATTGGAGAAGAATTACCAGAACCGATAAAAGAGCCAAAATCCCGGTGCGAAACCAATGCGCCGATCGCCATTCTCACCGGAAAATTTCAGCACCCGATTTATCGTTTATAATTTCATATCTCCAGGTCTGGATTATATGGAAGCGTCACTTTATAATCACAATTGATCAGCTTTCTCTCTCTAGAATGGATAATATCTTTGAAGCCACAGTTCTTCATACAAATATTTTCAGCTCAGATATTATTATCTGAATTTTTTTATTTTTTTAATGTATTTTCTGTATGAAAAGCGGGAAATTGTAAGAGAGGGACTGACATAGTGACACGTGGCATCATGTGAATTGTGATTATCAAATTACGATAATATCCTCATGCCTTCTTGTAGCCGTAGGTACGAAACTACGAACTCAGAATACTATTAATTAAAAAAAAATTAATATTGTTTTATTTTTCCAATGATTTTTGTTGATTATAATATCATAGATAAATAGTGCTATTTTGGTGGGACTTTTGTAATGTTTATATATTTGAAGGTTATTAATCATTTATATAATACTCCAATATTTTAGATTTTCAGACGGTTAGTTTTATTCTTGGTAGATTGAATACTTCTATTAAAATAAATATAATATCAAAATATGAATTATCACTAATAAATATACTAATTAATTTACTATTAAATAATAGATTACTATTAATATATAGTGTTCTTAAATATAATGTCGATGTTTTAGAAATATAAATCATTTCGCAACACGTGGTGACTCAAAATCTAAAAAATTGGTGAGTTTCAACTCATTTTTATAAACATTTTTTAAGTTATCATTATTCATTATTAAATCATTCATGTAAATCAATTACAAAAATTCTAGATTTCAAAAGTTTTTAAAATTTTTATATTATAATAGGTTTATTCTATTATTATGAATTATAACAATGCCAAATCCACATTATGACTTACGAATGTATATAGATGGTTTATACATGTCTTTTCTATTAAAAGAAACCTTTGCAACAATAATTCATTGAATTCACATGGTGCTCTGTCTTTGGACCTAAATAGGAAATCCATTGAAGAAGGTTAGAATACATATATATGCATAAACCACCAAATATTTAATTCCATCATATAGGTAATTAAAAAGATGTTCACCAAATTTTATGTTGAGTCACCAACCTTACGGGCTTCACGTGAATGCATTTCAATTAGAATCTTTTGTCTTATATTTAAACATTTCATTCATATACTCTTATCAAAACTATAATACCGTTAATATAGTTGGTCTTTTATGTATTTAAATATTGTCTAATTGTTTGAGTCCTTTAAAAATTTAAACCCCATTAATGTTTGAGGCCAATTTTTTTCTTTTTGTTTGGGTGCATCAATGATTATTCGTAATTAATTAGATCCATTTATTAAAACTATTATCGTAACTATGTAATTTCAACAATGATCTGTGTACTGGACATAAAGTAGTGAGACATTTATGATTATTCGTAATTAATTAAATCCATTTGATGTTAGTAACCCTTTTTTCTTTTCTTTTTTTAATAAACAATTGCTGCGCGCAGATAGGGTGGCTAGAAAAAATAATAGTACCATTGATGCAAATTATTACTCTATATAATTGGGCTGATAAAACACAGAAATTATAATTAGTGGTGTAAGAACTCCTTTACGTATATTAATTTTACATTTTTTTTATGGTAAAGAATTTATTTATTTTGAGTCTTTATAAATACAAAAGAGTGACCCTATTTAATGTCATCCCACATTTTCTTACGTCACGTTTCAATCAATGTCATGTTGAATCTTTCTTGACTTCTTGAAGCAACGATATCAGGTAAAGATGTAACGCAACACCATTTTCACGAATGAGGTAGAAGATTACAATCCAAACATCATCCTTGTTAAATTTAGTATTTTAATTTATATTTCTTCATTAATTTATAATGATATGTTCATTTATGATGTCATTTAATGCAAGCCACAAAATATATCCAAAAATCCAATGCAGATAGTTTTTTTTAAAGAAGGCGAAATTAAATTAATCGCAAATCATTCAATATCTTTACACAACAACCAAACACAGAAGTCCAACCACATCCAATTTGGCAGAATACATAAATAAGACTACAATAAACACAGCTAGCTCTAGATCAATAAAAGCAATAAATTCATCAGCTTCAAACACTTCACAAGCAGCAAGATATGATTCAGTGGCCACTCTTGAATGGCATGGCTCTGATAATAACCTGGTGATAGAGAGCAGCTAGAGCAGCTCCAATGAAAGGTCCAACCCAGAAAATCCACTGTAGAAAACAAGAGAAATGCAGAGTTGGTCGAACAATTTAACAAGTAATTACTTCATTCTCGAATCAGATTATGAAATGGTAGTGTGATATATGAGCTTACATGGTCATCCCATGCTTGATCTTTGTTGAAGATGATAGCTGCACCAAGACTGCGGGCCGGGTTGATGCCAGTTCCGGTGATGGGGATGGTTGCCAAGTGAACGAGAAAAACGGCGAATCCAATGGGGAGTGGAGCCAAAATCTGCAAATCCACACATTAGTTCAAGACATCATAGATTCATCAACTCTACAAAAGCCACAAATTCAAACAAGAACTCAAGTGGGAATTTCAAGAAAACTCTACAATTGTGTGAAATTGTTAACACCAACACTCAGAAAATTTTGAAAAACATTGTATTGAAGAAAAGCACATTAAACACACATATCATATCAAGACTACTTACTTACAACTCCTTCACCAACATAACAAAAGAAATTGCATTCTATCCCATTATTTCCACAATCATGAGTTCTATAAATACGAAGTTCTATAGTGCCAAAGATACTTACAGGGACATGGGAGTCTCTGGCATTTCTCTTGGCATCAGTAGCGGAAAAGACGGTGTAAACGAGGACGAAGGTGCCAATGATCTCAGCACCAAGGCCAGATCCCTTGGTGTAGCCATGGGCAATGACGTTAGCACCACCGCCCTTCATCTGGTAGAAAGAAGGCTGAAAGCCCTTCACAACACCGGCGCCGCAGATTGCACCCAGGGTTTGCATCACAATGTAGAAGATTGCCCTGGTCAGAGACAGTTTCCTTGCCAAGAACAGACCAAATGTCACTGCTGGATTGATGTGTCCACCTGAAATACTCATAGAATTAACGGATTTGTTCATGTAAATCTCCAATATAACATTAAAGAGCATTAAAATCTCGTAATAGTGCAAGACTGTTGACAAAACCCCAGGGAATTAAGGAGTTTGAAGCCCAAATTGCATGAAAAATTTTAGAGTTAAGAGATCTATGCAAGTAACTATGAAGTGAAGAAGATTGGATGAAGCTGAAACAGAAGTACAGATCTAAAGCAAACATTTAACCAACTTCATAATTAAGAAAATTTCTCACGTTAATTCAGAAGAATAAGCTTCAAAGTTGAAAAAAAATTCAAAATCATAGAACAAAGCATGAATTTCTCAAAACAGAGCAACAAAGAACAAAACTCAAGCTCATCATCATAAAAAAAGCCCTAGAAAGACAAACACAACAAAGCGTGAAATGAAAGGATAGGAAAACTGTAAACAACCAAACAAGAGTTCCGAAAGAGAGAAACACACACAAACACACACCGACAGTGACAATTGTGGAGAGAGAGAGAGATACCAGAGATGCCAGCAGTGCAGTAAACTAGGGCAAAAATCATGCCGCCAAAAGCCCAAGCAATTCCCTGAATTCCAACGGTGCCGCATTTGCTTCCAGATCTCGAAACCCCCATGACAGTCAAAATAGTGATGTAAAGGAACAAGAACGTCGCCACGAACTCAGCAATGCCGGCTCTCCAAAAGGACCATGACTTCAGCTCACCTGGCTCGAACAGCGGAGCCGGCGGCGCCTCCTTGTAGTCCTTGGTCTGAGCCGAGGTGCCTATCGGCTGCCTCTCTGTGTACTTGTTTGCTCCAAGCTTCACATCCTCCTCTTTCCCCTCCATTCTTCGCTTCTCTCTCTCTAGTTTCTCTCTCTACAGAGCAGCTTTTTAAAGGTGGTGTGGTGTCGTGAGAAGTGCAGAGTTTGATTTATATTGAACAAACAATGGATAAGTGCGCAGCGGGTACATTCTTTTCATGCACTTTAATATCATCTGATGCCATTGGACTTTCTCTATATTATCTTTGACCCCTCACATTTCTCATTTCTTTCGTTTTCATCCTCATTTTTTAATCCCCAAATATATAACCTTTTCTGTCTAATTTTTTTTTTTACTTTTGTTTGCTAATTGCTAATTATCGTCAAATTGTGTCCGATTAAATTAAACCCTATCGTAGTGTCAAAAATTATAGTTTATTTCTTTAATCTTGTATCACGGAACTCTTAAACAGTGAAGGATGGTCAAAATATGTTATTAAAATTTATTTCTTATTATTATTTTAACATTGACTTTGTTCAATTAAGTTTTTTTTTATCATATGATTGTTGCTCTAATTTCTTGAAATGGAATAACTAGAATTGCGGTATGATCTATTTAAAAAAAATATGGAAAATATCATTTCATAATGAAAAAACATATTATTATTAAAGTATTTTTTATAGAAGAATTTATAACATCGATCGTAAGTATTATATTTTCAAATTGATTATAATTTCCTATCGAATATATTTTTAAAAATCTTTTGTTTCTTCTAAAACTATATAGTCTTATTGTTCTCTCTACCAATTTTTTTTTTTTAAACACTAAAATACTCGTCCAAATTTGGGACAAAAACACAATGATTACTTAACCTTATAACTTTGAAGGGTCTCAACTGAAATATATGGACTCAGATGTAAAATTTCCGAAAAAGAGGGCTGAAGTATAATTTCCTGAAAATTTAAAAGAAAAGATGTTTCTGGAGTGGAGAGGGCTAAAGAAGACAAGTGACGGCCAGTTAGCTGAGTTGTCTGCTGCACTTTTTTGTTCTGTCTTTTTTTTTTTTTCTTTTTTCTTTTTTTCCCCTCTTTTGTGTTTATCTTTTATTTATAAATGTATAATCAATACTAATTGTTCTAACCCACAAACATTGTTTTCATCTAATATCATCTTCTTTTACTATTTTATTTTTTTCACACATCAACTACGTATGATTAATCAAAACTACTTTGATGGCATGATCTTAATTAATATGTTTTAAGAAATTTAATGAAACATAATATATTAAAATGTATATCTTTCTAAAGTAAAATTACCGATCAATGTCTTTTACGCCAAAGATATAAATAAATAGAATGATATTGATATTTACTAAACATCTTTTCGATATAAGCATGTCAAATCAATTATAATTTATAATCAGTATAATATATTTTCATATTTGATCACACTTTTTTTTTCCAATTACTACTTCAATATTATATTTTTTATACCTCAATTCATATGTAAAAAAAAAAAAACAAATCCACAAACCTTAACATTTAATCAAATAAAAGTAGTCAACTATCGATTCTTATAGCATAATTTGATCATTCTTACCTATATATGTATATACAATGAAGACAACCATATCACTGTATCTATCAATATAATATAATATAGGATAGTTCATTTACTTCCATATACATTTTATTCAGGCATTGTCTCTGTATTGTTTTTAACTAATTAAATAATTGTGTCTATAATTCTAATTGATTTTATAGTTCAAGTATCATTTATTCAGTTAGCAATTAAATAAAGAAAGTGTCAATTAGGCACCCAATTCAAAAGCAGTAAATACATTACTAAAAGTCTACAAATATAGTCGATTATTTAAATAAATAAATAACACAATAAATTCTGTACTGAAACTCTTATCACAATAAGATAGTATAAATTATAATATCATGAATATGATATAATTCGATATGATAGGAATCGTATATCGATATAACACTACAAGAGAAATAGTTGTCTTCAAATTTTGTCAGAACTACACTTTATTTTTATATTTACATGAAAATGAAAAACAAAAACAAAAAAAAGTACATGCTTCCAACTCAAATAATATAAAAATAAAAGGACAGATTTGAGAATAAATTAAAACTAGATATATGTGGATAACGTTGGCTTGACGGCTTTTTGGACCGTTAAATAATTGTCCCGCCTCAAAAGAATAGATAAAAAAAAAAAGAGACGTTAGAATTAAAAGGCCACAGGCTAATAGCTACAGGCCCACACTAATACGTGTCACGTGCTTTTCATGAACCCTCAATATCCCTATTTATTTTAGATATAATTTTTTTGTATTAAATATTTATGAATATTATAAATTACGAAGTTATTTGGCTAAATATTTATTTGTATTAAATATTTATTGACTGCATGTGTTGAAATTAAATACACGTATTTTTGTTATCTATGTAAAATGACGGAAAGCGTCAGTAAAACCTGAAAATGAAAATTTGTTTCGTTCACTTCAGACTAGTTTCCAAATTTAAATTTGACCAAAAAAAAAAAGTGAATTCAAAAATAATTTAAGAAAATATAATTTTAAAAATAAAGTATATTTGTGAAAAAATCAGTTGTTGTTGATATAAATAAAATTTTCAAAAATTTTGAGTCTTGTCTTGTGTAATCAAATTTAGCTTTCGAGAAAATTGAAAAAATAAGGTATGACCTTAAATATTAAGTTAATTAGAAAATTATATTTCAAAGAAACTTTTTGATTGCTTATAATTTAACTATAAGCAATAAAAAAAATACGTTTCCAATGGAGAATGACATTTTCTTTAAAAAGAAACCTCACAACTTCACATGTTTGGTGACACATTATCTCAAGAATAACATCCAAGTCTTTGAGGATAAATGGATAATAACATTTACCAACTTAACTGACGTAAATAATAATAATAATAATAATTACCTACAAATAATGAATTTAACCAAAAAAAAACACCATATTTTTTGCTTT
The DNA here is from genome assembly GCA_946896805.1 of Scutellaria galericulata. NCBI lineage: Eukaryota > Viridiplantae > Streptophyta > Magnoliopsida > Lamiales > Lamiaceae > Scutellaria > Scutellaria galericulata. The sequence continues at coordinate 13,848,656 of OX335798.1, read as the reverse complement.
AACTACAAATTTAATCTTTGGAATTTGACCAAACCCCTTTGGTTGTATTTTGCAATTCTAACATTTAATTAAAGATTATCCATCATGCTAATATTGACATGATGATAGATAAATTGTACTTAATGTCGAACACATAATCATTTAATCATAAAAAAGAATGAAAGAAAATATTAACTTGTGATTTGAGTTGTAAAATATACTAAAAAGTATAATTTTTTTTTCCGATCAAGTCTTAAATGTTTACTAAATTTGCAACTGAAACAAAGATCGAGATTTTTATGTTGTTAACTTTTTTTAAATTGTTGATATTATAAATAGAGTAAGTTTTATGTGTGACCGTCTCACGGATCATGTTACGTGAGACGGGTCAACCTATAACCCACATTACACATTACATAATTCACATGTAAATTAATGAAAATAGATTAGCATTGTGGATAAAAAAGATTCGTCTTACGAAAACTATCTGTGAGACCGTATCACGCAAGTTTTTGTGTTATAAATAAGACGGGGAACGACATAATACTCCAATATTTGTTTCCCTAAATAGATGATAAGGGTTATAAGAGTCCATTGCAGATGTAAAGCTATTAATGTGTAAAGTTTAAACAGAATGAAGATAGCAAATTAATTTGTCCAATACCTGAAATAGACAACAGTTAGTGGGTTGGGACCATCTGAGTTGTAATAACTTGTAATTTTACAACAATTCTTATTTTTGTTTGGACCACGTTTTGTTCTTTCATTCATTTTCATTTCAAAATTTTAGGCTCTTTGAAGTGTTCCTTTTAAAGCTTATTTAAAAAGTTTATAATTTGTTTTATTTCTATGAATCTTTTCATTAATATTAATCAATCAGAACAATTTTTTTTAATTGGATATTTCTTTTGAATAAACCCAAACTTAGAAATTCTATCAATTCCTTGATTAACAATCGAACTAATATTACGAACATTAAAAATGTTATAGAGATTATTATTTAAATATATATATACGCACATTAATTATTCCAACGCACCAACAGCTCATGAACAAGTATATACCATATAATTAATTAATTATATAAATTATGTGTTTGTGGCCTCTCATTTGCCACTTAGCCAACTATATTTAAATAATAAACAAAAAATTAGAAACCTTTATTGCAAAATAAATATGTGAAATTGCAGATTTTTCAAAAGGAGTTTTCGATTATAACAAAATAAACACAAACTTAACCTTTGAACTATTATCGATTTTCTAGTGAATTTGTACAAACATCCAACTAATTTATTCATATTTACTGTAACATTGTCGGTAAAAAAAAATCTATATTTATCGTTTTGTGGGGAAAAAAAGTTGTCACTCGCATCAATTTTACTAGGATTGAGAACTAATAATAGCTTACAACCACATCATTTTGTTTTAATATCATTGATTATATTTTTATTGTATTTGATCGATTGTCGGAAAATATGACATCCAATGCAGTCATATTAATTGAACATGCTGCCATTGAGAAATCAACATTGATTCAAATTTCGAAACGATGTTAAATTTATAATTTATTTTTATTAATTTGAAAATTTCATACAGGAATTAGTGATATGAAAGTTTTTAGATAAGATCAAAAACCTTAAAAAAAAAAAAAAAAAAGGGCAACTCATACCTTATAAAATATATAGATAAATAAAATGGCAACTCATAATAGCTAATGGTCCCATATCATGTGTTGTGCACTCCCAACCAATATTAGCACTATAAGAGATTGGGCCAAAATACTCAATCATGTGAATGATGTATATCTTGAAAAAAGAATTCAATTTGAAAATTTAAAATATGCAGCTTTTTTTTGCCACCACAACTACTCCACTAGTCATCACAATATTAAAAATATTTTTCAACAGAATTTTTTTTATTCACTATTAATATAAATCAATGATTAGCAAAGATAACCAACCAACCACTAGGTGGCCATGTGGTTGGCAATCTTTTTTTCTGTCTTTTGGAATGTCCTTTTACTCATACTTGTGTGGCTGTCAAATATTACCTATCTTTCTGTTAATTTGAATCTTTTAGTTTTTATATGTAAAATAAAATAATTAAACGATGTAGTTTAGATACCTTTTTCATTACATCATATAAGTGTTGATAATTATAATTTATGCATTAGAACATGTTGAAATGAATCGTTCGAAATAATATAATAATAACTTTAAAAAAATTCAAAAATGAATTTGGCTAATAGGATTAATGCCTTTCACGAATTTGATTAATATGTAAAATGCATGGGTCAATCCATGATATATATATATATATATATATATATATAGCTTGTGTGCCACGAGTGATCAGTCTGAGCAAAGAATATATATATATACCTCATGAAAATGAGTTTGAAATGTAGCCGGATTTTTTTCATCTCACAAAATATATTGATAAAACACATAATTTTTTGTAATAATATTAATTTTAACTGAATTTTCAGCTAAACTTTTTTACAGAAATGTTAGTGGATAAAATGTGTGATGAATTCTAATTTATTGTATTTTAGGGTGGGAATAAAGACACCCCACCCTTTACTTAACACACCCAATTATATAAATTTTAATTAAAAAAAAGCCAACTTTACCTTTTATGAAAAAAATTTAAAATCATATCCTCTCTCTCCACATAAGGGGAGTCTGGAAATGTATAACTTTTGAATCCTAAGTTTATATTCTAATTTTGTTTTTTATTTTATTTAATATATATTTTATAATTATAAGTGTTATTTTAGTAAATTTGAACTACCAATATAAAACATTGTGAAAATAAAAGAAGAGGAGAACTTCATATTTAACATCATTATGTATAGGGTTAATATCAGTTTTAGTCATATAAATTAAGTTCAATCCAATCTTGATTTAACAATTTTGCCTTTTTCAATTTTAAATATTTAACTATCGATTTTTTCTAATTTTAATCCGATATTTATTGGAAGACTTTTTCGTACTACCATATTTGGTTTCAATACTCAATGATTGCCATCAATTTGGCTTCATAAACCAACATGAACGAACTGCTAGTGTGCGTGCAGATTGCAAAGTTTGATGAGCATCGTATCGACAAGTACAGGGTTTCACTTTCATTGGTGGCGCATTCATTGGGCGGCGACGATGAATGCCGCGGTGGATTCGGCGGCAGTGGTGGTGTTGGGCGGCGACGATGGAGGTCGCGATGGATTCGACGGTGGTGGTGGACCTGGGTGGAGGGGGCTTCTTCTCTTATTACTTGTTTTCTTTTTTATTTGATTTTTCACTTTTGAATTTAATAATTTGTTAAAATAATTCATTTTCATTTTTGAATTATATTAACCTTTTATGATTTGAATTTTTCATTCTATTAATTTTTTATGATATGATATTACCTCATCAACTTAATATATATATATATTTTTTCTATTTTGAGGAATTTTCAATTTAGGCACGTAAGCATTTCGACATCCAAGTTAGTTTGGAAAATCAAATTGAAATTGAAAAAATCAACAATTAAAGGATCAAAATTGAAAAATACAAAATTACTGTAATAAAAATCCGTGCGACGGTCTCACAATAAACTTATTCTAGATTAAATTGATCTTCAACTTCCACTGGACAGGTGAGTTAGTATAAATAGGAGCAGTTTCTCATTGTAATCGTCCAAACATGTTTTTTTTTTTTTGGATTTTGAATGAATATAGTTTCCCACACTCTTGAGCACCTTAGTGAATATAAGTTTTCCACAGTCTCTTAATCACTTTGGTTTTTTCACAATCGATCAATTCATATTGAATATTCATAAAATCAATTTTTGTAAATTAATATTACATTGAATATTCATAAATCACCTCAACTAAATTTTCACCTCAAATAATTTTTTTAAAATTAATCTCACGTCGAATATTCATAAATCATTATCTATTTTATGGATTGTAGAATTTTCGTAAATTAATCGAATATTCGTAAATCATTCTATATCTTATGGATTGTGGATTCAACCAAAACGTTTGCTACAGTGCTACTCAAATATCAACATGTGTAAACAATTCTATATCAATCTGTAAATAGTTGTTCAAACAAGTGGTCAATGAATTGGATCGTCTTCCAATTATTCAAATATTATTTTTATAGGTTGTTCAACCGAAAGTCCTACACAATTATCATATATTCAAATGCTGCCAACTAATTTCAAAGGTAATGAATAAAAATCAAACATTCAAATGCTTAAAGCCAACTAATTTCAAATATTATGAATAAAAAATAGTAAATAATAGGGGCTGTGTAAACCACCAATATTTGCCTATGTCTAGGCCCAATTTTATAAATGTATAGCACATAAACTTGGGCTTCAATTATAAATTGTCTATATCTAGGCCCAATTGTATAAGATGCGTAGCCCATAAACTGGGCTCCCAATTATAGATCCACTTGTTTGGTTGTGGCCTGAATTTTTTTTTTTTTTTTTGAGAATATAATGGCTGTGGCCTAGATTTTTTTTGTTGAGAATAATGATTTATATATTTTTTAAAATAATTTGCTAGTATTTTGCTCTCAAAGTTCAACTAAAAATTGTAACATTATTACTAAAATTGTAAGAATATTACTAAATTAAACTAAAAATGACGTATAGTACCAACCACCATAAAATTTAAGATCTTACAAAAAAATTTAAAAAAAAATCAATTGACAGTATAAAATTGATCCATAACTATCCAAAAAAATATGTAAATATATAATATCACATGTATTTAACATAAACCTCAATAAATATTTTTAGTAGGATTTTGAAAAAAAGAAAACAACCAATTTATATTTTCAATTCTAAATATTTTTGTGGTATACTTTTTATAATTGCTGAGTCACATACTGAGCATAGTCTACATATAATCAATATATCATCAATAGGAAATAATTGTTTTTAAAAAAATATACTAATCAACAATTTTCAGGTAAACTGATAATTTAATAATATTCATTCATTTTATAGAATGTGTTTTTTAAACGTATAACATGATTTTATTAATAGACACTTCCAAATAATTGAATATATTAAACATTCTATAACCTACAACTAAAAATACATTATCTTAATTTGAAATTGATGAAAAATAAAATAATAATCATTGTAGAGTGTCGATGAGCATCAAACATTAAAAGTTAAATAGAAAAATAAATAACATATAATAGAATAGAAATGTAACTCTAATTCATAAAACAGATAAATAAATTAAAAAACAGAATGTAACACTAAATACAAAACATAATACTGAGTATTTACACACACATACATATATGTATATATAAAATTCGATGTGATTTAGTGTGATGCCGTTTCAATCCAAAATCATCATCAAATCTATATGGTGGTGCAATTTAGGTCAATTTTTTAAATTGCAATTTCTATCAAAATTTAGTGAAAGTGATTTGGTGTGCAGACAATCGTTTTGGATGCCTTTTTAGTATCTATAATCATCGTAACTAAAAGTCCCAAAATGATATATAACTACAAAAAAAAAAAAAAAAAATCTAAATTATGTCATCACATATAAATCAAGATATCAATAAAGAAACAATTTGAATTAAAAAATATAATAAATATACGATGCATTTTTTAAAAATAAAAAGTACACAGTGTCAAGATTCACATATCTTAATAAAATAATAATTAGAATCCAAAATTAAGACACAAAATACAAAAGAATCAACCACATTTTCCTTGGATCACTGAAAAAAAATACGAAAAACTTCAACTATAATTTATAAATGATGGCAAGTACCAAAAAAAAAAAAAACCATTTAAAATAATGAAAAAAAGGCAATAAAAAATCTTTATAAATGATCCAGAAGCACCAACAAATAGATTATGACGTCATATATGGTCATATGACGTAAGCCTCACCTGCATTTCACCTTAAGCACACATCTAATCACACACACAGAGCACACAGCGATAGATACACCAACAGTTGTATGTATCTAACCATCCATAGATTTCTTTCACTGAAACAATTTAAAGAAAAGAAAAATCTTCAACGAAATATTATCCCCATTATAGCCATTACTCTCCCTCTCTTTCTATCTTTCCCCCTCTGTCAATAAAATTATCCATTTTCTGCTTTCGGGGACGACCGCCATTTCCATATTTGAAGCTCCGTTCAGCACAAACTGTTGGTTTTCATTTGAATTTACGTGCAAAACGAGGTAAGTTTGCTTCTTGCTTTTATTGCGTTCTTTATTAGATTTTCAGGTTTGAATTTGATTGAGGACAGCTGCTGTTCGTTTCTTTTCTTTTATTTCCTTCTTGTTTTCTTTCATTTGGAGTTCAATTCGTTGTTCTGGATTATGGAATTTCAGGCTTGTGATTCTTATGCTGTTTATTTTATCTTGAATTAAAAAAATAATGTGTTGGGTTAGGGATAGGAATTGGGTGGCGTTTGAGCTAAAATGGGGATTAGGGCTTTTCTGAATCAGCATTTCATGATTATTGGTTGGTTTTATTGTTCTATTTTCTCTTGATATTCTTGCTGGGAATTAGCAAGGTTCCTTCTATTGGCTATTAGAGTTGATTTTCTTATTCTTGTGGTTTGAATTTTAGTTAATGTGCTGCAGTTTGATGAAGGTCTTCTTTTTAGTAAGATATATTCAAGCTGCATGGGGTTGTATTAGTTTTTCGACGAGTAGTTGGGAGGCTGAACAAATAAATGAAATGATGGACACATTTTGGAAATACAAATGATTTGAATAGGGGGTAGTTTTTGTCGCCTTACATCTTCTGGAGTGTCATTTTTGTCGCCTTGTGGACACTGCTACAAAATTTAACCGTCAAGGTTAATCTATTATACTTCCCACTTCTGAGTTTGATGATTGAGTTACAGTTGTTTGCCATTTTTCTATACTGTCCTGTTTTTGAACAGAATAGACTGCTGAATGAAAGCCTGCTTTCACTAAATTGATGCATGGACTCAGAAACGAGAACTTCTTTGACCAAATAACATGGACAATCTCTTTCTATCTATAATATCATATACCTTCCAGCCAATCCTGTTTCCTTTCTCTTGAAAGTTTTAGTTTATTTCACCTATGTGCCAGAGTTGGATAGTTTGCAGGCTCTGCCGGAAATGTTCTATTTCTTTTGAGAGTATTTTGTGTTGTTGATTTGGGGTTAGATGGTCCGTTGGGATTTAGGTGGCATACTGTTGAGATTGGACTGGTGGGATATTGTTTATTGGGTGGATTGACTTCCTGTGGATTATGGTGCTGGTGGCAGAGGAAATCTCATCCGCGATGGGGTGTGATCTGGGGACTTGGGATCGTGGGAAGTGAGAGAGACTAAGCATCAGTTTAGAAAAAATATATCACAAGTCATTATCCAGAAGTGTCAATTTGAGAAAAAATATTTCAAATTTGTACTATGGATGCCAATATTAGTAGCTTTGAGTCTTTACTTTGCTCTTATTTTTAAATTGTCTATATGCAATAATCTATAAACAGTGTGGAATATTTCTTCTTTTACTTATAGATAATTATATTTAAAAGCTTTGTATTGATGAATACAAATTGCAATCCTGTATATGAGTGTTTCAAGACATTATTTTGAGTGTCCCATAATTATGCTGCAACTTGAAATTGGGCTCCCAAAATCAATCCATGAAACAATATTGATCATTCCTTGGAGTTGAAGGACAATTGGAATAACTCTTTACACATATGATCTTTCCTGCAGGTAAATTATTTGTGAAGTTTGTTTCTTGGGCTTCCTGTTGTTACAATTTTGAGTACAATGACAGAGGCTGATAGTGAAATTATAAAACCTGAGGTATTGTTTACTTGATGAAAATGAGCCCTTTACTATTTCCTTCCTTGGTTGTAGCTTAGCATATTCATTCAAGGTGTTCACAGTGCCTGTTCAGTATCATTTTATGTTGACTTTCTTTATGTTTTTAATTACTGTTTCATGCTGCGCATTGTAGATGCTGAAGGCTTATGTATGGGTTCAAACTTCTGATGGTTCAATACAGCAAGTAGAGCAAGAGGTTGCCATGTATTGTCCATTTATATGCCAAGAAATACACTCAGGCATGGGAGCTTCCAAAAATTACCCAATCTCTCTTCCTTCACGGGTCAATCCTTCTATGCTGAGCCTGATTCTTGATTATTGCCGATTTCATCAAGTACCTGGCCGTTCTAACAAGGTTGATATATATTGCTGAACTCCTCATTTTTGTGTGACCTGATTAATTTTGGTGAAGAGTCTTTTAGTCACTCACATCAGATTACAGGTAAATAAATTCTTGATTTTTGTTATACTTAAATGCAGGAGAGGAAGTCTTTTGATGAAAAGTTTGTTCGAATGGATACTAAAAGGCTTTGTGAACTGACGTCTGCTGCTGACAGCCTGCAGCTGAAGCCACTGGTTGATCTCACTAGTCGTGCTCTTGCAAGGGTGATTGAAGGCAAGACTCCAGAAGAGATTCGAGAGATATTTCATCTACCAGATGATCTTACAGAGGTGTTCTGTCATTGCCAGCAGTGTACATGCTTAATGTCCTTTTTTTTTTTTTTTGTTATTGGGGAGAGTTCTATTATTCCATCTCTTCTTTGTTATAAATTCTTATTCTATTGAATCAACAGGAAGAAAAATTGGAACCTATCAAGAACACCATGGATGACCCAAGAATTCGGCTGTTGAATAGATTGTATGCTAGGAAGAGGAAAGAATTAAAAGAAAGAGAGAGGTTGAAGGTGATCATGTCATTGATTTTATAGTCTGATGCAATCCACCAGTTATAATTTTAGATTTCTCAGCTTTGATAAACTGCTTGATAGTGGTTTATTTAGTATGTGCTACTTAAGACTGAGACAGTGGCTTTCGTGTTTTCTTTAGAATGTTGAGGTCGAAGAGGAACATGGGGATGATCGTTCAGTTGATGACCTGTTATCATTTATTAATGGAGGCAATGAAGGTATTTTTTGTTCATTCATTTTTAATATATGTTGAGTCTCATTTCTCTTGCATGCAAACAAGATTCTTCATAGGATAATTTAGAAAAAAATGCTTGCATTCTGAAGTTGAGGGAATCACTAAAAATTTGCTGTTTCTTGATCTACTTACCACAACCATTAGTGGAATTGCATTTTTTTTTTTTGCCCAATATGGTGTTTATACTGATGAAGTGAGCATATAGTAGTAGGTTCTAATTAGTTGTAATAATTGTGACACAAATAATATTTTTGGTGCCATCCTGAAAGGTTGAGTTTTTTTGGATGAACTAATGGATCAAGGGATTTCCATAGTAATTTTTAATTTTTGTTAACCAAGACTCATTCCAGTTCACTTCTTCAAGACTATCAATATAGATCATATTGTTATTATTGTTCTATTTAAAGATTGAGATTTGATGGACTGCCATCAAATTTGTAATGAGCACCTGCATTGAGTACATGAATTGTTGAGAATATCAAATTTTATTATGACTTAAAATGTAGTAAAATGTCAATAGAATCAAGACAAAAAGTAAGTGCTTCTAACATGTTTTGCAGAAGAGCAACATTATAGACGTGCATATCAGCCTTCCATATTATTTCATCCTATAGGCCTTAACTTTATCATCTTAAGGTGGACTGTTAATAGTAAACCATTTCAGATTCCAAGGGGACAAGAACTTCTAAAAATAAAAAGAAGAATCGTAAGAGAAAAGACCATCACAAGGCTTCCCCTTCAAACTGCACCGGTGCTTCATACAGTGCCTCTTCTTCCAGCTGCGCTGTAGATATGAACAAGAAAGTGAGTAGTACATTACTTCATAGCTTCATCTTTTTGTTGAGAGTTTGGTCAGAGATGGCATTACTACTTAATGATTGCCATGTCCTCTTTCTTCTGCCATAGAAGAAGGAAAGGGTCTGCAGGCATCTCTGCCCCATTCATCTATCATGTTTTTATTTTGCTCCTATATTGCAGGAATCAGACCAGCTTCATTCTGTATCTGATAATCCTTCATTAGATAACAAGCTTCTAACTAATGTTTGCAATGCAACTAAGTATTTGGACATTGAAGATGACGGATTAGCAGCTGATGATTTGTTTGATGATTGTGATTTAGATGATGACATCGACCCTGCATTAAAAGAAAAAATTGATAGGTGAGCTTGATGCCTCAATGCTTTTTTTTTTTTTTTCCTGTTCCCAGTGAATTACTACACAAGAAGTTATATTTTTGGAACCTTAAAGAATTAAAAGGATAAAAATGCTTCTTGTTTAATTATGATCCTGCCTATTCAATTACTTGTATATTTTCTTCATGTATCACTATTATTTATATGTTGCTAAGTTGTTCAGCTACATGATCATCATTATGTTGAATTTGTAAATATCCGGGTCTAAGTATTGATGTCTTAGCAAAATTTATATTTTGATTGATTACCAGTTCAATGGATTTGGAAAGTAAACCACGCTATATTTTGAACCGATTTGGAAAACGCACCCTTACCCAAAATGGATTTGTTCTCAATTTGAAGTTGAATTAGGGTTTTTTTTTTCCTATGAATTTTTAGTATTTTAGAGGCCAATTACTAAACTAACTCAGCCTGATTTAACTTATAAACTAATGTTTTATTTCCCGCTAAGTATTTCTTAATTTCAGGCATGGCCCTACATATGTCTAAGGCGCACCAGTATCACCTAGAGGCTAAAGCCTTAATCTTGCCTCTGACACGCCCTTGACAACTATGACATCATAGTTCATATGCTATCAAATTCTGTTATTTTTAATGGATCTTTGATATGTAGTGAAATAATCATTAATGCTACTAATGTCAGTTAAGGCGTTGAGGTGTAATGACATCGGATAAAACAGATATATTAAGCAATTTCTGAATCGTGCTCCGCTTTTCCCTTTTTTTTTTTGGTCCAAGTTTTTGTGTTTTGTAACTCCCCAAATTCTTTTCTTCTTTGCAATAATCAACTTCTTGCTTATGTCTAGTTAACATCTTTGCAAATATTTCCTGTTTATTCCTTTAGCAACACACTCTTTGAAACTTTCTCATCCATTACTTGGTTAAAAATTTAGAGCAAGAAGTCATCTTCATCGCAACTTGGATTACAATCACCAACATTTTTTTATTATTTGTACACTAGACAGCTTTCTCAGGAAATAGATCACGTCAGATGTTTTTATATTGGGATTGTTTTCTGTTTATGGTTTGGAAGCTCTAAGCTCTATGCTCTCAACCAAGAAGCAAACAACAGTATTTAGGCAGCTATTTTGTTGTATCATATACTAAGATACTATGCTTACAGATTTGTAAATGTTTTATATATTTTGTCTCTTACTTACCTAATACGAAGAAAATAACTAACTTTTTAACTTTTCTCTTTAATTATTTGGGAATTTCTCTTTAGAATCTTTTTTATATTTTATCTTCCTTGGAATATCTTAGGGGAAGACTGATAGAGATGTTTTCTGCCTGGATATTCATTGGATTTTTTTACCACAGTAACCTTTCATACTATAAAGAGAATGGGCAAGGCGATCATAGTTTTGAGCTTGCTCAATTTTTTTGATACGGTTCAGCTACCTAATTATTAGTTGTACTTAGTGTTAATCACTTTATCTGTTCGAAGCTGCTTGGAAAATCCAGGGAAGATACAATGAAACTCTTAGATGGATGGATCTTATGTACATGCACCATGCACAGCATCTGTTGTAGGGGGACAGATACATGGAACATAGTAATCCATTTTCAGTTGATTTAAAAATCCCCAGAAAATTGGTCTATGGTTATTATAGGTCTTTGCCTCAGTGCTTTCTCCTTTTATTAGAAAAGGGGAAAAATTCCCTTAGTGGTCATATAACATCTGCTAGATCTTTACCTATAAGATTAGATTGGTTTAGTAGCTTCTTTTTTCTCCCCACAAAACTGTGATAGCCAGATGTCTGTTTCCCTATAATTCTCTCCTTGATACATTTATAATTGCATTTGCTGCGATGTTTCTCTGAGAAGTAATTACTATTTTTTCCTAGCGATTGGGTGAAATACATGTTTATGCTTGGGGAGATTCCATTTGGGTTTCTATCTCTTGATTCAACCTAGAAGCATTTATATTGTTCATAGGTATATTTACCGGTTGGGTTTTCTTTTTTGGCAGTGTTTAAAGGAAGCTTAAAGCTCTTAAATTTTTTCTCTTTATATCATTTCACCTGTGGACTGCTTCATAGAAAGTCATTAAGGAGCAAACATCAAGCAAATACAAAAGCACTAACTACCTTACCAGATGTTTTGTTTGATTGTGCGTCTGATAATTTTTTTCTACTGTTAATTGATCAGGGAAGTAGAGGATTTTGCCAGAAGGTTAAATTCAGATTGGCCACAAAGGATACAAGAGATCCTTTCTCTTGGTCAAGACAGAAGACCATTACCGTTGACCATCAATGGAAATGGTTTCTTGAGGAGATTTACAAGTAGGTTCTAGTTCATGATCTTGTCATATTCTATGTGCCACACAATCTTCTATTCATGAGATGCCATTATTTTCTTGTTTCATGTGATTTTTTTTTTTCTTTTCCTGATAAATTATCTGTTGTTTCCTAGTAATTGTATCAAAAATTAGACATTTTAGACCTTTTTTTTCAATTGGTTAGATTAGTCGTTGAAGTTATAGCTACAAAAATTAGAGCAGGAAATGAACCTATAAATATAGTTAGAGTATATGCACCCCAAATAGGATTAGATGGATACATTAAAATTAAACTTTGGGATGATTTGGAAACTTTAGTCCATACAATCCATTAGAATGAAAAAATTATCATAAACAGGGATTTGAAATTCTTAAGGGGCATGTGGTTGAGGGTATCAAGGTATATGAAAAGTGTTCATGGTTTTAGCTCTCATGACAATGAAGGGAAAACTAGTTTCGATTTTGTAGTTGCTTATGATTTAGTTATAGGTAATATCTTGTTTAAATATATAGAGAACATTAATTACTTTTAATAGAGGTTTTAATAAGTCCAAATTGGTTATTTCTCAATGAAAATGAGGGGATATAAAATGATGCAAAGATTGTAAGGTAATACCTAGTGGAAGGCCTCACAACTCAACATAGGTTAACCTTTTTTGAGATTGGACTGAATAAAAGTTAAAAAAAAAAAAAAAGATATCTAATACACCATGAATTACTGGAATTAGGTGGTGGAGCTTGAAAGATAATATCAGGAGAGAGATCTTTTTAAAAACCCTGTCAGAGACCATTAATTAGAAAGTCTAAGAACTTGAAAGATATAAAGTAATAAACGGAAAGACAAATCTTTTGAAGGATTTGATATGAGATTGGAGACTAAGGAGAGAGATATACATAAAATACCAAACATAAATGAGAGAAAAATATAGGTTCATATGTATAAAGATGTAGGACTTGAATTAGGATGCCAACCGGAATATTGAGTTGATTTCCAAAAACTACTGGCCTGCATCTCTGAGTTCATACCTTTTTCTCTCAATAGTTGATGAGATTGCCAAGCATCTACAGAAAACTCTTCCTGGATATATGTTGTTAGTAGATGATATAGTTTGAAATTGTTGGTATTCAAGGGCTAAAATGCCAACTTAGAAGCTTGGAGAGAGATTAGAGTTGAAAGGTTAAACCCTACTTGAGTCTTGAATATATGAAATGCAACTTTAGAAAATCATTGAAGTTTAACATAGATTGGTTTGAATCAAAAGCATCTAAAAGTTTTAAATATTCAGGTATATCGTTGAAGAAAATGGGAGAACCAATAAAGATGTTACACATAGTATTCAAACAGGTTAGAACAATTAGAGAAGTGTATTTTCTGGAAAGTAAGCAAATTTTAAAAGATAACCATAAGACAATGTGTTAGGAATATAAGCAAGGGAGCCCTAACTTAACCCAAAACCATGGTCAAAGGTAAAGGGTTGACTCTCACTTATATACCCTTCCACACTTTCATGTGGAACCGATGTGGGATATCGTAACACAATGATTTCTTTTATGGATTAATTGGGCGACCAAAGATGAGATTTGAGATGGATGTGCGGTCAAGTAATGAATGCATCAGAAAAGGTGGGATAGTCACTATAGATGAGAAAATGAGAGAAACACGCTTATGATGGTTTGAACATGTGCATAGGAGACCTTCAGATGTTCCAATATAATAGAAAGTAGAGAATTACTGATTGAAAAGGAAGACCTAAAAGAACTTGGAAAGAAACCAATATCACATAGCGAGATTAAAGTCTAGTTGTTGGTTGGATTTGTCGTTAGATACGTATGTCAATAATATATTGGATATGTCCACTGGAAATATGGCCTTCAGTTATAGATGATTTTTCATCTCTATTTGTTGCATCTCCATATTCTGCCAATCATACCTTATTTTGATATGGAAAATATTGTCATTATGATTTCACGAGTCAATCTTCACCATATAGAAACGCGACCACAATTCTGCTTATCATTTCTCGATTTGGCATTTGGGTCTAATATCTCGAATCACACATTTAATTTTACCCCCTTTCCCAGGCTCAAATCAGCACCAGAAATGATTCTCTGGGCACACCTATCAACTTCAAAATGGAGAACCGGCCAGAAAAGTTTGGTTGATGTATCTGACAGTGAGAGGTTGCTTGTTGTGTCCAAACTCCAACTTCAAACATACATCACAGTGTATTGACATTCATGTTCATCGGCAATTTTTTTGACATTGTTAGAGATTCAATTTTGACGTTTAAGTTGACCTTGCACACCTTTACAGAATAAGGGAAAGAACGTTACGAAGAAGCCAATACCAGCCAATTTTGCCCCTCTTTTTCTCCTTTTGCCCCTTTCTTTTTCTCATTTTTGTTCTCTTTCTCCATTTGTCCATGAGACTATATATATTTTGGAGGGATCTCATGTAGTGCCAGACGTTAAAATCTTCTCTCTCTTGTAAAAGAACTGTGTAAACCGTTTGGATTAGAGATCATATTGCTGTGAAGTGATCAGCCAAATGAGTTGAAAGTGATGTAAATATCAGGAATTTTATGGTATTGAATCATTGGAAGTTCATATTTATATCTTGTGTCTTAAATTGCCAGATCCCCCGCTTCTCTTTCTTTTTTTCCAACTTTCACGAGGTGTACTGGATGCTACCTCGGTTTGATTCTACTAACTATAATATATACGTATGCAATCGTGTGTTGATGAACAGGTACAACATCAATATCTCAAATTCTGAGATAACTGTAATGTATGATTTGATGATTGTATAGACTGTTCTGATAGTGAAATAATTTTTTTGACATTGTTAGTGTTGTATATTCTTTTAGATTGTCTAGTGTATAATCATGTTTTTTGGGATAATTCTGCATTTGTTGTTAGTACTTTTTTCTTGTTTAAGCAGAAAATCTCATCATATCATATACATGTATTAATCATGATCATGTCATGTTGGTGTCATATGTCTACAAATAACACAAATTGTCACCTCCTAAGTGAAATTGAAAACAAAGTCTTCAATTTCACATTGCTCTTTGTCAAGTTAGATAACAGATTAAAGAGAACCTGCGACACTACATTCTCAGATGTTCTCCTAAGATGCATCTGTATCTACATACGACATATGATCTTCGAGGGAAATTGTTTTCTAGTCGACACATAATCGTACATTAGACTTTACAAGTTGTTATTGTTCATCTTGTCGAAGCTGAACATGGGGACAAGGTCTATCGGGCTCCCCTTGTGTCCACAAATGCTTCAAATCACCTCTCTTCTTTCCTAATGAGATCAATGTGCCTGAAATTTCACAAGAGCACACACATGATTATGCAACGTATATTTCTGTAATAATTTATAACACAATAAAAGATCGATGTGTTTTACTTGTAAGAATCTTGGTAGATGCTACCTACCTAGTATGAATGGGACAATGTAGAGCAAAGCTGGCTGTCCGTGCCCATCCATCATGTTCAGAGCAACGTACGTTATCAGAAGACCTGTTTCCAAATGGTATGGAACATGTAAATCATATCATATGAAGAACAATGCTATGGATGTTTCATTTTCAACAGATGCATAGTAATGTAAGTCAACCCTTGAAACATATTAAATCGAGTCGTACCTAAGCCATAAGCGAGCATTGCCCAGAGGAAATATCCGGCTTTTAGGCTTTTCTTGGACAGCCAATCATACCTATAAGAATACAAGAATTTTTATTGGCACTACTTAGAATAAATCCAATGATGATCAATTAAGTGCTAAATTATCTTGACATACATGATGTTCGAGTTTTATGTACCCAAATAAGAAGTCGAAAGAAAGTTGAGAAATAGGCTAAGTAGAGCACGAAAGGCATATGAGAAAATAATGGCTTTTCAAGAAACACTGAAGGTTAAAACTATAGACAGGATAAAAGATTAAAAGAGGTTAATTTAAACTAATTTACCGATCTATTTCGATTACTACAATTTCAAGTTTTAGATTCAAACCTGAGGGAGAATGCAACGAGTAATCCTGGTAAGATAATATCACCAAATCCGATGATGCTGTATCCACCCCAAGGATCAAACATTCGAGGGATTTTTAGAAGCATTGGAATGCCATCTTCTCCACTTCCATCACCTCGAGCTACCTGCAGGACGGAGTTAAAAATGAATATAATTCAAATCCAAGAATCTTTTGTATAATTGGTTCATTTTAGAATACAAACTAATACTTACCACTATCATCACGCTCTTATGGAACCACCACTTGGAGACGAAGACCCAAAAAATATCGTACAAGAATGCACAACTGAGTAGTACTGTTCCCACCTGAGCATGTGTAGAAGGAAAATATAGATCACGTTAGTATAAGCATTGACGAATCAACTCAAGCATTTGCTGTTTGGAATGAAACTGAACATTTTTATGTGATTATTTCTTGTCTTTCTTGGTTATTGTTTATTACCCATAAGAGAGAGTCAAGAAAGGTAAATCTCATGATGAATAACTAAGCAAAGTGATTTTCAGTCAACTTCTCGCCTATATAAACGAAAGTGGGTGTGTGCTTCTGATTATTAAAGGTTAGATCAAGAAGCAGTTATCAAGCGTAGAATGAGTCTGGAAAACCCACCTTCAGATTTGGAACTCGTATTATCTGGAGAACAGTGATTATCAATGCAATGCCCTGTTACAGAGAGAAAAGGAAGTAAGGCTTCGTCGCGTCAATCTAAGATCCATTAACTACTGGAAATGAGTCAAATTGTTCGATTAACTGTAATCCCTGTCCAAATAAACATAATATGTGACCGTGTTACTATTGTTAGAACAAATTAAAGAGAGCAGAAAACAGCATTCCTTTTCAAGCCCTGATAGCAATTTAATTCATCCTCTAAGAAACGGAAAAAACATTGGAAGCCAAATTTGTCTTCAGTGTCCAAAGGGCAAAGTGTGAGGTTTTGTGGAAATTAAGATATAATTAATAGGAAAACCCAAGGAAATCCATATTTAACTGTGATTAAGCTCTAGGTACACGAAAACAAAGCTGAAAGAATTTATAAAACCGTAATTATCAGACAACGTTGCTAAAGCTTAAAAGAAATGGTAAAAGAATATGTGCACAGAGACAGACAAGTTCCATACGCGTTTATGCTCCCACAAGCACTAATATACATATCTTTAAACCAATATTCATCTCAAAGTTCTAATTATTAGGCAAGAATACTCATCAAGTTTTGACTTTTGTCCTTTAAAATTAGAAGCAACAGTACTGGCAGTAGAATGGTTTTGGAACCAAGGGCAATTCTGTCATTATTCATCGTAGAGCACAAACAGTTACGAGATGAAAAACCAAAAAATTTATTCTTACGAGAATATCTTGACCAATCCAAGCTAAGGAGGAACGGCGGTACACTGCCCATAAAACAGCAAATACTACGCAAAATGGAGAGACGGCAAGCGTCAAATATGATACAGCTCCCACAAAAGGTACTTTAACAAATGTCTCTGCAGCTTGTTCAAACCATCTGAAACTACATTGCATACAGTAAGTCAATCTTTTGAGGAAATAACATAACCAGAAACTTGTTCTGCAACCTCAAACTAGAAGAAAGTGACAAAAAGTAAACGTTCCAAGAAGAAAAAAAAAATCTTAGAAAATAAAGAATATTCCGAGATGTCAAGTCTTTGACAATAGGATACATACCATGATAACAGAGCCACCAGACAAGTTTGCAAACCCTGTAGTACACAAGGCAAAGGAACAACATTAAATTAAATCTTAGAAATGCATATGTAGACGTCTCCAACTTCCCACAAATCTACCCACCTATTATTACCTACATACAAGTAGCAGCACCAAAGGCAACTTAAAGCCGACAAATTCACTATGTAAAATTTAAAAGAATCGAGTATGATGAATTCCACGCCGTATAACAATCACAATCCACACATAAGAAACCAAAAAACAACCTCTCTCACCCCCCCTCCCTACCCCCATGAGTCAACGTTTGAATATTTTGGTAAAGACGGCAGTGAAGCTTATCATACCTCTACTCCACCAATGCAAAAGACAACCACAAGAATCTCGATGAACCAGTAGGACATCAGCTTGTATAGCATAACCAAGAAACAGGATGCAATCACTACAAATAAAATCGCTGAGGTTGTATTGATGTCCACAAATCCACTCGACCCATAAGTGTCCTTGCTAAGGAATTCATCAGAACCATCCTGCTAGGTCAAAATTATATGCATGTGAGGTAACCTGATCGGTGCAGAAATTCGACAAACAGGTGGCAGTTTACTAGAGAATTGAGAACGTGTTACCTTTAAGAGCTTGTCCTGTTCTGTAGCTGCTTCTCTCGCACTCCATGCAGACCAATAAGATGCACACAAGATAGTACCAACAGCCATTAGCCATAAGAACACTTCAGCAACATCAACCTCTGGTCTCTGAGGAGAGTACATCTGAACAGAAACTGAAAATAATGACAAGCCCATTAACAGACAGGAGTGAGATTAATATACAAACTATGCATAGGTGTAGGCTATAGCATAGAACATCAAAACTAAATAGGAAAAAGGCTGGTGCGGAAAAGCTTACCATGTGAACCATTCTTCATATTTAGATTCAAGCTTTCACCTGCGTCTTGTGGGAGCATGACAACAGGTATGTGAACTTCTACATCAGTTTCATTTGCTTCACAAACCATCTTGAAGAGTTCTGAAAAATAAGCCCATCAATAGAAGATTAGAAAATAAGTTCAAAGAATAAAACAAGGAACTGCTTTAAGTTTTTTCATGAATAACCAACAAAAATTAATAACCAACGAGAATTACTGACTGAACTGACCTTTTTCATTGTTTATGATGATTAAAGCTGAAGCACCAGCACCTTCAGCAAAATTTCCTTTGGTGACAAAACTACAATTGCCACGGCGCACCAAGATAACCTCACCTGTCAGCTAAAGAACAGCAAAAAAAAAAAAAAGAAAACTGAGGATAATAAGAATAATGAATCTTCAAAAAATTCCTGCAAGACATAATCATGATAGCAGCGTAAACAGTCAATATGGAAGAAAGAAACCTTATTCCTAGGTGTACTACAACAATCAGGAGGGTCTGCAAGAGCAACTTTTGTCTGACTGGCACGTTTCTCTTTCGATTCTAAGGTGGGCCCGAATCTAGCACCAACACCCACAAACTCCGTTACTTCTTTGCCATCCACCCAAACTGGTACTTTAACCTATTAAACAGCAACAAATCATAATAATGAACACATAGGAAATTTAAAATCTAAATTAGATCACATGATATGCAAATCTACAAATCAGTTACTGAGTGAAGCTTGGAACCAAAACAAACATAAGACACCAAAACATCATCTTGTTTTCAGGTTCTATCTCTGCTTGGAGAGTCCACGACTATATTAGTCGAATAAAGCCAAAAACAAGAAAGCTTGAAGGTACATTCGACAAAGTTCCTGAAATTCTATAACTTATATTCATTTTCTTAATTTGCTAATTCCAAATCCAGATTAAGCATGAAATGATGAAGCCATTGATATTTGCCACATAATAGATCATATCCAAAGATCAGATATGGAAATTATTGCAAGATTAGAACTTTCAGATACATTCTAATACATTACATCAGAAAAATAAAATTGAAGACATGAAACAAGGAAACTAATACAACCAGATAACCAAAACCTTTCCCCAAATACAACCTCGGAAGATTCGAAAAACATCAGAAACATAATAAATAACCGTTGCTTAAAAGCGCTAAAATCAAGGCTCAGTCAACCACCAAAACAAGTGATTAAAATAGTAAAACCTAGATGATTATCTTCAAATAGGAAAGAGGGTTTTACCAGCACAAAATTGTTGTCACAACCAGGCCTCTTGGGAGCAACATCATCTTGGTGAACTATATCACCTGCGAACACAACAGAACTGCAAAGCAACACAGCAACTGCACAGAAAGAACTGTAGAGAACTCTGTTCCTCAACTCCATCAGGCCAAATAAAAAAAATTCCAAAAAACTAATATCAAGAAATTAATTTTCTTTAAGATCAAAGATATGGGTGAGCCCAATCAACTGGGCTTTTCTTTTCTTTAATTATATTTGTGGGAATATCGTTAATAGTAAGATGTGAGTTGGGAGTCAAGAAACAGAGGAATTGTGATATGTATGTACGAAGTACGAAGGATGTAAGAAAGAGGAGGAGGGAAAAGTTTTAAGGGACTGTTTGGGTTTTTTTTTTCACTTTTCCTAAGTTGTTACAGTTACGCCGCCGTGTTTTAACCGTTGAACCATATTTCCATTTTTAGACCGGTGGACCTTTGCCCATCTCAGTAGTGGCGCGTGCAAACACGAGTTTTAGCCGCCATACCGTCTTATATAGTTATATATCTGTGGATCTTAATTAATCATAACTTTGCAATTTAGCTCCATACCTCCGTCTATAATTAATACTCCACCTGTCCCGAGATAATTTGCGCGCTCATCCCTACACATGAAATAAAAAAATGTTTTTTTTTTCTTTTTGAGTCGAAAAGTCAACAAAAATTAAGAGGAAAGTATGCAAATTATCCCGAGACGCCTCGAAGGGGAAATTGTGCAAATTATCCCGGGACGGAGGGAGTATTAAAATCATCCAAGATGGGAAATAGTTAATTAAAATACTAACATTAACCATAAGCAATAACTTAGGAAATGGTTCAACCTTTTAAAAAAGTTGAAAATATGATATATTAGGAGTAGCATTTCCATGCACCTGATGCACACATGCATGCGGGTTGGGTGTGGGTGTGGGTTGACCCGAATTCGTGTATTTTTTTTATTATTATTATTTTAGCTTTGATCTCTATGTTATGTTAGTTGTACATTTATGTCTAGATATCATACATTTATTTAATATTTTTTAACTCTTAAAAAACCCTAATTTTGCCACATTTTGTATATGTTTACTTTTATGTGATATTACTCATACATTTATGGGGTCCTTCTATAATACACCATTGTATTAATACATCACTGATTTCAGTCATTGGATCTTGAATCATTGCATCATAACCCTTCATTTTTCATTTTAACCTTTTTACTTGTCTTTAGAAATTACTGTTGTAAAACTAAGAATCCCCCCAAAAACTGTAACAACATAGACAATATAGTCAATATCTACATTCTTCGTTGATTGTATATAGCAATAACCTGTAACCATAAAACGACAATTGTATTTGTTGGTATTATGCATCTCGTTATTACAAATCATTTGAGACCCATATTCGATATGTATGGGTATTTGTTATGAAATCATCTCATTAAATTTTTAGATAAACTGCTTCTGAATTGTACTGCTAAACTGCATCGACAATCCATGATTGTATCTTTAAGAAGTTTGATTGTCTATAATTATTTGAAATATCACAAAGTAATCAACCCATTTGATTCGTTAGTTTTATTTAATTTATTTCAATTTGTCTATGGCTAAATTGAAATTTATTGTTTTTATTTTAGTTTTCAACTATTAAGTTGTTCTTAGAAAAACAGAGAAATAATGAAAACGATCACATGAAGAAAGTATTATATAAGATGAGAACAAAGCCCATTGGGCCCACTGGGTTTGCTCATTCAATTCAATTATCTTTAAATACGCCATATTAGGATTAACTAAGATTATAATCGTTTCTAATCAAAAAACTAAACGATATATATATATACACACACACAACTACAAGGCCCATAATTATAAGGCCTTGTTATTGGGCTTCACTCAAGAGGCCCATAAGTGATTACAAATCTCCCTCTCTTTTGCTGAAACACCCTTTTGCAGAAGCAGCAAAGTGGTGAGTAGAATTCAGAGCGGAGCTGACGACGAAGGATTATTCGAGTAGAAAATAATCAGAATTTTCTTGAATTTTCGCCATGAGTACCATGAAATTTTGCCTGGTTCGTATTTACAGCTTTTCTTTTTTCTTTTTTCTTTTTCGTTTTTTGAAACTTTTTTTTTTATTTTTTAAAATTATATGGATGGGGTTATTGACATATTGTGCTCTGCTTTTCCTCGTGGAATGTTTGAGATTGAGCTGATAATTTTTGGGCTCTCTGTGTTGCTTAATTTGGGTTGCGTTTATATGCAGCAATAATATTTTGTACCCGAAAGAAGATAAAGATCAGAAGATACTGCTTTATGCTTGTAAATTGTGACCATCAGGTTTGAATTTACATCTCTTTTAGTGTTTTTATGTGGAATGTTGATAAAGTTTGATCTCTCTCATGTTTTAATAGTGTTAGCATAGAAATTCTCTGTCATTTGAGTTTTAGATTGCTTTAACGTTTTGGATTTTGGGTTGGAGATTGCATTTAAGCATGAAGATGTAAAGCAACCAAAGGTGGTTCTTTGGGCTCTGAATTAGTTATACATTGTGTGCTATTTGTGGTTGTTGATTAAAAGGTTGCTAAGATTCATAAATGAGATTGATTTTGGAGTTCAAATATCTTTCTTCTTCTGCCTTTTGTCTTGCTATTGCTGGTGTCGAAAACGTTGTGTAATATATTGATATTAAGGGTGGTTGATGAGAATTGAGGTGAAGCTTTCTACTCATCTACATGCACTACTATGTCCAACTTTAAGGTGGTCTTGTTCTCGCATTGTAGAAATCTGTTTCAGAGTTTAATGGTGCTAAAAGACAGATTTTCGACCATTATGAGGTTATTGGTTGCTATACAGTTGTGGATTGGAGTTGCATTTGTACACGAGTATGTAGCTCTGTAATGAAATGATATGTGCATTCCAAAAGCAGTTATTTGGCTCCCATCTGAATAAGTTACACGTAGTGTGATATATGAGTCATATAGTGTGCTATTTGTGAATGTTGGTTCAAAGATTGTTAAGATTTTCGAAATGAGATTGGTATGAGTTGTAATATTTTTCTGCATCTGCATTTTGTCTGCCTATTGCTGGTTTCGAAAATGCTGTTTGACATATTCATGGAAAAACAAAAAATCACATGAAATTTCATCCTCTGAATCGTCTGAAAAGCCAAGATTATGCTGTCTTAAGATTTTCATGAAAAATGAAACTGTCTCGAAATTTTGTTTTGAAAGTTTCACCGGTGAGAAAATCCAAAATTATCACAAAAAATAAAAAATCACATGAAAATTCATCCATTGGATTGTCGCGAAAGCCAAGACTCTACTGCCTAGAGATTTCACGAAAAACAAAACTGTTTCGCAATTCTGTTCTGAAAGTTTCACAGGAAAGGAAATCCGAAATTATCATGGAAAACAAAAAATCACATCAAATCCATCCCCTGGATCATCTGAAAAGCCAAAATTATGTTGCCCTAAGATTTTCCTGAAAAACAAAACTATCTCGAAATTCTGATTTGAAAGTTTCACTACAAAGAAAATAAGAAATTATCACGATAACAAAACCCACATGAAAATCCATCATCGGATCGTCCGGAAATTCAAGATTCTGTTGTCCTAAGATTTTCACGAAAAACGAAATCAACTCGAAATTCTGTTCTGAAAGTTTTGCTGGAAAATAAATCCAAAATTATTACGGAAAATAAAAAATCATATGAAAATCCATCCCAAAATCGTCCCAAATTTCAAGATTCTGCTTTCCCAAGATTTTCATGAAAAACAAAACCATCTCGAAATTCGATTTTGAAAGTTTTACTGGAAATGAGTTCTAAATTTATCACGAAAAAACAAAAAATCAATTCGTTCCTAAGATAGTCTTGAAAAAACAAAATCTCAGAGCAGTAAAATCTTGGCTTTCGGTCGATCTCATGGATGGATTTTCAGGTGAATTTTTGCATTTCGTGATAATTTAAGGTTACATTTCAATTGGTGATTTTAGAACACAATTCCGAGATAGTTTTTTTTTTCATGAACATCTATCAGCAACAGAATCTTGGCTTTAGAGACGATCTCGAGGACGAATTTTCAGGTGATTTTTTACCTTTCGTGAACCACCACTTTTATGTTCTCCTTATACCTACACAAAAAAAAAAGATTTTATACAACTCCGAACTCCAAATCTAATTTTCTTTAAATTATTCAAAATTATTTTTTTGCTCATTTAATTCCTCAACAATTTTTTAATATCTCAAAATATTTCACTAAAATAATTAAAATTATAAGAAAATTGAGTTTGTTAGGTAATAAATTATAAATGTATCTCCTTAAAATAAATCAAAAAAAATGGTTCACACGTTGAGGAACACAAGACAAATTAATCGAAGTACCAAATGTAGAAAAAAAGAGAGTCACAGTTTCAGAGGGATGGAAATATTATTAAAAAATTTAAATCCAAAATAAATTCAAATAAAATGTATGGATACTAATAAAAATAATAATTATTAATTTTAATTTAAATATTACGTGGCAATCTTTGAAATTCATAGTTTATGGAACCATTGAGATGAAATGAATGGTGTTTTGGTTTAGAGAAAAAGATGATTGACTGTTGAGAATATAATGGTGGTGGTGATATGATAATTGCGAAAAGAATAAACAATATAAAAGATAAAATAAAAAAATTAAATATATTATGATTGTGGAGAAAAATATTAGTGGCTATAAATAGAATTACTCTTAATATAGGAAATTCTTATAATGAAATATATTGTCTTAGATGGTGATTAAGTTATCTCTTATCATTTCATTGGCCCAATTCGATACTGTCGTTTTGAAGTTACATCTAGTACTAAGTTTTCCTAAATTATCAAATAAAAACAAATTGTTAATTCCCTAAAATAAATTTGTTAGTAAGTTCTCCAATTATATCAGTCCAACTCTATCTCGATTGACGGCCCAAATCATGATATATTTGAGTAGTTCTGGGCTGTATTTTATGGGCCTTGTTTTGGGCCCAACAGAAGTATCCAAGGCCCATCTCGCTTCACATGGCGGTCCTTCTTTTCATGTTTCAGCGACGTCGTTGTAGGCTACCTCTTTCAGCACAACCGACCTTCTCGGTTGATGCTGATCAGCCTGATTGAGTTCCAGTTCTGCGTGAGAACGACGCCGTTTCCGCTTCAGGATTTACCTCTGCGTTTTACAAAGTTCCGGCAAGCTCCGGTATACTGCTATTATTCTGATAATACTTCGAGTTGTTTTTTTCATTGTTTCCAATTTAGTAGGATTTTATTTCTTTCGGTTAATTGTTTGATTAGCGCGGCTCGTTCTTCACATTGATGATTGTTCGATGTTCCTTTTTTCATGGAGGTTTCACAGGTTGAAGGATTATGTTCATTTCTAGGTTTTACAAGCAAGGAGTTCATACAATCAAGAGAGCGGTAAAAGGTATGTTTTATCTTTAGTTTTTTATTTTATGGGTTTATATATTGGTGTCAACCTCTAACTAGAAATTAATTTATGTGTATTTTTAGTACGTTTTGGATTAAAAATGAATAAGATATTTTGCTTATTGGAATTGAATTAGGCTTCTGATATGTGCGCATGCTAGATGAATACATGAACAACTTGTATTTTCATACCTTATTGTAATACTGCATAAGACGTCGAGGAACATTGTCCCGTGTTTGTTTTGTTTTCTTAGAAAGTTTCGAGTAGCAAACCTAATGGAGCGACAATTGCAGTGGTGTCAACTGGTTAGTCATGGCAAAACATGAGAACAGAACTGCCTTTTTTGGACTCCTTGTTCACAGATGGAGTTGGGAAATTGACTGATCATAGATTGGGCCTTCATCATTTTCTCTGTAGTTATAGAGCTTCATCATTTTCTGAGGGGCTTTGTGCATGTAGTTCTATTAATTTGGTTTTTATTCCATTGCAGCTCCAACTCTTACACCGAAGACTTCATATTTTCCCAAGGCTCATAATCAGCATTTGGTTTCCCTGGTCAGTACATTTTTATGTTGCGCAAAAGCTTGAGCTTCTCAGTTTTCTGCTTACAAATCTGAAGATGTTTAAATACCTTCTTGGCTATACTTGTAGGCAATTGATAATGATTAAATATAATTAAGTTAATGGACTTATGCATATTTTGAGTACATAGCTTTGAGGGTAATGGGGCCTGGTAGCACTAATTAAACAGAAAAGCAACATCTAATTGCTTGAGGCCTGACTGCAAATCTAGGTGCATATGGCCTTTGATCATCTTCTTTTTAATGGTTACGTCATGATAAATAAAGTTAAGTTGAACCACTGCACAATTTTGAAAAAATAATTAGTTCCATAAGTTGTGCAAATAGAGGAAGTGGGTACAATTATACAAATTTTAGTACACAAGATGAAAACATAAAGCAATGGTAAAAGACGGGACACGGGAATTTAGGATATCAATATCAAACAAAAAAATGAACTTGGTAAAACTCTAAAGAAAATTTAGCAAGCCTGCAGTGATATTTGGGTTTCATGTGTTTAAGAAACACAAGTCACGATAAAATTATGTTATCATCTGCTCATGCAGAAAATTATCTTTCATTAAGTTTTAAGGCTTGAATTTGACCCTTCTTTTTTTTTTTTGGATCTCTCCATGCAATTTAATTTAAACCTAATACACATGTGTCCTCTATCTATGTGTAATTCAGAGACATGAATTATTTAGCAGTACAGCAGATAAACAGGACACAGAGCAGGGAAATGAGGAAAAAGAAAAGTAAGTCATTTGATATGGGTACACTTCTTTTTTTATTTGCCCCCTTGAATGACGTAGTTGAGTCATGAATTATTGGGCAGTCATGTGATGTTGAAAGCCATCTTAATTATATGTATCTTTATGCTCTTAAATTGGACTTTGCAGAATAAATGTGACATTTGTTGACAAGGATGGAGAAGAGACACATATTAAGGTCCCAGTTGGAATGTCAATGTTAGAAGCTGCGCATGAGAATGACATAGAACTTGAAGGTGAACTTACTATAATGGGCTGTTTGGTTTTGTAATTCATTCTATATCTTAGAGTTAGCTGTTCGCCACTTGTTAAAATATACTTAATACTCATTAATTATAATATGATGTCTTGATTCAAGGGATTTCACTAGCTAAATTCAGTAAATTTATTACAGGAGCATGTGAAGGGTCAGTTGCTTGTTCTACTTGTCATGTTATTGTGATGGTGAGTTAATCAGGGCAAAACACTACTCCATGACCTTTTTCGTATACGTTTAGATGACCACTAGGAACCAGATATACGTATTCAAACTCGTTGAAGTCTGTAATCTGATGCTTTTGCCAGGATGTGAACCATTATAACAAATTACAAGATCCAACAGATGAGGAAAATGACATGTTAGATCTGGCATTTGGCCTCACAGAAACGTAAATCTCTTGCCTCGACATCAATTGATCATTTTTGATCTATAGCTATCTAATGTGATATATTTTTCTGCAGGTCTCGTTTGGGTTGTCAAATTATCGCTGAACCTGAACTTGATGGCCTTCGTTTAGCAATTCCTGCTGCCACACGAAACTTTGCTGTTGATGGATTTAAGCCAAAACCTCACTAAATTATTCTTGCAGATTAGATGATAATAAGAGTCCTTTGTGCCAACTCTGTCCAACAGAAATCATACATTTTTTGTGTTGTAAACCCTTCACTTGCTAGTGGTTGATAAT
Source organism: Scutellaria galericulata (assembly GCA_946896805.1). Lineage (NCBI taxonomy): Eukaryota > Viridiplantae > Streptophyta > Magnoliopsida > Lamiales > Lamiaceae > Scutellaria > Scutellaria galericulata. The sequence continues at coordinate 13,820,585 of OX335798.1, read as the reverse complement.
TATCTGAACGTTTCAGGAATTGACATATTTCTTTTTCTCACCTTTGACTTGTGAGAGTAAGTTGCGCTAGTAACCTATGTAATGAACTATACCGATAAACAGGATATTCTATTTTTGGGAGAGGATGACATAATATGGTTTCTTGCATTTCATCTACGAGGTCCAAATCTCATATTCTTGTCATGGTTTTCTGCTTTTGGTGTTGAAGAACATATTGTATCACAGGTAATTTTCATCATCGGGTATTGCTTTCAAATAAGAAATTGAATGACTTTGGAAGGAAATATTCGAACCAAGAAAAAGAAATGTTATACTCCTCACTGCTATTATAATCTGCCCTTCACACAATCACAAAATCTTCAGAAAGCACAAGCAAGAGAAGCAGAAAGTACAATCTATTTTTGTCAAGTTTCAACCAAAGTAAAAAATGCAGATAGCTGATAGGTTTCGCAAATTCATATCTAAAACACTTTTTTACATCAATAAAATGTGTAGAATCTTCAAACAATTTGAGATCAAATGAGTAAAACAAAACTTAGCAAGAGCGAACTTAAAAAATGAATAAGACTTTCACAGGGGCCATGAATCACTGTTTTTCCACTGCACGCAGCCATAAATAGATAGATGGTTTCACATTTACATCGCCCTTCAAAGCATATGTGTCTAAGATTCGACCCTCCAAAAATTGTATCCGTAAAACAATGTTTCATGAACGTAAACAATATAAAATCAGAAAGAGAACTCTATATGCTATGAGGTACCATTGGCTAGTATACAGCACATGATGTGTGTGTAATAAGAATATACTGTGATCTATACAAATATGTAAGGAATGAAATTGAAAGGTGTAGACTACTTAAAGTTGTTACAGCCACTCTTGTATTGCAGAGCGAAGAGCGTGGTTAGGCACCAAGTTGTCGTGTGGAAGCTTGAGGTTGGTCATGGGTGAAGTATCATGGCCACTCTCGAGCCATCCTTTGATAGCTTCTGACTCATAAGTATACCCATCGGCTGCTACTGCAGGATCTTGCATAATTTCCTGCATTTGGTGGATGTAAAGTTATTCCAGAGAAAGCAAGAGCAAATTAGCTAACTGTTTATAGACGTGGATACACAAAGATGTTTTTAAGGGTCCAAATACATCATCTAAAACTACCCAATTTAGAAAAATCTTGCAAAAGCTCATCTAATAATTTGCATAGATCAACAGTCCATCTGACATATAACTTTGACCATACTAACTAATTGGCAAAAATTGCACCCAATTAGCCAAATCATGGCTAAATTGACAAATTAAAAGAATCAGGCAAAATGCCATTAAGTTTTAATCATGGCTAAATTGACAATTTAAAAGAATCAGCCAAAATGTTCCTAAGTTTAGGAATTTTTCGCTATTAGGCCTTGATACTGTAGATAAGTACATCCAACATCAAGAAGTAGAGAGCGATAAAGCCGTGTACCAACCTGGAAGATGGGGCAAATGAAATACGTTGGAATCTGGTAGTGCTCTTCAGAACCAAAACGGAGAGATGAAACGCCACAAGAAATTTTCATAGGTTCAAGCACCCTCCACACTTCAGAGGCAAGATCAGGACGACCCTTACGGTTCATGTCAGAGCAACTAAGAGCTAGATGAGCCAATTGTTTTGCTTGCACAAATGGCCAATCACCAGCTGTTGGATCCAGTAGATCTTTTAAATTCCCATTATCTAATGCATATTGGACTTCCTTGGTTATCCCTAATGCAGGTTTTCCCGTTAACAACCTCAATAATATTATTCCAAAGGAATAGATGTCAGACTTTGAAGTAAGTTCTCCTGTTGCAAGGAATTCCGGGTCCATGTATATGAGGGTTCCTTTTGGGTTGGTCCTGCAACACAGTGTCGTATTATTTTCGGATAGTTTGTCTTGAGGGAGCTGACGACATATTCCAAAATCACCTAGCTTGCTCACAAAGTTGGCATCAAGAAGAATGTTAGCAGGCTTCACATCACCATGGACAACTCCTTGAGGGCGGCAACAATGCAAGAAAATGAGAGCCGAGCATAGCTCTGCAGCAATACGGATTCGAATTTTCCACGACAGTGGTGGTGTATTGTTCTTGCAGTTAAGACGGTCTTCTAGGCTTCCATTGGGAAGATACTCATAAACAAGCGCCCAAGCTTCCGGACAGGCCCCTATTAGGGTAACTATGTTTGGATGCCTCAACTTACTCAAGATATTTACCTAAAACAAGTGTATGAGATCAATTAAAATTTTATTATTTCCACCAGGTGTATACAAGGAAATAAACTCAACATGTTGATATATCAATCAAAATATTATGAAGGATCTCAAAGCATATCTTTCATCCAATCATCATGCAGATATTTCTCTTCAAAAATGGCTGGCTGATTAGAAATACTTGTTAACAGACTTTAGTATTCCTTTCTAAAAACAGTTTACAAGTTTCAGAAAAAAAAAAAAAAAAAAAAAGAAGCTTAAATAATCAACTTAGACACAAGATGATTCATATGATATATAACAGTGTGGAAGAGAACATTAGCATATGAAACCATTGAAACAACATACAATCTATGTAAGATCAAAGGGGAAGTGGCTAATGATCTAATACCAGAAAGGGATGTTAAATGTATCAAGCTTCACTCAGACCATCAAAAACATAAGATGAAAGGAAAAATGAATCTGTCTAATACGGCAATATGGATTCTCCATGATTTCAAGTAAGAATTAGAAAAGTGAAAAGATCAGATTAGTGGCTGATGATAATCTCTTAGAAAAAGAGTATAATACAAAAAAAAAAAGGGTGTGCATTGAGGAAAGTAAAAAATAAACTGCATGCTCAGCTTCTGGAAACTTACCTCCTGTTGAAATTCAAAAGGTCCTTGTGAGCTATTTGGATGCAGCATTTTTATGGCCACTTGGGTGTACCGAAGGTTTCCTCTATAAATACTTCCATAACCCCCTTCACCAATCTTCAAGGCTTGACTAAAGTTCATTGTTGCCTCTTCAATTTCCATGAAAGAGAATTCAGAAAAGAACTGAGATACAGATGAAGTTGATGCCTGCTCAGCTTGTGTTTTTCTCAGCTGTTCAGCTGCCCTGAGAGCATTATCACGCTCGACTTGTAACTCATCCCTTTCCGTCTTGTATTTTTGCAGGAGTTCAATAGCAGAATACATTTTCTGTTCCAAGTCATTTACCACCTTATCAGAATCTGCGATTTGACGTTCTATGGAGAACTTTTGCTCCTGAGCCTCTCTGAGCTCTTCCATTACTTCAGCTAATTGCAATTTCATCTTCTCAGCTTCTTCCCTACCTCTCGCTAGTTCTTCTTCAATATCTCTTCTGCGTCTTTGCTCCTCAGCGTACATTTTCTCAGATGCATATACCTGAAATGTGAAATAGAGTATGTATCAGTAATCTGAAAAGGAAGTTGTGATAAAGGATTAGCTTAAAAGATTAACAGATTTTGAAATCAGATGGGAAAATTAGATAAGAGAAGGGATAGAGTCTCAAATGCAGTTTCGACTGAGATGATTAACAGTTTGAGGAAACTGTTAGAAAAATATTATGTACCGTAAATAAGCAAATAACTACCATCCCACCCTAATCAAAGTTAGATCAGAGAGAAATGATTGTAACATATTTAAATCTCTGTGTGAGTATCATATCAGTATATTTTGTTATAAAAAGAAAACAAAAGATAAGAAAACAGTATTAAGACTTTACTCGGCGAGTAACACCAATGACATCCTTTTCAGCTTTCCTGCGCCTGATTGATTCGTCATATGCTTCTTTCCGGGAACTTTCTGCTTCTGCCATTAATTGCTCAAGCCTATCATAAAGTTCATCATTCATATTGCCTTCCTGTTAAGTGTAGTAACTGGTCAGAGAACATAGAATCCAATCTAACATATTTGATATTTACAATAGTATTACGAAATTAACATATTTGATATTTCAGCATCTTTTCCCCGATATATACATTTTAATTCTCTTTGATGAAACTACAGAGGAGTTCCAAGATTGTGGTGAGTTTATGGGAGGATTCAGGTTTGTTCTTTGGCATGATATCCAGCTTATATAAGAAAACATGACTTCTTTCACAGTGATGTACTTACTAAAGCACTGGCTGCTGTAGAGGAAGATTGATGCTCCTCAGTGTTATGTGGAAACAAAGGTAATTCAAACTCAATTTCATTCCCCTCAGTGCTCCGAAGGGGGGCTGAATCCTCAATTACTTCACCAGATGAACATGTTGAAAAGCGTGAACCTACTGAAGGACTTCTCCGTGATAGGCTATCCCAATCACAGTTCCCTTCCGGATTCAAACTGCTTCGAGGAGATATCCCCCCAGATCTACTAAACAGAGCAAAAAGTTGCATCCCGTAATTTTCAGACCCGACCCTGTGATGATTTAATGCTGAACTTTGAAACTTTTGACCCTTTCCCCCTTCTACAGCTGACAGTGATCTCAGGGAATGCACAGCTTCAGTATTTGGACTTGGTTGAAATGGTGGAGAGTCTGCATCTGTGTTAACTCCACCTATTTTACTTTCCCTAAATAGTTTTGACAGACAGAATTAGCAAAAAGATAACAATACTTGAATGAGACTTTTCATGATCTTGAGGAATAATTGGAATCAAAAATCAAAGCATAAACCAAAATAATTATCAACCACATGGTTGGGCTTATACTCTGCATATTAATAAGAAAGTTAGTTCAGACACAGAGAGGCTGCCAACTTTTGTATCTATAGAACAGGAATTACAAACACCACTCCAAAAGGAACACCATTAAGTGCATACCTAGTATGTACTAGATTTCCCTTGCATATGAACCAAATGTGACAGAAACTAGGTGCTTCTGTGCAAACATGGATTGCTTTCTTAGACTTAGGCTCCTTCATTTTTCTGCAATTTCAAAATAATACAAGTAAGCACGCAAAAATAACTCAATTCACTCAAATTAGTACAAAGAGATCTACAATACAGAGAATTATAGCCATCATGCATGACTTAGTGATTGTGTTGCTCAGTAGATACTTATAAGTCATATGACAAAGCTTTGGCAATATACTTGGAATAAGATTTATTAGCTGCTGCTCCCATGACTAGCCACTTGATACCACGATCAGTTATGAGCTGCACTATACCCTTCTCAATTGAGTCCATTTCTATGGATAGTTTCACCGCTCGAACCTAAGAAACAAAAATAAATCAAGAGAGATTAAGCATGTGCACCGCATAAATACATCAAGATGAATATTAAGTTGGTGATTAAGGTTTCGATAAATTTTACATGATAAAAAGGGGGAAATGCTAGTAAACTACAGGTTTGTTATAGGATGTAACAAAATCTTTAGAAAAATAGTTCATCTACAATTAAAAATAGGTAGCCATCTGGAAGACCATACAACATCGGTCTTTTAAGTTAAAATTAAGACTAAATTGCTGTAATGTTTTCTATCTGTAAGGACATAAGGAGTGGGATGGGGGTTGAGAGAGGAATATCTATCTTCTGCAAAACAAAACAATGGTGAATACCCCTGCCCGGTCACAAGTGCGAATATACATGTCGAGAATCTGATTCATCTCTTGCCTCTCATTTTCATGATATGCTTTGACTTGATTTTCTTCCATCAGGCTAATTGAAACCTTAGATCCCACTGTAAACGAAGAAGCAAACAATAGCCATCAATTAATATCGTTGTGAAGTGCTTGTAATAACAATACTAAAGGAGATATACAACATCCATGATTCAGAAGAACAATTTCAAACTATAAGTTTATGGAGTAACTAGCCAAGTATCAAGTGACATTTATGTTCCCTCTCTCGAAATCTAACCAAAGTGTTTAGTTTTTCCCATACCGCCTTCTCTTTTTGGGTAAAATATCAGCCCTTCCAAGAGAGGAAAAGATGTTTGAAGAACTTATGACCTTGTCTTCCAAATGCAAATCAAAGCAATATGTAAAGGAAGATTATTGAAGCAGTTGTGATTAGGGTCTGTTTGATCGTTACTCGGAATCAGCAAGTATGCAAATAAAGAGACAAGAACAAGAAAAAAGCATTGTAAGCCAGTGCAGAACAACAATGCTAAAAGGATGGATAAATATTTTCAGCAAAAGCAAAATTGATATAATCAATCCCAAAATTCCATCAATGATGAACCATAAAAAATAAAAAAATTATATACACAACAAATTCATGAACAATTGAACTGAAACCCAAAACAATTGACTGCAACGGGAATACTAACTCATGGGTATTTTCTTAGCAGGTTGATGAACATGGAGTATACAAATCTTCATCCCTCTGGAATTACTTAAAGCCCACTTTAACACAGTCTCACTCTCTTTCGCATCTTTCCCCAAAGCCACAAACATCATATCCTCCTCAACAGCAGGAAACGACGTCGTTCTGGTCTCCACTTCCTCCGCAATCTCCTGCTCACGTCTCATGCTGCCTCCACTCCTCACACTCAGATTCGCGAAATCAATCTCAGGATACCTAATTCTGCTCACAGTATGAGGAATTTCCACCATAGCCATCACATCACCACCAGATTTGCTGCTGCAACATTATCCCTCAACCATTGATGAAACAAATAGCTTTTGTGGATTGGCGTTATGCTCGTGGTCACATTTGTTGGTGAAAAGGAGTTGATTGTTTGGAATCATGAGATACAATTACGAAATTGGTGGATATTTCTGGGAAATTGGTGACGAGAGGTTGATGAAATAGCTGGGAAAACAGCAGTTAGTCCTTGTGAGTTGATTCAGAAATGAGAAGTCAATTTCTGTTTCTTCCTGTGGTTGCTTAACGGAGTAAGAATCAGACGTGTTCGAATGGTGTAGTGTTTGATAGAGTTTGTTACATTACATTTTACTCTTATTGCTTATGTATTTATTTTCCAAAAATTTTAAATTATATTATTTGCAAAAACAAAATAATACCATGTGTGTCTAAAGGAAATTTTCGAGATCAATTTAAAATACATGTCACCTCTCCTCTCTCTCTCTCTCTCTCTCTCTCTCTCTCTCTCTCTCAGTATAGGTTGCATTATCTTTTATCTTTTATAAAGTAAATAATAGAATATGTGCATGTTTCCTTTTTTTATCCACTCAAAAATTTATTGCGTTACTTTAATCACGAACTTTTGGTTCCATTTATGTGAGCTTTTGTGTGTTTTCCCTTTATTTAAAAATGTAAAAATCTGGTAAAAGAATTTTCTTGTTCTAGAAAATAGATGTAAGATCTTATGCCTAATATTTCAGAATTTAAACAAAAATTATATATATTTATCAATTTAATCGATACGAGCAAGTCTTCATTTAATATAAAAATATGTCAATACAGAATGCCATCCACAAAAGAAAAAAAAAAGTAAGATAACTGAAATAATACTGACTGTGGATGTGCTTATATATAATCCAAACATATTTATAAAAAAGGATAACAATAGAAAAATGATCGAAACCAATATAATTTTTCTAGATTAAACAACCAATACGAAATCAATGATAAAACGAGAGAAGTTTTTATTGATGGTTTTTATCTTTATGTGCTTTAAAGAAAAAAAAAAAAGGAAAAAAATCAATCCATATTAATATGTAAAAAAAGTGACCCTTTTTTTGGATAATAACATGAATTTTAACAATGTATATGAGACCGTCTTATTTAAATGTAGTTTTGTGAGACAAATTCTCATTATACATAACTTAAATTAATTTTAGAAGTGAAATTCTGTTTTATAAACTATAAATTATGAATTGACGTGTCTTATTAAAATTTGATTCATAAAACGATCTCATAGGAGTCATACCTTTTTTACGTAAATATATATTATAAAAAATACTTTTCTGTCTCATTTATTATATATTTGTTTGTATAATACATGAAAATTTATCAATATGGAACTATTACTATAGCATAGAATAGAATCACAGCTTGAAGGAACTTATAAATTGATTAATTTTGTGCGAATTAAATAAGAGCATATATTACTATAAAAGTCGTTTTATTTTATCCACAAGTCAACTTTTGTGTGATACTAATCTACTCTTAATATAGGAATATTCTGCTCCCATAAAAAGATTCTCTCTATTAAATCGTCAGTTTCATGGCCTGTTGAAGACTTGGCATCGAAGACTTGGGATTAATTGTTTATGAGTCAAATTTATATTTACGTTATTTTGAAATATAAATATAATCCTAAAATAAATACTTCAATATTCGATCTAATTTAAATGTCATTTTGAAATTTTCATTATAAATTAAGAAACAATACAAAGAGAAAAAAAATAAAAATTGTAAGTAATCTTTATCTCTCCACTCATTTATAAGTTATCTCGTAGACTCGTACTTTATGATTCTTTATTTCGTTATCCATTTAATTTTATCATTAAATTTTACAAATTTTACATTTTGCTCTCAATAATTAAATATTGGAACCATTGAAAAATCCAAATTTAAAAATTGATATAAAGCCAAAACTATTTAAAAAAGAAAAACAAAACAAAAACAAAAAAACAAAACAGACTTTTAACCTTTTTTGTTGCCTATCTATAGATTTAATAATAATAATAACAACGACAACAAAGAATTAATTTACCACATAAATTAAGTAATTCATTTAAAACTTTCATTTGACATATCCATAATTCAACTTATTTCCACAAATTAAACTCTTTTATGGATTATAATTTAATAATTACCAAACGGATTTCTTTTTTATATATTACTCTCGTGATTTAAAATCTATCTATAGTAAAATTTTAAAAAATTAGACTTGATAGAGTTGTATACAATCTAGAAGAAGACAATCTAGAAGAAGACTAGTGAGTGATATTCATGAGGTATATATAATCACATCAATATCAATAGTATTAGTCTATATTTGTCGGCTTATTTAAAACTAGTTGCATCTAGACATAAGTTTCAATTAAATTGGAATATTTATTTTATTATTAAAAAACAATAACATGTGTAAATTTATTATGTCTTAATCAGGAATTATATGGAAAAATAGATTATCCCTCATCTGATCTCATTTAAATGTTGTTTTAATGATCAGTCTTATTTTTAATTTTCGTCACTTTAAAATTTTATGCAATTTTATTAATTCTAAAATTATTTTCATCATTAATATTCCTAATTAAAAATATGCTAATTTTCAGCATAACTGGTCAATTTTTAGTTAAAACTTAGGATTCTAATATGATATTTTTTTCTTTGTGTGAAATAATCTTATTCTCTTTCAAAATTATAACATTCAATTTATTGATTATTTAAGAATATATTAGTCAAAAATTTATATTCATTAATTTCGACAAAACTATAAAAAGAAATTAGACAAAAACATTTATTGCTAGTATATATACTGCAATCGGCAATATTAAATTTCAATGTTTGCATATCAAATCACATGACTCATATTTTGTTAGAGCATGCTAAATTTCTTCTTTGGTCACAACTGAACATGTGAAAATGGAAAAGTTTGTAGTAGCATTTAAAAGATTTTGTGTAGGTCCTATTTATTTGATCTCTAAAAAAATTTGTGGTACCTACTTTATTATTAAAAGAAAAAAAAAGTGTGTTACTAATTTGCAATATATAAAAAAAAAAAGTCAATTTATTCTTCCAAGTATAACGTAAATAATTATTGCAAATTAATTATACCGAAGAATTTCATTAATATTAAACTGCGATAATACATGCATATTTAAAAAAAAAATTGTGAAATTTTATTTCTTTATTCTGAAACAAGGGAATAACATTTATAAGTAATGTTTCGTTTCTGTGCATGAATATTTATTTACATCCAATGTTGACATAATTTTTTATAAAAAAATGTTTACTGATTCCACAAATTTAAATATAACTCATACATGATTTGGAAACCCAATACGATTATCTATTGAAAAATCAGTCATAATCAGTACGAGATTAAAGATGTAATCTGTTAATTTGTGTGTAAAAGAATATTCAAAGGGAATCATTTGACCAGTTATTTCAAACCTAGAGTGAGACTCCTGTGTCCCGGGGACGCGTGTCCCCAACCCACCCTTGGGCCCATGTTAATTTAATATAATTTTAATTTTTTTTTTGTTCAGGTTTTTTTTTTTTCATGTATACATTGAAGTTGCACGGGTGGCGTGAGCGCACGGTTTGTGAGGTGCACGTAGGAATCCACATGGATACCTTCAAGGTATCAATGGAATATTTTTCAGGTATCCACATATATACATTGAAGGTATTTATGGAATACCTTTTTTCAGACATCACATGTATGCCATGGATACTTTGAAGGTGTGCGGGCCGCGTGGTTTGTGAGGTGCGCACACGGTGTGGGCGCATGGACGCGCGGTTTGTGAGGTACAATTCAAGGTATTCATGAAATATCTTTTTTCAGATATCACATGAATACTTTCAAGGTATCCATTAGACACCTATCAGGTATGCCCGCATGGCCTCGCGGTAGAGGGCGTGGGCTCACGTGGGGCGCGCGTGGATTCCGGAATGGGTTGGGGAAGATCCGTGTCCCGGGAACATATAAGTTTTTGCCTCAAACCTAATCTAATCACCAATTCAAAGGGATTATCAAATATATAAAAATTTGCATATTTTTGCATGGACTAAGATCGCACTTCCATTCAAGCCTTTCAATTCGACCTCGATCGTGAACGGGTTCAATCTGCTCACGTTTTATTTTTTCTTTCTCTAATCTGACTATTTATTTAAAAAAATCGGGGGTTCATATTCTTAATAAAAATCAATATAATGTATGATTTTTTTCAATTTGCGACCTAATTTTGTTTTGTTTTTTTTTTTAATAAGTTTTAATTCGAAACTCAACAGTTTCTCAAAGTGCAACCTAAACTTTTTCTCCAGCAACTTTTCCAGCAAAATGCACATCACGTGATTTGCATGCGATTTTCAAAAGGATAAAAACAACTTGAACAATGATTGTTATTTAATCTGCAAACCCAAAGTATGACTCCTTTTTTTTTTTTATGAAAATGACAAATTTATTTTTATGAAAATCAAGCGTTGTACATTTCGTTGGGAAAATTATCGGAAAAAAGTTTAAATTGCACTTTAAAACATTCCAAAACTTCGATTTTACAATCGAATAAAAAAATATATAAACTGCAAAGTGAAAAACAATTTTGTATTTAACTCTTTCTCACAACTGAGTGATGAATAATCAAAGATGTTCAGATCTAACTTTTTTGTGGACTTAAGACCATTCTCATTCAAGTCAAGTTCACAACTATTAATCATAACATATTTGCTATCAATTAATACTCTAAGGACATGTTTGTTTTGTGTGTTGGGTTAGTTAGGTTGTTGAGTTATGGTGGGTTTGTACTGTTTGATTTAAATTGTGTTTAATATTTGATATGTTTGATTTGAATGTTAAATGTTGAGTTTGAATTAATATTGTTTTGATTTGCTGTTTGAGTGTGTGTTATATTTTAAAATGGGTTTATCAAAAAAATCTTTGTTTGGATCAAGTGTTTTCGTGGCTTTAATATTAACTCGACCAAAATACCCTTAACATTTTTTCCCAATAAAATTAATATAAATTCCAAAATTAATTCTAAAATCCAAAACTAAAGTAGTACAAATTTGACTTGAGTGGGTAATAAAAAATCCAACATAAACACGCCTTCTCCCCAAAATTCATCTTTCGAAATTCTCCAGAATATTAATAGTGAATATGATGAGTGAAAAAGGCAAAAATGTAAAATAAATGTTAGTAGTAAGGATAAAATGGTGATTTCATCATTTCCAATTGTTGGGGTTAACATAAGCTTTAATAAACTCACCCTATTTGGGTGGTTTATCTAACCATCATATTAACCCAAATTCCATTTTATGGACCCGGACCTTTAATTAGCCTAATAACCAATGAACTAAATAAAGGTTTAGGAGGGTTAATTTATCCTAATCAGCCCAAACCCTAAAACCAAACCTACCCCAAGAATTTATGAGGTTGTATAGAGATGGACGGATTTGATAAAAATATTTGAAATTCGTAATAGTAAATATATTGATGTTGTTTTGATTAATATGAATTTGAAACCATTCACTTTCATTTTTAATTAAAATTTAAGTAATATCAATGGATTTTAAATTCAATTTGATTTAAGTAGATTTGAAATCCATTCATTTTAAATTTTTCTATCCAAATATAATCTTAGAGTAATTTTTCTTAAATATTAGTCCTAATTATTTTATTAAAAATAAATATTTTCATACTCCTATTATTAGTGAGAGAATGAGTGGGTCAGCCAAAAGCCCACGTTATGGCCCAAATATCCATTCAGCCCATTTCACGCCGCTTTTCTGAAAATCCGAAAATTTCACTATAAAAACCCTCCAACGCCTCATTTTCGCTCCATTTCCACTCACCACGATATGATCAAAAATCAAGCGCGACGAGTAGAAGAAAACATCTGCGATATTGAATTTACGGCCTTTTGAAGTTCCGATTTGTGGAAGCTTAACTGTTACAAACTCTGAGTTTACGCGAATTTCGACTCGTGATCGGAAAATGAAGCTGAAGATCAACAAAGCGTGCGATCTCAGCTCTATATCGGTTCTTCCTCCTCAATCTAGGTTGATTTCTTCTTCATTACTCTTATTTTGTATGCTGAAACTATAATTCTTAATTTTATTGTGGATTTGGTTATCCTATTTACGCAATGTACGAGAGTAATTCGTGATTGATGGAGATGCGTCGAGTAGTTTCAGTTCTTTTGGCATTTCTGTAATCATTCATTATGAACGTTAATTTGAGTTTTAAGAGAGTGATGCGGTAATTTTATTAAGATTTTAACTATAGCAGTGTAAAAACTGATGGATGTCAATGCGTATTATGTGACAAAATTGGTGTGTAATTTGTTCGATAAATTGAGAGCGGAACTGTTGATGTGATATTGAATTATTTATTTATTTGTCTGTGATGAATAAATAAGGAGAACGAGTGGGGTTTCTGGTGGATTAGAGTCCTTTTCGATGATAGGGAGAAGCCAAACTGCATCACAGCTTCGGCCACAACAATCACAGCTGACAAATTCTCAGGGAGCATCTTCTCAGCATGGTCTCTTCTCTCAATTTTCTCAGAATTCTCAAGACGAGATCCTCACTAATGAGGTAATGATGCATATAATATTTCATTGTGTTTGTATGTATTATGCATTGTATGGAAAAATTTATTTGTATCTTCGATCTGGTATATTGTTAAAAACAATAATAGATCCAAACTTTTATAGCTTACATTTTTGAAAATTAAAGAGGATTCTCTTTATGAGATTTTTATTCATCGGTGGTTTTTCAAATATACTTGTATGCAGGTATACTCACTACTTTTTATATATGTGCAGGAATTGATTTTGCGCATTCTTTCACTGAAGATATTGTGTGAAAGGATAAACATGAATTTGATAATTTACCTGTCTTCTGTTTTTAATATTCTGTATGGTTTAAGAGGAACAATATTGTGTTGCTGTTAAATAACAAAATGTTGAAAGCTGCATGGCTTTCTGAATCATCATGCCAATTCTTCGTGAGGACTAACATAATTTATGACCATTTTATCAATGAATTTTGAATATTTAATGTTTAAAATCACATAAAAAATAAGAAAGACTAATACATTTATGAAACAGTTTCTTTATTAAAAGTGATGTCAGTTTCTTGATAACAGAGTACTACTACCAAAAATGGTTGTTCATCAGTCTCATCCTTTCCTTTTCATTCACTTCTGATAATGTCTTGTCGACTGGTTTATGTTCCTTAACAGAGAGAAGTTTCCTTGTAGAGAAACACTAAAAAGAAATTAAAGAATCCAAAGAAACAATTGTTCTTCATTTAACTCTTTCGGCTTGTTGATTTGTTCACCTCAAATCTTTCTAAATTGTGTTCAATTATTTATTTATTTTTGTAGAAAGTAGGATCTCAAGAAAGAGAGAGCTCAGCAAGGCGGACAAGTTCCTTGCCTCGAATCAATTACACACGAGAAGAGAGTCAGATGATGGTATCTAGAACAACCAACAATTTAGTGCGCAAGTGGTCTGGTCAGGAATACAAATGTAAGGCCCATATCTTGCATTTGAATTGCAGCCTGATGTAGGAAGTACATAGCCACCTTGATTATTATTAATTGTTCGAACTTTATATTAAGTAGTTTAGAACTCTAACTTAAAAAGTAGGAAAAATCTCTATAGGAAACTCAAGTATTCTGATTTTGGAGGTGAGAACCTTTATCTGAAATGGTTAATGTCTTCATTGTTTTGATTAGAAACAATAAACTCCCAACACTAGTCCAGTACCCATCTTGCTGCAGTTATTCTTTCAATTTCAAACATTTTACTTTGCACAAGCAGGTCATACAAGCGAAGAGCTTGAACACAGGATTGGAATGATTGAAACTTCATTAAGCAGGGTTGGACTGATCCTGGACTCTGTTCAGAGTGACATCATGTTAGCAAATAAGGGTACAAAAGAAGTGTCATTGGAAAGTAAGTAAAGCAGATCTTTGAACTGTATATTAAAAACAAAGTAACTATGGGAGGTTTTGAATTCATTCAAAGAAAGGTGTACAAACTTACTATCTCTCTAATGTATTCCTCCTGGTAATTTTGTAAGAATTACCTTATAGTTACTTCAGTACTTATAGATAATTGACAGTTAATCCCATTATTTAAATGCCCAAGTATATTTTCTGTACCTTGCCTTTTATGGATTTGCTAAAAGAGAAGAGAAAGAATGAGAAAAGCAATATCATTTAACATCAACTTATTGTACATGACGTAGTTTATGATTCTTGTCCAGTGAAAGATGTGCGGCAGAAACTGAATGCTCATGATGACTCACTGCAATTAATGGTAAGAGGTATTTCAGTTATGAGCCTTCTCATGTGCTTACTCTTTTGAAGTGCCTGTCACAATGAAGCATTTTCCTTTTTAATTTTAAGTTATGTTATATTATAAATAACCAGAGCAAAGGACAAGAAGACATCAAAACTTGCCTGGACATGGGCTTGAAGTCTCTGTCTGAGCAACTCAAGCAAATTATGAACCAAGAGAATTCCAGGCAGATATTCTCATCTCTGTCAGCTCTTCAAGAGAACATTGACACTCAAATGGTGAAATTACATAATGATTTGCACAAGGATTTCTGCAAAGAAATACAGGTATGCTATGTAAAACACTTTATTGGATCCTGAGAGAACAATGGTTGATTGTATAGTGAGTCGACTGTTTTTTTTTTTTTTCTTCACTTCCAGCAGAATCACTTGAGCTTAGTTTTCTTGTTTGAATCACTTGAGCTTAGGTTTCTTGTTCATATACTTGTAGGCAATTTCTTGCAGCATGAAGATCTCCACACAAAAACAATCAACTTCTTCCATACATGGGCCTAAGGCACTTCTCACTGCAACCGTAAGAGAGAAAAGAACAACTTAATCTTTAACCGTTTTAGTTATCTTGAAGAACCCTTTGTGAAGTTCTTCGTATTTACAATAATCGTAGGCTGTCAGCTGTCATGCTTCTCCTCAGGAAGTTCAGTTTCCAAAAAAGTATGTATTGAAGGTTTCTCTTTACTGCCATTGTCATATCTTCATTTTGCACACACTGCTGCCCAGTTATCAATGCTGAAGCAATTCTTTTTAATATCTGAGATTGTCTAGTGAAATATGGTTGAGTTGTCATTTTTGTTCTAAATCTTGACCGTGGAATTCAGGTTATAAGAAACTAGGAGGAATTTGTTTGTGTGTCTTATGGAGGTGAAACCAAAGATTTAAAGGTCTGGTATTTTGGCACAGAAAACGCACAAGCCTGGAATATATTCTATTTTTAAAAGCCCAAGTTTTAAAGCTTCTGTTCTCTGATATCCTGCAGACTAGTTTCTAGCTTTCACATTTTGATCCCTATCAGAAATGTGTGAGTTTTACCCTCAGTGTGCAATTTCCTATTGAAGTTCGATGTTGTGTCTGACTTTGAGATTTTGAGTTAATAGGCATCAGAGTTGAGCAAATAGATTGAGTAAAATATCCTTGAACTACTTCATTTAGGTTTTTGCCCTTATTGCAGAACTCAATGAGTGAATGTGGCATCATTATAATGAAATAACTAAATAAGTAGTAAGCGTCAATGCAGAGCAGAAAGTAACATTCCAATGTGAACACCGAGTAACAAAATGCTTCACAATAAATGTGTAAGGTAGAAGTAGACCTTGTTTTCTCTCTGTAAATGCATCTTATCATGACTGTTCTATCTTGTAAATGTAATTTTGGTTGCTTCCTCTTCACTACATTAAGAGCCTAGAATACATTGCAATCTGGAAGTCTGCCTTAGCAAATATTCATATTATTTTGACCTGTTTTATATTTGTTCTCTATTTAAAAAAAAAAAAAAAAAAAAACAATTGTAAATTTGTTTTACCAAGCTTGCCTCCGTATTTCTTCTTACTAACCGTTAAGTTTGAGATAGTGCAACAAGGCATTTGAAAACACAGCGAGCAAGTTTACTACCAAAGATTGAAACAGGAGGCTGGACATCAGTAAAACAAGGACTGGCAGCCCCTAAAGTTGGAAATCATAACCAGAGAATCAACCAGAAGAAAGCCTCACCTGATCAATTGGTAGCTTCTAATGGCTTTGCCTACTTTCCTTTTCATGTGTTTTTTATAATCCCTAACGTTTTCTAGTGTAGTACTATAAGCGCTATACACTGAATAAAATCTGTCCAAACAATTATCAGTTGGGCTTTTTCGATGCATCTCAAAATTTTCTAAAATTTCCGGCGTAGCATTTACTTTTGAACATGCTATTTTTTGTGTTGCAAAAATTTCATATAACATGTTAAAAACACTTGATGGTCAATTATAAATAGATATTACTATATGAACAGGTTAACAGAGTTGTAGTCGAATCAGATGAGGAAATTGATGGGGGGTTTTCTCGCTTGTTTAATGAAAAGGGAACAGGTAACAGTTAGTTTTTTTTCCAAGATTTCTTTATGTTGCATGATTTCGTTTTCAGAACACAATTAATGATATTCCAGAGTCTGGATTGACATAGTGTGTTTTAACTTTTAGAGCTGGAATAAAAACTCTTTTACACTTCGTGCAAGGAAAACTACTGCAAGAAATACGTGCTTGTATCAGTTTAAAAAAATTCATAGTAAATACTCAAGCTACATAGGATGTTGATGCTAAAAGAAATCAACCAACATTTGTTCTTCTGAATTTGTAATATGAACTCATTGTGCTGCGTAATATTTTCTGTGATCACTCCTGATTCTTAGTTTGGCTTCTGTTTAGAAATGGATAAATATTCAGTAGAGGAAGCCGAGCAAGAAACTGCACGTATCCTAAGGAAAGCAAGGAGGAGAAAGAGAAAATATTCCAATACCATCATCATAAATTGAAGGTATTCCATTGATATGATATTTTCGACAGTTCTATTTCTGTACGTCACATTTTGATTTGCTTTAAACACTGCAAAGTTTGAATCCTGTGGAGAAGAGTTTAATATTGCGACTACCTTAATTATGCTCATGAACATAGACAAGAATTGCCCTTGTTTGGTTAACGAACAGTTTTCTTCAGATAATATTTTCAATCCAATATTCAGCAATCACTTACGATATGGAGCTATAATATCTAAAATTGATTTTGCAAGTACTACCTTATCTCCCATCTCTTTCAGAAATTCACGTTCCACTTTTTTGCTAGTTTGATCGTATCAGGGAAGAACGTTAAGGGAGCTCAAATAAAGTCTCTATCAGACAATTCAAAAAGTGAATAAAGATTATTTCACCAGTCCTCCACAACACCAGGTCTATTTAGTTTCGGCATCCTATCATAGTCATCATATCTTTAATCAAACTGTCATCTCTGATTCATCTTTCTTGCATTACGAAACTCTGACAACAATGTTATTGTAAAGTTGTAACTTGTAAATTCATCGCACTCTTTCTCTTCCACGATAATAAAAAACATTCATTGCTTCTTTTACTGCGTCTACGAGAAAAACTACTTGCCTGCTTCACAGGGTAGAGCTAGTAAATTATTAGTACAATGAAATGATTCAAAAAGGATAAGTGATATAGCCCAAGGAAATGGACATCTATGGGGTATCACATTGTTTGTTACATACGCTAGCTGGATGGAATTTCATTTATTGCTGAGATCAAAAGCAAAGATGTTCTTAGAAACAGTCTGTAATATGTTTGTGGGACGGATTTACTTTTGTGGAAAAGCATAATTTGCCTCAATTAATTAATATTCTAAAGTGAAAGGTCAGAAATTCCAATAGGTTAGTTAAGACTTAAGTTCCTATTTGGCCTCTTTTGCAAGTGTTGCTTGTGTTAGGTGGGAATTCATGTAGCATGTTAGATCAGCTAATCAAAGTCCTCACCTTTGAACTACTTTATAGTACACATAATAGTAATATTTCACTCTTACATCAAAGCAAAATGGGCTTCTTAACGATCTCTTAACTTTATTCACTTCGAGGTTTAAATGGATGTAATGGGATTGGTTAGTTGTTGAGATGATGAAGTAATTGTGTTTACCAGCCCTGATTGTAAATTTAGAACCCTTTTTTTTCTCCGAGAAAATAAATAAATTTCTAGAGTTAGATTAATTTCTCTTCTAACATTTATAATTTGTGGTGCCATTTCATCCTACGATTTTGGTCTAAAGTTATTGTTAGCTGGGAAAGTTGGATTGGAGAGATGAATAATTATGAAGATTTATGGGCCCTTTCAACATCAAGTATTCTCCACCATCTAGTATTGGTCCTTCCTCTATCTCGATAATTCTAGGATCTGATTTTTCAAAAAGACTGGGTTATCTTTCTTAAAATAATCATTGTTACAAGGCACGATACACGACTAATTATCGGATTAGTTTTCGATGAGAAAGTGCTTTGTTTTTTCCTCTTGAATCACACCATAATTTTGTCATCACTTGAGAATGAAGACATATTAGAGATCCTTTTGTTCATTGAGTGCAAGTAAATCTTGTTCTTTAATATTCCTTCTTGTACTATGCTAAAAAAATATAAAGAAATTGTTCAATTTATAAAAAAAAAATTAATAAAAACTAAATGGCGTCTTATAAATGATAAAATGTTTTGGTTGCAAATAAGTTTAGGAACCACTCGTGCGTATATATATACACGTCAATAGTGTTGGATTACCACATACGTCTTGCATATAATTCTTTTGTCTGGAAAATCTTGTTTGGAATCGAACATTTGTTCTTATTTTCTCATTTATATTCTCCAAACTACCAGTTTCTTTTTATTTCATAAACCAATACGTCCAAAACCAAATTATCTTGCAATATAACTCGGAATTTTATTTTTTTTATTTTGTAAAAATTACCCAGAGTTAGTTTAACGTCAATAGAGTAAAAAAGGTAATTTATAGTGTTTCAGTACTTCAACTTCCTAAATTTAACTTTAGGGTAATTTACAAATTTTAATATGATTCGACATATAGTATGAATTATCATTTGAAATAGCAACTACCTTTGAATTACCACACACGGCCCTTTAGATTTACATTTCTTTTTGGTTCTAAAACCTCCTAAATAGGTGTTACTCATAAATATAAATATTTATAAATCTTGAGGATGTTTATGGTTTACAAAATTTTACTAAATCTTATTTTAAATATGTAAAACCTAAAGATTAATTTCTGCAATTATCCTTTATTTTATGTAATTTCAGAATATCCTGAGGAGACTTCCACTGTCGGCGAAGGTAGGCTGCTTTCCATTATTGTATCCATTAAATTACAATTTAAGACGCGTCATTCTCTAATCCTCCAATTCATCATATTTTCCATTTATTTACTCCAAATAAGAAAGCTTACATAGTCTATGTTGTTATAATTATCGATTTTGATGTAATTAAACTATTGGGTTTTCAAATATTTAATTGCAACATAGAATATTGGGCTTTTGAGTCATTTTCAAGACAAGGAGTGTCCAAAGCGAGGTCGCATCCTATGCCAATATAGAGCCGTTTACATAAGAATATGTCCATTAACTTTCTCTTTGATGGATTAGCCCTACCAACTTTTCCTTTTCCATTTTTATTGTTTTATTTTTTAAAATTAAATAGTTGAGAAAACGTTAGATTGGAAAGCAACAATGTTTGATTTCGTCATAAGTGATGGTATTGTGGATTAGAGTTACCAAACTTGAAGCTTTTCATTTTTTTTTAATGAGCGAGAGGGGTGGAAGAGAGAAATAAAGACTAGAAAACTTGTGTGATTCAAATTCGAAATTTGATCATTACAATTTGTAGCTTTTATAAAAGTGGGGGACTTGTACTTTTTTTTTTCTTGATAAACACTGTTGTTGATTGTATGAACTCAATAGTAAAACATATTATGAATAGTATGGAGTGTTGACACTAATTATGTATTGATTGAATACTTTATGTGTATGGAGGATTGAATACTTCATCTCGAGTATGAATAGACTAATACTCTATAGATTTATGTGACCTAATTTAATGATCAAATTTCATCAAATTATATGTGACTAGCTAACCTTATATATGGTGTAGGAGGATATTTCTTAAGTTGTGCATAATCATTATATTTTTGAGGTTTGCTATGTTTTTTTTTCCTCATGATGCTGATATCACCTATTCTCCTTTGTCAATCATTTGAGGAAAATGTGTACTTCTAAAATTACTTGTTTTTTATAATAAGTTTTTGTAGGTTTTTATTTAAAGATGGTATGAACTTGTAAGTTGTTTTAGATTTATAAGAAGACCACAATTTATTTCGAGAATAAAGTTTCACCTTTCTTTTAATGCTCAATGTAAACTCACAAACTCCAAAAATATATTGCTAAATATAAAAAAGCATAATAATAAAATCAAACAACCTCCTCATTGCTTCCTGTGAACTCAATCTACATCCACATAATCACCAAAGTGGAGCTTATGAATGAACAGTTTAACAATTTTCAACCTTTTTTCCCCAAAGTGGTTAAATATTGGACTTTTAAAACTTGTGGGAAGAATTCTATTTTTTTTTAACATTTTTATTCTTAAAAAAAAAAAAAGGAATTTATTTTTTCTTTGTGGACAGCTCAGTAATTGGTAAATGTCAACCAAAGTTGGGCAGCATGTGTGTGGAGATAAAAAGGTGGTGCACATCATTATTGAATTACAGACATAAATGATTGCTTCTTGTGCCCATCATTTCTCTCTCTCTCTCTCTCTCAAATTCTCCATTTCTCTTCTTAGATAAGCAACTGAAAAAAGTTGGATTCATTTTGGTTAAGAAAGGAATTTTATCTTCTTTTGCAGCCAAAATAGGAGTTATTTTTTCTTTCTTCATAACTAGACTAGATAGATATAACATGGCAATTATAAATTTAGACCAACTAATCCACCCATAATAAATTCAGTTCACGATTGATGTATCATATATCTAACATATTTTAATTTCACATTTTCTGATTAAAAAGAATGGAATCATACATATCATTGATGGGTATTTGAGCATTTTCTATAATCAATCAAATATTCTTAATATTTAAAAATGAACCATCTATTGTGATGGAGCAGCTAGTCTTCTCCTTAATTTAGTTTTTTTTTCTTAAACATTAATTAAAAGAATTGTGTCTAATCAAAAAATGTTTTACTCTATTGTTAAAATAGTTTTTTGTAGCTCAATTTTACACTTACATCCGACTAAATTTGAGATAATTATGGATATATGGTGAGATTTCTGATATAACTAAAGTGTGCATAATAACAAAAGGAAGTCTTTCTTTTTTCAAAACATTGTATCTCTTTATTCTTGTTTTTTAATTCTACTTTAAAATTAATTAAACATACTAATATGCCAGCCAAATTTCCCAAATATTTATAAAAAAAATTAAAATTTAAACCAGCAATTTGCAAATTCCTTGATGTCTCCATGTGCATAATAAATTAATATACGTATTCAAGCCAATGTTTTTATATTTAAATTCGTAGATAAACATTGCTCATTCAATAAATCACGTATCCGTACAATATGCGAAACCAAAGTCGCTAATTACATCTCTCACGCGTTACAGCCAATTTATTTAATCGAAGAAGTCGCATTTAAGAGGGCCCCACAATTCTGCTCGTGCGATTGTTTCAATGAAACAACAACATATGAGTTGAGACCAGAGACATGATGGTGGCATCTCTTTAACCCATCGCTGTCTTCATAAAATTTGTCCCAATTTTATTTTCTTTTTTGGAGAAAAAATTGTCCCCATTTTCTAACAACGTAAGTTGTCTCCATCCCAAAACATTAATGAACAGTCATTGTTTGATGGGTAGATGCAAGAAACAATAAATCTCAATAATTTTCATTTGTTGTCACTTACTATTGCCACCCCATTTGCTAGCTAGTTGCACCAAGTAAATAGTGTCAAGTTTGTTAGGGTTTTATAGTTTATAGATTCTTTGTATGTCGACGGAAATATATCGAATCAGGGTTTTGTAATTGGACCGATGATTAAACCGGTCATGTTATCTCTTAACAGTTTATTTGATTGAATAAGTTTACTTCTTGATTTGATGGTCTAGTTGAAAACCTTTTAATTTTTTCAATCAATTGATTTATTTTAAAATTGTGATAGTTCGAATGTAATTCTATAATTATTCAATAAAAAATAAGAAATTTGACCCCACAAACCCGATACATGAGTCTCAACTATTTTTAGGTCAAATTGAGTGGGACCAATACTTTGGGCTCTCGAGTAAATATTAAAATTTGAATTATTATCATATAAAGTTTAGAAATTATTTATTTTTCCTTATAATTTGTTTGATCAAATACATTGATGGTGAGTGGGTAAATATTGTTTGTGGATATTAAAATAAAATAGGAAATAGAATCGAATGGAATAATGGATAGATGTGGCAAGAACAAGGATTATTTTTCTAGTAATAATAGATATCATGATTACCAAAATTATGAGAATTCAAAATCAAATTATTTATAGGAAAATTAGAATTAAAGGAAAATAAGTGTGGCCTACTACTAAGGCATTTATTATCTAATTAGGAGAGCTTTCAATTTAATTGGTAAAAATATTACTGTTGGAGTTGCAGTATCAATAGCCCCTCAAAGCTAATGATTTAGTGCAATACTAATCTTTCTCATTCAAAGTAAAATAATTATATTAGGAATAAAAAATAAAAAAAGGTATAACAACATCCTCATCTGAGATTTCTTTGTTTAATTATTGTTGTTGTTAATGGATCAATTTAGTTATTTTCATTGATGTTAGAAGAATTTCAATTAAACCCACCTTAAAGAATGCAATAAAACTCCAATTTAGTAAATAAAGTTGAATAGAATAGCTATGATAAATCACAAGCTTCAATAACTTATTTCTATATTTTAGAGAACAAAAATAAACTCAGTTATTTATCTCCATATATTAATGAAACATATATCCATGGATCGTGGACAAAAATCAAATAAATAAATTCAACATTTTTTACATTTTATTAATCAAAATTCATCAAAATTCGAGATTATAAAAGTTTACAATAACACATTCAAGATAAATACAAACATCAGTCCTAACCAAGATAAACCCCAAAACAGCTATTAATTAAATCAACATTTTTTTCTTACATAATTTCAGAGATCATGTAAATAAATGCAACAGAAATTCTGACTAATTACAGAAATTCAGATATCAATATATATGAAGGATTGACACAGAATTATGCCTTCATAAATGAACATTTCTGACTAATTTTTATAAATATATAAATAGTACTATTTTATTGGTATTTTCTTGGGTTTATTGCATTGCTTTCAGTGGTAACTGCACCTGAATTGCAGACTCTGAAACTTCATTCATTGGTAATTCCAAAAAACTAGAAAAATTGTGCTATGTTTTTTCAGACTAATTTTTGTTTTTATTTAATAATGCCTTTCACCGGGGCATGTCTGCAACATTTTTGTTTGTACTTTAGCCCTTTATTTTGCATTTAATGACTTATTGGAAATATTTTCCGATGTTTGAATGTACTAAGAAAAATTAAAATTAAGTATAATTAATCATTTTCATTATATTTTAAATTAAATCTTCAAATTTGGTAAATTAAATTGCTAGCTTTCAAATTTTATATTGCAATCACAAACAAAAAAAAAGCAAGCAAAAAGGGATAGGATAGGATATTATTAACTCCAATTTTTTCCCATATGATATACTTAACTCAATATATAATTCTATAGTTGACTTTAATAGTCAACCAAAATCATTATCTTGATAAGATGTATGGTTTAATTTAACGGAATAGATAAAGCTATTATTTTGATATAATATTTGAATATCATGTACAATCTTTTTTTAATTGACAAAATTAATTAATTATGCTATATAATATAACTAAATAAAGCCTTATAAATTAGCAAATGACATTATCATGAGGAAGGGCCAGAAGATTAATCATTGCTTATGTAATCATATCTTTTCTTAATAGAGGCAAAAAAAAATTGAATTCCAATCTCAACTCAAGTTAAAAACATAGTAAAGACATTGATTATTAACCCCCATCTACATTAAAATAAATCAAATCATTAAAATAGTAAAAGTTTAAAAAGAGAGCCTAGAAATCTATACTGATTTATTTTTCTTTGCTTTCAACATATTCATTAATGAGAAAAATGAAAAAGTAAAACTATTGCAATTTTTATGAAAATCTAAAAATGCCCCAAGTTTTTCATAACTAGCCATTTGAATCCAAAGTTTCATAACCTTGTGAATGTAGATGTTACATAGACAAAACACACAAATATTTTGTTCATATCAGTACATGCACAAATTTTACCATTAAATTTATACAAATATGTTTTTAAAATAAAATATAATTAAAATATTTCACTTGATATAACACATGGTACTAAATGAGAAATGACAAGTGAGCTGTTTATTGCAGGCAAATAGGCAACAAATAGAAGACATAGTATAATTGCCTCTCTCTCTATTTCAATGTATGTTTCCAAATTCCATACATTACAATCTTTACTATCCTCCAAAAATGCAATCTTGAAAATATAAAAATAAAAAACAAGAAAACATCTAACAGTGAAGTGTGTTTTTTTGGTCCATTGTGTACATTTGTGCAGAAAATATTGTTGGGTGCATTGCAAAAGTAAAAAATTAGGATTTTGATGAATAAACATTAAAAAGTACAACTTAAGAATAATGTTGTATTATATTATCGATACCTCAATTTAAGAAATATAGAGTTTATTTATAGCCATGAATATTTATTAACTATTATGACACTACTCCTTACTTAATTGTTTACAAAAATCGAATTTGTTTCAATTTATTTATTTGTTACTTATTTATTACAAAAAAAAAAAAAAATTATATCTATTTAATATTGAGTAAACTACAATTATTTTGAAATGGAGGAACGTTACCACCCTAAACACTCTGTTATGAACTTATAATATTATTTTCAATGATAAATAATAATTATAATTCTAAAATAATAAATATTAATTATACATATTCATACGAGTATACATAAAAAAAAATTAACATTTCACCGACTGTAATATTTATATAATTTTAACAAACTAAATATAATTTAGAATAAAAAAAAACTTAACTATATCTTCTATTTTAAAATTACCAATTTGGCCATATCGTTTTAATAACGTGTAGGATACTATTTTGATATTTTGATACTATCACAATCATGATATTTACAAATCAATTTCAATAGTTCTTTTGATATCAATCAGAGATTATATTTGTTTTAACACTTTCAAGAAAAGTTTCACAAAACATTGACAAACATGTGGCATAAACACAAAACTAATAGTCTAATACATACATTTTTTTCTTTCTTTTTTTTTTCTTCTTTAAAGTGTAATGATAAAAATGTCATCTTCTTGCATTAGATGGTCCTACATCTTGACGTGGCAATGGCGTATGGTATAGATACTATTCTTCTCCCTCTTCCATTTACATTGCCATCTGCACGATTGTCCCTCTCTCTCTCTCTCTCTCCACAACACACTCGCACACACGAATACTTTGCACTTTCCAACCTTTCTTTGTTTCTTTTCTTTTCTTTTTCATCTGTGTTTCAGTCTTTAAATGGCTGCCCCACTCTCCAGTTTTTGGTTCCATTTTTTTATTATTAAGTGGGTGGGTAGTTTTCCTCTCCCTCTCTCTCTTTTTGGTCGGTGTGCTCCAATTTGATACTCACCTTCTTATACACATATAATTCTTCTTCTTTCTTGATTTTTTTCTTTCTTTTTTCATGCTTTTCCGATGCTTGTAAATACCTGTCAAAGATAGGATTTTTGTTTCTGGGCTTCGAATAAAAGAAGGAAAAAAAAAGTCTCATTCTTAAGATTTTTTTTTTTTTTGGTGGGGTTGTCCTTTTCCTTTTATTTTGGAGAAAAATAAAAATATATCAATCTTGATTGGTGTTTTCCATCTGGGGTTGATGAATTGCCTGAAAATGGAATGAATTTGAGTGACTGTGATTTTTGAATGCTGAGAAGTGAGAGCTATGGCTGCTTGAGGAATTTTCACCTAGTATTTGAAGGGATATTTTTTTTTTACCTAAATCTTGTATAGATGCACAATCAATGCTTGATTGTGGGAGCAGTTTTCTGGATTGTTAAATTCGATAGTTGAAGGCTAAGTTTGATGGTTGAGATGTTTTGTTCAAATCTTTCAAGAGGCTCTAAGAGTTCAGAATAGATTATATTAGAATTTTCCTTTGGCTTAGCAGAATTTATGGCACTTATACGGTTTCGTTGAAGGGAAGATCATATTGCCATTGTCATAAGTTTCCAAGCTTTTTTGTGCTTAGTGAAGAGAGAGAGAGAAAAAAAGTCAAGAAGTTGATTTCTTGCAAAACAGAGGCTAAATTTTAAATTTTATTGGGACAACAATTCTTCCAAGGACTCTTGAGAAAGTATATTGGGTTTGCATGTTCTATCAAATTTCAGGTAATAAATCCATATTTGTATAAATTTTTTTTTTTGAATTCTGAAAACAAGGATGTTGAATTAAATGTGAGGTTTTGGATTTTTTTGTCCTTTATTTGCTTCTTCTTTTTTGCCCTTTAAATTTCAGTGCATAAGTAAATCTTGATACAAATAGTTTCTTCAGTTCCTATTTTCTGTATTTTTCTACTTCTTTCTCTTCCCTTTTGTTATCTATAGACTAATGCTTGTATGATTAGTACATTTGGGAGATTGCATGCAATTTTCAACCTTGGAAGTTATGGTTTACTATAGAGTTGGTTCCTTGTTTGGTATAGTTTATGAGTAAAATTCTGATTTTTTTCCATTAATATTTCTGCTATCTTCCAAAAACAGTTCAACTAACTTGTAGAATGGGATGGATGTTCACTAGAAAATAGAAATGCCCAATCATTTTTAAATTAGGTCAAACTTAGATTCATAAAGCAAAACAATTGTGAACCCTTTTTTTGATTATGCAGCATTTTTGTATTTGTTTGAGGTCTTTACATGTGAACCATTTCAATGTTAAAAACAATTTGAAGAGTTGAGTCATGTAGAAGTTATTTGATCATATCTTGTTATCAGTATTTGTTACTGAATTTCTTTGTTGGGTATTTTGACTATAGTATTTTTGGTCCAGTTTTTTTCTCAATTGTGTGCTTCATGCATTCTGGACATATTCTTAAACTACAAGCATTTCCTATTCTTTTTTTAAAAGGAATTCCGAATTGACTTCAAGATTGCTAAATTGAAGTAGGAGGAGGATAAGTAAATGAACTTGAAGTGGTGAAAGCTGATAATTCCATTATGGCAAAGAGATCCCGAAGACGACCTCCACGACATGAAAGAAACCAGGCAGGTTGCATGTGGGGTTTTATTAGCATGTTCGACTTCCGTCATGGTAGAACCACCAAACGATTGCTTGCAGCAGATAGAAGGCGCGACACTAAACAAGCTGTTGGTAAGAGCTATATATGGAGTTGTTATTTCATTTTCAAGCACTTGCATGTTCTTTCAGAATCCAATTTTCTGGATTTAAGGTAACTAACCCCCATGCACGTTTCTAGGTGGTGGATATTCGAGTAACCAAACAATTATACCAGGTCCAACCGAGAAATGTGAAGGAATTGTGGTATGTGGCCTAATATCGTGTAGTTGAACTGTTTGTATTCTTTATCACGTTAATTAATCGTCGTTAGTAAATCAGGATGCTGAAGAAAGCAAGATTCTGATGCTTACGTGTGGTGTTTCCAAAACGAGTGTGAAGGAACTCATGGAAGAAGAGATGGTTAACGAGCAGGGCTCAGAGAACCCACCGAACGATTCTGAAATGGGTTTGGAAAAACGCAATTCAGATTACGGAAATCATCCGAAGAAGCATCAAAAGAGAAGAAACAGAAATCGAACGAAGTCTAGTGATGTGGATATCACGGGATTGGATGTTGCAGAATACTTGATCCCTGAAATTTCTAACCATGTTTCAAAGCAAAATCTTGATCTGGAAAAGATCATGGAAGAGTTGGCCACAAACTGTTTGAAGCATGATCTTCACGGTGATCTCGACACACCGTCTGATCAGGCCGCGACAGTTGTCGAAGAAAAGGTAGTTGCAGCTGTGAAGCTGTTTATAGAACAGAGATTGAATAGTGGTAAGCATTTCAGGGAAGATGGAAATAATTGTTGCTCCAAAGAGCTCATGGATGCTCTACAATTATTAAGTTTAAATAAAGGGTTGTTCTTGAAACTACTTCAGGATCCGAACTCTATACTGGTTAAACACGTTCAAAAACTAGAGGATGCTCGATTAGGTGGAGATAAATCGCCCAGATCTTTGTCTGCATCCAATTTGTCAGAAGAGAAGCCGGCGAGCTTAAAACTTGATGAATCCAGTGGCCGAAAACAGCGAAATTTCTTCAGAAGAAGGACCAAATCTATGGATAGTTATCCTTTGGGAGGGGAAAAGGACTTCGAATCTGCCAATAAAATCGTCATCTTGAAACCAGGGCCTCAGAGCCCAGGAAGTAATAGTACGATTGGTAGTCTTCAGTTGCAATCACACAATGTGGATAACATGGCAAACAATGAGAGAAATGCGTCTCAGTTTTCTTTCACCGAAATTAAAAGAAAGCTGAGGCATGCAATGGGAAAAGAAAGACAAGGGGTCTCTCCAGATAGATTGGCACTTAAATATTCTCCCAAGCAACAAAACGGCATTAATGGTGACAAAGGCGGTGCAGGAGAAAATTTTAGCTGGAGTTCTCCAAATCGGAACCATTTCTATACTGAAAGATTTTTGATATCTTCTTCTCCTAGCTTCAAGAAGGGTGAACCAGTTGGTAAGTTAAAGGAGAATGGTTTGGAAGCGGTGAATGAGACGGGCCAATTTCCAAGAGTTGGGGGATCTAACCTCTATATTGAGGCTAAGAAACATCTGTCTGAAATGGTGAAGAACGGAGACGAGAATTCAGAGTCGATGACTCGGCAGCTGCCAAAATCTCTCGGTAGGATCCTTTCACTTCCCGAGTATAATGGTTCGCCGTGCTGCAGCCCAAGAAAATACGGTGATGATATCTTTATAACTGCTCAGATGAGATTATCTCCACGTGGCATTTTGCAAGATAATCATAACAATCTTCCAAGTCCGAGGCAAAGTTTGGAGAGTCAACCGAGCATCTCTGGTGGCTGCTCTGAGGTCAAAGTACAGTCCCTTGATACGAACGATAATGTTCCACTCACAGATGGTCAAGAAAATTCTTTAGAAATTCAATCCTGCATCCAAGATGCCATAGTTCCTGAAGGTAAATTCCACTCATTCCTTAAATATAGTTGTGAATCCATCTAACTACTGGCAACACTGAAAGAATTTTGTGTTTTTAACCAACAGTTCAAAGTTCATCATCAATTGATGTGGAGATTGAAGAAATGACTGAATCTTGGGAAGAGGAAAAGATCGTTACTTGTCCTTCTAAATCATCTAATAATTTTGTCCATGGAGATTTCGAGAAAGAAGAAATGAGAGAAGTAGACAATACAGAAAATGCTTCCCAATTCTTGGAGGAGTCTTCGCCGTTCTCCAAACAGGTAAATTTCCGTTCTTTTGATACTCTTTTCTGGTATTTCTTTCTGGGGATTATCTTATCACATTTATTATTCTTGTAAATTTTATCCAGCCTTTATTTGAAGAGGACCAAATATTGTCTTCTCCGTCAGTATCCCCCCGACACTGTCCAGCAAGCGGTGAAATTGAAGATTCTGATTGTGCAATCGAGAAAATGGAGCGTCCGAGTCCCATATCTGTTCTTGATCCATTATTCACAGATGATGATATCAGTCCTGCAAGCACCCTATCTCAATCAGGTTAGATTTTGCAAAAAGAACGAAAACAGTCTTGTCATTTCTTTATGTATGTATCTTTCACACTGAAATTGAATTGTTATTGACACAGTTGGAAAAGAAATTCAGCCACGGCACATCCATTTCGAAGAACAATCTTCTGCTACCGACCAAGGAATCTGTACAAGAATTTCTCTTGAGGATGAGGAATCTGCATTTGAATACGTGGAAGCAGTGTTGCTGGGATCAGGTCTAAACTGGGATGAATTTCTTTTGAGATGGCTTTCGATGGATGAAATTCTTGACTTATCATTATTTGATGAAGTCGAGTTGTTTTCTAGCCGTCCCCATCATGATCAGAAACTCCTTTTCGACAGTGCTAATGATGCTCTAAAGGAGGTGTGCGATAGTTACTTTGGATGCTTTACTGGGATATCACATGTTAATCTGAATATCCGACCACCCCCAACGGGAATGGATCTTATCCATGGGATTTGGCAACGAGTCGAACAACATCTGTTCCAGCATCCACATCCTCATTCTCTGGACCAGCTTGTGAAAACAGACTTGGCAAGATCTAGAAAATGGATGGACCTCCAATCAGAAATCGAGCTTTTTGTTTTTGAGATGGAAGAGACCATTTTCGTCGAATTGGTCGAGGAAATAGTTCTAAGCATTGAAGATGATACTTCTGAGTGTGAGTTTTCAGTGCTCCAAACTGAATCAAGTTCCATTGAGAACACCAGCTCGTAGAGTCTATGACATATGACCAAACTTGTCTACTCTCGTACGAGGGACATGCGGACCAGACTAAGTTTTTCGGGCCTCATATGGTTTCACTTAGAGCTCTCCATAAAGGTCAGAAACATCTACTTTTAACATCACTCAATAAAGCTTACCAACGTAGTTAGGATTTCTTGATACGACTGAGTCTTGTATGGGAGGTTTTCATGTTAGAAGTTGCAAATAACGGATCCTTGCCCCACAGGAAAGTGTCCATAGGTCAGAGGATGACGTCTAATTCCGTATGGTGCCGTAAACCTGTTTATATTGCAGGTTCGGTGGGTCTAACCTGATAAACGAGGATCAAGCTTGTTGGCGTATGTATGATCCTAGAATATTCAGGCTTCGGTGTGTTTAGTGTGTGCTGTATTGATATGTTTCTAGTTTGTTTTCTCGTGGTTGCACATAGGTTTGGTTTGTAAAGATAACATGGTTGTGCTGACTCTTCCTTGAATGTTACCATCTATACATCTGTAGTGTATCTTGTACAATATATGTATTCATCTATATGTTTTTTCTGTAGCTTTATTGGCAGTGTTCACTATGCTGCTTTTTTTTTTTCACCCTTGTTTAGCCTCAGTCTAACTAATTACTAAATTGCAATCATTCTTGGAATATAAAAATGGTGAATGATAAAGAAAGAGTTTCATTTAATCATCTATTTCAAAATTGTGTTGCTATCTCCTATTGTTACCATTTTCTGCTAAACACTCCAGAATCATTGGATTTCAAATGTGTGAGAAATAGAATGGCTGAGATGTGAGATGGACCGTAATTTTGAAATAGCGAATCTCATTTATCCATCTAAAAAAGAATTCATACAAATTGTACACAATTGTGAACAACACAGCAGAATACACAGATTCACATGCATTTCTGCTTCAACTGAGAAAGTGTTGAAAGATGAAAAAAATACAACAGACTTTGTGCTATCATTTTCACACTCGATTCGAGCAGTCACTCATTTGCTCGGGAGAACTTGAGGTCATATTGGTGCACTTCCTTGCATGATATACCAACTATCTATGCTTCTTCTTCTTTGTGTTTTGAGGCAAAATCGAACTTGGAGGTCTCTTCTTGTCAAAAGATCGGGCTTTACTCTCCGACTCATCTTCCTCACTATCTTCATCAGCATTTCCCGCTAAATCTTCATTTTTCAAGGCGATTTTTCTTTTGTCATTGTGCAACTTGCCAAGCAATTTTCTTTCAACTGGATTATTTGACCGCATGAATTTGGACTCTTTAGGAACTGTAGCACCAATACCAAGCCTAGAAAAAGTTCTCCTCACAAATAAAACTCCATTTTGTGTTTACACAATGATGCAAAGTTGAAGGCACAAATGCACTGACCTCAATGGGCGCCCTTCCAATTCTACAGTACTTGATTTCTCGTTCATTGAGGATTTACTCATGTTATTAACCCACTGTTCAGCCTGCAGATAAATAATATATTTGGTAAGAACATAGCTTTTTAATGCAGAAACACTGTAATTCTGGGTCCCTATATTTTGAGTGGATCATGAATACAGAGAAAAATTAAGAGCCTAACAGCGAGTTGTAAATAGAAAGGTCATGATCTATATATTTATACAGCAAAAACAAATCTTTCAAACAACATACATATATAAAATTATAAAACTTTTACAGTAATTTTTCCTTGATGTAAAGAAGAATCACCTTGATGGAAAAGACAGCCAAAACAAAAAGATTTTAAATATGTTATTTCAGATACTGCAAATATAGACAAGCTAAATATGAATTCCTATATCAATAACATCAAAAGCTCCCGCAATGAATCAAGATAGTGATGCAAACCATAAAGCATCTAAAAGACGGTTACCAATTTGAATGCGATGTCCAACTTCATCAGCTGAGGTTGAGGCTTCTTTTTTGGTTCTTCTTCAGCACTAGTTGCCATTCTGTCACACCTGATCATTGGATACATAATTAAGATTTGCATCTAATAGTCTAATACTAAAAACATCATCGAGAAAAAAGGTAAAAGAAACATGAAGATCACAAATGGTTCAATGCATGTTCATTCTAAGTAGTTTCTGAATGCCAGCACACTCTCTCTCTCTGAACTTTTGATTCATTAAGTGCTTTGGCATCAAAACTTTCTCATTTTACATTTACATTTGGTGATAGTTGAATGGTTGATTTGTGATGAAACATATCCCATCATCAGATTTCTTCAAACCCATGATGATACTCTAATATCACCTAAAAACATATCACACCCCAACCAAAAGAATAGCTCGGACAAAAAAAACAAAAAAAAACCAGACAAGTGATATGTTTACTGAATGAACACTCCTCTGAGCTGGATTTGAAACACAGTCCAAACTAACAAAATAACTGAAGGTCTATTTAACAGTAAATCATGCAATTCAATAACTTGTCAAATTGCAGCTCCCTCCTTTATTCATAAACTAATTTGTTGGTCTAAATAATTAAGAATCCCTTCAGCCATAAATTGTGAAAAATAAACGAGGTAAGACTTTGAATATGCTCTCACCGGCCTGTGATCAAGGTTGGCGCTGTGATTGAGCTTTGTCCAGTTAGCAAAGGGAAAGGCAACGAAAATTAAACAATTAAAAAAAAAAAACCTACCTTGATCGAGTTCGTTCGTGCACAATGCGCCGGAGATCTAGCTTCTACAGCAGAAAATTAACATAATAACAGATAAAGAAAGAATACGAAGAGATTAATCTAGGGTTCTTGCCCCAATTTTTGGGTATTGATTGGAGGAGGAATGAATGATATGGGCTTTTCTAATACATATGTGTGAAAGTGGGCTTTACGACAAAAATTAATTATAAGAAATTAGCCCATTAAAGATAATATTCATAATATTGGGTAAAATACAAATAAACCTCTCGTATTTTTGCGATAATTATTTAAAAATTTCTCAATATGAAATATAATAAATTAAATTTAGTAATTTCTCAAAACCATTCAAAATTTGTCCTTATCCTCACACAACTATATAGAGGAAATTTAATATATATATGATGAAAATATGAAACATATAAGAAAAACTGCACATATGAATTAAATTTATCCATTAAACATTGTATAAAGCATTAGGAATGACTAACTTAAAGTGGCTTTCATAGTGAGTTTTATATTTTGAAGTAGCTAATATATTCCATTGCAGAGTAGTTTGTATCAATAGATTTTATAATTTAAATCATCTAGTAAACTTAGCTACTTCTAGGTGTACTTGGAGTATGTATACTTAAATTTCAAATTTAATATAGTTATATGTTAATGTAATTGGAAACTTATTTTCTATTTCAAAGTAGTTAGCATATAGTATTAGATTTTCTAGTTTAAGTTACATGTTATACTTGGCTAATTCAAATTATCCCCTTATATATAAAAATATTCCAGTTTATCACCAAATATGTTTTTTTGATCCTTTTTGTTTTCCACTTTTTAATTTGTTTTTAAACTCTTTAATTAAGACATCAAATTTTGTTTAAGTCCATCATCAAATATTTTTATTTTTTTGATCTTTTTGTTTTCCACCTTTTAATTTGGTTTCGACCTGTGATGGAAAAATTCGATTGTTTGAATTCATTTATCATACCGAGATATTTGTCATTATTTAATTATTTATTTTGAATTTATTTTCCACGTGTAAAGAAAAATTCCATTTGCCAAATAGTGATGAATTTTTCGTCAGAAAATAAATTCAATATATTTTGATCTCATTTATTTATCATAGTGATGACTGATGAAGATTTCCATCACTAATTAGCCATGTAATCCATCCTTCAATAATTAGTGATGAACTTTTATGTCACAAAAGAAATTCGATACATTTTTTAATTCATTTATCATAGTAACAGAAAATTCTATCACTAATTAGCGATGTAAATTATTCGTCAATAGACAAGACATCATTTTCCGTTGGAAACCAAGCATCACGTATTGACAGAAATTTTGGTTGTTAATTTGTGATAGACAGTACTTCGTCATTAATTCATATCACAAATCTTCATGATTCTGTTGTTCACAATTGATATTTAGTCCCATCGGTGATCCGTAGTTATTATGTGATATAATTTTTCTGTCCCTAAACTCCGTCAATGTCTGTAATTTTTCTAATAATATAAATAGAAATAAAAGAAAATTCAATTAAAGTAATAATTTTTTTATGTTTGTTTTCAAATATAAATTCTTGAAAGAGACATTGTGTGACCTACATTATACAAATGATCAACTATCAAAATTTCATGGGTTATCTTAAAATAAATGTCACATAAATATAACATTCGTATAAAAATACCATTAATAGGAATTTTCCATAAAAAATACCACTATCATTTTGAGTTTTATATTTTCAGCATAACTTGTTCTATATATATATATATATATATGTATTATACGTCTCAATTTTTTTAAATAATACTCTTTATGTCATATATTATAACATTGAAAAAGAAATAAACAATTAGATATTTAATAATGTACAACTAAAAAAATATGCTAAATAATGTCATACATATAAAGAAATTAATTGAAACAAGCAAGAGTAATTCTAAAAATTTCTAATAAAAAATTAATGATTTTTTTTTTTTGAAAAAAAACACAAACGATTTAAGGCTTTAAGCTAAACATTTCTTCTTATGTCAGCAACCAGAATTAACAAGTCAACACCCTCCACCCTGGCTACCAATCCAAATCCTCAACACTCTTGGGTAAATTGCATTCTGTACCCAATAAAAAGCTGTTTTGATACTTTGCACCCCAAAATAATTAAAATTAATACTTTAAACCCCAAAATTCACTAGATATTGACATTTTGCATCTTACCGCACTTCCATGCCAAAAACTCCATTACGTGGTGAGTAACATTTCTGTGCAACGGGTGTACAGAGTTGCACGGATATCTCTATGTTATAAATGTAGTATTTTTATGTACAAATATCCGTACTTTTTAAAATGAACATGCATAAATATATTACATTTATAACATAAAGATACTACATTTATAACATAAATGTATGGATTGCACGGTGCAACTGGTGCACAGAAGTTTTTGCCTTCTGTGGTACTATGCATTATATTTTTTTGGAATAAAGAAGTGCTACTATGTGTTACTATGTATTTTTAAATTACATCATTTTGACACCTTTCATATTGTAAAATTAGCTTAGTCAATTAAAATCCTAATATAAGCCTATATTGATACATTGCACCGATATAATTTATTTTCTTAATTTTTTCGAATTCTATTAAATAATAATAGTAATATTGTTTATTTTAATAAGTTGGATTTATAAAGGAGTTGCAACTATTGGATTGCACATATATTGTATCAAAACACAATCAAGCACAAGTTAATATTTTTAGTTTTGAGGACCTAAACAAAAATGCTTTATGATTGATATTAACTATAGATTAATTTCCTTAAAAAACTACAGTTAATTAATTAAATCTAAAGGAACCTTTTTTTATTAAAAGACAATAGATTAGTTATTTAAATTGGAAGTCTTAAGTTTGTATTAGTTCACCTAAAATAAAAGAGTTTGTAATAGAAAGTAAACCAAACAATTAAACTATAATTAACATTAAATATTATTTTTTGCTTAGATAATTATACGAACACGTTGGTACTTAAAAGTTTTCATACTGGTTAATACTCATAATTTAAATGTTTCTAATTAAAATTTGTTTCAAAATTAGAAAAATTAATATGGAGATAAATTAACTTTACGACAGCAAATTGCCATTTTTTTTAATGGTTTTTTTTCAATAGAAAATCAATTTGAGGTAAAAAAGTATATATAGTTTAGAGGGGTCAAATGACAATTAATTTTTTTTTGAAGAATGACAAATTATTATTATTGGGGGTGAAAAGTGAATAAATATTTGCTTATGGGTGCAAAATTTACCAGCACTCTTTTCTCGGTCTAAAACTACTAAAACTCACTTCCTTTCTCTCTCTGTATCTTGCAAAAGTTACATACATCGATACATACAGATAAAATAAAATAAGTACGTAATCTAGAATTCCCCTGATTTTGATCCTTCAAGTCGATTTCAAATCCCTAATCTGACAGTAAGCCTCTTGTGATTAGCAGTTGAATCTCAATCTTCATCTTTCGTTCTACAATTCCCTCTCTTCAGTTCTTGATTTAAGTTATCTTGTGAAAAACCCTAGCTTTTGCTCCTTTGAACCCTAGTTTAAGTCTTGAGCTCATAAAATTTCGCAATCGGTACTATTCGGATATTGTGATTTGATTAATTATTGGATTTCTCACTTTGTTTATCAGGTATGCTTGATTTTGATTCATTTCACTCGTGGGAATGTCAAAATACGTTCTTTAAATTATTTAATTTATAGTATTTGCATTATTGGATATGGATTAGTTCATTTCGGTTATTTTCTTGTTTGGTTGAGTGTTGATTCAGTAAAAATTATCAGGGGTGTGAGCTATGGTTTTGGTTTTGTTTTGATATGTTTAAGCTACTGAAACAAAGTTCCTGTATTGTTGTTCGGTGGTGTTGGACTGATTTTATCGTGGGTTTGTATGATTCCAATGATGCATCGATGGGTGAAGTAATCAGTAGAGCAGTTTCTCTTGTCTCAGGGGAATTGGGTTGGTGATGCTTGCACTTGGATTAATGTGACGGAGCGATATGATTTTTATGGTCAGTTATAGGAAATGATTTTATTCGGTTATTGCCGCAAGTATATTTTGAATAAAGAGAAATAATTAATCTGAGATTAAGAGTGTGATCAAGCATTGGATTTCCTGGTTGCCAGGACCATCATTCAGGTTAAGCGGTCGATTTGGGAAAGTGATTTTAATAGTGTTATTGTATTTTAGATAAGATCCACATATGTTTTTTGCCGTTACGTTGTGGTGAGAAATGTGTCACTCTAGTTTTTTTTTTATGGTAACAAGCCGAACACGTGCAACATTAAAGATAAAATGCCTACAAAGATTAATTTTTACTGATTGAGGTCGAAGATTCTTATCCTTGTTGGGAAGCATTTACAGTAGATTATATTAATTGTTCGTTAGAATATAGACCGGGGTACACCTGGCAAAAGAATAGTACTCTCTGTACATTTCTCATATATAACTGGGAATAAGCAAGTGGTTGAAGATAATACTCTGACCAAACAAGCTCTGAATCCATTATCAAGCACTCTTTATATTTTGCACCAATATCATTCATATATAATTAAAGGGCTTTTTAGACTGATGTACATTCTGTCTGTATCTTTGGGTTGTTTGCTAATTAGGTTTACTTATCTCTCCGTAGTCTGATTAGTAATCAAGTACAGTTATATCTCCTAATTCACCACTCTTAATTTATATATTATGTTTTATTGTGATTATCTATTTGAATGGTATATCATTTTCATTTCAAAAACCAATCATGACATGGGCCATCTTAGTTGTGTTGCTACACTTGTTGATGGTCCATGACCTGATAAGCAGTATAAGTATGATTTGTACTTGTTAGATGACTAAGTTAGTACTTCTACTCAAGAATTTGTCCTCTCCTATGCATGTTTTTAATCGCTGTGTTCATGGCATCTATTAGGTTTGGTGTTAGGACCAACTATTTTATTCCAACTCTTTACATGCATATTTACAGTGTAGCCAGCCCTAAAAGTAGCAAGTATGATTTGATGATGATTATATATTAGATTTGTAAAAAGTTAACTGCTTATTATCACCTGAAAAATAAAAGTTTCTGAATAATTTGGTTTTGTAGATTGGCCAGCACACATTCTTTTTGCTACTCGATGCTGGTGGCAGCATGCAGATGATCGTTGGAAGAGATGCAAAGGTATCATGCTGGCAGCTGCACTAGTGCAGTCAATAACAGTGCAATTTCTGGGATACAAGCAAGGGATTCATCCCGTGCGGATCCATCTACTCTGCCTCCTAACTTCTCACTGAATTCAAGGTAGTGATTGTTTTACTGTCATTGTTGAAAATGACTGTCCAGATGCATGTGCGCGCACTGCTTGGTCCACTTGGCATGTAGTGCATCAGAATTTTTCTGTATGAATTTTGGATAGAAGCAGATATTTTAAAGATTTTTTGTTATATTTCATCAGTAAATTTTTTCTCAAGTTATTAGGTTTGCTCTGTGAAGAATTGTGTTTATATTGTTAGTTAAATTTGGACTTATCTTTAATTTTTTTTTAAAATTCTATCCATGCTGCAGGTGCATCTCTTGCCATCTACTATTTCATTTTATCAAAGATAAAATTCTAAATCTGTTTTAAGATTTTTATCAGATAAAGTATTAGTACGAAAATGGATTGGAACTTAGAAGTTTTTCTTTCAACTATTAAAGTATTAATACAGATTGCTTATACCATTTTATTGAAATTACAATTTTGATATTAGAACACCACACTATACAAAATTGTACTTGATATAAAAGAGTTTAGTATGTATAGATTAATTCTGATATTATTGAAGAAGAATGAGTTCTGTTTATCAGTTTAAAAAAAACCCGTTCTTTAGGTTCACATTCTGGCATGTTATGGGTAATTGAAGGACTATTTGGCATCTTTTAGTTATGAATTCAGTGATACTGATTCAGTGATTTGGCATGAGGAATTACATGTCCTATATCTACAGGCCCTGCCCTTCTTCTTTGACGTTATAAGCTGTCTTTTTATTTAATTTTTAATTCTGCATTAGAAGAGGTTGTTTAGTTGTTGGATAGTTACCTAACCCTTTTCCTTTGGTAGAGTAGATATTGTGCCTTTTTATTTATTGATTTGGGCTGAAGTTGAAGCTTTTTTAATGTCATATCTCTTAGGGTATGTTTGTTACGATTAAGGTGGGTTTGGGGAACTCCAGACTTCAAATTTGCTATTATGAATAGTGAAATGTATGTTTGTTATGAGACTTTAAATGGTTGTGTTTTGATGAGATGCTGTGTCAATGCTTTTTAGGTAGTTATAGTTGTATTTTGATATTGTGAAAAGTTGTGGTTGTAATGATTGTAGGATTGTGAGAAGTAGTGGTTGGATAATTATGTGGTGGTTTTACACACAAATATGTGTGTATATATTAGTATTAATATATACATATCTTATTTATATATTTTATTAATATATGATATGTATAAATACACACACATATAAATATGTATGTGTGATTATTATGTGTATTAAATTATCATTTACATATATTTATAATATAATGAATATACATATATGTACAATTACATATGTATGTATATTACTATATGTGTATATTATATTATGTACGTCAAATATAATTATTATATGTATATTTATTACTATATCTGTATGTATATATATGTTATAATATGAAAGTACATCTAAAAATATAATTAATATCCTTGTATGTATGAATATGTGTATATATATTAATAATGTATAATTATATAAATAATAAATGTATTTATTACCATATAGTCATTTTAATAATAATATAATAAAAAGTCTAATAATGGGGGTGAGAGAGTCAACATCATGTGCTAAAAACGAGAGGAGGCACTGAGACAGTATGTCGAAGAGTACAATTTAATAGTTGTAAATAGTAGTGTTAAGAGTAGGATTTTAATGGGATATAATATCTTATTTTTTTAGTCCCATAACGAACGTGGACTGGGATTTTGATATCCCAAATCCGGTCTGGGGAATTCACTAACAAACCTACCCTTAAGCATACTGTTTATCATGTTCTTTTTATCACCGTGTATGATGAGATATGACTTAAATAAAGTTTATTCACAATCATAATTTTATTGAGTCGTCTTAGCTATTTCAACTGAAAGTATGTGTTTTATCTCAGACGGTCTGCACAGCCAATCCCATACAAATTGAGGTGTGATAAGGAACTGTTGAATTCCAGGTAATTTTCATATAAAACTTATATTTGTTTGAATATTGAACCATAGGACTTCCCTTTTTTGTTATAGGTCTGCTGAACAAGACTTCTTGTCTTTCTTATCTTTCCTTCATCGTATTTGGTCTATAGTGTCTGATCATTAGGAATATGTTGTTGATTTTTTCATCGTATTTAGCTTTTCCAGCTTGCTCTTCATATTGTTCCAAATTTCATTTTACAACTCATCTGCCCTTACCTTACCCTCTTTTGAATTTTTGGCTACAGACTTGGGCCGCCTGACTTCCACCCTCAGACACCAAATTGCCCTGAGGAGACGCTTACCCGAGAGTATCTGCAATCTGGTTACAGAGAGACTGTTGAAGGACTTGAGGTAGTCTTTACGATTCCTAACATTAATATTTGTGGTATTAAGACCTTATCTCACTTTTTTGTATTTGTACTTACATTTTTATCTATGTGGTCAAACTAAAATTAGGAATCTAGAGAGATCTCGTTATCACAGCTTCCGTTTTTTACAAGGCCCGGTATTGTCAAGTGCAAAGAGGTGCGCAGTAAAAGATGTCTGGTTCTGTAGAGTTTATAGGCAAACTCATATTTACATCATGGGTAGTGTACTTATAAATGAACTCTGAATTCACTTGCAGGCAATCAGAAAATGTCAAAGAGCTATCAATGAGTCCCGTGTCCAAAAGCGAAAGGTGCTGCATTTCTTTCCTTGCATATCTACGAAAGAAGAGAAGCAATTTTTAACTCATTACTTGTAAACAGAGCAGTTTCACAATTTTACATGCAGAGATGAATCTGTTTATGTTAGAAACATTGTGGATACTGATAAAGAACATGTTTCAAGTTGAGTTTAAAATTATTTTCCATGTCCAGGCGGGTCAAGTGTATGGAGTGCCACTTTCTGGTATACTGTTGTCGAAGCCTGGTATCTTCCCGGAGCAAAGACCGTATGGAGAAGACTCCAGGAAGAAATGGATTGAGGTATGTCTTTTACTTCCATTCAGATTTTGTGAAATTGCTACATCAGTTGACAAATTCATCCTCTTCTTACGTTATCAATCAAATTGTGCTCTAGGTCTTGCATTTTCATAAAATTATGCTTTTGTTTGGTTCGTGGGATGTGGTAGGGTTGATAAGTGAAAATGTAGCTGAACACCCATGATATCTTCAACTACACAAGCTACCTCAGTTGATCTTATTAGACCATTTATCAGCCAAATGGGACAAAACAATTCAGCTGAGTTGGGATAATTAATCCATGATTAGAATTGCTGAACAAAGTTAAAAATATTATTGTGCTGTAGTCCATTCTGAAATGTTAATCTGGACTTGCTTTTTCCAGCTAGAACAATTTTCCATAATTAAACATAACACGGTTTTGCTAGATTTCCAAGGTGAGCAGTTGAGGTGTTCTTGGCTCTAGCAGTATTAGTTTGATAGGTCAAGATTACAATTGCATTTGGTTCCTCTAGCTCAGTGTAGCTGCTCATTAAGCAATACTAGTGTAAAATCAATATACTTATCCTGTTAGTCGCTAGGTCAAATAAGAGGCAACTATATATGTGATCTTTGTCTTTGTTCCCCTCTAGTGCTCTATCCCTTTTGCACATAGTATTTTGCAAAGGTCTGGCTATTTGGGAATGTGTATGTTTATTATCTTTCCTGGTGTAGACTAACACTTAGTTTGGTTAAATGATTTTGATTAAAAAGGAATGCGATAGGAAAGGAAAAAAAATCTTGAGATTGGTTTGTTGTCTAGGGCGGAACAGTGAGGAAAGGAATGAGGAGAAGGGAGATTATTAATATCTTGGAGAACAGATGACCAAAAAGCCCCTCACCCAACCTTTTGACTTTTGAGAGGACAATGAGCATTTTTTTGTTATGTTTTATTCCTCCCAATTCTT
Organism: Scutellaria galericulata; assembly: GCA_946896805.1. Lineage (NCBI taxonomy): Eukaryota > Viridiplantae > Streptophyta > Magnoliopsida > Lamiales > Lamiaceae > Scutellaria > Scutellaria galericulata. The sequence continues at coordinate 13,777,636 of OX335798.1, read as the reverse complement.
TTGCATGGGAAAAACCAAAATTATGTTCTTTAACATTTGCTTTTTCATTATTTGCCAAAATCCTCGTAATAGAATGTAAAGAATTTACAAGGGGGATTCAATTTGGTCTTTTGACGAATAGGCATGTTCATGTAGTTTATGATATATATATTTTTATTTTTCAAAATTTCAAGCCAGATCAGTTTTTTGAGCTAGCCAGCCAATGGTAATCTGTTCTGGCTGTTACAAGAATAAGGAAAAGGATATATCCTTGCTGGCTTTCTGTATTTGTTTCTCTAATACAACTTGATTCTATTCTGGGAGATTTAAAGTTATACAGCCATGGGCTTCTACAACTTGATTATCCATTTTGGTGATGACACTACATAGTTGTCTGCATTTGATCTGGGGCTTATGGAATAGCATGCACATCGTATCAGAATCTTGATTAAAACCATCCATAAGTTGCTTGTTATTTGCTGTTTTTAACTGTTTTGCTTTAGTTGGCCAGTATGAAGCTAATGTGCTCTGTCTAATTTTCCCTGTTGCCTGGGTTTTCTTGGTGGAGTTTGATGTTTTTTAGTGAAAAAATTGCTTTTCATCAATAGCAAAAGTAAACAGAGTGCTAAAATATTTGTGAGCTTCTCTCCAGGGCTTATCTCAACTGCACAAAAGATTGCGTTCATTGGCCGACCACGTACCTCATGGTTATAGGAAGACATCTCTTTTTGAAGTTCTAATTAGGAATAACGTTCCATTGTTGAGGGCAACATGGTTCATCAAAGTAACTTATCTTAATCAGGTATTATGTTCGGTTAAGAAAAGCAATGATTGCAAGCCATTTCTTTTTTTTTTTCCTTTTTTTTTCTTTTCTATTTTTAAACCAAGGGCTCCCTCAAATTTTAAAGTTGGTAATAATGTACTATTTTTCAGATTCGTGCGACTGCTAATTCATCATCTGCATATCATGACAAAACTCAAGTTTCACGTTCAGAACAGTGGACGAAAGATATTATTGAGTACTTGCAGTATCTATTGGATGAATTTATTGCAAGAAATAATAGTCATTCGGCTTTACATGCACGAGATCGGTCATCACAAATGACTTTTGCTGGTTCAGTGCAGCAAAAAGGTGATTCATTTTTCTCTTTAGATGGCGAGGAGCCTTCTCTGTACACTAAATGGTGGTATGTGGTGAGGATTATTCACTGGCACCATGCTGAAGGACTGGTCACTCCTTCTCTCATCATTGATTGGGTTCTTAATCAGCTGCAGGTACAGATGTTTTCATCCTCTTGTTGCTAGAAAGATTTGCTATATCTATATTGTGTTTTGTGATGAATATGTTCTGTGTTATAACCCATGAAATCTTGCCATTGCAGGAAAAGGAATTGCTCAGTGTTCTGCAGTTGCTATTGCCAATTATTTATGGTGTCATAGAAACTGTTGTTTCATCTCAGTCTTATGTGCGTATGCTGGTTGGAATTGCTGTTCGGTTCATCCAAGAGCCTTCTCCTGGTGGTTCTGATCTTGTCGATAATTCTCGGCGTGCCTATACTACTGCTGCTGTTGTTGAGATGCTTCGATATTTAGTACTAGCTGTACCTGATACTTTTGTTGCTTTGGATTGTTTTCCTTTGCCAACGAGTGTGATAAGTCATGTGGTAAATGATGGAAGTTTCTTATCCAAAATGGCTGAGGATGCTAAGAAGGTAAAGTGTGGTCAAAATGAAGTTTCTGGTGTACTTAGAGACAGAAACCATGAAGTTCAAGCTGAGTCTTTTTCCTTCCAAAGTGTTGCATTATCCATTCAGAAACGTGCAGAGACCCTTTCAAGAGCAGCCAAACCTAATCATCCTGGTCATAAAGTAGCTAAAGCCTTGCAGGTGTTGGACCAAGCTCTCATACATGGAGATGTCGGTGTTTCATACAACTTGCTCTTAGAGAATACTTGGGATGAGTTTTACGCTGAACATTGGAGTGCTGAAGTGAGCCCTTGTTTAAATACATCCCTTAAGCATATTGGTACAGTGACATCATCATTACTTTGCTCCATCTTTTTCATTTGTGAGTGGGCTACTTGTGAGTTTAGGGATTTCTGCACTGCGCGTCCTCATGGTCTGAAGTTTACCGGTGGTAAAGATTTCTCTCTCATATATATAGCTATACGGCTTCTAAACATGAAGATGAGTAATATGCCAAACTTGTACAGTTTGAACCAGAAAAACAAAAATATTTCAGATATTTTTGAAAGCCCGAGCCCTTTGCATGATGTTATTGTATGTTGGATTGATCAACATGAAGTGCATAACACAGAAGGTTTCACACGATTGCAACTTCTAATGAAAGAGTTGATTCGATCTGGTATTTTCAATCCCCTGGCATATGGCAGACAGCTGATTGTTAGTGGAATCATGGATGGAACTAGACATACGGTTAACCTAGAAAAGAGAAAGAGGCATTACAAACTCTTAAAGCAGTTGCCTCCTCCCTATATTCGTGATGCTCTGGAAGAAGCCCAGCTTGCTGAACCATCAATTCTTTTGGAGGCAATGAATGTTTACTCAAATGAACGCCGTCTGGTACTTCACGGGCTATTAGGAAACCGTAGATCTACTCCCCGTACAAAAAGTGCAGCTAAGAGAAAAAAGGATCATCATTTATCTGAAAGTGGTAATGGTTCTCCATCTTCTGTTGATCAGTGGTATTTTCAGGCAACACCCAAATTATCAACAACATATGATGACACAGATATCAAGCTTGAAGAAGTGAAAGCTTCAATTTCTGTATTATTACAACTCCCCCATCCTCCCTCATCAATGGATGCTGGAGTTGATGAATCTCAAGGGAGCATTAAGCGGCGTGGTGGTGTTTTTAACAGAACAGATGGTGTTGAAGAAACTTCTGGATGTGAAGAATGCAGAAGGGTGAAGAGACAGAAATTAAGTGAAGAAATGAGTTCACTCTTGCAGTCAAATCCAGTTGATGATGAAGAGCTATGGTGGATAAGAAAGGGGCTGCAGTATTTGGAGTCATGTAAAGCAGAAACACCACCTAAGCCTGCCAAGCAGACATCAAGGAGTAGGAAATCTGTCCGTAAGACTCAAAGTCTTGCACAGTTAGCTGCTGCTCGAATTGAAGGTAGTCAGGGAGCATCAACGAGTCATATATGTGAAAGTAGAATAGGATGTCCACACCATAGAACTGTTTCTGATGATATCACGAAATCGGATGAGACCAGAAAATCACCATCTGGAGATATCGTTTCAATTGGAAAGCTTCTGAAGCAGATGCGATTTGCAGAGAAGAGGACAGTGAGTGTATGGTTGATATCTGTGGTAAAGCATCTTATTGAAGAATCTGAAAGGAATACACCCAAGGTTGGTCAATACGGTAGGGCATTTCCTGCTAATGATGGTCGAAGCTCCATGCACTGGAGGCTTGGTGAAGATGAACTGTCAGCAGTTTTGTATATGATGGATGTATGTCATGAATTTGTAGCAGCAACAAGGTTTCTTCTTTGGTTGTTGTCAACAATTCCTAATAATCCCAGTTCTGCCATCCCCAGCCGGAGTATTATGATGCTTCCAAGAATTTCAGATACCAATGCCTGCAACATTGGGGAGGCATTTCTTTTATCAGCGATCCGCAGGTATGCTTGTGATTTGTCTCGTAATTAGTTTGTGCTATCTTGTTTGTGGACATTAGTTCATTGCTCACCTGTTTCTTGGTTTTTCTTTTTATTATTATTTTTATTTTTTGATAATATTCTTTGATACCCATTGCAAACAAACAGACCTTAAAGTAGATATTGCTAAGCAAGACCACTGATACAAACTCATTGTCGTATGAATCTGCATAACATTTATCTAGGCTCAAATTGTAGTTTTAACCAATGTTTTCATGGTTCTTGTTTTGATTAATTGACCAATAACGATCAGTATTAACTATATTTTGACTTCACATGGTTCTGTTTCTTTAGTAATCTCATTATGTGTTTTTAAGGAAAAGGTTGGGTACAGTTATGGATATGGACTTGGTAGTACATGGATTATTTGGCTGGGAGTAGGAAGGCAAGTGATTTGAAAATAAGAAAAATAACAAATATACTTGTTTGATAGCAAAGAAAGTGGGGCCGTATTGTTTGCCCTTGCATCTGAATCTCAAATTCCAATATTTTGATATTCAAAGTGAAATAGATATGCCTTTTTCATTAAATAATTTTAAATCTCCCTATTTGGTCAAAACCCAAATGTTGTCCTAGTGCTACTGGGAGTGGCTGCTGGTAGTTTCAAGGAGTGTTTTGGATTGCCGTATGATTTTTTTCTTTTAATATGAGTGGATAAAGGTGCAAACTTTTCAGTGATTCACATAATTGGAACACTAATGGAATTTTAAGATTTTTGTATTCATAATTTTTTAAATGGGTATATTTGTAGTGACTAAAACTACCTTATATCTGATTAATGGGAACAATTTTTTTTCCCCTATGCTTCCCCCAAAACATTGTATATATCATGCATGTCAGATTCATCATTTGCTGCATTTTATTAATAAACTCAATTCTGATTGTTTTTTTTTTTTTTTTGGCTACCCAACTGATTTCAAGCAAATCCGATTGGTTTGTTGATGACTTGATTCTTAATATATCTTACACATTTATTTCTCTGTTTCAGTTATGAAAATATAATTGTTGCAGCTGATCTTATTCCTGAAACTTTGTCTGCCACTATGAATCGCGCTGCCACATTCTTGGCTTCTAAGGGCAGGCTTTCGGGTTCACCAGCCTTAGTTTATACTCGCCACCTCCTAAAGAAATATGGCAATGTAGCAAGTGTCATTGAATGGGAAAAGACCTTTAAGTCCACTTGTGATAAAAGACAGAGTTCTGAGATTGATTCTGTAAGATCTTCAGAAGGGGACTTTGGCTTTACCCTCGGAGTCCCAAATGGAGTGGAAGATCTTGATGATTATCTCCGTCAAAAAATAAATGGTGTTCGAGCTTCGAGAGTTGGTTTGAGCATGAAAGACATAGTTAACAGACATGTGGATGAAGCTTTTCAATACTTTTACAGCAAAGAAAGAAAGCCTTATGGACCTGGAATAAATAAAAGTCCTAGTATGGAGAAGTGGGAAGATGGCTATCACATAGCTCAGCAAATAGTGATTGGATTGATGGACTGCATGAGACAAACTGGGGGTGCGGCTCAAGAAGGTGATCCTTCATTGGTATCTTCAGCAATTGCTGCAATTGTTAATAATGTTGGGCAAGTGATTGCCAGAATTCCTGATTTATCTGCTGGCAGTAATCACTTAAATGTTCCTTCCTCTTCTGGATCATTACATTTTGCTCAGCGCATTTTACGCATTCATATTACTTGCCTATATATATTGAAGGAAGCGCTTGGAGAGCGTCAGAGCCGGGTCTTTGAGGTTGCTCTTGCAACAGAAGCTTCTAATGCTCTTATGCAAGCTTTAGCACCTGGAAAGGCACCTCGCAACCAGTTTCAAATGTCTTCTGAATCCCTTGATTTCAATGCAAATTTACCTAATGATACCTTGAACCATCCCAATAAAGCAGTTCTTGGGAGAGCAGCAAGAATAACAGCTGCTGTTTCCGGACTTGTGGTTGGGGCAATTCTTCAGGGAGTTGTTAGCCTGGACAGAATGGTTTCTCTGTTCAGAATTAAAGAAGGGCTGGATCTAATACAGTTTGCGAGGAGTCTGAAATCCAATGTGAATGGTAATTCACGCACCATGGGGGTTTTAAAGGTGGATAATTTGATTGAAGTTTCAGTGAACTGGTTTAGGGTTCTTGTAGGGAACTGCAGAACAGTGAGTGATGGATTCATTGTGGAGCTCTTAGGTGAAGCCTCAATTGTAGCTCTCTCCAGAATGCAGCGGATGCTATCCTTGAATCTGGTCTTTCCACCAGCCTATTCTATATTTGCATTTTTGATATGGAAGCCCATTCTCGATGCTAGCATTGGAGTACGAGAAGATTTTCATCAATTGTCTCAATCATTGGCTGTTGCCATAGGTGATGCCATAAAGCATCTGCCTTTCCGTGAGATGTGTTTCCGCGATACTCATGGTTTATATGATCTCATAGCTGCAGATACCCTTGATTCTGAATTTGTATCTATGCTACAATCTAGTGGTTCAGACAGCAGCTTGAAAGCTGCAGCATTGGTCCCTCTCCGTTCTAGGCTTTTTCTAGATGCTCTCTTAGACTGCAAAATGCCAGAACCTGTAATTAAATTGGATGGAGGGAATTGGACCTCCAGTCAAGGTGAGTTGAAAAAACAATGTGGTGAAAATGCGAGAAAGCTTATGGGTAAGCTTGTACATGTTTTGGATACCTTGCAACCTGCAAAATTTCATTGGCAGTGGGTTGAGCTAAGGCTCCTGCTAAATGAACAGGCTGTCAATGAAAAGATGATTGAGAATGAGATCTCTTTGACTGAGGCCATAAGATCTCTCTCACCACATCCTGATAAAAGTACTGCTTCTGAGAATGAGAGCAACTTTGTTCAAATTATCCTCACCAGGTTACTTGTTAGGCCTGATGCTGCTCCCTTATTCTCTGAAGCTGTACATCTATTGGGGAAGTCGCTTGAGGATTCAATGCTATCCCAAGCAAAATGGTTACTGAGAGGCGCTGAAGTTCTGTATGGTAAGAAATCAATTTGGCAGAAGGTTATGAATATTGCTGGTGAGATCAAAGAGCTGTCTGTGAAGCCTCAATACTGGAAGCCATGGGGATGGTGTCATACTGATAGTACTCCAGTGAGTAATAAGGGAGACAAATGGAAATCTGAAGCTGGTCCCCTTGAAGAAGGAGAAGTTGTTGATGAAGGGGCCGACTTTAACCAGCTTGGAAAAGGATCTGGCCTTTTGGATGCTAAAGGGGTTGTTGTGAATCAACAGCATTTGACTGAAAGAGCTTTTATTGAACTGATCCTTCCATGTGTAGATCAAGGCTCTGATGACTTGCGTAATAATTTTGCAAGTGAAATGATCAAGCAGATGAGCAACATTGAGCAACAAATAAATGCAATTACTCGTGGAGGCGGTAAGCTGGCAGCTACTCCCACTACTACAATTGGAAGTCCTGCCAATAAAAGTGGGAGCCGCAAGAGTGCAAAAGGCGGTAGTCCTGGGATATCCAGACAATCAACTGGATCAGTTGATACTGTTCCACCTTCTCCTGTAGCATTGCGAGCCTCCATGACTTTGAGATTGCAGTTCCTGCTCAGATTACTCCCTATTATTTGTGCAGATAGGTAATCTTACTTTTTTAATTGTATTCTGTCTTCGTTTTCCAATTCTGATTATGTCCATGGTAATTATTGCTTCTATATGAATGCTTAAGCACCTGATAGAAGGTATCATGTTACGGTTCCTGTTTCAATATATCCATCATCCATCTGCCCTAAGCACTTTAAATGCATGAAGGCCATTTCTCTTGCCAATTATTGCCTCCTAATGTAATGTGTTTGACATAGATGGCATGAGTGCATTTCTTGTTCTTGCTTTCTGAAATCTATATACTTGGATATTGACAATCAATTTTGTTGTATCATATGTGAATTTGTGTTTTTGGTTTCGTGGTACCTTGACAGTTTATCTGTAAATTGCATCAATCTATATTTAAATATTGTTAGTTATTGTTATTCGTCAAAATGTTTGTTGCTTAATCCGGTTAATAATTTCACATGGCATACTTTTCAGGGAGCCTTCTAGCCGTAATTTGAGATATGCTCTTGCTTCAGTGGTTTTGCGTCTCCTTGGAAGCAGGGTTGTACATGAAGATGGTTGTCATTCCGTTAATCCTGCAATGGCTTCATCGAAGAGAGATGCTGAGTCTCTTATGGAAACTTCTGCTACATTTCTGTGTGGGGAAAGTCTGTTCGATTGTCTGTTGCTAGTTCTGCATGTGCTGCTGAGCAGTTATCAGCCAAGCTGGTTGAAAATGAAATCTGAATCCAAGCCCACTAAAGGCAGCAAGGACTATCCTGTTTTTGACCGTGAAGTTGCAGAAAGCCTACAGGTTTGACATCATTCAACCTCCACTCCCCCCCCCCCCCCCCCAATTTGCCTAACGGACGTGGGAAATATGTATTACACTCGAAAGTCTACAATTGCCCTGCAGCTATATTTCTTAATTATGCTACAATTACTATGACATTTACAAAAACTAATAATACAAAAAAAATCCCATCCTTGAGGTTTAGCCTTCAAAAGAAAAAAACCTATTATGTTTTGAGATTAAAGTGCTCACCTTGAGGTACATTACAATTTTAAGAAAACCTTAGTGATATTTGTAAGTTTTGAAAGTGTTGTTTAATTTTGTAACTAGGCTAAATCTTAGTTTTTTTTAGTATCCTAACAATCGTTGGTTGAATCTTTTGTAACTAAATGCAGAATGAGTTGGATCGCATGGAATTGCCTGAGACAATTCGAAGCCGCATTCAAACTGCATTCCCTATTCTTATCCCATCGGGCCGCTCTTCCATCTCCTGTCAACCTCCATCAGTATCACCCGCTGCCCTTGCTTGTCTTCAACCCAGCAATACAGTGACATCATTAACTCCTAGCAATTCAAACGTATCTCAGAGGAGTACGGCCTTGCCAGGACGTGCCTCAAGTATGAAAACCAAGTCACAGGTTTCGCAACAGGACCCTGATAATATGGATATCGATCAGTGGACCCTTTTGGAGGATGGAGCTGGATCGGGCCAGGCCTCACCAAACTCTGCTGGCATCAGTGGTAGTGATCATGCTAATTTGAAGGCATCTTTCTGGCTTAAGGGTGCTGTGAGAGTGAGGAGGACGGACCTCACTTACATTGGTGCAGTAGACGAGGACAGCTGAAACGAGGAGGGATCACAGCCTACACCTCCATTTTGAATTTTTTGGCGAAGGAGTTGCCGTAACCCTGAATCAAATATCTCATATTTCTTGCATATTCTTGGTTGATAACTTCTTCTTTGAGGAAACGGGGGCGACTGTTGGTTGCTTGCGCGGCAAGGAGGCTGCTCGTAGACTCATTCTTTACAGGTGCCTTGGTGTTGGGGTTGGATCTGAAGACAGACAGCTTTTCGTCTGGTATGGTACATATATCTGAGGCCCTGCTCATTACTAACCCCTTTGATCATTCCCAAATTCTGGATTTCATAGTTTTATTGTATATATAGAGATATAAATGTATGTTTCTCTGTCTTGAGCTGAGTTGAATATATGAGGAATGTGCTTGTAGCTTCTTTGATGCTCAGCTATAATTTGTTACAAAAATGATGATCTCAGTATTGATGATATGTGGCTAATTTCCTCCACTCTATTGCCCTTTTTCTTGTCATCCTCTTCCTTCCATTATGTAGAAACACATGGATTTTTTTATGTTGGCATTTTAGTGTAAAATTTCAGCACATATGTTAGCTGTTAGAAACAAAATTGCGTTTTTTTAATAAATTTGTTTCAATCAAGTGGAATTCTCATCATTTCGGAATTTTAGTTATTTTTTCTAATAATTTAACAATTTTAGATCTCGTTATTTGATAATAATATTGACAACTTATTTAAATTAATATTTATACCAGTGTCCTGTTAAAAATGTTTCATAACGCATCATTTTCTTCTCAATAACATATTCAAACAAACTTTCATTTCCATCTTGCCAACATTATCCAGCTTATAAGTAAACGATTAAATTCTTGGAACTTCCCCAGTACACATGCATGCTCACAAATTGCTCTTTTAAAACAGTCTTGTAATTAATCATATGCAGGAAAAAGTGCATATAACAAGAATGCAAACCTTCCAAAATGAAGCCTGTTATACTGAGACAAAGGAAACAAAAAACATTTGCAAACACAATGGTTCTATATTTTACAGAGCAACATCATTGTACAACAACAACAACAACATGATAGTGTTTCTATTCTCTATGAAGAACGAGTTCTTTATTTAAATAAAGAGTAGCTTACTCAAAGGTCATCGATCCAGTCACCATATATCTTGCTAATTTTATCGGGGCCTTTCCATTTCTGGGTGGATCTATGTCCAGTTTTCTGTGCAACATTGGACAATCTCTGGGATGGAATTCCGATGTGATAACCATCCGGGTGAGGAGCAGCTGCAACCACTGTATCTACGGAATTTCTAGCAGGTAGTGAGCCTTGTTTGGCATCAGGAGTCGAAGAATCTTTAACTTCCGAGTCCATTGCTCCGCCACCATACTGATGCAGTTCTGTTTTTTTGAAGAATTTTGAGATAATCATAAACATAGAAGCTCATCTTACAAATTGCTATTATTTAAAGGGAACAAAAGAGAAGTAGAGAGTACCTAAAATTTGAAAATCTCAAAAAATAAGAAAAAACCTGAGTTAACACTGAACAAAGCATCTCAGAACTAACTGCTAATTTGAAAATTATATTCTTGTTATCAACGACATTTATTAAGCATGCTTAAAGTTGACATGAAAATCGGGTATTAGAGATACACAGGCTATAGAACTTATCACATAAGAACAAAAAAAAAAGGTAGGCTATTATGCTGGATGGTTAAATCAATAGATTGTAATGGCTTCATACAGTCAAAACTCATTGCTATGGAGGAGGAAAAGAAAAGAGCGATAATAACGACAGTAAAATGGATCCCACATATAACATTTAACAATACACCAATTATCATTACTTAGCAAACTTCTCTTGCTTTCACAATTATCACTTATTGTAGGAGATAAAACATCTGGAGCTCATTGAAAATAGGCAGAATAAAACCTCTTGCAAACTAGCAAATGCCAACAGAAATAAGTTCAAGACCTTTTTTTTTTTTTGTTGCATTCATGATTGCAATAGAATAAACGTTATACCTGCAGATCCATGAGCAAAATGGCATTTGCTTCCAAATGGACAATATCCAGTAAGCTCCCACTTATTACAAATCCTAGTTTTCCAGTTTGAAGGCTTCAACATCGATCCATTTCCATTTCCATTGCCTACATAACCACTGCCACTACCCGGTCCCAAGCTTATCGCCACACTTTCTCGGGATCTCGACTGTTCATCATGAAGGAAAGTGCAATTCTCCCCATAAGGGCAGCCTTCCTCAGTGTAGAACTTTTTGCAGTGTCGCCCTTTATAAGACCTCTGCGTCTCATCACTAACCCCAACAATCGGTATCTGAAATTCCTCTCGGGGCTCAGATGATGATGCTCGTTCGTCCTCGTGAGCAGCCACAATCTCTTGCCAGTTAGAAGGTGGTTTTCTAAGTTCCTCAATGCTATGCGCGAAATTACAGTTAGTGATATAGGGACAAGTTCCAGCTCGGAACTTGCAACATAATTTGGTCTTGTAAAACATCTTTCCAATAGCCTTAGACCTACTGGAAGCTGACAAGTCACCCGAATGGGAATTCCGAGACCTTTTATTCGGTGGCTCACTTCCAGATCGCGATTGGGATACCCTCCCATCATAATTCGAATTGGTGTCAAATGAACCTTCCCCATTCCACATCTGATAGTCATCCTCCGTCGCCCAAACCGCCTGATCGACAATCCCCAAACCCCAGTTCTCACTAACAGCATTTCCAGAGTTCCCAGAAAGAACATTCACCACATCACCACTAGAATAGCCATTTTCTCTAGAATAATCCATTTGCAAGTAAAAGAGCTCCAATAAAACTACTTTATTCCCAACTAAAGTAAAAATTTACACCAGAGAACAAAATCTAATCCAACCCTTTATAGAAGTCAATTATAGCTAATCAAAAAAAACCCCTCAAAAAACCTAAACTATAAACTACAGAAAAAGGCAAATTTCAGCTGTGAAGAGCAATAAATGGGAAAACTACAGAGCTCTACCATAAACTTGCCCAAAAATTATAATACTTTTCTAAACTATAAATGTAAAATATAATAAGTAAACAAAATCATGAAACTGCTTCTGAATAACTCCCTATATTAATTAACACGGCTAAAATCAGCTCAACAGCTGAATTCACCTCTGAATAAATAATAAAAATCCAATCTTTTTTTGAGAAATGACGCATATAACAACAAACCCACAGCAAATATCAAGTTCAAAAAGCTGAAAATCGAGACTTCTCACCAAAATTGGAAGTGGACACCAGATCTCAAACTCTGAAGCTACTAATTTCAAGAACCTATTTTCAATATTTCAGATAGTAGATAAATACAGCCATTTCAGATTAAATTTCCCAGAAAAAAGAAAAGAAAAGAGAAAAAATGAAGTGATTACGGAACTACGAGCTCTAATTAGCAGAAAATCGGAAGATTTAACAGGGAAGGAAGTAGGTAGTAGGAGAATTGATGAAACTGCATTGAACTCAACACACATAGAGTTCGCCGAAATAAATAAATAAATAAATATTTACAATTTATAAAGTTGGGCTAAAGACACCCTAATTTATATTTTTTTCAATTTAAAAAATAAGATAAATAGAAAATATCAATTTTATCCTTAAAATAAATCTTAATAGTTTTGTTCGACAACGGTCAAATAAGAAGAAGAGTGTTCAACCACCTTAACTTTATGTATTTCTATATGTTCGGTCTGAATAGCTGAACATGTTTATACATGTTTGGCCAACCAAGGTCGAACAAAACAAGTCATGTTTTGATCGATTTTTTATGTTTTTTCGTATAATTTTCACATGATTTTTTATATATTTAATAAATTCGTGAAATTTTAATCATTATATTGGCATTTAATTCATTAATAAATTCAAAGAAAGAACCTAAAAAAATCAAGAAAGATGAAAAAGGAGAAAGAAAGTGAAGGGGAAGAGAGAGGATAGGGATAAATTTTTTTTTTTAAAGGATAAAGTTGGAATTTTTTAATTTTTGTTTTTCCTTATTAAAAATTATATAATTGAGGTGTGCTTGGAAAAGGATGAGTGACTTTAGTCCCACTCATTTGTAAATAGTTTTGCGTTTATCTTTTTTTTTTCCTTTCTAAATAACTAGTATTTCTCCCGTGCGTTGCACAGATTATCATATATTTAGTTAATTTTAACCATTATATTAAAAGTTTGTTATTTATTTCTCAAATAATCTAAAAGTTTTATTTAAAAATTATTTTATTAATTTTCTAATTTGTAATTTATGTATTGTCACGTCACTTCATATCTGTAAATTTTAGTATAATTTTTACTTTAAACACGTATTTTATAACTTCAATATTTTAGTTCACTACTATCCAACACTACCGTTTGAAATGGAGGTTAAAATTTTTATTTCTTGTGTACATTTGTCAAATCTAAACATTATATATAGAGTAAGAATTTTAAGAAATTAATAAATAAAATGAAGGATTTTATTTTAATTTTTGCTCAAATAATTGAAATTTTTTATTAAGAAAACATATTTTATCAATTTTCTTATCTGTATATTAATTCTTTTATTCTCATTTTTTATTTCGTATTTGTAATTTTTATAGTGTAATATTTACTTAGAAAGCATATTTTTTAACTTCCACATTTTGGTTTACTACTATAGATATGAAGCTACTGCAATTAAATAAAAAAAAAAAGACTCAAATGTACCAAAATTTAAATATACAAAAAAAAAACAATTAAAGATATATTGTAAAAATTAATAATTTCTATAGAATGTATTAAAAATAAATTTTAAATGAAAAGGTATTTGATTTGAGATTATGGATAATAAAAACTGAATAGAAATTATTATCTTTATATTTAATATGTGATTTTATTAAAGAGATCACATATTTTATTAATTTTCATAATTTTAGATAAATATATGAATTTTTATTGAAAATTCTAATCCAATCAACACAAAAATATCAATTATTTACTTGTCATTAATTAAAAAGATATTTTACTTTTATATATAAAATAACAAATTAAAAATCATATAAATATAATGAATTTGATATATTATCAAAATATAAATTTGAAATACAAAATTAAATTGGAATTTATTATTTAAAAAAGAAAATATAAACTCAAACTCATCCACCAATCTCAACCCCCGCCCCCCCCCCCCCCCCCCCCCCACGGTCCTCCAACACAATCCTTATGAAGCTTTTAGATGTCATTTAGGAAAGAGTGAATATAATATAGCTTTTTCTAAAATCAATAAATAATAATATTTTATTATAAAATTCTGCGCGGAAAAATGACAAAATTATAATTTCTTCAAATGTCTTCTTTATATATATATATATATATATAGAGATTGCGCCTATCCTTTTTGGTTGCAAGAAAAGCTTATACCTGGGACCAAACATGGCAAATATTTAGCTACATATATTTTTTCATTTTTATTGTCGTTTTCTTAAATTATTAATCAAAGTATTTTATTAGTATAGAGTAATTCTTTCAAAAAGAAAAAAAATTAGTATATGGTAATGATAAGTATTAACTATATATGTAAGCCTCGTTGTCTTTGATGCGATTTAATCTTTCTATTTTCTTAAAGCATATTTTGTAATAAAACAATTTGTATATTTTGCATATTAATAAATTATTAATATTGACGACCAGGACTAGAAAATGGATAAGTTAGATTATATTTGTAAGAGAATTCATATGCAGTATGTATGTTTGTTTTTTTTATTTAAATCTGAATCACAAAATCCAAAAACAATTCCTAGTACATGTGTATTATAAACAACTAATCATAACCAAAAACACATTTTCACAATAAAATTTTACATCAATACATATTTTCACAATAATATATTATATTAATCTATCTTTTCAAATATTGATTTGATATCTACAATATAATTATATCCTATTAAATCCTCATATAACCATTAAATTCACTATTTAATGTGGGACTTAACCCAATAAATATCATGAATACAATGATATGTTATTTGTTTTTGCAGAACCCACTTGTGTCTGCGATTATTTAACATCCTGCATAACATACCTAGAGCAATTTCCTTGTTAGAGAGTTTCCTTTGATGATATGCTATTTTTGATGACATAGGCAGATTGTAAGCAACTTTTACACAAAAAGGACCCGGCTATCCGCACCCCACTAATTACTAAACACACCCCATTCCTAGTGTTAGTAGGATTGGGGTGTGTTTAGTAAATCTTATCCGCACCCACACAAAAATTAGAGTGTGATGATGAGTAGTATTGCCCATGGAGGAAAATGAACTAAATAGAGTAAAATCCCAGAATATACAGAAGTTATGAAATCTTTGTCTATCCTTTTACAAAAGTGAAGAATGATAGGCAAATTTTGGCCCTCCATTCCAAAAAAAGATTGTCAAGAGCCTGTAGTATTTCTTGTTCCTCTGCTATTCGTGATTTTTCGTTGTTTTATCTACGAAGAGTACATCATCAATCCAAGCAACAATGTTGAATGCCAAACCTTCCAATACTCTTGAATAGCTCTCCAGCACTGCCTGTCCTACATCCTGCATACAGTATCAAATGAAAGAGTTGAATCCAATTGTCAAAAGGTTGGATGCATAGTCAAGTATAGATGGAGAAGTTGCCTTGTTGTAGTGAATTTTGCTCGTATCTAATGTAGTCTGTGAAAGTTCAGGATATCTTTGCTTCAAGCAGAACAAGAGAGTTTCAGCTCTTTCTGCTAAGACATGATTCTTGTCGTTCCTGTCTATGTCGGACATGAGATCTTTGACCACATCCCACGACGATTTTGAGTGAGCCATGCACATTTTCCTGCGCCACGTGTACATTGAGGCTTCGACTTTGTCTGCAAGCTCAAGCGCTTCATGCTCAGAGCTTATGTTGAGAGAATCCAGCAGATGATCAGGTGAAAACTTGTCTGCATTGTACATGTAACGGTATATTGTATCTCCCACTATTGCTTTTCCACTCTGTATACATTTGATTTGAAAAAATAATCAGTATCTTTTGCACATTTTCTTGATAGACAGAATGAATATCACTACTACTACTACCTTAGGGAGTGATGCCATGTATGAATCTGGAATCTGCATTTCAGAGAGAATCCCACTGTTTATAGCCATAGCAGCTTTGTGAATCTGGTTAGCACAATCGCGCTTTTGCCTCAAATGTTTCTTCGATTTCTCAGAGAGGCCACCATGTGGCACACAAGGAACAGGTAACCACCATTTCTCCTCTTTTCGTTGAGGAACGAGCTTTCTGAACGACCCTGAACGGGTCGAGTTGCTTGACATGCTTCCCTGTTCTGCATACCAGAACTCTGTCTCCTGAAAGCTGTCCATTATACTCTGTTCCCAAACAAAATATCATCATCATTAGCTTCACCCTTGGGGTAAAAATAGCAGTAAAATGTCTAGTTTTTTACCAAGAGCATTGCATCAAGTTTTTTCAGGGCTGGTAGGTTGATATGAATATCTGATCTTGGCCTGCTTGTCATCACCTGTTTGTTAGAAGGATTAGCAAAATATATGGTAAGAAATTGGTTTTACCAAATGTGAGATGAGAGATTTATTACCTCTAAAGTAGTCCCATCTTTTAGAGTCTGCAATGAGGGGCTAAATTCTACTATGTAATCACATACAGATAAAAGACAGTTCATTTCTCTCTTCCACATCAGTTTCTTATCAGCATGCAATGGCTCTATTCTCTGATGCTGCCCAAATACAGATGCTGCATTGCAAAGTCCATGTTAGTTATCTTAGAGAGAGAGAGAGAGAGAGAGAGAGAGAGAGAGAGAGAGTACCATAGAGGTTGGTTATGGCATTTGAGATAGTTACAGCAGTGCAGACACCTTTCCCACTTCCAGACATGTCCTCACCCAACAACAGCTTTGAAAATCTCTCTTTCATCAACTCCAATTCTGTCAAATTTTCAACATAAACATTTCTAGAGAGAGAGAGATGGATGTTGATGATGATTGATGAATGAAAAAGGTTTACCTAAATCCATAATCTCATCATCCAAGCCACCTTGCTTGTGCTGCCTCATTCCTAATTTGAAAAGGGCAGCACGAGCCGGGGACTTGAGGCCTCGCCAGCTGAACGGGGAAGCAACCTCCGAACAGCTGTGATCGTCTGAGAAGGCCGAGGCCTCAGAATACGCGAACGAGTCGCCACTCATCAGCGAATACGTCGTCGTCGTTTCTGTCAATGCTTGATCCACTGATGAAGGTGAAGCCTCATATCCCACCTCATAACTCTCTTCACTATTTGATATTATGCTCTCCATTTCTCAGTGATTGATTATTCTACTTTACCTGTAATAAACACCTCACTTGAGTTATTATTATACACTAAATTCAAGATTCTTGAATTTTCTTCTTCTTAAGTATTCAAAATTGAATGTTTGAATGCAGTACTACCCGGGAAACAGCTCTAAATTCTTGCATGTAAAAGGGCTCAAAAGAAAAAATAAAAGCAACAAAAAAAAGCACTGTTTCTGTATCAGAAGTTTGATGCACACTACTCAAATTTAAATAAATAGAAAAGAAAACAAATAATATATGAATAAAGCAAAACAGCAGTTAGAAAAGAAAGCAACGGTATATTTCTTTATATACCTTTTAATGGTGACTAATGATTTGAATTTGAACAGTGGGAATTGAAGGCTACCGTTTGGAACTTCTCTTTTTCCAAATTCTACTAACTTTTCCTCCAAAAAGAACCATTTTTTTTCTTTCTACTTTCACAATCTTGAATTGTAAGCAATTAACTGATCTAAAAAAAAAGATTTTCAAATAAAGAGATGAAGATCTCTTAAACCCAGATTTATTTTGAATTTAGAGGAGAGAAAGGAAAGAAGTAGGATTGGCTGAAAAAAGTGGTGTGATGTATTGGAAATCAGAGAATAATTATGGTGGTTATATTAGGTACAATATATAACTAAATAAATAAATATTTGATGATTTTTTATTAAATTATTAGGAAGTAGTGCTCTCTTGGATGCTTCCATGAACTCCATCATGCTGTAGTTTGTATTAAAGAATATAATTGGGTGGTGGGAGATAATATTTAATAAGTTGATTATTTTCATCTAGTCCTTAGTACTGATGTAAACTAATTATTTTATTGCAAAATTAAAGTTTCAAAACCCTATAATTAATAAGTTCACAAAGTCAATTTTGTTATTTCGGTAATTTCTTGATTTATATGGATCTTAATCAAATAAACAAATTAAAGTTTTATCAGTGAACATTGTAAATGAAATAAAGTTGTTTAAATTTACTTTAATGCTTGTATTAGGAACTTATGTGTAGAAACAAGTGAGAATAATACTAACAAAAAAAATAAAATTGCATAAGTATGTAACGTAGTATAAAGTTATAAAAATTGCTTATAAAAAACTATATATAGAAATATGACGTAACTATAGAAACATGATTTAATTTATTAATTAGTCAATTTTACCAAACTAATCAGGTCCAATTGATAGACGTGCACACCATTCTTTTTTGCTTCACATTATAGAACGTGCAAATGAGTGGAATGAGTTAAAGTTGGAATATTTCAATAATTGAAGATTAGTCAAATGACACCGATAATTATCAATAAATAATTAGTTGAATAATTAGAGGAAAATTAAGTTGTGTTTTTTAAAAATGAGAATTGGACCAAATTAATGAGAATTGATTTTTGTTGACAGAAAATGTGTTAATCTGTATTTACAAAGGAAAGTCCAATTATCATATAAATTTAGTTAGTAAATTATTAACTGATAATGACAATAGAAGCGACCTCTAGTCCACACTTTTCAACCATTGCTATATAATAATATAGCATAAGGTTTAATTAAATTAAAATGTTGTTATAATCTTTAGGGTGGATTTTAAATTTTAAATTTTCAAATTCACAAGAAATACGACCTTTCATAAAAGCTAATATCAGAAACTTTTCAAAGTTAACACCTCATGCTATTAAAGATGTTCAAGAGTCGAATTGGATAGAGAATTGACTTATGATAAAAACAAATAATTAATCGAATCCACATCACATAGTTCAAAAAAAAAAAATAATAATAATAATAATAATAAAATCAACAAATTCATAACATATATTCTCCAAATAGTTTTCACAAGAGCAACTCTGCAGAAATAAATTTACACAATATATGAAATTAAGGTAACATTCTCCAATATCATGAACAGATATCAGGAATAATCCAGTGAATATCTTCCTAATTCTCTTTCTGCTTATTTATGAGAAACCTATTCCTATAAGAAGAGAAAAGCTTCCACCACTTCATTTGCCAGATACTCGAAATCATCGTGCATATGGATTCGCCTAGATCATTTCCCTCGTGCACATTTTCTTTACGTTTCATTTGTAGAACGGTCTGTAAAATCGACAAATGACATAAGACATTGCACTCATCATTCATGACGAGTACAATATGATATATACACAAAGAGAAACTTACATTTGGAATAAATTTCAATCCAATTGTCATCTGTCCCTTGTAAGTGTCATCATCGAGCACCACGTTGAATGGTGCTGGATGCAATTCTATCAACCCTTTGCAATTTCCCTCCACAACTATTCCTTTGAGGAAAATTCTGGAAAGCAAAGATAATATTTTAAGCTCAAAAGATTATATATATAACAGAAGAGAAGCATATGCAAAGAGTGATCTTTGGTGGAACTTTTACATGGTTTCACCAACAAATTCTCCATCAGCGAAATATTCCTCGTTCACGATTTTGAGTTTAAGGTGGCTCAAAGTTTCCAACTCGGATGCTGGCAGTTCGAATATAATTTTCTCATTCCAGTAGATTTTGTCCAGTTCTCCTGCTAGAGTCAGTGATGTTAATAACACAGTAGGATAAAATCTGAGCTGAGAATTTCTTTCGACAAAAAACCTGATGAAGTCTTGCTTCTGTGAATATGAGTACCACATTCAAGAATAACATGGTAAGCTGGATGCCCTGTCAAAATAGCAAATTCTTCAATGATAATAGTTCCCAGTAAAATAAAACACGATCATACGAAAGAAATAAATACGAATCCATTCCAGTGATGATGCTACCAACAATGCTGGTGTGGGCAATGCCTTCGGCACTAACAAGAAGTACTTCGAGGATTGCACCATTCATTTTATCATGAGAGGAATAGTTGCTGTCCTTGTTCATTTCACTGCTCATAAAAGGAGAGAGTCATAGCTTATCTAAACATAAATTCAATATCTTTTGAATAGGGGGTTACAAGAAGCTAAATAATTAAATTCAGAACATGTTTTGTCTTAAATTACACAATTAAACTTCAGTTAATAAAGTTGCTTAAATATGGTCAGTTACAAGTGCTGCCAATGAAGAAAAAATATTAAATCATTGACAGGAAAAAAGATCAAGCAAAGAGAAGAAATTCTGATATTAATCCAAGGTCATGTTCCCAAAATCATATCTATTGCACTTTGTGCAGACCTCTAATAAGGATAATAATAAAAAAGGGAAAAAGCCAATTACATAATTGTATCGCAGCTATAGCAATGTAATGTGAAGATCCAAGAAAATGCCATAAATTCATTAAAAATGTATATAATCAACTTTAATCAACAATAAAATTCATACAAACCAAATAATAATAGGTCTAGCAATATGGTAGGTTGTACTTTAGCATTATAACCTACTCGGTGGAACTGCTAGTAGTAACGCAGCATTGACTTCTGACCTGACGCAGCATTGACTTCTGACCTGATAAAACAGCGAAATTTCAAAGAATCCACTTTGAGTTTCTGATGTCTTTATACCCTGCATCTAAGTTGAGCTTTCAGTAAAGCCTCTCAAGGACCCAAATGTTATCTTTTTTTTTTTTTTTGTTAATACTACCAGCACGACCAGACTGAAATCAACTAAATCATTTAGATATTTTAATCAATTCGGAATGGAGTTGGTGTTGTATCAGCACAAACTCAAATCACACTCCTATTCTACTGTCAAATTATATATCTATACCCTGCATTCTCTTCTTTCTTCCGCTGTTGTAGTGCTTTATGAAACTATGTGCTTCTGCAAGCGTATCAAGTCCTGAGACCCAAAATTATTTCCAATTTCTTTGAGACGAAGTGTATTTTAAACAACTAAAACATGTAGGAATACTTCTGACCCATCATCAAGCCAAGAGAAAATATATTCTGTATCACCCCAAAATCAGATTCCTTGAGACATTGAATCTAGGGATACCTTGTCTAATTTAGCTCAAACTGCGCTATAACCCACAACTTTCTTCAGTGATTTGGTGTCTATTATATTTCTCAACTTCTCAACTTCTTCCCATCTACCCTGTTCCGAATATATGTTGGAGAGAACAATATAAGAGCTGATATTTTCAGGATCCAAACCGATCACTTTCTTGGCTAAGTTAACTAGAATTTCAGTAGGTCCATGAGTGTTTCTGCATCCAGCAAGAAGAGCTCCCCATATTCGCTTATCAGGTTCAATAGGCATATTATTTACAAATTCAAGAGCTTCTTCAATGTTTCCTTGGCGGCTAAGCATATCCACCATGCAAGCATAATGTGCAAGTTTTGGCCTAATACCATACTTAACTTCCATTGCATGGAACCAGTTCCAACCTTCGTACTCCAACCCACAGTGGCTACAAGCAGAGAGAACTGATATGAAAACAACATCATTTGGCTCTATCCCCTCAGATAACATGTTTGAAAAACACTCAAGAACCTCCTCCCCGTAGCCATTAATCGCATAGCCATTTATCATTGAACTCCAACATATATAATCTTTACTGGTATTTTCGTCAAAAACAGCCTGCGCTTCGCCTGTTTTTCCTAATTTGCAGTACATGTCAATCAGAGAAGATGTCAAAAATGTATTGGTTGAATATCCATCTTTTGTTATCTGTGCGTGTAAGCTTTCACCAACCCCTGCAGCATCAGATGAACTAGAAGCCAGTAACAAACTAACAAAAGTGAACTCATTAGGCCTCTGATCAGCCAATTGCATCTGTTTTAATATATCAAAAGCAATATTAGGTTGTGCACTTTGAGCATAAACTGCAATCATGGCACTCCAAGCAATAAGATCTTTCCATTTAAGATGATCAAATATATTCCTAGCTGACTCAATATCGCCAAATGTAGCATATACTTGAAGAAGTTCAGTCACCACAGACACATATAATGTAAACCCCATTTTCAACACAATACTATGAAATCCCTGCCTCAAGTAATTCTCATCCAATAGTGTATGCGCTCCAATTACTTCTTGGATAATATATTCATCTACTTTTTCGACACTGCGTGTTTGCAATTCACGAAATATCTCCAAGGCTTTTCGTGGTCTATCATTTTCAACACAACCACGTATCATGATTCTCCAAGAAACAATATCCTTGTTCTGCATATGTTTGAAAACCTGAAGTGCTGTCTCTAAGTGCCTGCATTTGGAGTACATACCGATAAGAGAGTTCTGAAAATTTGTATGACAATAAAGTGACTTTTTGATAAAATAACCGTGAATTTCTCTCCCAAGCTTCAACGCAGAAAGATCAGCACAAGCAGGAAGTATACTTGAAAAGGTCACATGATTTGGCGGCACCCCACAAAGCAGCATTTCCTTCAATAACTCCAAAGCTTCCAAATACTCCCCCTTGCTCACAAATGCCGAAACCATTGCACTGTACAGAATCACATCTTTATTAGGTGTTTGATTGAACAATCTCCATGCACTCCCCATGTCCCAATAAGAGTAAAAACCAACAAGAGCAGTTGCAACTGCTACTTGAGTATCAATCAAACCGATTTTTATCGAGTACCCATGAATTCCACATGCCAAATCTTTCGAACCAAGTGAACCAGCAGCCTTTATGACACTTAACACCGTCACAAAATTCGGCCTGTTCTCATTGACAATCATCAATTTGAACAATTCTATCGCCTCCTGGGATCGATTCTCTCGGACCAAGCTCGATATTTTTGATGACCATGTTTTTATAATATCGTTCTGTTCAAAATATTCAAAAGCGTCTACCAAATTAAGGTGCTTTCTACTTGAAGAAATGTGGGTTTTGCAAATTGGTGAGTTCTGAGGAGCTGGGAGTCTTTTGGTAATTTTATCGAACACTTGGTGCGCACTCCGAGATCGGACCACATTTGACATACGTTCTTAAATAAAAAGAACGAAGAATTATGAATTGAATCTTTGCTTTCTGGAACGAGACCGTTTGAATCAAATCAATAGCCCAAAGAGATAGAGAGAGGGGGAGAGAGAGGGGAGCGGTGGAGTCTTGCGAGAGTACACTACTAATTTGAAAGTGAAGATATATAAAGCAGTAATAAAAATTAAGAAAATTCCATTTTGACTCCAAAACTGTACATATTCTTGTTTAGCCCCTCATATTGTGAAAATATATACTTTTCCCTCTTCAGCTAAGAAAACTTAAATTACAGAGACTAGTGAAAATTAAAATTATGAGAAATTTAAGTTTTATATATCGATATAATTATAGGAAAATTGTGAAATGAGTTATTTATTTATATTGGAAAATACTTCTTTGAATTTGTTTATTTTAAGTATTTTATGGGCGAAAAAAATAAAAAATTGCAATTACTAAGTAGAATGAACAGTCATGCAAAAACACTTTCTTCGTCCTCCATCTTCTCTTTTCTGCAATTTTTTTTTTAATCAATTAAGTTAAATAGCTCTCAAGAACAGATATTTCCCCCTATTTCCGTTTAAGTAATCTGATTTTTTATTTATATATTTCATGCGTTTTACATTCAATGATTTACTTCAACGATTGTTTTGGAGTTTGACGATGATTATCTGTAATTTATGCCTATTTTTCCCCCAGTTTTTAAATTTTATTTATAAATGTTACATTGGGGTTAAAATATTTGATTAATGAATTTTCGATACTTTTTTTGTTAATATGCTCGATTCTTGGGCCAGTTGTTGTCTGATTTGAGCTAATCTTGAAAACTGAAGGTTGTTGCCTTGTATGAATAGTTTAGTGGTAGGTGGGCTGCAGATTAATCAAATTGCTGGAAAAACCACTCTTGATATTTGCAATTATTTTAAGGCTTGGTGGATAAATGGAGAAGTGAAAGAAAATTAAAAAGAAACTGATTGTTTTTGTTGGGAGTGAAATGCTTGATCTGGTCTAATTGGAATGCTCTGTATTTACCATTTAGGAGTATTATCGTTAGTTTGATCTGTATTTGTATTAATTCTCCCCTTTTTTCGAGGTTTTTCTGTGTAATGCAAACCGAAAAATTAGTATTTTTGGTGGTAACTGTAGAACATACTTGGCGTAGAATAGTTCGATTTTCCATGTCATGTTTTCATGATATGTCGAAAATTCTCAAGTGTTGATACAATGGCTTGTTTAGTTGGCAATTCAAGTGGTGGTTTAAGTAGTTTTGCTTACCAACTTGTTAGTATAATGAGATAGTTTACTCCAAGTGGGGAGCCCCTTGTATTGTTGAATCTGGCTGGATGTTTAATAGAAAATAAATGGACAAATGATATCCCCCATGCCACACACACGGGGGGAAAGAATCTTGCAACGACATTGCCCTTTTTCAAATCAGAAAATAGCTGACTACTTTAATGTGGTATATTACAAAGGGTTTTAGGATAATACTTACTCATCCTAGCTTTGAAGAACAATAATTATATCTTTTATTGATTAATAGTGGATGTTATATATGAGATGTATGTGCATTTCTATATACTTTCTGTGAGATATTGGATAAGGCATCTAGTTTTGCTGCCACATACTTGTAGATAGATAAGATTGTCAAACATGTAAAATCTTAGGCTTCTATCTATCTCGCAGAGACGTGAGTTCAATTTGGAGATGATTTCTCTTGAGAATAAAGGGCACATGTCTTGCTCTCATGTACTTTGGCATATGTTGAGTATCTGTCCAAGTTGCTCTTGAGTGGCTTTGGAAAATAAGCCATTGTGTTTTTTCCTTCAGATTCGTACGGTGGTGTCAAAACCACTTGGAAAAGCTGTCACAAAAATAAATTAGTCGAATCTCCTGATGCATCAGGATTCCAGTGCTTGAATCCAGGTGCTAATGCCAAACTTATCTTGATTGGCTATTAAGAATCTAAATTATCTTGAAATGTGGATTTCTTGAGTATATGACTTTTTCGGGTAAAATAACTAACATGCTATATGCTGAAAGTCCATGGCAAGACAAGAAAAAGCCTAGTCCTTCAGCCAAGCAGCATCTTTTTGGGAAGTAAGAATCAGTTGAAATATAATTACTTATGCTAATAAAGTTTGAAGTAGATTATAGACAATAGCTATAAGCCTGTTTTTCATGTAAACATTTTTTTATTAAGATCGCAGCAAAATGCATTTTTCTGGAAGTGAAATATGTTATGGACTTGATGCTGAATTCTCACTTTATCTCATCGAAGGCTACCCTACGTGTACTTGTATCATTTTTGTCTAACAAAAGTTTGTTATCATCATCATGTGAATAAAATCTTTTGAGCTTTTCCATGGTTTAATGTGATTACTTACTGCTAATGGTTTCACATGTATCGTTGGTTATTTTACTCAATGTTTGTATATCCTATTTGTCGGAGGATAGAGTAACGTGGTTTCAGTTGCTTATCATGTAACAACTGATTCTAGTAAATAACAAGTCTGTAGATTTAGAGTAATAAAGATCAAAACCAAGTTTCAAACGTTAATAATGTATTCTATTGTAGTCCATAACTTACCTAACAAATGTAGCATAGCGGAAGGCACTCTCAGAAGAGTCCAAAATGTGAATCAGATGCATCATAAAATTATGGACTTGCTCGAACTTTTCTTATGTTTGACATTTTACTAAGTATGCTGAAGATTTCACTTCCAATAAGGTACACCTATCTCTATAATGACTGCCTAAAAAGGTATCCACCTGTCAACTACATTCTATATAAATAACTATTATCAAGTAGTAGTACCAGATTTTCTGATTATACTTGTGGTGTAATTCCCGTGTGGTGCATAAAGTCAAGTGAGTTGAGATTGGATATGTATTTGTCTCTATATTATGGTGTATGTGAGTATAATATAGTAAAGCGGCTTCTTTCAACTTATATTAGCATTTGAGTGGAAAATTAGCCACTATCTTCTTCTGGGCTCTGACAAAAATGATCTATCAATCTGAGAATCCCTTACAGCTCCCTATTTTAGATGTTTCTCAGCCATTGAACTCGTCATCTTTCGCCTCTCTAGCTGCAGCTTGCAAAGAATGGGGTTTCTTCCAAATCATCAATCATGGAATCTCCAAAGATCTCTACAGCAAAATCCACTCTCTCTCTAACAAGATTTTTTGCCTACCATCTGAGGACAAACTTAAACTAGGCCCTTTCTCGTTGCTCAAAACATACACCCCTCGTTTCATTGCATCTCCTTTCTTCGAGACCATTAGAGTTTCAGGGCCAGATTTCGCTACCTCTGCTCAGAAATCTGCAGATGTCCTTGGTGAACTAGATTCTGAATTCAGGTAACACTTTCTTTTCTTGATCATTTGACTTTTCAGGTGTCTGGAAAAGATGTATTCATTCATGACAATTTCTTTCGTCTTCTCTGTACAGTGAAGTACTCCAAGATTATGGCAGTAAAGTGACCGAATTGTCGAAGATAATCCTTAAACTCGTACTGATGACTCTAGGAGAAGGATTCGAAACAAAATATTATGGTTCCGAATTCAACAACTGCCATGGATACTTGAGGATAAACAACTACACACCTCCTGAGAACATAGAGGAAGAAGCTGAGGGTCTCGGAATGCACACGGACATGAGCTGTTTGACAATCGTGTACCAAGATGAAATAGGTGGTCTTCAAGTGAGATCAAAGGATGATAAATGGATGAACATCATCCCATGTGAAGGAACCCTTGTTGTAAACATCGGAGACATGTTGCAGGCCTGGAGCAACGAGCGGCTCAGATCCTCCGAGCATAGGGTGATGCTCAAGAAGCCTATAAACCGCTTCTCTCTAGCTTTCTTTTGGTGCTTCGAGGACGAGAAGGTGATCTTAGCACCTGACGAAGTGGTGGGCCACGAACACACAAGGATTTACGAGCCATTTGTTTGCTCGGAATACTTGAAGTTCAGACAGAGCAACGAGAAAGGAAGGTTTGAGAAAGTCGGTTTTACAGTTAAAGATTTTGCAGGAATCGATGAGTTTGCAATATTAAAGTTGGAAAATGGAAGTTAGTTGTTTTGTGGTGTGCTTGATGTGGTATTCTTGTATGGCAGCAATTATGTAAAGTTGTTGGATCATTAGGCTATAAGCCTATATCTTCAATAAAGGCATCCTAAGACTTGGTTTGTGAAAGTGTGTGGTTTGATTTGTCTTCATATGTATAAAGAATTTGATTTGTTTTGTATGTGCTTCTTCAGTTTGTTGAGGTTGAGAATAATGTGTAAGAGAATGATAGTTGTTGAGGCTGAAGGTGGTTGCCTGTTAGTTTGAAAGCCTTGTCTGAACAGTTGGAATTCCAACTTCCAACTTTGAACATTTCTTATACTCCCTCTGTCCCGAGACAATTTGCACACTTTTCTTTTTGCGGTGTCCCGGGATAATTTACACACTCTCGGACAGGAAAGTAATTTCAACTAAAAAGCAAAAAATAACATTTTCTTATTCAATTCAAAAGGCAAAAACAACATTTTCTTATTTCAGGTGCCGGGATGAGTGTGCAAATTATACCGGGACGGAGGGAGTATATAGTATAGTGGTTGTTTTTTTGTTTTATTATGTTTAGTGCAGGCTGTAATCAGAGTTGTAAATTGTATACATAAATTCCAAATTTATTTTATTTATATATAAACAAACACACAATCAATTCTAGAAGCATTAAAGAGGCAATGCTTGGTCAAATTACACTATGTTTGCCGATAACATGGAGTGTTGAAATTTTGAACTTATATAATATATTTGCCTTTCACATGGTGTTTATTTAAAAAATATATATCATATCTAAGTTTGAATATTTCATATAAGTCGGAATTATATATATATATATATATATATATATATAATTTGAAATAAGTGGAAATAATAACATTGATGATATAGAATATTTCTTAAGAATTGTGGAAATGTATGGTAAAATTATCCAAAGTAATTCAATTCAATAAGTAACTATAAATTTCAAAATTTTACCTCCAAACACTGAAGTTGAGATAAAGATTTATGTGTGATATATTGTGCTACGTATATGACTAAATCATAGATGGTTGTTTAAGCACCGTTTTGAGTTTTGAAAGTGGATTTCATCTTCAGGTATTATCTAGAATGTACTAAAACTAGGAATTAGAAATAAAACCCTCAAAAAGATTTTAAAAAAATAAAAAAGAAAGAAAGAAAGAAAAGCACCCTTTATTTTGTGCCACCTTTTTAGATCATATCCTTTTAAAAAACTTTAGTGGAGATTCACTTAAAAAAAAATCAGAAAATTTTGTAATTGTTTTCATTGTTGCAGACATTGCAAATAAAATACTTTGATTTAATCACAAATTGTCACCATAGACAACCATTATAAAGTTGCTTCAATTATTATGTTCACTTTAAATTAATCTCCTAAAGGGTTTGCTTTTAATCCTAACCGTATTTATAACAAACAATCATTACATATTATTTATTGTATTTTTCTTTATTTTTTATAATCTACTTTATTATTATATTATACATCTCCATTCTCCAGTACTATTAGAAATATTAAAAGTAACTATATACATCAGTAACAGCACTCCTATTTTTCATATGAATTGAAAGAATTTGAATAACTATAGATTTTTCAAATCCAACAAAAAAAAAAAAAAAAAAAAAAAAGGTCAAAATGAAGTGTTCATTGTAGAAAAGCTAAACCCAAATCTAAGATTGCAAACTTTCTCATAGATCCTTTCCTTTATAGAAAAACTAATTTCTTTCTATATATACATGTTTATCCCAATTCATTGAACCTATTGTTGTCTTATTGGGTCCATTAACATCGTTGAATAATCAATATGGAGTGTTTTTTTTTTTTTTAATTATAAATATTTTAAACATTCATTATAACTTACTTTAAACAACTATAGTATGAACATTAAGGAAAGTTAGAAGTAATCACTTATCCTCTGTGCTAATGTGTTATGACCCACTGCACCATTTATTTATACAAAATTGGTGGATATATGTAATTTCAACACATTAGTCACATAGCTTCATGTCCATAATAAATAATTGAGCAAGCATTCAATTTGATTATTTTACATTTAGTAGTTGTTTCTCTTTTTTATTTTTAGAGCACTTCTAAATGATATATAATGGTACTCATACTATCATATTTTCAGAGTAATTAAGGGGAAACAATAACCACATTGGTCTAAGATTAAAAAAAACAAAAAACAAAAAAAGGGTATTTCATTCCCTCTACATATATAATTATAAATAAATAAATAAATATATATATATATATATAATATTTCTTTAATATACTACTTTTACTCTAGTTAATCGAGTGAAGTCACACCATTTAAAAAATCATTATTCTCTCATTTATGATTTACCCATCAATTCATTTGTTGATTTGACTTTTTTTTAATCACATTTATTTATTAATCATTCGTGTCATAGTGTAATCATAGAGTTAAATTTATTTGGGCTGGACCATAGGCCCAATACAGTTCATATTTTTCATCTAAGAACCACTTGAACCATATTTGGGCTTTAAATTTAGGATTTCCAAAGGCCAAAATTTTCTGTATAAGATCAGAAACAGCATTTTGGGCTTTTTATTTTAAATCCAACAATGCTATTTGGAAAACATTTTGGACTTTTATTTGAGGAGAGAAAAAAAAAAACCGGCGGTTTCTACGGCGGCCAATTGTGGTGGCCGGAGATTAAGCAGACGCCGGAGCTGCAAATTGAGGAGTGATTCGGTGAATCTGGTCTTCGTTCTCGCACCATGACTATTTGCTCGATGATTCTACCGGTGCTTTTTCGAAGAATGAGCAGGTGATTTTTAAAAAAATTATTTTTTTATTTTTTTATGGAAGAAAGAGAAAAATCAAATTAGAAGTTAATGAAAACTGATTATGTTTGCGAATTATGTTTTAGTAGATAGCACAGATTAAACTTGTTGATGAAATTGAAAACACGGAAATAGATATGGAAAACAAAGGTTGGATTACCACTATATATGTATTTTTAAAATATAATTTGATTACCTATATGTACTTGCAGTGTTCGTGTCTATGAAACTATGTTTTCATCATCATGTGAAGAAAATCTGTTGTGATTGCTTGATGATAATGGTTTTACTTGTATTGGTGAATTATTCTGCTCTCATTTAAAGAGTCTCCATTGTAAAGATCTCAGTGTTTGAATCCTATTTTACAGAGGATAATTAAGGTTTTACTTGCTTTATTTAAATACATAATCAAGAGTAACATGGTTTCGGTAGCTTTTCATGTGACAACAGAATTTAGTGAACAAGGATATATTATTAATATATATATCCCATGAACAGCAAAGATCAAAACCAAGTTTCAAACATTAATAATGTTTTCTATTGTAGTCGTCAACTTAAATGCAGGATAGGGGAAGGCACTCTCAGAAGTTTCCAAAATGTGAATCAGATGCACCATATAATATGAATATAATAATAAACTTGCTGAATTGCACGCCAACTTTTCTTATGTTTGACATTACTAAGTATGCCAAAGATCCAATAAGACACACCTATCTCTATAATGGCTGCTCATAAAGATATCTAGCTGTCAATTCCCTTCTATATAAATAACTTTTCACAACCAGTAGTACCCGATTTTTTGATTGTAATTGTGCTGCGAGTTTTCTTGCATGTTGTGTACAAAGTCAAGTGAGTTGAGATTGAATATATACTTCTGTCTATATATATATGGTGTATGTGAGCAAATAAGATAAAAACTGCTGAACTGCTTTCAACTTATATTAGCATTTCTACTGACCGAAAGAATTAGCCACTATCTTCTTCTGGGCTCTGAAAAAAATGTTTCATCGATCTGAGAATTCCTTACAACTCCCTGTTTTTGACGTTTCTCAGCCATTGAATTTGAACTCATCATCTTTTGCCTCTGTAGCTACAGCTTGCAAAGATTGGGGCTTCTTCCAAATTATCAATCATGGAATCTCCAAAGATCTCTTCAGCAAAATCCACTGTCTCTCTAACAAGATTTTCTGCCTACCATCCGAGGACAAACTTAAACTAGGCCCGTTCTCGTTGACCAATACTTACACCCCTCATTTCATTGCATCTCCCTTCTTTGAGACCATTAGAGTTTCAGGGCCGGATTTTGCTGCCTCTGCTCAGAGTTCTGCTGATGTCCTTGGTGAGCCAAATTCTGAATTCAGGTAACACATTTTTTATCAAATTGGACTTGATCATTTGACTTTCATGTTCTGGAAAAGATGTGCATTCATGACAGTTTCTTTCATCTTCTTGTACAGTGAAGTACTTCAAGATTATGGCGGTAAAGTGACCGAATTATCAAAGATAATCCTTAAACTTGTGTTGATGACTCTAGGAGAAGGATTTGAAACAAAATATTATGATTCTGAATTCAACAACTGCCATGGATACTTGCGGATAAACTACTACACCCCTCCTGAGAACATGGAGGAAGAAGCTGAGGGTCTTGGAATGCACACGGACATGAGCTGTTTGACAATCGTGTACCAAGATGAAATAGGTGGTCTTCAAGTAAGATCAAAGGATGGTAAATGGATGAACATCATTCCGTGTGAAGGAACCCTTGTTGTAAATATCGGGGACATGTTGCAGGCCTGGAGCAACGAGCGGCTCAGATCCTCCGAGCATAGGGTGATGCTCAAGAAACCTATAAACCGCTCCTCTCTAGCTTTCTTTTGGTGCTTCGAGGATGAGAAAATGATCTTAGCACCCGATGAAGTGGTAGGCCACAAACGTACAAGGGTTTACAAGCCATTTGTTTGTTCAGAATATGTAAAGTTCCGGGAAAGCAATTACAAGAAAGTCGATGTTACAGTTAAAGATTTTGCTGCAATCAACGAGTGTGCAATGGTAAAGTCAGAAAATGGAAGTTAGTCGTTGTCGTGGTGTTCTTGTGTAGCAGACATTATATAAAATTGTTGCACCATTAGGCTATAGGCCTATATCTGCAATAAAGACATCCTAAGACTTGGTTTGTGAAAGTCGTAGTTTGATTTGTCTTCATATGTATAGATAAATTGATTTGTATTGTATGTGCTTCTTCGATATGTTGAGATTGAGAATAACTTGTAACAGAATGAAGGTGGTTGAGGGTGAAGGTCTTTGCCTGTTATAGTGATAGCCTTCAACAGTTGGAACATTCCTGAATATAGTATTATGGTTCTTCTTGTTTTCTTATGTTGAATGCAAGCTGTAATAACAATTCTATTTTTTGAATATATATATATATATTTGGAATTTATATATTAGTAGATTACTTGGTAAAATTATGTGAACACAAGCTGTGTCTACTTTACACGTTTGCTCTTTTCAAAGTTGTAAGAAATTCATTGAAGGTATATGTTTGATTACTAAATTACTCTACATTCAGTAGTTATTTCTTTTTATTTATAGTGGAATTTTACACCATGTATATAAAACTACATATTTTTTGAGTACTTAAGAGCAACCCAATAACCACATCGGTTCAAGATAACAAATTGTTCTCTCCTTTAATCAAATATATATATATATATGTTCAAAGCACAATTTTTTCTAGTTAATTAAATAAAGGTACATCATTTTATAATTTGTCGATTTTCAGTTTGACTCCATTTATTTATTGATTTGACCTTTTCAATCACATTTAACTATAACATTTTTTCATAAGAAAAAAAAACAATCGAAAACTTAACTTTGATTTTGAAAATATATTATTTTTATTGGTACAGAAAATTTAAGCAACAAATTTTGTTTTTTCAGACAGAATGCTGCATATTTCATACTTTTATTTTCTTGGGAATCACAGAATCAAATGTATTTGGGCTCGACTGGCATACAGGCCCAAATTTAGTGTCTGATATGTTTGGGCTTTTAATTCAGAGTAATTTTTATAAATCGAAAATTTCATAAATATTCCGACCCGACCCGATTCAGTCGGAAGCTCAAGTGAGTCAAGTCCGTAGAGTTGAAAATATATTTTCATTCTTTTAAAATTTCTCGGATCCCTGAATCCCCACTTTCACGGATTCGATACCCCGCCATCTTCTCTCTCACACACTCACTGTGCGTGTTTGCGAGTGGATATATATGTATACACGATTAACAAGCTGCAGAGATAGAGAATTGGGTGAAAATGGCGGTTAATTTCTCTTCAGCTTCGGTGCTCCGCAGCTTCGGTGCTTGCAATATTGCTCCGGCAATGGCGGTTCCTCTCTTTTCTACGTCGGCCAATTGTGATGCCCGGAGTTTAAGCAGACGCCACCGCTGCAAATTGAGGAGCGTTTCAGTGAAATCTGGTCTTCGTTCTCGCGCCATAGTTGGAGAAGCTGGAGAGAAAATGGCGGAAGACGATGATTGTTTGCTTGATGATTCTGCTGCTACTTCTTCGAAGAAAGAGCAGGTGATTTTTTAAATTCTGTTTCTTTCTTTTTGAAAAGAGAAAGATTGTTGTTTAGGCACAAACAACACTTAAATTTATGAATTAATGAGATCGATAATTCTGAACTGGATCGTGTTTCGCATAAATTTATTTCCTCATGTTATATTGATTGTTGGAACGAATATTGATCAATTGATAGAAGAAAATGTGTAAATTGTTGTGGTGATGTGACACTGTTACCTCTGCAATTTCTGCAGCTTCCTTTTAAGCTCAATTTTTTTGGCAAATTATATTAGGATAACTCCATTTTGTTGTTTGCATTACTTTTGCTCATCTTTAAGGTTATGAGCGTTTTTTCCACAGGTTCCGGAGCGAGACTATACTGGCACTCCTTATGTTCCTGTTTATGTGATGCTTCCTGTGAGTTTTAAATCCTATCTTCTATATAAATCCATTGCCTTTCACTTCCATGAACTACCTTCACTTGAATTGTTGATTATATGTAATACTAGCCTCATATTTCCATTTTTCTGTTATTATTATTATTATTATTATTATTACTACTACTACTACTACTATTTAGTTTTAATTTTGACTGTTATTTCTATTGTACAGAATGACACATTTGAACTAACATTCTATCTTTGGGAGACAGCTAGGAACCATTAGTATGGGGTGCGAATTGGTTGATCCAGAGAATTTGATAAACCAATTGAGGATCCTTAAGTCACTCAATGTCGATGGTGTTATGGTTGATTGTTGGTGGGGTATAGTCGAAGCACATACTCCACAACAATATAACTGGTGTGGCTATAGGAAGCTTTATCAAATTGTACGAGGCCTTGACCTCAAGCTACAAGTGAGTGGTTCGGAAGGTTTTGTAATCATAATTGATCACCGTAGCGGCTTGCTATATATATATTTTTTTTCTTTTTCATCTTCTCTTGAACTTCTCATTAATTCAGTTTCTTTTGTTTTAAATCAATTTTTTTTCCCACATAGGTGGTTATGTCTTTTCATGAATGTGGAGGAAACATCGGTGATGATGTGCATATTCCTCTTCCACAGTGGGTGATGGAAGTTGGCACTACAAATCCTGATATTTTCTTCACTGATAGAGAGGGAAGACGGAACCATGAATGTCTCACTTGGGGAATTGACAAGGAACGGGTTTTAAGAGGTCGAACAGCTCTTGAGGTATGTTATTTGCCTACCTCATCACTAAGCTTTGTTTTTTTTTTAAATTGACTTATTGTTTTGTATTGAAGAATCATGTTTGCTTATAGTTAAAATGCTCTGCAAGTCACAAGTGATTGCCTTTATTTTTGCTTACTTGTTCTTATCACTTTTTTGTTCTTGTAACGAAAATTGTCTATATTTATTTAAAATTTCATTTCTACCCTTTCTCTGAGATGTTATTCCTCTTCAGTTATTTCTTGGTGCAATTTTTTAGCATTTAAGTGACAACAAAATGTAGGTGTATTTTGATTACATGAGAAGCTTCCGCGTAGAGTTTGACGAGTTCTTTGAGGATGGACTTATCTCTGAAATTGAAATTGGGCTTGGTCCATGTGGGGAGTTACGTTATCCATCTTATCCTGCAAATCATGGCTGGGAATATCCTGGTATAGGGGAATTTCAGGTAGACTTCCATTAAGGGAATCCTTATATAGATGTCTCTTCCAATCTGAACTTGCAATCATTCTCAGTATCCACCAGTTATCGATTTTGTATTAGTTTAGTTGATCTATCACCAGCACATTTATTGGAACAAGCTTTTCCTTTTTTTTGTTTGACAGTGCTATGACAAATACTTGATGAAGAGTTTGAAGAAGGCAGCAGAACTTAGAGGCCATGCTATTTGGGGTGGGGGACCTGATAATGCAGGCTCCTATAATTCCAAACCACACGAAATAGGGTTCTTTCGTGATGGAGGTGAATATGATGGTTACTATGGTCGATTCTTCTTAAAATGGTACTCTGGTGTTTTGGTTGATCATGCTGATCAGGTACTCACCCTGGCGAATCTTGCCTTTGAAGGCACTCCTATTGCTGCAAAGGTGAGTTAACTCTTCATAGCCAATTCAATACGAAGAACTAAAACTTTTAATGAGAACGAAGGATTCTGCATATTTGGACTTCTATTTTAAGTGTTTTAATTGGTCTCAGTTATCGGGCATTCATTGGTGGTACAAGACTGCTAGTCATGCTGCAGAGCTAACAGCAGGGTTCTATAATCCTGCCAATCGTGATGGTTATGCTCCAATAGCATCAATATTGAAAAAGCACGAGACTGCTCTCAATTTTACCTGTGTTGAGTTGCGAACAATGGATCAACACGAGGATTTTCCAGAGGCATTAGCAGATCCAGAAGGATTGGTTTGGCAGGTTAGCTTTTCAGACCAAGAAAACTAATTCTGCAATATCTCGTTTCATTTATCCGTTCATGAAACAAAATTTGTTATGCAATGCACGTCACATTAATTTCAAACTCAATCTGATTTGTGCACGAGAGACCCTTCGTTCTTCACTGAAACCGTTTATGTAAACATTTTATAAGGTGCTGAATGCGGCATGGGATGTGGGCATACCCGTTGCAAGTGAGAATGCTCTTCCATGCCATGACAGAGAAGGCTATAATAAAATTCTTGAAAATGCAAAACCTCTGATTGATCCAGATGGAAGACATTTATCTGCTTTTACTTATCTCAGGCTTAGCCCAGAATTGATGGAGGAGCACAATTTCATGGAGTTTGAAAGATTTGTAAAAAGAATGCAAGGTAAATCTATTCTGTGATAAGCTTTCCTAATCATACTAGGATTCAATAAATATATGATCTTCTTGTACTTGTAATCTTAAAATAACAAAGTAAACACCGTCTTTATCTATACTAATATTCATTTATCTTATTTATATGTATTTACAAATATATATATATATATATATATATATAGATAAATCTTATATCAGAACTAAAATTATTTGTATTATTAAAATTATATTCATATTATTTTATTATGTGTTTAAGATTTTATATTTATTAATTATTTTTATACTATTTATGTATTTAATTTTTTTTTTTGCTATTTTTATATTTTTATTTTATATTATTAGTATTATTTTATATTTTTTATAAATAAATTAATATTATTTACGCAATTTTATATAATAATTCAACTTTAAGAAGTTAATTTGTGAAAACATAAAATAAATAATAATTGTCAAAATTAATAAAAAAAACGTTAATTTTCTTCAAGACAGGAATACGTAATACCAAGGAATGACCATTCCCTCATTCATGGTAATACCAATTCATGCGAGAATCACTATTCCCACTTATAAAACATATCAATCAAAGGAATATGAATGAAGGTAAGAATGATGATTTCATTTTCACCTCATTTCATCATACCAATCACGCCGTAAGTGTTTTGAGCTCTTCTAGGATGACGACCTAAGTGATCTTTGGTCATCTTCTCATCTTTATTACATTAGGTCTGCCTTGGATGATATGAAGACTTAGTGAGTTACTGGTAGACTCATGATCCTAACTCTTCCGTGTGGCTTGTGTGGATCGTCGATTCTTTGATCAACTAAGTATTCGCAGCTCTTCTAAATTCTTGTATCTTTGGTTGTTGAGCTCCTCTAATGCTCCACTAATGCTTTTCGTCCTCATCTAAGTTGAGCTCACCCTCGGCTCTTCTGACCTCGGTTCATCCGAACTCTTCCAATCTTGGTTCACCTCGGCTCATCTGAGGTCTTCCAACTTTGGCTCATTTGAGGTCTTCCACCCTTGGCTCACCTTGAGACCTCGATTTGAGTCGGACACCTCTGTCTGGGCTCAGCCTCATCTAGTTTCGGGTTGGCTTCAACTCGGAGTTGTGGTCAGTTCGGTTTCTGATCGGCCATTTCTGGTCCTATACGTGCCCGATTTTGTTTTGCTCGAATTAGGGGTACAACATAGTCTATACTTCATTTGTATTTTTCGTTTTATGTTGTAATTTTAGTTAACATAAGAAATGCAAGCATCCTATTAAAAACTAAAAATGCAATTATTTTTTAAAACTCGTGGGATAAACCAATTGAGCCAAGTTCTAATCACCATTTTTGACAAATATTATGGTCAATATATGTATACTTTTTAATAAAGATAGGAATATGAATATCTAAAAAAAAAAAGGAGTTGCCAAAATTTTAGAAAATTGACGATGTGATAGTTGGGACAGTTTGATAATTCTATATTTGTATTTATACAATATCACCTACTCACAAGTCACAACTACTCCCACTAATAATACTGACAATACTTTAATATATAAAATACACAACTAATAATTACCAATACTTAACCCCCACACCCCCTTAAAATAAATAAAAATTAATAATAATAATAATTACTAATACTTTACAGCATATCGAAAAGGGCATATATAATCATTGTTGCATTTCATTGTTTTTATTTTATTTTATTTTTTGGATAAATCATAGTCCATTTTTTCTTAAAAGAATTCAAGAATTTGTAGTTCATATTTAACTTGTATTCTTTTGTTGTAGTTTTTTTCCTATCACCAACCGTTCAATATACATTGACAAACCATACACATACTTAATAAATCGTGAAACTATATTTATATACACACAACATCTTTGAATATAGACTAATATTGTTTTTATTAAAGTTGAAAAACTAAACAAGTTATTTCATCCGTACTTGAGATACTTCGCCAGTTCGATTAATTAATTTAAAAATAATTTTACGAAATTTCAAATTAATAATAGTAGTAGTACAATTAAAATATATATTAATTAAAGCTTATTTTGATTGATTAAACAATTTCAATTATAAATGTTAAAGTCGAATAACTAAAATATTGACTAAAGTTGACGGAATCTAAGGTATAAAGCGAAGTAGATTCGAGAGAAAGACGAAAAGGGGCCCAATTTTTTTTAACAATGGCTTTGACCTGCCAATTATGTAATTGCAACTTCGGTACGTCTTTCCCAGATTTTAATTTTCTATCCTTTCTTTTTCCATTTTTTTTTTTGTGGTTATTAATTATGTGGCAAATTTTCAATTATTGTAATTTGATCTCCATACTATTTACAATTTAAAGTAGCGTAGTTGAATTTGAATTTTCCAACAAAGGGTTGCTGAGGAGTTCTGATGTTCTGCAATCCGCTGTTGTCGTCTACTTGGTAACAATGAACTGCTGTTTAATCTTCAATTTCGATGCTTATTTTAGCCAGTGATTATTCATGTTAGGTTTTATTTTGATTTCTGAAGTTTAGAATCAGGTTAGAGTGTTACGAATTGAGCGCCTTTTGTATTTAATCTGGAACTGTATTTAGATGTTGGTTTCCTTGAAGAAACAGTAAAATCCATGTTCATCTTGCTTAATAATTTCCTTGTGCTTTTTAATTTGAAGAAATGTGGTATTGATCTCTGTTAGTGTGACCAAATTCTAGGCATCAATGTCTGTTGCCTGCTGTTTTCCACTTGTTGAATGTGTGTCGTGTATAGCCTGCGTTCGTTGGGTATGGAAGAAGTTTCTATACACTGCTGGCAGCGAGAGCGAAAATTGGGGCCTTGCCACAGCCACTGAATTTGAGCCGGTCCCTAGACTGTGTCGTTATATTCTATCTGTTTACGAAGATGATCTTAGAAATCCAGTTTGGGCTCCCCCTGGAGGGTATGGCATGAATCCTGATTGGATGTTGTTGAAGAAAGAGTATGAGGATACAGGGGGGAGAGTGTCACCATACATGATCTATCTTGATCATGATAATGCAGATATACTTTTAGCAATTAGGGGTCTTGACTTGGGGAAGGAAAGCGATATTTTGCTCCTACTTGATAACAAGCTGGGGCAGACGACCTATGATGGCGGTTATGTTCACAACGGGCTGTTGAAGGCAGCTCAGTATGTATTGGAAGAAGAGTGTGAGATATTGAGGGAACTAGTTAATGAGTATCCTGATTATTCTTTGACGTTTGCTGGGCATTCTCTGGGAGCTGGAGTTGTGACATTGCTAACGATGTTGGCAGTGAAGAATCGGGACAAACTGGGGAATATTGAGAGGAAAAGGATTAGGTGCTATGCGATTGCTCCTGCGAGGTGTATATCACTAAACTTGGCCGTTAGATATGCAGATGTCATTAATTCAGTCGTTCTGCAGGTAATGATTGTTTATAATCGTGATCTCACTTGTTATGCCTCTATAGCATACTGTAAACCACACATAGGAGTCGTCGTATTTGAGTAGTATAGTAAGCTATATCTATTTTTCTTCTCATCAAATTGTGAATAATTGACATGAATGTTATTCCTTAAAAAATGCTTATACCTCTTTGGCCCAACCAAAAAATAAGATTGTGATAGACGATAGATTCTAGTTTCTGCTTGTTGTGCCTCGGTTTTCTCGAGATTAAAGCATATTTTCCGAGTCTCCCTGCATATGTTTGTAGTATACTATATTCATTTTTACCCTTGTTGATCAGGATGATTTCTTACCACGGACGACAGTTGCACTACAAGATGTCTTCAAGTCACTTTTATGGTAAAAGATTGCAGGTCTTGCCAACTTTTAGTATCAATTTATCACTTTTTTTCCCTTATGAATTCGGTGGCTAGTACTCATGTGGCATGCATTCTCAGAATTTAGTTTTCTATACGAGACAAGATGTTTTTGTTGTTCTTTATTTGACAGTTTCAGTAAAATTTATGAGATAGAAACTTTTAATTTATATAAATATAGTTCATTCGATGTATTTTGACTACTTTTTTACACTCCCACCTTCCATATCCTTAGCAGTATATGCCATCTTGTATTTCAAATGAAAAATAAAAAAACTCAAAACTCTTATGCATGTGAAGCTTAGTTAAATGATACCTAAATCCTTGAACATCCTCAGATTTGTAATACTACATTATGAAGATGTTGATGGCAGAGCTTCACCCAACAATTTTCAGAAGGCTTGTGTCACAGTAAAGCTATCTAGAACAGTAAAACTATCCGTACGAGATTTTGCTTTTGATTACTGTGACATGATAAAGTAATAATTGATTGCACAAAAGCACGATTTTACTTTTACTCACTAATGTAGTTTTTTTCTTTCTTTTCATAGTTTCCCTTGCTTGCTATGCATATTGTGCTTAAAAGATACATGCACATTAGAGGAGAAGATGCTCCAGGATCCAAGGAGACTATATGCACCTGGTCGACTTTATCATATAATTGTGAGAAAACCCTTCAGGTATGGGTTCTTGGGTACAGGAATTTGAGAAATTCTTTAAGAACTGAGATTTTATGAATTGAATGACCTGAAAATTTTACTCGATATCCATGTAAGAACGCTGGGAAGCATCATTTGGAAATAAATAGAGTTGGAGATTAATTTTGAAGATTAAGCCAAGAATGGCCCACTATGCATCTTCCTCAGTTTGATACACTTAAGGTTGTGTTAAGATTGAGTGATTTGAAATACAAGATTTGAAATGAATGTATTTCTAATTCACTCAAATTAGAATGCATTCAAAATCCTCCCAAGTTGCTAAAAATTAGTTCAAAACGAAAGTGATGGATTTTGAATCCATATAAATCCAAATATCACCAATGAACTTGCTTCTATGTATTTCAA
Source organism: Scutellaria galericulata (assembly GCA_946896805.1). Classification (NCBI taxonomy): domain Eukaryota; kingdom Viridiplantae; phylum Streptophyta; class Magnoliopsida; order Lamiales; family Lamiaceae; genus Scutellaria; species Scutellaria galericulata. Next base: position 13,736,527 of record OX335798.1, on the reverse strand, counting down.
ATCATTCCTCAAATCCTTCAATACAAACACAACCTTAGTTCCAATAGAATAAGCATATGTGACCCAGAGATAAGAATAGTCATTCGATCCAAGCCCCACGACCTATATAGCTATACATAATCTTGCAATACAATGCTGACCCTTTAAAGGTTTTGGGTTTAAAACAATAGTAGCATTATAGTCTGGAGGCTGCTCTCTTTTAAATGTCGCCCTTTTGTAATCCAAGTCATTGATGTATAGCAATTAGCAACCCTAAAACATCTATAATCTATGTCACAAAAAGAATTTGAGAGGACTTAGTGAAAAGTGTGAAATTCTTGTCATATAGTCATAACTCATAAGTATTTGCACAGATTAGATAACACAGCTCTAGCATTATTTTCTGCCCAACTATCTTCATAAATTGGACCGTAAAGATGGTGATTAGTTCCTTGATTTCCTTATCCTATATGCAGGTTTAAAAAAATTTCTCCTCTAGTTAGGACAGCAGTGCCTGTAGATGGACGGTTTGAGCACATGGTTTTGTCCTGCAACATGACATCAGATCACGCTATTATTTGGATACTCAGAGAATCTGAACGAGCATTTGATGTAAGTTTGTCGCTTATAATTCATAGAAGTATGACTCTGTGAACCAGAGAGAGTGAGAGAACCCATTTTTCATGTTTTCAATCCGCTCTTTTCTCATTTTTTAGCTAAATCGAACATGCAAAAAAAGACAGTATATTCCCCTCTTGAGATCTGAATGCTTGTTTGGCATTGTTGTGGCGGATATTAATGTGTTGTAATTCTCAAGCGCAGTGCATGGTGGAAAACGAGCGAATTATGGACATTCCACCGGCCCAGAGGATGCTGAGGCAGGAATCTCTAGCAAAAGAACACAGGGATGAGTACCGGGCAGCGATAGAGAGGGCAGTCGCTTTGGCTATTCCTCATGCACACTCCCCCCCTTCCTATGGAACCTTCCAAGATTTCGAGACGGGCCAAAATTCGAGCACGCCCCGCGACTATTTATCTTATAATCTACCAAAGTGATGGGTTCTGATTCTGGTAGTTCTGGAAACACGGTATAGAATACATAGTAGCCTGTGCACAATAGAGAAGAGTATGGAAATAATATTCATTCTTTGATTGATTCACATAATAGATGAAATTGATGCAGCTATGCATTGTTATTCATTTCTGTAGCAAGAATGCTCATCATATCAGAATATAGATAATTTGATGATCTATCTTGTCACCTCTATTACTATTATTATTATTTTGATTTTTTTAATTTCAATTCCTTTTTTATTTTTATGGTGAATCATCAATATATTTTTTTTGTATAAATATGTAATAGATTATCATATTTCATACTCATAATTATGTTTTCATATTTCATATTATCGTATATTAGATTATATATTTATACCATGCACTCACAACTTATTAAAATATTTATACTATATATAAAATGAGAGAAGTTGTCAAAATTTACTAATTTGCCATTTTCCCTCCTAAAAATGTTACATCAAATTGATGATTGTATAAATATTTTCTTTTTGATTTTTTTTGTAGGCTCTAAAAACAATATTTTATATTCCCTCCGTCCCGCTCAAATTTGCACACTTTCCGTTTTTGTCCGTCTCATTTAGATTTGCACACTTCAAAAATGGCAAATAAAATTTACAAAATTGTCTTTTACTATTCAACTTTAACACTACAAAAACAGCTTTTTCTTGAGCTCTGTGCCCAAAAACAGTTTTTTCTTAACCTCCGTGCCCGTCCCTACGAGCAAATCTGAGCGGGACGAAGGGAGTATGTAATAATGCATTTGTTTTTTTGTCATTTACAAGAAAATGTTATGATAATAATATTTAAAAATTCAATTGTGAGTCATATTCTAATAGAATTCACTTCCTTGCATCTTAATTTTGAATTTACTCAATACAATTTTTAGGAAATAAAAAAAAGCAAGAAATGTGTTGAACAGGATTTTTCCACATTTATAAATTGTGGAGAAGTTTAGCACCATACACCAACATAATTTCATACATATTCACTTTGGTAATCATATACTTTAAGGATATGATTATATTTTAATGATGTGATTAAAATTTGAAAATAATAAAATTTAAACATTATGTCAAAAATTTAAAATTTGTAAAATTAGTTTAAAATTTTAATATATAAATGTGGAAAATAGTTTTAAAATCGAAAATTAATTTTATGAGGTGTTATAAAATGTTTAAAAGTTTGAAAACTATTATAAAAATATCAAAATAATAATAAATTTTAAAATTAATAATAATAAGGTTTAACAATTTAAAATCAACAAATAAAATTTAAAAATTAATTTAAATATATATGTATTATTAATTTTGAAAGATATAAATATAGATAATTTGAATAAAAAATAGCTTAATAAAAATAATAAAAATATTTGGTAATTTATTCGAAATTATTTCAAATAAAGAGATATAATTAATCTAAAAGTTGTTTTAAAAAACTAGAATTTGTTCTAAAATAATCTGAAACATGGTTTCAAAAATCTAAAAATTATTATTTTAAAATGTAAAAATAATTTGGAAGCTAATATTTTAAATATAAACTAAATTTTGGAATAAATTTATACTTTTTGAACAAATCCATCTAACAAACAATGCAGAAAATTATTTACAAATTCTAAAAATAATTCTAAAATATAAAAAACAAAAATATGAACAAAACATATTATTATTATTTTATATTGTGTTCAATTTTATTTTCAAATTTAATTGTTGAATATTGATGTTCAATTTATTATTTTATTATTCGGATTTTACTATTTTATATTGTATTGTCTCTATATTTATAAATTAATTATATTTGTAATTTCATTTTTAATGCATGTTATATCACATTCATATCTATTTTAAAATTCATAATCTATTATTTACATTGCATATATAATTATATCGAATTTAAAATGTTGAGTTTCAAAATTGTTTGCATTCAAAATTTCTAATTTTATCGAATACAATTATTTAAAATAACATAATTTTAAAGTTGAAATATTAACATTTTTATTAATATAGATATTTAAAGGAATATATATTTTATATTTAAATGATATATCAAAATATTATATTATCAATATTAAAAATTATTAGATATAATATAACAATTTGTGTATCGCGCGGGTGTACCGCTAGTTTATATAATAAGTGCAATGTAAAATCAAAAACGAAAATATGTTTTAAAGGCCCAGGCCAATTTAAATTTCTTTTGATGGATAGCCCAATTTTTTTTATTTTTGAATGAAGTAGGACCATTTATTTTAATAGGCCCAGCCCAGATTAGAATAAAAGGAGAGATATCCGAAGAAAAAATAAATAGGAACTTAGTCGCTGTCGGCGACGGAGGTGGTGGGGGCGCCACCGCCGACGACGATGAGGGCTTCGTGGCTGGTATGCACTATCTTTCTAAGCTGTCAAATATCCTATTATATATTTCTGGATTTATTTATTGATGCTGTGAGATTCAGAAATTATGCGTGACTTTTTCCTTTTGGAGTGTGTACTGTAGATTTATCTTACCTGTTTTTGGAGTATGGTTTCTATTAATTTTGGGGCTTGATTCTGTGAAACTTACTTTGATTAGGGATTTGGATGTTAGGTCAATTATATTACTGGAATTGCTGGAGAAGATTGGGGTTTTAATGATGATACAATTGGTGAAATACACTCAATGTAGTTTCACCATCATTGAATACACGCATATGAACATGTGTATGTGTACATGGAAGGTGGACACGGAGTGTATTTCACCATGTGTAGCATCTACAAGATGAAAGATTGCACGTGTCATACTCGTTCTTACCTCAGAGCTTGCCATTCTGAATGGAGCCAGATACAAAGCCATGTAGGTTTTTTCCTCCCACCGTTAATGTTCGTGAATGGTTTTATAATAATTTGCATTATGTTCTTTTGCATTTCTCACATTATGAAGGTATTTGCCACCTAACCATTATGTACTTTAGGCAACAATGATCAGTATTGATGCTTTCTTCCATTTCCATGTTTCCCAGTTGAAGGAACAAGTTTTAACTTTTTTCAGAAATGGAAAGTCCTGTTTCTTTATATGTTTGGGATATTTATTGTTGCTTTTATTGTTGACTTCTATTCGTTTATGTTCCCAGTTTGATATTGAAGATATAGCTATCGCATTTATGCTTCCTTTGTTTATCAAGCTATAGATGGAAGAATATATGCTCTTAGTGGACTTGAAATGAAGTCAAAACCTAGGTCATGATGGTGCTCTCACATCCGAGTTCTCGTGACTGATGATTCAGTGTCCTTGGATGGGAAGATAATTTTCGTGCTGTTTTTCAGCTTTATCCTCTCATGAGTGTGCTGAGGGTTAGCATGGTCTGTGGTACGTACAACCAATGTGGCAATAGAAGAGGTGCTTCAGGTGTTAGATTGACTATGCAGCAAAAAGATGCTGATGAGTGAAAGACTTAAGGAGATCAGAGATGCTGGATAATCCCGTCAACTTTTAGTGACTGGAAATGAACATTCTCATATAGGATGGACATAGCCTGGTGGTACTGATGCTGGAAATCATCGTTAATATGGATGTCATCTTGTGATTTCTTCTGTTCCAAAATTGGTTTCTGATGACATTACTAGCAAGTACATTTCACTTAGAGCTTTTTATGATGTATAACATGTGACAAATAATTACATGAGATTTTTTTGTATCAACTGGTGAGCAGCAATAATATAACTTGGATTTTCAACAACAAAACTCCCATCAATTTTTTATCTGCTGGTTGGAGTGAGTGTTCATGAAGTTGAATACAGAACTTTGAGAGGTGGATAGATAGGACTAGTACTTTCTCGATCAGGACCCTAGCTTCATTGCGAGCCAAAAACAAAGATGGATTTGTGAATGAGAAATAAAACTTTCCTATTTGAAGGAGGGCAGCACAGTGATTTTTGAGGTAACTTTTACTTTTTTTATCTCAACACCTGTGAGGACTCTTTGTACCTTCAATGGGAAACTCTCGGTTGCGAGATCGCCTCTATGTTTAGGCCTAAGAAAGTGGAACAGGCCTGCAGAAAGCCGTATGATAGGTGGAAATGATCTTGTACGGTTCGGTGGGTCATTGGCGTACTCTGGTCACTGGGGGGGTAGGAAATCCTTGCACTGCTTGTTGATTTAGAAAAGGCAGATGAATTGCTATACTGAGATACGAGAAGAAAAAATGCACTTCTCTCATATTGCATAACCTGTGTGTACAGTTAGTGTACTATAGACATTGAAGTTATTATGATTGCATTGTCTGTTATTGAGAAGTTATTGTGGGGGTCAAAAAGTCTCTTCACTCTGAAGTGTTTTCTGTTAAGCAAAAGAACCGGCCATAAAATTCTGAAAACTGATGATGATCTGTCAAGTTGGTTGCTAAAGAAAGTAATAAGTGTGAAGAAATAACAGTGTAAAAAAAAAATTAAATGTACGAAAAATATGTGTTAAATTTAAAGGTGCAAATGGCTGGCATTTACTGTCTTGGCTATTTAAGTCTTGCTGCTTTCTAGCTCTGGCTTTAGTTGTTGGGAACATGTTATTCTATATCTGTTTGGTAAGTTCTCATGTGTTGACCTCTCGTGCTGTCATATTTATTTGTTCTTTCTTTGTTGTCTTTGGTTCAATTTTGGCTATACAATTAGAAAGGCTCATGTATGTAGTAGAAGAGCTATGCAATCAGTACTTAAAAGCCTTAAGAGTTGCACAAACTTGTTGTGAAACACGTTAATTTGTTGATTGGGGAGATATGTAGTTTGAGCATTTTGAATTGATGAAATTGTGGAGAGACAATGACAAGAGAATTTTTGGGAGTAAAAAGGGTATCTTCACTCACCAAGATCTAGAATGTAGATGAAAGTACAAGATCTTAATCCTGTGCTAAATTCAAAAGAAAGTGTAAATGTTTCCTTTAATAAGCATATAGTTGTCTTATATCCCTCTTGATACATATAGCTCTATGGGTACATTCGATTTGTGAACATATAACTTGCATAGTTTCATAAGACTGTGATTTCGAAATCATCAATTGAGAAAGATGGTAAATGAAAATTAAAGTGTGCAACTTTTTTATGTTCAACTTTATTAACTTTTTATATATTTAAATCCATTATACTTCTTAGTTCATGAAACTATATTTTTGTTTTTGTCACAAAATTGTTGCCTTTTCTATATCCATCCGACATGAATTTGTGGGGACTGTGGAATTCTAGTGTAGGATGTCATATCATTAGGACTATTACTCATTTTTCTCTATGATGTGTTAGCATTGTGCCTTCTTCTTTTTTTTCTTTTTTTTTTCGTTTTTAGTTTTTTTCTCTTTCCATATTGTGAATCAAATACTAAAAAAGGAGAGTGATTTATACAAATAAAAGCACATTGAGTAAAAAAGGGACAAAATTGTCTTTTTTTTAGTATCAAAATGCTGTATTTGGGTATATGTTTCTCTTGTATTTGGAAGGAATTCAGTGAATGAAGTTTCTCTTTTTCAATATTTCTTTATATATACTTTCCTTGTTTCCTTCGATTTATAGAGAGTTAGGGTTTCCTCGCTAGGTTTGATTCAATCAATGATTTGGCTGCCAAAGGAAAAATGTATCTAGTAGCAAGAGTTGCCTGAGAAAGGTCGAAATCGTACATCCTTCAGCAGATAAGACAGCTTCCTGATATATCTGGGAGATTCAACATCTCCCTCACTCTCGTACCAGGCATTCCTTACCCTTTGCACGGTTACCTGATTTCAGTTGGTTTTTCCCCCTTCCACCCTTTGGAAGAAGTTGCGCGAAGTCTTAGCAAGGTATGTGTGATTAGTAGATCAAAATCCTAAAAGTACATTTAGACTACAGATTTTAGTCTTACTGTCAGTGCATTTCCAGTATGATGATTCTGATTGATGCTTAATATTTGGCTGTTTCCCCTCTTTGTTACTCTAAAACATGGATCTAATTAATTGCTCGCTTTTCCTGCCTTTTGGGAAGGTATGGATTTTTCTGCATCAAATTTCTTGCTGCTTATTCCTTTATGATTGAGTTTGAATCCTGATCTGAATAGGTTAGGAAGTCGTCTTTTGAGTTTATAAAAAAATTGAACGTCGGGGAGTATTTACTATTTTAACCAGTACAATGATTAAATTACTTGTATTAGTTTGATTATTTAAATTTGTGCAGAAATGGATTGTTCTTCGGGAAATGACTTTGCTGGAAGGCATGAGGTAGAATTTCAATCTGGAAACTTGGGAAATGTTGTTAATGATAATTGGCATCTGGGATCCATTAATCAAACAGCTTGGGCCGCCAAGGATGGTATGTGCAACAAAGAAACTTCTCAATCTGATTCAAAACCTTATCATGAGGGAAGACCATTTCAATTCGAAGTGGGAAATGAGACACCAAATGGAAGAGCTGATCACTCTCTCTTGGTGGATTTGGCGGCTTCTGATAGCACGGAGGCCATTGAGAATATGTTTTACAAGACAAAACTATGTCACAGATTCCGAGATGGCACTTGTCCATATATCAGTGACTGTAAGTTTGCACACAGTGCAGAGGAACTTAGGAAACTACCTCGTAACTGGAAGGAAACTGTGTCTGTACACAAGTTACAAGAAATGGAATTTTCGGAGCCAAGAGAGGTAGTTCAGATACCTCTTGTGGGGTTTGATGATGTGGCAGAACCAGAGGGACCTAATGTGAGACAGACTAGGAGTTATTGCAAGGATTTTTTATCCGGTCTTGGTTACGTGTATGGTGACAATTGCGCTTATATTCACCGCGGGCATAACAAACAGCGACAATCTGTGGCAATTTGTTTACTTCCTGGTAATGCTGGTGGACATGAGAGCAGCGAAAGTAAACTGTTCTCAAATGCTCCATTCCGGAAGACACGATTATGTAGCAAGTGGGAGTCTACAGGATTTTGTGCCTACGGAGGAATCTGTCGTTTTGCTCATGGATTAGCAGGTATAACTTTTATACATTTAAAATCTAATGGCAATGTGATTTAGATTCTGTTTGAGCTTTTTTAAGTTGCATTTATTAGTTTGCATGAGCTTTTGTTACTCATTTTGAATCCTTTGATATTGTTGTGCAAATTCTAATTTGTGCTGTGCTCTCTGTCGCAAATATTGTGTGAGATTTTGTTTGCCTAATGTGTTGGTATTCTAGTTACCTTGGTATGGTTAAATACATAGAGCATGAAAGCTGAAAAATGTTGTAGCATGATATGTTGACAAAGGTTTTGTGCCTACGGAGAATCTGTCATTTTACTCATGGATTAGCAGGTATAATTTCTATACCATTTTAAATCGCATGGCAATGATGTAGATTTTGTTTGAGCTTTTTTAAGTTGCATTTATTAGTTTGCATGAGGCTTTTCTTACTCTTTTTGAATCCTTTGAGATTGTAGTGCAAATTCTAATGTGTGCTCTATGTTGCAAATATTGTGTGAGATTTTGATTGCCTAATGTGTTGGTATTCTAGTTACCTTGCTATGGTTAAATACAAATATTAGAGCATGAGAGTTGAAAAAATGTTGTAGCATGAAATGTTGACAAATTGTGTAAAGAACGTATGCTTCTTTCCTCATCTTTTGCCCCCACCCTCTCCTTTCCCTTCGAAATGTCAATACATTGGCAAAATAATAGCTTATCTCCCTTAGTGTCCAAATTGAACTTGAAAGATGCATGTAACGTCTTGTTGCAAACGCTACGATAATGATTGTTCATTTGCTGGTTTATCTGATCAATGTTTCCCGGTGAAACTAGCAATTTTGGTTGATATAAAGCCTCACCTAAGTCTTCTAAAGAAGAGGTTTCTACTGGTCAGAGAGTGGCCACTCTACTGCACTTTATGTTACAATTATGAGATATACACCAACACGAAACTCTTTATCTTTACATAAATTTCTTCATATACATGGTGAGGGAATTAAAGGAATTATTTTGATGTTTGCCGATTGCGCAAGGAGAAATATCAAATTATTTTGTCTGTTTCGGTTGTGTAAAACCTGATGTACTTCTACCATGGACTGATCAATACTATTCATGAGGTTTTAAATTAGCGCAGTCATTGTTAAGGTTTTGGTTTTCCTCCATACTATCCTCCATGTTCGTTCATCTCACCTTGTTCACTCTGCAAAGCCAGGACTATTATTGACTATCTGACAACTGCACTTTGTTTATAGCTAAATCTCTCAAACATGTTACACTTTGGACGGTAGATGGCCGCCTAGCACCTAGGCATCAACTAGTTTAGCCTAAGCAGATGTATAATTTATTCTCCATTTTTAGTGAATATATTGTTTGTGTGCTCGTACTATCTTGATGAAGCTCAAGAAATCTACAGTATCGAGCTCTTACAGATCAAGAACACTTTCAACTATTTAAATACATACATATCATGAGGAGTACTCTTCTTAGTCTTTCCATGTGGCCTAATGTCCATAGTATCACATTTTTCTGTATCCCAAAGGGTCAAAAGCCCATAATTCGACATCTGAATTTCTTCCTTGTGTTCTTTTGAGAATTATGATTCTGTTTGATTGGTTTGTGACTTTCTGACAAGCTCAAGATATTCTTGAACAGAGTTGCAGCCTATCGGTGGGGGTCTCGTTGGAAGAGAAGCTGAAGATTCTTCGACGGTTCATGCAAATCAAGTGGCAGTACCTACTCAGGCTCCCGTAAATGCTGTTGTTGGGCCGGTCCCAGCCCCAGCCCCCACTCCAGCTCCAGCTCCAGCCCCGGCCCCATCTCTGGTCCCTTACTCCTATCGTGTTGGAGCTCCCTCACGAACATTGCCTAATGTGAAACAGAACACAGGAGACATACCTATTAGGAAATGGAAGGGTCCGAATAAAATCAGCAAAATTTACGGTGACTGGATTGATGACCTTTGAGACTGCTTCGCCACCTGATGACCTTTGCTTTGCTTCAGTCTGTCTGAAAAACTATTTCCGTTTTCAATAATTATGGCATGTTCCATATATTGTCATGAGTCTCATGACTGTGTTGTCTGAATCCAGTTTTTACATTCATTGAGACTACAGGTGATGACTTTTTGTTATGATATTGTTTAATTGTTGGGAGATAAATTGGACCCTATATTTATGGATTTTTTTTTTAATGTTTGATCCTTGTATTTTTGTATTCAATTTTCTTTGAATTGAGTCTGCCTACTTTCATCAGTAAAATTCAAGTCTTTGTGCTTTCATTTGTATTAGAATTTGGTTCTTTGTATTCAGTGGCACCAAATTCTAATACAAATGATAGTATGATGACTCAATAATTACCAATCAAACCAAACAAGTGTTAAATAATGCATAAAAACTGTATATGAACATTTATAGATTTAAGTGCATGCTATACATTTTTTTCCTTCATTGTTAGAATCAATAAATCATGATTTTTCTAGCAATACACCATGACTACTAGGGTGAGGAAATTATGCATATAATCTCTCAATTGATTGTTTTTATATCTGCTTAAATTTCAGTAAAAATGAGGTTACCAGTTTGTTTATCCTATTGATTTCAATTTGATATTTGATATTTCTTGCACTCATGGTTATATATTAACTTACTCTAGTGGAAATGAAGCTATAATGTCTTGCACGAAAGAGTAAACAAAACTTCTATGAAGTTGGATTAGTGTTAAAAAATTTCGTTCGAACTAATATAAGCAACCTTATTTGTTTATCTTCTAACAAAGTAAACTTTAAACGAGTTTTCCATTTAAAGTAGCAATCTTCAACTAGTAACTAAAAGATACCAAATTCTTCAACTAGTAACTCACCTTCAATGGATTATGTAAAAGTCGACTCTGATGCTGGTTTTTTTGATGATTCTGTAGAAACAGGTTTTGGTATGGTGATTAGGGATGATCATGGTCTCTTTATTGTAGCCTGTACGAAGTGTATAATCGGGAAAATTTGAGTGGAGAGGGTGAGGCTTTGAGTTTGTTAAGCATTTTCTTGGATAAATGGATGAGTTTTTAAAGAGTTATCTTTGAGGTGGACTCCAAACTTATACATGACAAGATCATCTCGAACAAAATGGACTTTTCGGAGTTTGATGGTGTTCTAGAGAGTTGTAAGAGAATTCTTAGAGATAATCTCATGTTTAAAGTGAATCTCATTCATCGTCAAACCAATTTTGTGGCACACTGTTTGTCTAGGGTTGCTCGTTTATTTTCTAGCCCTCATTGTTGGGTCGAACCTCTAAACTTTGTGAAGAGTCTTCTCAAACTTGCTTGTTCTTACATCCATTAATTAATAGTTCGCTTTGATTTAAAAAAAAAATGAATTTGAAATAGATGAGTTAATTCCATGGAGCCCAAAATTTTCATAAAAAACTTAGGTGAATCAATTTTATATTAATTAAAAAGTAAAAAGAAAATATTAAATTCGATTATGAAACATTCTCCATGTACACTTTCTTTAATTCCATTAAATAGTTTTTAATCTTTTATAAGTAATATAAATGTACATGTCCTAAATTTATATCATTTATTTACTATACCTTAAAATATATAATTATATATTACGTTGAACTCAACTTATTAAGACCAGTGATATTAAAGGGTCAATATAATTTCTTAATTCAAATCAGTCCACCCCAAAAAATCTGGGTCATGTTGCCTTAGACCCTTCAAAAACTAACAAATTAGAAAAGAAACCCTAAAAGAAATGAAAACGTAGTTTTAGCGTCAAACGATTGCTTCTTTCCTAATTCTTCGATCATTTGATTCTCTGCTAAATTCATGGAATCCGGGGCCTCAAGAGGTGAATTTCGGAATTGCTTATGTTATTATGCCTCTATGATTTCGTAATGTGATTCTTTCGTGTTGAATTATTGCGCTTTGATCTGTGTTTTTCTGTATGAATCTAAGGTTTTTTGTTTGTGAACTTTTTTGAAATGAAGTTTTTATCATTCTTCGGATTATCAATTTTGTAGTTTTGATGTTGGTTTTGGTAGATGAGAGATGCTGATGGAAGATTGAAATAGTACATGATTTTTATTCTTTTACTGCTTGATTGTTTGTGTTTTTGTTATAATTATAATTATTTCCTTTTTTTAGTTCCGCATTAGTTTTAGGTGGTTCTTGATTTCTGCTAGCAATTTGATTTCTGTTTATTTCAAATAACAATGAATATTCTGCCTTTGAGTTTTTCGTAAATTATGCTACAACTCTTTTGGATTTTGATATTTCCTTTATTCTCAGATATTTCAGTTTTTGGTAGCCAAAGTTCAAACACTATGGACAGTGAATCCTTGAGGTTTAATCCAGAGGAAAAATCTTCAATTGGTGACTGTTCAAAAATCGGGACAGATTGTGCTATTCAATCAATTAAACCATCTTTGATCTCCGGTCTTCCAGATGACATTGCCCTTTCTTGCTTGGCAAGAGTTCCTCGGAAGTATCATCCAATTCTTAACTGTGTTTCAAAGAGATGGAGAGAGTTGGTCTCAAGTGAAGAATGGTTTTCGTACAGGTTGAGTCATCAGCTGGAGGAGACTTGGATTTATGCTCTGTGCAGAGACAAATGTGAGCAGCTTTGCATGTATGTGTTGGATCCTCACCAATTGAAACGAGGTTGGAAGAGAATTCATGGCCTTCCAGGTAGCTTCTTGAGGAGAAAAGGAATCGGGTTTGAAGTATTGGGTAAGAATGTTTACCTGTTTGGAGGTTGTGGTTGGATTGAGGATGCCACTGATGAAGTCTATTGTTATGATGCTTCTATGAACACGTGGACTAGAGCCGGTTCCTTATCCACTGCTAGGTATTATGTTTACGGGTATTATTGCTCAAAGAAATTGATAACTAACCACAATTTTGTTAGTGGTTATGTGAACATTGTTTAACAATTGCACTGTTTTTCACCCACTAATCCATTTAGACCTATTACATGTATGGATTCATTTGTAAATACTGAAGATGGGACTTCCTAACATCAGAGCCTGCAACTTTAAATGGAGTTTGTTATAAAGCTAACTTATGCTAGAAGATTATTTAGCTCTTCTTTATCACTTTATATTTGTGTGATTTTAGGGTATTGTGGTTATTGTTGATAAAAATCACTTGCATTTCCATGTGACTGATCAAATCACTTGAATATTGTGCTGATTTGAGGTTGTTCCATGTTATTCATTTCCAGGTGCTTTTTTGCATATGAAGCATTAGATGGGAAAATCTATGCTATTGGTGGGCTTGGATCGAAGTCAAGTGATACACATTCGTGGGACATTTACGACAGCCATACAGATTCTTGGAGTTCTCATGTAGACCCAAATGTCATACCTGATATCGAAGACTCTGTTGTATTTGATGGGAAGATCTATATTCGGTGTGGTATTTCAGCTGTATCCTCTCATGTGTACGCCGTTGTGTATGAGCCGTCTAGTGGCACTTGGCAGCATGCGGATGCTGACATGGCATGTGGCTGGCGCGGTCCAGCAGTGGTCATAGATGGTGTCCTGTATGTGTTGGACCAAACATCTGGTGTGAGATTGATGATGTGGCAGAAAGATAGCAGAGAGTGGATGGCTATCAAGAGACTGTCGATGCACCTCATAAGGCCACCCTGTAGACTCATGGCGATTGGAAAGAAGGTTTTCGTTATTGGAAAGGGACTTAGCACAGTGATGTTTGATGTCGAAAACGCAGGCTATGTGGATGGTGTTCTGGTGAGTTCTTCTGTTCTGAAATTCAGTTGTGATGATGAAGTAATAAGTTGTAAATCCCTTGCCATCTGAGTTGTGAATTCAGTTTGGTGATATTTCACTCCCATAAATTGTAGATTATCAGCATTGCATTAGATAATCTTGCACTCATATATATTGGAATCTTTGTTGTATTTTCTTAGCTTCTATAATCGAAAATGCCATGTTCTTGGACTCAGATTTTCTCACCAAACCTACACAATGATCTTTCAGTACTATGAAAGAATGTATATATATCACTTTGCATCTAATATTCAGTTTCATTTATAGTATGCTTCACTGGTACTTCAGTAAAATTGCAAACAAGAAACTCATTCACTGACTCAAATTTTCAAGAAAGCAAAAATAAATACAAAAAACTAGATTTCAAATTAACATTATTTGAAATTGTGAATGGCACTTGTACTGAAAATCACTTTAAACATACAGAAATTGTTACATGAAAATCCAAGCTATCAATAAATTATAATTTGAAATGTATGAATAATTAATAAAATTGAAGCACTTGATCACAAAGTCTGGGTGGTGTAGTCGGTTATCACGCTAGTCTCACACACTAGAGGTCCCCGGTTCGAACCCGGGCTCAGACATATCTTTTTCTTTTTGCTTGTTTATTTTTAAATCTTCTGAGTTCCTTTCAATAAATACATCAAATTTGATTCAATATACCTTTTTTATGTTTGATAATTCAAAATCCAATGCAAATTCTGATTTTTTTTTAAAGCAAAATAAGAGAAAAATTATAAAAATAATGTAACTTAACTTCACAACCTAAGGTTGTGTTTGGATTAATATTTGCTAGTTAGGATTTGGATTCATTCAAATCCTCGTTTGAGATTAGAAAATGATTATATAATCTACCAAAATCCTACTTTTTTAAATAAAAACACAATCATTATCTCTATACTATAACCTATTAATGCACATCTAAATTTCTACTATTAAAATCATCAATCATTATCATTACATCAACTAACAATATAATATTACATAATAATATATTTTCCAACATTGATTTAACATCTACAATACTAATCATACCCCTACAAAATATCTAAACAAATACATATTTAAACTATTTACTTTTATTTAAAAAACTCAGGATTTTCTAATTGGATTTTCTCAGTCCTACATAAGCTCGCCCTAAAATCTTTTGCTCAAATTCATCATGAATTGAATGGAAAAAAAAAAAAACTTGAGACCTTTTAAATATATATATATATATATATATATATATAAAGTGTTTGTCGTATATTTATATATTTTAATTAAAAATTTTGAAAAAAAAAAAGTTTGCAAATTGAAAAAAAAAATTTCATAATTAAATCCAATTTTGATATTATCATCACTCTTACCTCGTTCCTCCTGGACTCTGACCCTCTCTCTCTAGACTAGAACATCTGCTCTTTTTGTATCTTCAGTACTTTTACACACAAATTCCCTTTTGCCCCTATAAAATTTTTTAGAGTTTCAGAATTTTCAAGAAACACTTGCTCCAAAAATGTATGCTCATACACTCCCATCTCCAAACAACATTGCCCAAAATCCACCAATAAAACGGCAGCAGAAGGCGGCGTTTCTACCCAAATCAAGACTTTTCTTTTCCACTTCTGCAAAAAGGGTGTCTGAATCAAGAATCAGTTCAGGAAACAGTGCTCGTTTGGGTGTGATCAGGTGTGGTGGGTCACAGGAAAAAATGCATCAAGAAGTCGAATTTGATGATGGATATTATATGAGGAGATGTGTGGAGCTTGCGAGAAAGGCTATTGGCTGCACCAGTCCTAATCCTATGGTGGGCTGTGTCATTGTCAAAGATGGAAAGATTGTTGGAGAAGGATTCCACCCTAAAGCTGGCCAGCCTCACGCTGAGGTGTGTAACTCTCTCTCTCTCTCTCTGCTTTTGTAATTACATTTTGATTAAAGATTGGATTTTTATGCTAATTTATTGATGTGGGATGTTGAGCTTCTGGTGTTTGATTCTATGATTGGTTTTATATCTTGCTGTGTTGAATCAATTATGCAGTTTGTGTGGATATTTGGTTCTTGCACTGTTGTTTTGTTGATTAGAGTAAACTACAAGAGTTGTTTGTCGAGGTTTGATACAATGTGAGTTAGTTGGGACTTGAGATTGTGAAGATATTATAATTCTTGTGATCTCTTCTTTTGGTTCCTTTTGTGGTCTCAGAAATCCAAGTGTTATTTTGGTTCCATATCTCAATAAGCAACAAAAACTGAGTAGTTTTTGGTTTTGGCTAATGTTTGGTATTTGGTGCAATAGATAGCCTTGGCTTTATTTTGAAGTCTGAATTGATCGTTCATGACATTAATGTTACTGTGAATGAGAAATTAACCAAGAAAAGTATAGGTTTTTGCACTAAGAGATGCTGGTGATTTGGCTGAGAACGGAACAGCGTATGTGAGTTTGGAACCATGTAATCATTACGGAAGAACTCCACCTTGCACCGAAGCATTAATCAAAGCCAAAGTTAAAAACGTGGTGGTTGGTATGGTTGATCCTAATCCTATTGTGGCTTCAACAGGGGTTCAAAAACTCCAAGATGCTGGTATTAAAGTCACTGTCGGGGTCGAGGAACAATTGTGCAAAAGGCTTAACGAAGCATATATCCATTACATGCTGACAAAGAAACCATATGTTACTTTAAGGTACTTAAAGAGTCTCTACTTGGTTAACCAAATTTGTTCTATCATATCACTGAATTTGAGACCAATTTGGCTAAAATTGGCTCATCTAACAGGTACTCTATGTCGCTTGATGGCCGGCTACTAAATCAGCTTGGTGAAGAAGCACTGGAATGTGGTGGATATTATTCAAAATTGTTGCAAGAATATGATGCTATCATAGTTTCTTCTATGGCATTGGCTGAGAAATCATTCTCTCTCATTTCCAAAGAACCTGGAGCCAATCAACCACTTAAAATTGTGCTGTCAAAACACCCAAATTCCCTAAGTCAGATTCCTGCTCTTAGCAATGACTTCTCTTCTAAATTAATGATAGTCACTGAGAAAGGCACGACGGTTGAGCCACAAGACGGAATCCAGACGCTATCTGTTGATAAGATAAACTTACTGGAAATTCTTGAACACTGCAAGAATCAAGGACTATGCAGTGTCTTGGTGGATATTACGGGTAATAATGTGGATCTTGAGGATATACTCGAAGAGGGTTTCGAACATAACTTGTTCCAGAAGGTGGTGGTGGAGGTGTTGCCATTTCTGGGTTGTGATCAAGAAAGATCTCTGAATCATATAAATCTGAAAGCAAAGGTGAAAAAGATGACATCATGTGCCTCTGGAAATAGTGTTTTACTAGAGGGTTATTTCTGATAAAATTATCGAAGATAATTGCAAGTTGTCATTGATCTACAACACCTCAAGGTTAGTTCTTTCTCTTTGCTAGTATTTGTTAATACGACTTTTGGTGTTGCAACTATGATGTATGCAAATGCTTCAAGTTTTTCAACTTTGATCCATCATGGTTCAGGAATCAAGAATCAAGATCATGATGTAATCATACAGTTGCTATGCTTTTATCTTGCTCTTAACTCTAATTCAAACTATTCTTTTTTTCATTTGTGTAGATCAATCTTTTTGTTGTGTGTACACCGATCCAGAAACCGTTGGTGTAAGGTGGAATGTTGGCGACTACCTAGTACCACGACAAATTGTCGCCATTGGTGTTCGGCTTTTGACAATGAACTAACAATGATGACGAGCTGCTGTTATGAGTGTTAATGACAGTGTGTATTAAAGACAATGAAATATATAGCCATTTTCTTTTGGACCATTTTTCACTTTAACTTCGTTCAAAATTGATATATGGTTTCATTGTATTTAGGAGTGATGACTTTTAGTCCTCTTTTTGTAGATGTTAATGTTTTTTACCTTTAAAATTTGGATTCCTTTCATAAGTTTGTGTTCTTGAAAGGTGGTATGTAATGATGAGATTATTATTTTTGTATAGAAGGGTTAATGAATGAATTTAAAATCAAAGGAGGGAGTTATTCAAATTATTATTTTACAATTAACAATGAACGTTTTTATTTTACATTTCTTCATAAATAAATGTTCATGCGTTCCTTTTCTATGGGACATCTTTAAAAAACTTAAAAAGATATTAGAGTTTCTTCTGAAAAAAAAAAGAGTCTAAATAGATTATAAACTACGATACATTGCCTCAACTCAATGATAAATGGTAGATTTTTTTGGGGGGTCAAATTGTGATTTTTATATATTTGTGAGGTGCAAACTGTAATTTTCCGTATTTTGAGAGAAGTGCCCACTTTTGACAGGTAATTTCAGATTAACCCTCATATTAACCCCGAGGGCCCCACAAGCCACCGCTCCAACTCTCCCTTGAATCGCCGATCTCCTCTCTCTTGCGAAGGCGGAGCGTTGGGCCGGGTACAGAGAGAGAGAGAGAGAGAGAGAGAGCATCAATGGAAGAGACGAAGCCCGTTCCACAGAGCAGAAAAAGGCCTCTTGAACAAGAGATTCAGAATTCTCCTTACTTCAAAATGCGAGCTCTTGTCAGAGATCTTCGACCCCATTTCATTGAGGTGCCATTCTCTTGTGAAATTCTCTCGTACTGATTTTGTCGAATTATGTGCTGCCTTTTAGATTTCACTTCCACTTTGTGCTGTTTTCTTGTAATACTTCACTTAAATTCTTGAGTATGCAGAATTGAAGTTTTGTTTATCATCCAATGATTAAAACAAGTTAATTAGCATAAAACTTTACTCCTTTACCTCAATTCATCCACAAGTTCTAAATTGTAAACTCTCAGTCTTCCCTTTTTCTGTGTATGTGTTTTTTAATAAATAAATTCTAGGGTTTCCTACATTTATGTTAGCTTTTGTTAATTTGTCACTAGAAATACAGGCCTTTAAACATATTAGCTTCTCTCTGTATGACAGTTAATAATCATTGCTGATAATTGATATCATACTTGGGGATAGAAAGTATATGGGTGTTTTGGATAGAGAATATCATTTACTGGAGAATGGAAAATGGAATTTAAGTTCTTTATAACTTCCTACAGAGTTAAAGTTATGTTTGAAAAGTTTGTATTGTCTTCTTGGATGAGTACGTACCTTTTACACATATGTAGTTCTTCATCGCTAATGAAGGGTTAAGTTACATTCAAACGTAATGATTTCTTCTTTGATGAATAGAGAAAGTATCCTTGTTACCCAAGTGCTATGAGAATGAAAAGATTTATTTCCCTATCATAAGGAGGAAGATGATGCATTAGGTTGAAGATCGAGAAAGGACTCCATCAGAATGTAGCAACTAGCAACATAAGTTCCTTAGAAATTTACAGCAGTTTCGCTGTGTATTTCTTGAATAATCGAGTGTTTTGGATACCTACTGATTTTCGAGAATTAAATACGGTCCTTCAGAATTTATTTATTTTTTCCTCATGGCTTATTAAAATCTGCATGCTCAAGAATTTTTTTTTTCTTTTGTGCAAGCATGCTAGCATTTCTAATGCATAATGGCAGCTTTTGGTCTGGGAGATTAGATATATAGGATCCTATGTAACTAGAGATGTTAATGTTTCTTTGCATAACAATGAACATTGACCTGGGGTATGAATCTGATTAATGCATTTCCCGTTCTCTGAAATTCTCAGTCAATGTATTTGTTGAACATAAAATTGGTGAGAAGGTTTTGTTTGTTTAATCCATTGTCTGTTCGAATACTGCTCCACTGGTTGGAGTGTGTGGAAATTAAAGTATATGAGAAAAATGGAGCCTGATATTCTGATAATGATTATTTAAGTGGGAACGAAAAACTCAGTGCCTATGGTTGTGGTAGAGTTTTATGTTAAGAAACAACATTAGTAATTAGTTGTTGCTAATGAATCCAGTTGACCGGATTTGTCTTGTGGCACCTCATATCATCCCTATAAAATAGGAATCAGTAATGTTCATGACTGGATAATTTTGTGATATTGTAGGTGCTCAAGACCCCTGATTTTCAAAGTTGCAAAGCTGCTGAAGATATTCGTCAAGGTAAGGCTCTTATTTGTCTTCTACAAATAATCTTTGCTTCCCATTAGCAGTCATATTTCTTATTTGAAGTCGAAATATTTTGGAACTTTTCATGCAAAGTCTAGCTTACAGAATTCACATACCATTGCTTTGCATATGATTACACCCCTTGAACAGTAGACATTGTAAGCATGTAAACTACTATACCCTTCTGCAGGGATGAAGCTTTTGATGGAACTGTACCAAGAAATGACATCACAACCCGTTAAGTTGGAGAAATGCAGTAATGGTAACATTAAAAACGAACAGAAAGCTCTGGATGATCAGCAAGATGTGAAACCTGTGGATAATCCTCTGCTGGATGACGTAATGTCCGTCCCACCTCCAGATAATCAGGTCAAAGGGACGTATATCGTTGGTGGTTCTGCTTTCGGTTGGAACTTCATCACATTCCATGGTAGCCAAGCTGTTTATTATGGGCAAACAAAAGAGGCTTTTCGAGTCGCAAATCCACTTCTATCTGAATGAGGAAACACAATCCCAGTTTATCTGTTTTAGCTTCTTGTATCAATGCAACGGACATAGAAAGAATGGTTGGTTGTACAACATCTTCAAAGATTTTAGGATCGTTTCTTTTGTCTCTTTTTGTGTATTATAATGAACAAGGAATGGGTGTATTAAAAGGCTCCAAAGAATTGATGTGATATTGTACTTTCTTTTATGAGTAGATTTTGCAGGTTCATCTTCCATACTTCACCTCTTTCATATGCTCATTTTGCTCTTTCATAATACAAAATGCGTGATTAATGTTCCTTGTCACTCACATGATTTAACTTCGAAAGGCGATTCAATCATCAATTCACATGGGTTTATTTGATTTTCTTTTTTCAATATTAATTTTGTATTCGTACCTAAAAATATACATCGACTTGTATGTACTTTAAGATAAACGCATACGAGTACGAGTTATTAGCTTGTTAAAGTCAAATCTCGTAAATATTTAATGTGGGTTGTAGATAATTATCCTGAATATAACTCACTTATTGTATAGATATAAATTTATCCAATTATTAACAACAAAGGGTCCATAGCTCAGTGGTAGAGCAATTGACTGCAGATCAATAGGTCACCGGTTCGAACCCGGTTGGGCCCTAATCGTGATATTTTTTTTATTTTCTTTCCTTTCCCCTTTTTTTCATATTCATAAACTTCATTTTCGTTCCTTTCCCTTTTATAAACATTGAATATAAAAATATTACGACTTTTAAAGGTTAAAGGTGTCTGTAAATATATCGGAAGTTAAAAAAGTGGTCAAAATCTCATATTTCAAATTTACACTAAAAAGTATTAAATCAGTAATAACTAAAAAAACAAAATGCAACAATGTATTATGGATATAGTCTAATGCATTATACACAACAAAGTAAGTTTGATCGATAAAGTACAAAAACTTAGATACGTTTAGGCATGTATATATATCATTTAATAACAATTGATGGTAATGGTATCACCTCGTTATTCAAGTGACTGAATATTCAAAAAAAAAAAGAGGTTCCACCTTAACACGTAAAACTCCATTTGAAATCTCATCACAAAGTAAAAAATGGTAAACCTTGAAACACACGAAGTATATTGTTTCATTAGCTATTTGTTAAATCTCAAAATCTTGGCATAACAAGCAAGCTTTAATAGTTAAACATAATACAGAACATGAACTCGCCAATGAAATTCACAGGCATGTTACGTTATCATTCGTCAGCTACGAAATCTACTCGAAGTTATACTCTTGGTAAACTAGATCATCAACATTTGATGCTACACAATGGAGATGACAAAGCCGCAAACATTATGTTACGATGTAAACGCACATGCCATCTCCAATCATATCGAAAGTATAGATCAGCTCAACGCAACTCCATTCCTGAATTGCAATGACGATGGATATGAAAGGGCGAAAAGTGAATCCAAAGAAAGATGTACAACCACACTAGAAGCGCCGAATATCTCTGGGTGGCTTAAAGTGAAGGGGATGAGTTTCTGGGGTCGCCTGGTCGTCCTCTTTCCACATCTTAATAGTCTTGTCTGCTTCACAAGTAATAAGCCTTGATCCGGTTACATCATAGGTGGCCGCATAAATAGCAGCTTCGCTCTCCAGGGACCCTGATGTGGTAAAAACATCATGTTAAAGTGCTGCTTTAAAAGAAGGGGCAGTTGGAAAACACTAACTTGAAGGTTTCGTGTGATTTTGTTTAATAAAGCTCTCATTTAAAACTTACAAATACCACTTGACAATTGCTTTTTTTGTTGTCCTCCACAAATTGCACCTCAGAATGCAACTATAGAGGGCATCAGTGAATGAAATATAAACCAATTGTATTATCTTTGGGGGTATTTGTAATTTCAAATCATAACGGGATTGTTTTTGTTTTTGGTAAATAAACCAAACCTCAAAGGTCATTATTTGTAACTTGCCCATAAATGGATATATATCAAGAGAAAGCAACTATTGACATCTGAGAAATGCATACCAGGCTGAACAATAGTTTGGGCTTGCTGAAAATTGTGACCACTAGTCCAGTCCCAGAACCATAAACTTCCATTATCACCTAAGATAAATTAGATGAACATGAAACATTAGATGAAAAAGAAACACCAAAATCAAGTGTTATATCCTCCAAAATTAATTGGAATGGAAAGCTTCACTATGAAGAAAACCCTTCGAGAAGGGAGAAGATAAAGTAACAAGTTATAATTCTTCACAAGGTGTTATGGAAAACTCACCTGCTGTGGCCAGTACACCCTCCTCATTGACTGCCGCTGCATTGATAATTGTTTTCTGTTGAGAGCTGCATGATAGGAACATGCATCAACAATGTCACTAGGAGTTGAAGTACAAATCATTCGCAGTGTGCACAATCAAATTAAAACTGAAAATTGAACACAAGTTCATACAGTAGGGCCAACAGCTATTGCAAGTTACTAACAAAGGAAGCATTCCAAAGACATTATTCGCGGGATGTGTTGGGGGGGGGGGGGATTTTATGGAGGAAATATATCTTATACACATCAAATTCAGATTATATATTCCAAGCAATGCATAAAAAGCAGCTCATCAAATTCATCTCAAGCGACAAACTGCTGCAGTTTCAAATTCCATCTCATTTGTATAAAGAGCAAAATAGGTAGACAGTCACCAAGAAGAATATATTTAACTTAGCATCCAATAATTACATCTAAGAACTTCTAAGTAGCTTCTTTATACAGAATAAAATTAGT
This sequence comes from Scutellaria galericulata, assembly GCA_946896805.1. Lineage (NCBI taxonomy): Eukaryota > Viridiplantae > Streptophyta > Magnoliopsida > Lamiales > Lamiaceae > Scutellaria > Scutellaria galericulata. The sequence continues at coordinate 13,713,473 of OX335798.1, read as the reverse complement.
AAGATAGCAGTGCTGAACACTTCAGGAGGGAAAAACAATCAGCATATTACAAGGTTCCTAGATTCATGTGGTAAAAATCTGTATAAATATATATTCATTAAAACTCACAGCATATTGTGCATGAATTCTCCTTTTGGAAGCTTAAACTTTTTAATATTCTCAGCAGAAGCAGATACAAAACAGTCCCTGCAAAATGGGAGCGTGAAATTAGGCATGTACTGAAAATCAAGATCATATTAATGGAAAAGTCAAGTACCAAACAACTACAGCAAAATTAAGATATACATCACACAAGACACTTACTCCTTTGGATGAAAAGCCATAGCTCGTACAGATTTTTTATGGTGTGTAAGGGTTGCCATTGTTTTACCTGCCAGGCCACAAGAACTGTCACTTAAGAAAAGAGCGATCAAGATAATTATATAATACCAACAGCACTTTTTTTATAAACAATACCATATCTGAGGTCCCAGAACTTTATGGTTGAATCATGAGAACCTGTAACAACTTGTGGATCCTGCAAATTGAAATCATGCCATGAGGTCTTGGCTAAAAGAAACCTTTTGGATTATGGCAGATACTTCTCAAAAATCTAAGTAAAAATATATTTGATTTAGTTAAACAATGTAGTGCTTGTATAGTTTCCAATACACGTAAATTTCATTTATTCACCTACATCAATCCAAACCCTTCCTCCATGATGAGGCAGGAACAGATAAACAGAAATCTGTTAAATAGTAAGCACTTCCACGGCACGAAAAAAGCACTTACCGTAGGTCGTGTGAAGACTGAACAAACAGTATTTTCATGCCCGGAAAGTGCATGAATTTGCATTTTGCTGCGAACATCCCACACCTAAAATCATCATACAGCCCTAATTAGCACAAGCTATCTGGTATTTTATAGAAACTGATAACAGGTAGACGATGAGAGAATAATATCCAAAAGATGATCCATACCCGACACACCGAATCTCGACCTCCAGTAAACAAAATGTCAATCGTAGGATGAAGAGCCAAGCAATAAACACCACTAAGATGACCATGATAAGAACGAATAACCTGAATACAGAAATAACAACAGCATTAGTAGATGACAAACGGATGTACTTTAGCAGAAGCAGCGGTTGAAATTGTCAGGCCAACCTTATTCTGCTCTAGGTCCCAACATTTAACTAATTTGTCATCACCAGCAGAAAACATGTAAGTGTGCTTGTTACTAACAGCCAGGCCTGCAAAAAAAAAAAAAAAAAATCTAATTGTTATACCTATCAAATCATTCAGAGAATGAGTGCTATCAACACAAAAAATATGGATTACCTCGTACTTGGTCAATGTGACCAGTAAGCGTGAGTTTCAGCCTGCCGCTTGCTAGGTCCCATATCTTGCCCACATAAAGAAGAAAATTTAGTGGGTGTGGAAAGAATTCAATAGAAAGAAAGAAAGATATGAGTTTCTAACCTTGATCGTGCGATCAGCAGATCCTGTGCAGAACCATGTGTTACTTGGGTCAACTGCAACAGATCGCACCCATCCCAGATGACCACTAATGACCTAGAGAGAACAAATCTTGTAAAGTAAATACAAATTGAAAGTCCAAAGAGGTCTCACAAGTGCATCAGTAGGACTGAAAGAAGAAGAAATGTGATAGCATACATGTAAAACAGATCACCCAAAACCATGTTACGTGGGATTTACAACTTTTCTTAGAATATTGCCAATGTGTCAAGAGTAGTAGTCAATATTATCTTTCATAATTACAGACCTAGTTGGATGAGCATGCCGTAGTTTTCCTCAATAGATCATGAAGGTATTAAATTTCTTAGGATTTGATAATGAAAACCCCAAATCTGATGATATATGACCACGGCAACACATAAAGCTCAAGTATCAGATACACATTTCACACACACAGTGAAATGCTTTCCTTAAATATTATGGTGTGCTCTAAATAGTGAAAAAAAAGTAAGCACTCTTACAAATTTCATCTACCATTTGAATAGTGCACAAGGCTCAATGAATTCAGGGATATATATATATATATATAACCAGTGCAATGCTGTTTTTTAAAGTAATACATATCTAAAACATTATTTTCAAAAGACAGGTGACATGTACAAAACAAAGATCTAAGATAATTTTGCTAATTTTAGATTAAAAGGTAGCGGATGCATTATTGAGGCAACCACGTCACAAATATAAAGTGAAATAAATTCCATTATGGTAGTTTATATCTTGCACAAAGTTTAAAATTCTGATACATACATTAGTGTCTATTTGGGCTAGCAAAGGCCCGGTTGAATTAAAAAAACAAGATGATAGAAGCAGTAGCCCTAAGGTCAAAACAACCAAAAGGTTTGAGTGAAAAATAATGCTTTTGCTTGTTTCTTACTCTGTAATTCTTCCAAGGTGCATGCCATACAGGACGAGGCCATTTGCTTGGAATTCTTTCCATAATCGCAGAAGTTGAAAAATTCCTAAGCAACAGAAAAATAAAATAAACTAAATTATGTATAATCACAAAGGCTACCAATACCCTATTATCTGAGCTACAAATGATCCTGTATTGAAAAAAGAAAGTTCAAAAACAAATTAGCAACAAAAACATAGTGGTATCATGTGCAATGTGTAAAAGGTTGAGAGTTATATAAATCTGCATACATTGAGTACCAGCAAGGAACAAATAAATGTAAAGAGAATACCGTTCAGAAACATGAGTGGGAATAATACTTGTGCTCCTGCCTTGAGCACCAACATCAGTACTGCACAAAATATTCTCAATTTCAACATCATGAAGTGACAGAAAGACTGAGTAATAAATGCATATTCATTTCACATATCAAATTTACTATATTCTGTAATCGAGATATGTGCCAGATTGTGGTTAATTTTGACATATTACATGTTTACCAGTAGTTTCTCCAATAAAAGGTAGAATCATCAGTTGATAATGAAGGAATGAACATAAATCCAATAAGGAAAACTTAAGAAAGGAGATACATACGATCCCCTGGCTTGCCCTGTTGAACTAATCACTAAATCCTTATGTGCCCCTGCCTTCTGCTTATCATTTGGTTGTTCAGGACCTGCTCACAAATATACACCATCAAATAAGAGAAAAGAAAAGGCTCACATGAACTTCATCGGCAAGTTTATCTTTCTCAAGAAGAGACCTAGTTTCTCATAATGATGACTGTGTTTTATCAAGCTTCACAATTCAAGAGTTCCCCATGCATTTTTTTTTCCTTCATGCAAATGTGCACATAATGTTGCATTGAAAACATACTAACAGCTCAAGGGTTCCCAGATTTGGCAAGAATTGCAATACCTGGAAGTGCAAGGACATTGGAGGAGGTAGAAGCTTTGTGTGCTTGAATTTTTGCACCATGAATAGAAGGTTCCGTTGCCACATTTTTTACTCCTCTGTACTCCGTATTGAGCTAAAAGATGAGAAAAAAATCGGGATCTTTTTTTAATTATTTGAAGAAACAAATACATTAATACATATCTCCCAAAGAAAATACCCTAAGTGTATTACCCATGAGTTTCTTCAAAATTATGTCGCTTATACACATTTTTCATAATTCAATTTCCCGGGGAGGGGGGGGGGGGAGTGGATATATCAATAAAGCAGGTTCTTAAACATACTCTCTACCTCAAATTTCTAGTATGAGCATTTAAATAGAAGAAATCCAACAATATTCAACACTGACCTTGTGACTTAATCGAATTTTCTTGCTGCAAACAAAAAAGTAATTAATTAATAAAAATACATAAAATACAACACCGAATTATCTCATGAGCTATAAGAAATTATCCAAATGCAGCAGTAATCAAAACAAGGTTTCAGAATACTTTAATTGAGGGCTTGGAAAAACCTTTCCGGGTCGGGCGGCGGAAATTGCCCGTGCGTAGGAGAAAATAGATCGAGCGCTCGCTTTAGGGATTTGAAACTCAGCTTCTTCAGCGATTGGGGCTCAACGGGTAGCTCTGACTCCATCGTTGCCCCCGGCATTCGGCTGAGAGTGTCTGTGTCGGTTATACTATCAGCGACCGATCAGTACACCGGAGTGGAGGGCCACGGCGGAGTAGATGGCGTAGAAGCTTTGGTTACTACAGTTGCTCCTCTGGGGTTTATGCAATTCTTTTCGTTCTCTATTTTTACCCCTTTTTGTATTTCCAATATCATTGTTCGTGGAACCGATTTGGTTAAATTGTTATTATTATATACAGTATTATATCTTTTAATTAATATTAAGAGAAATTTAACATTTTTTCTAAATTTAACTTTCTTTTCTAAATTTAAAAATATTCAAAAATAAGTTTGTAAAAAATATTCACATTTTTTCTGTTTTTTTAATGTAAAAAATCCGATGGTTAATGATATAGATTGGTTTAATTGCTAAAAGAAAAATCATGGAAAAAATCTTGATTACTAACTAATAGTATACATTATACCCATACAATATTATAACATAAACTCTCAAAAATCGTCATTTTTATTACCATCTAACAGTATATCCTTGGAATACACGATGTGTCATATTAGGTGTCATAAATTTTATTTTATGATAAGGTGAGGTTTTGATAAATCTTGATATATTGTGAAAATTTTTGAAATTCCAAAGAAATCATATATAGTGGTGAATATATTTGTAAATTTAAACATTGAAATTGACTGGATTTAAATTGGTGATTGAAATTGTAAAAAAGAAAAAATGTAAACCTTATAACAGAAACAGTGAACTTTAAAATTTATGTTGTATTTATAAAGTTAAGACAAAGTTCGTGAATTTTGATAGCAATTTGAAAATTCAGGTTTATATTTTCAATTTTTCATTTTTATATGTAAATATGAATCTGGATTGATTAGTAGGATATCATTAGATTTTTAAATAATAATAGTGATAATAAATGTATAGTAAGCAAAGCAGTAGAGCTAAAGAACACATAGACATACAATTCTGAGAAGCAACAAAGAAATCAATGAATAAAGAAATGCACTTTACAAATTGCAGTTCATATGTAAAGGGTATATCCTCTATCACTTGTGAAGCTGTATTTTCCACAATGGTTTCAAAAAATACTGTATTGCCACAACAACAAATGCACCTATCTTTTTTTCCCATTTGAGCTCCAAAAGAATGCAACATAAAAGAGGTTGAATGGTTATGCTATTGAAGAATTTTCCCAGCAACAAAAAATAGTTCACCCACCATAGAACAAAGTTTATCTAACCCAAACGATGAATAAAACTCAAAGCCTCCAATGGATACCTTGTATACATTTCAAGAACCACCTTCGACAGGATCTCTCTGCATAATACAGCGGCAACATATCCATTATACGTTTGTCGTGGAAAATTAGTGAAGTAAATGATGTATAAACGACGTAGCTCACCTATATGCATTCAGGATTTCTTTGTTTTGAGGAGCCAACTTCAAAGCCCTTCTAAAAGCATTGGCTGACATGTGGTAGTTCTAGGTAAAAATAAACGACAAATATATGAGTTCCAATCAAACGAACCAAGGTTTTTGTCGAGTTAATCAAGTTAGAGCAAGCTCTCTTGTTAGTTCTATATATGTGTATGCATACCTGAAGTACCTTCCATGCTGTTCCTTCCATGTAGTGAGCCTTGTTCCAATGTGGTTTCAACTTAATGCATTCCTCAGCATCATGTAAAGCAAACACACCTTCACCTAAACGTGACCAGCATAAGCTCCGATTTGATAGCATTTTCTCATCATTTGTATTGAGATAGATAGCCTAGAATGACAATGATATCAACATCATGACATGTCAAACGCTAATCACAGACATGAACAGGACATATTAGCAATGTAGGATAAAAGCTACCTCACTGTACCATCTCATTGCAGAGAAGTAATCCTTGCTGATCCATGCACTTTTGCCTTCATTCTTCACTGAATCTAAGTAAGCATTCCTCTTCTGCTCTCTCTGCAAGAAATGAAGCATGTAATATGAGGGGGGAAAGAGAAGATTTGGGATGCACATTGTCGAAGAGAACAAAGAATCACAATTGATGAATCATTCGGAATTAATATAGACTGCCATTTGTGAAAGAGCTGTGTCAGTAATTAATTAATTATGGAGGATATTTGAAAGATTCAAACCATAGTTTTAGCTTCTTCAGAATGGAAGTAGTCCATTATGCCATGAATGCTCCAGTCAGGATAATACGGAAGCTTACGACTCACTGAAATCAAAATGGCAACGACTTCCTCATTACGCTTCAAAGCAGCATGCTCAATAGGTCTCAGATGATCCTGAAAAGTGTCATTAAGCTAGTTAAAATGTCAAAAGAAAAACAAGATGAGGCCATATCTAAGAAAATATGAGGACCTAAATATTACACTAACTAAGCAATAGTGAAATGAAGGTAACACAAACACACCTAATTTGTATACTTCAGAAGTCAGATATAAAAGGACACAGTGAAAGAGCATCAACAGGCATCAAGATTCGACTTAGCTTAAATTGGAAACTAGTCAATTTCACAGCATAAAGACAACAAAAACCAACTCAAATGTGCTTTAATGGAATGAGGTACAGGATTAAAGGTAGAAGGCTAATAATGGCAGATAAAATAAAAAAAAGACAGAAAGATATTAACCGTGCTAACTGAATTCGGTTTTGCTCCAAATGCAAGCAAAGACTTGATACATTTTGTTTGACCTTCAGATGCTGCAAGTGCCAAAGGACTTAGCCCATATAAACTTTCATTCGGATCAGCCCCAGCCTACATCGGATGAGACAAAAAGAAAAGAGGCATGGATGTACATGATTGAAACTTGAAAAACTAATCAATGATCCTGAAAGTCACCATATCAAAGATGAGTGACGGAGATGTACCTTCAACAGCAGCTCCATGCATTCAAATGAGTGAGATTTGATAGCGGATTTAAGAGGGGTGCCCGAAAGCTCACAAAGTGAATTTGCCTGCAAGATAGAATGCCACATAGAGAAGGTTATCAGAAACATGAGGTTCCTATGTAGCCTTAAACCATTCTATAATACTTCATTAATTAGTTAATCTATCGACGTCATTAAATTATATATACATTACCAAATTCAACATTCATATTTTCTGCAATATAAGACATTGTTTACTTTACTCATATCATTCACCAAATCCACAATCAAGATTCAATCATAGTCACGACCAGAGATAAAGGAACTAGGTACAAAAAAAGTACTCCATTTACACAACTTCTCTAATTCTAGACTTGCATCAACATACAATGTGAGTCAAGGAAGGTTGTGTTTCCCAACCTCCGCCCCATGAGCTAACAGAAACTTGACAGTTTCAACACTTCCAGATGATGCAGCACACTGCAACGGTGATCCATTAACCGATTCTGCTTCTATATCAGCACCTTTCATCAACAACATTTGCATAAGCTCCTTGTTATCTGAAACAGATCCCCATACAATCCAACATGTTAGTATACTACTACTCAATAAGGACACACAAGCAACAAAATTTTCCAATGATGGAAGGAAAATAAGTAGAGAAATTACAACCTCTTTGCACTGCATAATGCAATGAAGTAAATCCCTTAGAATCACTCGTTGAAATTTCAGCACCATGGTCGATCAAATACTCTGCAGCCTTGATATGTCCCTTTCCGACAGCGTATAGCAGGGGAGTATCACCTGGAGCAGTGAAGTATACCAATACTAACTAATAAATTAACAGTTGAATGCAACAAGATAAAAACAAAGAAAACAAACCCCAAAATTGAAGGAATCTACATCCAATCTATGAAAAACATCAAATCCAGAAATTACCGTTTGATCCAAGTAAATTAGAATTAATTTCTGAGGCTTCAATAATGCTTCATTAACATTAAGGAACTTATACAATAGCTACTAGAGAGAGAGAGAGAGAGAGAGAGAGACCCCTTTCAGTTTTGATATCAACGATGACTTTCACCTCCTCAATCAAAAACTTGCACATCTCAATTATTCCCTTACTAGCAGCGTAATGCAAAACCCTCCGCCCTTCACAGTCATTAACTAAATCACATCTTTTGCGAAAATCATAATCATCACCGATCTTCTCTCTCATCTCTGCAATCGTCGATAATCATTTGCAAATCCACAAATAACAACAAAAAACCAAAAAAAAAAAAAAAAACAAATAAACAAATAAAACAACAAAAAAACAACTTTACCCTTGAGTTTTTTAAGATCTCCATCAGCTGCAGCCTCAATAAGCAAAGCATCTACCATTATATGAACCAGAAATTAAGCTCCAAAAACTTGTCATAAAAAAATGCTCAAAAATATAGCTATACACTCAAACAGTAAACATTTTCCGCGCAAAAAACTCGAAATCCTCAAATACATACATATATACACCACCTCTACATGTAAGCATGCATGAGAAAACATATCTAAAAGGAAAATGAAGTAAACACGTAAATAAAGTGAAATTCACAAAGAGGCTTTTCAATCACCATAGTTCTATACATACCAGCTTCAGAAGGAGTATACATGGCGTTTTGTTTATCGAAGAGTGTACGAATTTCACCGTACAAATACTTACAGTTGGCTGGAAAAGAAAGGGACTAAGTATTGTTTGGAAACCGTTTTATGGATTAAGCTCTTTTTGGGTGACGTATAGAAGAAGCTATTGTACATGAGCTGTTCTTTAACTGAAATTTTGTTTACGAAACAAGCGTCACAAACAGTACCTAAGTTTTTTTTTTCTTTTTCTTTTTGGGTATAACTTTTTTTCTTTTTTAATAAGTTTAATAACATACATTTATATATGTTTTTTTTATAATAAAAGTAAGAAATTTTCAATTATTGCGATTTTACATATATTTACTGAAGGAACGTAGAAGTTACGCGTTGGTCTAATGACTCTAATGTGAGTTTATTTTCGACTCAAACTTCTATTTTTACTTTATTATTCTGTCAGGAATCATGATCGACTTTATTTTTCTGCTCATAAAAAATTAAAAACATACTAAACTATTTATTACTTCATTCATTATATACTTAAAAAGCAAGAAATATTAATTTTAAATACATTCGCACTTTTAATGCTTATAATATAATATAATATGATGTTACGTTTATAATCATAAAGTATGGAACACATATTGAGTACAATTTAAATAATATAATTATGGTAATTCACATTTATGAAGGAAAAAAAATGATAATGTTTATAGATTACTATTATTTTATTTTATTTAAATTATATTCAATACAACGTATGGTCAAAAAATGTATATTACAAACTTTGCTAAAAATCCAATCTTAACATTTTTCATTAACGTTGAGAGATTTTCTTTGTATTAATCAAAAATTGATTCTCCAAAGCATATTTTCTTACTCGTGATTTATTTTATATTATTTTTATAATTATTTAATTTGATAAATCTTATGTATCACATGGATTCATTTGGGTTTTAAAAAAATTTATAAAAATATTCAGACAAAAAAGATATGGTGAAAAAAAGGAGTTTGTGTAATCTGAAATTCAAATTCCGACTAAAAGTCATAATTTATGTCAGTCAAGTCAACGATCATAGTTACCAATCAATCAACAAATGTGTGATTTTTTTTTTATATATCTAACTTTAAAATAAAGTATACAAAAATTTGTCAGATTATTGTATAGTATCATAAATTATACTATAAAATATTATTTCAAAAAGATTTAACCTGTGGCTGTGTATCCCACGAATCTCATAATATATGAAGTTTGCTTTCTTTAAAATTTCAAAACAAGGCGTATATAATAATGTGTTAAATGTAAAAAGTACTTTAAAGTATGATCGTTTTTCAATTTGTAATTTAAATGTTTTTTTATCCGATTGTAATTTAAAATTTAGAAGTTGGTCAAAGTGTAATCTAATTTTTTTCCGGCAATTTTTCCAGCGAAATGCACAACCTATGATTTTTAGAAAGATAAACTTGTCATTTCAAAACGTTTAGGTTTCAAATTGAAAAAAAAAAAGGTCGGGCTTCAGGTTGTAAATTGAAAAATGATCATATATTATATTGTTTTTGTCATTTTAAAAGTTACATGCAAGTCACATGATGTGCATTTCGCCGAAAAAGTTGTTAGAAAAAAAAATTTAGATTGCAATTTAAGAAACTCTTGAACTTCGGGCTGCAATCATATATAAAAAAAAGTTTAAGTTGCAAATTGAAAAATGGTTATACTTTAGGTTGATTTTTTCATCTAACACCTATATAATTTGTTAGATTGTTATATTAATAGTATAGGCCCCGTGTAATACACGAGATTTTATGAAAAATTAAATTAAACTTAAAAAAATTAGAAAAAACTAAATATTATTTATATAATAAACTTAAGTTTATGATTTGTGCAATAGATATCATCTAATTTAACATTAGATATAACAACATGATTAAATAATTATTTAATGATCAAAATATATGTCGCATTTGTAGCGGATCATAAAAAAAAATTATTTATTATTTTAAAAAGAACATACATTGATATGCTAATTATATTATTCAACTCACACACTTTTTTTGTCGTTTGTTTTTTTATTGCAAACATCTATAAAAACCCTCAACATAAATTTCAAATACGTAAATAATATATATTATTGAAGTCTAGCATAAGTTTATTATTTATTATTAGTAATATTTTTTATAAACATAAAATTGGAATTCATTAATTAATCATATTTAATATAAGAACATTGTAGGCTTGTCAAATGTCTCTTACAGTCTTACTTTTATATATATAAAAAATTTTTAATAATATTTTTTATCGACATAAAATTAGAAATCATTAATTAATCATATTTAATATAAGATTATTGTAGACTTGAAAAGTATATCAATCTTACTTTTTTATATATAAAGATAAATAATATATAAAATTTTAAAATTCAATTGTACGACGGATAAAAGATCGCGTATCAACTGTTCTAAAGCTAATCGTCTTTTCAATCGTCAGATGCATAGCCCATAGGTAATGATTGGTGAGCAGCCTTCAATTTTTGAACACTCATTCCACATCAGCATTTAAGAAAAAATAAATTTAAGGGTTTCAGTATAAGTTGTATTTTTAAATGGCCCCTCTACCAAACTACACAAATAGATTAATATAGTTTTGTATTCAAAATTTCATAATTTTTTTATAAATATTAATATACTTTCACTTTTTATACTTGACATGTGATGATCATAAAATTATGATATAGAGATAGAAATTACCTTTAATAGTATAAATTGTTCTATGTTATTATATGTTTGGTGGTATATAAGCTATTTTTTCATTTTTTAATTTTAATTGAATTTCTATATTTTATTTGTGAAAATAAAGTTTATATATTTTAAATTTAATCTGAAAGGTTCATATTTTTTCATTTACATTAATATTTGATATTACTATTTGGTGGGTTGTATGTATAAAGACTAAATTTTAACATAGATGAAATATTACGATCTTCGGAAAAAAAACTAGAAGTGTGTGAATTTAATTAAAACTCAGTGAAAATAACATTTATTATTAAATATATTCTCCAAAATTATGGTATTTTATTTGTTTCTAATAAAAACTCCACACTTTTTCACTCAAATCAGGAAAAGGGAAATGTGATGAATCTAATCATTCTAAGAAACAAAATGTATTTTCTACCATTCAAGATAAACATTTTTTTAATCCAATTTTATTTCACGGGACAAAAATACAATTTTGTTCACATGATATACAATTATTGTATGACATGTAAAATTGATTATCACGTCGTATAACGTCTAAAAACTCATTATTATGTTGTGGAATATTTAAAATCAACAATTATGTCTTTAACATGTTATATCAATTAACGTCTAAAAATCGACTATTTTGTCGTATAACGTTATGTTTAAAATTATAGACATATCAGTGGGAGTCGATCGGTCTGAAACTCCACCACCATAACCCACCATTTGACGAGGCGAGCTTTAAAAATCTCAACCTAGTCAACCTACCGGCAGGTTGTGGACTAGGTGGGCCAACACATTTGTTTTTATAATTATTATTTAAAATTTTTAAAAGGAAAAAAAATGATATTTGTAATATTTTTACTCTTTACTCAATCATATATGCATTGAATTACATGTAAAATACAATTTTTTAAAATAAAAAGTAGAAACTTCTTTAAAATTCTTCCATTTCTATAAATAAGTGACCAATTTTAATATTTTAAGCATCATCACTTGCATTAAATGATAATTTTTATCATTATCATTTATATCTTATTTATGTGTTAAATAATTAAAAAACTAAAAAAGAAAAAAATAAGATATTATGAGTAACTCAATATAGAAACAAGCTATCCCACCAAAAGCTTGTCCCATCGCTGGCCAACCTATCTAAAGACGAACTCCTAAGAGCATTTACAATGCTAAAAAAAAATTGAGTTATAGTTATCTCTAACTGTAACTTAATTCAGTACGTTCTGGAATGCACCCCTCTGATTGGCGTGTGCACTGCACATGCCCCACAGGCGCATGGACCGCATTCTTGGTTCACGCCTTTCTTGTATTTTCTTTTCTTTTTCCTATTTTTTATTAATTGCTTTGTATTTCTTTTATTATACTACATTATTAAAAATAGTTTTAGGATATTCCTTTTAATTTTTAAAAAAAAATTTCCCAATTTTTGAGATAAACAACCATGAATAATTTTATTTTTTTCTTTTTTCTTATTAGCTCAATTTTGAATATATATTTAATTAAATTTGAGAAAACAATAATATTTTTTAAAAAATCTAAATTTTAAAAAGTTGATAATTATTTTGTTCACACTATCGTAAATATAAAATTATTTTAGATGATAAAAATTCTAAAAATTAAATATAAGAATATTTGGACAAAAATGTAATTTGACTGTAGTTATCCAAATAGTGTCTAATGATTGGATAAGTTAAAAAATGTGAATTATAATTAATATAATTAATAAAATGATGATATGGATGGTAGGTATAACTCGAAATTCCCCCACCATTGTAAATGCTTTATGGGAAGGTTTGTTTTTGTTTTCAACTTCAATTTCCACTTCTCATTATTTTTGACACAGTTTACGAGCTTATTGATTTTTGTATAAAAAAGATATTCGGTAGGTCCTACATTTTGAATATTTTGGTTAGAAATTATATTTTATTTGAATAGTATGTAAGTGTTGTGACCAATTAAATGATGATGTTGAAATTTATCATATTATATTATATTAATTTGATAGCGGTGGGTCCAATTGAATGATGATATTTGAAATTTGAGTAGCACCTGATGCACACATGCACACAGGTTGAGTTTGGGTCCGGGTTGATCCGAATTTGCACACTTTTACTTTGTTTTTTTTTTCTTGACATTTATGTTATATTTGTCATACATTTATGTTATATTAGACATAATTTTATATCCAAATATCATACCTTTATTTAATACTTTTAACTCTAAAAAAAACCGTAATTTCGCCACAATTTGTACATGTTTACCTTTCTGTGATATTACTCATACATTTATATGATATTACTTGTACATTTATATCAACATACTCGTACATTTATGTAATATATAAATATATAACTAATATAACTAAAATGTATGACTGTTATAACTAAAATGTATGAAAGGTTAATATGTCTGTCTAAAAAAAATGTTAAGCTACAACTAACCTTACAAAAGGTATAACTAACATAACTAAAATGTATGACTAACACTACTAAAAAATATGTCTAACATAACATAAATGTATGACACATGGGAGCATGTTTGGATGAATTTGTATGCGGTCTGGTGGCGCGTGTGGTGGACAGGATCGACTGGAGTGCACGGACCTAGGTGTATAAAAAAAATTTTTTCTTGAAATTTATTGTATTGTATTAAATTGAGTTGATAGAAATGGACCCCTTGACATATTTTATATAAATTATATTAGATGATTTAATCGTGATTGGACTCATTTTAAATATTTAATTTAAAATAAAAGATGAAATTGAAAATGAATGTTTGAGAAAATGTAAAACAAACATATTTTTGTGTTTGACAGTAAAAAAATGAGAAGTTGCTTTTTGTGATGAAAAAAAAAACACCCCCTAAATGTTTGGCCAACGAGAATAAATTATTGCTTATACATTTAGGAGCTCGTCTCTAGTAAAACAATTATCGTATAATACTAGAATAACTATTTAAAATTTGAGTATATTTTATGTGAGACTGTTTCATGTGAAACCTTATGTTAGACAAAGTTCAAATAAATTAATAAAATAGATCAATCCATTCTGATGTTGCTCCGACTCAAAACTCCGGTTCTTCAACCCAAAACTCGAAATCTTGAACCCTGGATGTTGTTCCAATTCGATTCTCCAACTTCTCGATCCAAAAACTGATGATCTTGAACACGAAAACCTGCAAAAAACACCGGGAGGGTTCCCGGCGATGGGACTCCGACGCTCAAGTCAGAAAAAAGGAAGAAGATCCCTGTGCAAGTGTACGTGTGTGTATTTTGAATTTAAGTATGCATAAGAAAAAATAAAGAATGAGAACAAGAGTATATATAGACTCCCTGGGATATGAGTTGGTTGAGATTCATCCCACAAAATATGGGATACGGACTAACAGATCCGCTGAAATAGCGGTTAGTTAGGATCAAAGTCTGTCCGCCACATTCCATGTTAATCAGTTCGCTGTTATGACATCGAACTAAATCAGTTCCTTTTTCATTAGTTCGATCATAGGGCTGTAACTAAGTTCGCTTAGCTTCGCCATATACCAGTTTTCCCTTGTATCTTATAACTAAGTTAGTACGTCATCGTATTTCCCACACTAGCTTGAGCTTCGTTAGTTCGATCAGAAGATGGCCGAACAGCTTGTTTCTCAATACTTCAGCAGCCTTGACTTTGGTCTCAGTTCGGCTTCTAAGACAAGGACTCGGTTCGACTTGGTTCAACTAGGTTCGGTCTTTTAAGAGAGAAAATCGGTTCGTCTTAGTTCAACCATATCACATTCAATATTGACAATATCGATATCATATAAATTATAAAATAACTTCGTTTCACGTGAGGTTTCATGTAAGGCGATGAAGTGTGAATTTTTGCGGTAAAATATTCACCCAACGAGGCAACAAAAAATACTTCCAGGAAAATCTTCCACTAGAAATTTGGGCAACGTTGGGAAAAAAAACTACGTGGCGACAAATATAAATTACTGAAAATTGGGGGCTCGTGGGGAAATAAGAACTTAGGCAACGCCTAAATTGAGGCGGCTAGGGTTTAGTGATCGTCTCCCACTTCGCGCTCCAATTGATTGAGAAGTTTGAGAGAATGTCGAAGAAGAACGATTTAGGTCGAAGGAAGAGGCAACACGATTTTGATCTTAGAAGTACTGCAATTTTGTATTCTCAATCGATATTCCAGTGATATGTCATTCGATAGTGTAATTGTGTAATTCTTTATTTGATTTGTTCCTTTTTCTTGATTGTTCTTATTCGATGGAAAAACAGGAGAAAAAGAAGAGAAGGAAAAGAAGGAAAAGAAACTCCAGGCCAAGAAAAACAAGATGAAAGTAATTCACTCTGTTTTTTTTGCTCTTTTTTAGTAATGTGGTCTAATTTTTGCTAAATTATGATAAATGTGTTACTTTTATGATTGAATTGGGTTAAACTAAATTGAGTTATTTTTTGAGAGTTTGTTACAATTTATGACGAAGAGCTTGATTCGTACAATGATTAGGTTGATGGTAGAAGCAGCAAGAAGAAGGGTGGGAGTGGATTTCAAGTAGGAAAGAAAAAGTTGAAAACAAAGTTGACGGCATTGGCAAAAGCTAAAGCTTCACAGGCAATGGAGCTCGATAATTGAGGTTACTGTCGATGTGTTAACTGTAACGAAAACTGGAAAGTTCATTTAGTGTCGTAGAGTTAGGTGTGATTGTTCTTGGTGGTGTAGCTTATTCACTTCCAATGTTGACAATTTTGATGTTTTGAAATCAGATTGCATATAATGCATCTTTCCGTGTTTTTGAGTTCTTTCAAGTTTCAGTTGTGGTCTGCTTATGTGCAAATTTAATTTGATGTTATAACCAGTTGTTTCTAATGAGGATCCAGAGTGCAGCAAGATGCATTTGAATATTGTGTGACTGTCTATGTTATAGCTATAATACACATATCATCAAGATGAGCTTTACCTTTTTGTTTCATAACTTTGTCTATAGTAGTATGCCCTGCAAGCTTTACTCTAAAGGCGAATCCTTGCTAAATTTTATTGGATATTTGGATCTGAGGACAATATAATGGTTGTAGCTCGCTGATATTGGATAGCTCAAGCTGATGGTTCCCTTATCCTGTTTGATAAGTTTATTTGGGTCTAGCTATGATGGCTCTGAAGCAGAATTTATACCATCTTGTAATCACCATCGTCGTCTTGTCTTGTCATGCCGTTTTATCATACAAGTAACTAAGTTAAGTCAGTGAGAACCCTGATTTCTTGTTTCTTAACTTAAACATGTTTGGACAAGTATTTAGTGAAAGAGATCCACATGTTGTTATAGGATTTTCTGTTATTGTTATGTTGGACCTGTTAGCTGGTTTTGTGTCTGAAGGGTATCGCTTAGTCCTATCAAGAATGGAGAGTGACAAATATATATTTGAGCCGCCAATATTGTCTGTCAATGGTTAACTTTTATTCAGCCAAAATCCGAGGTGTAATTCTTTCTAAAATTGTGTTTTTAATAGAGTACCATGGCAGAAAAATCTTGACTAGTTGTTGGTTGGTTCCCACGCGTCAGACCAGCGAGTAGGATATAGCTTTTTTTGATTGAAAGTCTGTCAACCACATTGCGATGAAGATTTTAAGATGAGAATTATGGACCAAACACTCTCTCTTGTCTTGTTTATGATTTCAGTTTCTCTTTTCTATCTTTTAACTCCATGTTCTGCATTTCCACCCCACCCACTCCTTTGAGAATAAAAAAAAGAAAAAAAATCATAAAATTATATATATATAATCCTTAAAAATGACATAGTGGATATAGAAAATCAAAGCTGGAGTTTTGTCGAACGAAAATTTAGACATTCATGTCAAATGGATGTTAAATGTGAATAAGTTGCAATTACATTCGAATTAACTTAAAAGACGACCTAAAAAGATCAAATATCTGGAGAACAAAACAGAAGATCAAATGTTCATGTCAAATTAAGCAAAGGCATCAAATGTTCATGTCAAGTGTTTCATGGGAAAATTAAGCAAAGACGTCCCGGTCGGGTCGGGTCGAGTCGAACAGAAGTGGAATATTTATGTTGAAAACAAAAGGAAGAGAAGGGTCGGACTATACACACCCCGTCCATTTCTAAACACACCCCATAAAATTTAATGGAAACATATTTATATATACAAAGACAATTATCCCCTTATTATTTAAAAATTTCCAAACACATCCCAATTATCACATCTTCTTCTTCCCCATTCTCTAACACCATTGAAACTTCATCTTTTAATTAAGAAAACTCTTTAAATAAAAAAACACTATGAAGCAACAAAAGAAATAATTGGGACGAAGAATATTAGTTCTAAGAGAAACCCCATCTTTATTTTTTCGATTTTTTAGTATCATGAATACTATAAAAGTCAGAATTTTTTCCCAAAAAAATCGCGAAAAACGCGATCGGCCATTATAGACCGAACATGTTGCATTATGTTCGTCTTGTAATGGCCGAACAAACGACAAAATGTTCGACGAATGGTTGAACGGGTTGAGTTATGTTCAACAATAGGTTGAACCTATTGAGTTGTGTTCGACCATAGACCGAACTTATTGTAGTTGTGAAGCTGAACCAGAGCCAAACCTATAAAATTGTGTTCGACCATAGGTCGAACTTGTTGTAGCCATGATGGTGAACCAGGGTCGAACATAACGCGTTTCTGAAAAAAAAATTGACGTTTTTCCTACTTGTTTTCTATTTTCTCCTATGTTTTTCATATGAAAATTTCATACCCCATGATTCCTAAACAATTTCGAAATAATTGAATATAACAAAGATCAAATTTAACATAGGGTTTGTGAATTGAAATGTGGAATGGGGTGAGGCAATTAGATTGTGAATTGGGGTGGGAAATTTAGGGTTTGATATCTTTTATATTTAATCTAATATTATATTTGTAAAGGGTATAGTTGTAATGTGGTGGAGTGTTTTTAGAAAATTTTAAATTGTAAAATATTTATTTGGGGTGTATTTAATTAATGGGGTGTGTAAGGTAAGTTGTGGGGTGTGTATAGTTGGGCCCAGACAAGAAATGGGATCACTAACTCTAAGTCAGCTCCTTATCATGCACTACAGTACACAATCAACAACTAAAGCATTTTATCCAAAACCTCAAAGTGAGTGGAGTAGCCACACCCACACTCATACAAAACTCACCTTTTTATCTTTTCTCAATATCAGAGATGTAGATTTATACATAGGATTCCAGATTAAAGACTGTAAACAACTTGATAAATATTTGTTTAATTTTTTTACCATATGCTATAATTATGAAAAACATGACTCGTTTAACATGTATACTGTAATAAATAGAATTGATATAGCTTTTTACCACAGAAATAACTTTGATATGGAAAGGCCCAGTTTGTGTACGGCAAAATATCTATTGGCGTTGCAAACAGGCATTTAGTCAGAAAAAATCAAGAAAAAGCACTACGTTTTGAGATAAGAACACTTGCAAAGTTATGGTGAGTTCATCAATGGCTTATTCTTCTTACTGCTGCTATTATTCATCATTCCACCACTTTTCTCTCTCAACCCTTTTCAGTTTTCGCAGAGTATGACTCTTTGCATTCATAAAGTTTGTATCTTTCTACTTCTTTCTTGAGGCATTTGTGCATGGTTTGTATGGTTTTGTCAGGCAATGGCGTTTTTGCTGTTTTTTTCTTGATGGGCTCTGAGAATTCTGTCTAAGATTCTTGTTAAATTAAGTTTGGGTTATGAAGAAACTTTGTTCTGATGAGAGTGAGAGGAGAATTGTTATCTGTTTCATGTGTTTTTCATGCTTTGTTTGAAGCTGTCTTTTCTTGGTTCCTTAAGGTGTGAAGGATCTTGAATTCTTACCTGTGAACCCCTTGGAGTATGAGTGAAGCCCTTTTCTATCCTCTCTTGATTTTTTATATGTTTTGAATTGTTTATGTTAGACCTTTTGCATTGTAGAGTTCTTGGATTTTGGTTCTCTTTATCTTATGAGTTTTTAGTAAATTTTCTTGATTTCATAGGTGCTATTAAATGGTCTATTGCATCTACTTAGACTTTCTGAATATTGCTTACTAGTGTAGAAACCAATTGACAATAGAGTGTCAAAGCTAGAAACATTCCATACTTTGCACAATGCAGATATGAGTAATAGAAAGTCTAAACTTGATATTTAGTTTAAATTCATTAACTGTACTTATTGCAGTGAGATCAAGTGAAAGGGTCTCAAAGTAAATGCATGGATCAAAGGGATGCTATGACATTAGCAGGGTCGGGTTCATATTACGTGCACCAAAGCACAGGCGAAGGGCTACAAAGTTCACCTAACATGAGCCCGGGCGTGCATTTTCAATCCAACGCAGGGGGTAGCTTATCTCTACCAACACTACCTTTAGATACTTCATCAACAATGTCTGCTCATGGAGTTAGTGTAGGCCCTCATGCTATGCAGCAAGGCGAACCTGTGCGTAGAAAACGGGGAAGGCCACGTAAATATGGACATGACGGTGCAGTTTCCTTGGGATTATCGTCGCCCTCGATGTCTAGTCCTTCACCAATGGCTAGACCATCTCAAAAGTGGAGAGGAAGGCCACCTGGGACTGGTCGTAAGCAACAACCATCTTCTTTAGGTACATTTCTCTATCGTGCTCGATTTATTGTTAATTCTTTTAGTAATGTAGGCAATTGATGCAAACAAAATCTTGATGACTAATGGATAGTGTACGCACCTTTACAAATGTCTAATTGAAGATTTTTTAGTTTGTTCATTTACAAGCTCTAAATCTGTATTTAATATTTGGCTGATTTTTTAAAGAACTAATTGATTTGTCAGGTGGATCTGTTTTCACTGGAGCTGGAACAATGACTCCACATATCATCAACATTGCAGCTGGAGAAGTATGTCCAATTTCTTGTTATCCATATCAGCGTAACAATTGCTTTTCAACACGACGTTTTATTGTTGGTTTTGTCACAGGATATCAAACGAAAGATACTGTCACTTTTACAAGGTCGAAGAGGCATAGTTATCTTGTCAGGCATTGGCTCCATCTCAGCAGCAAACATCAAAATCTCGAGCTCTAGTGGGAGTGTCACTTATGAGGTGAATGATTTTATCATCAATTGTGATATAGGATAGTGTTGCACTCTTCATGTGATTGAAAAACATATCTTCATCCTTTTGTAGGGACACTTTGACATGGTGAATTTATCGGGGTCTTATATCAACGACGTTGATGGTCCTCATGGCCCAACCGGTGGTCTAAACGTCACCTTTTCCGGCCCTGATGGTCGTCTCATAGGTGGCCCCGTCGAGGGACTTCTCATTGCTGCCAGCCCTGTTCAGGTCCCATTCAAATGCTTTGTTTAATCAATAACAGAAAATCTCCATTGCCAGTGTTTATGTTCTATGTGATTGGGCTGTTAATATGTTCAGGTGATCGCGGGAAGCATGCTGGCTTTCACTTCGAAGCCAAGGAACAAGGCGGTGGAAGACCCAGAAAATCCTGGAGATTTTGATCGAAGTATTCTTGGCAACTCGGTTCAGACGAGTCAGAATCTGAACCCGATGGGAGCTTGGCCGGGTTCAAGATAATGAGTGTGTATATGAACGAACTTTGATCACATTTAACTGATGCTGGATGGAACCACATTGATGTTGTTTGTTAATTATTGCCTGAAAACAGAGCACTCTGTCTCAATGCATTATTTGCTTTCTTACATGACATAGGTTGTCCAAATGTACATCTCTTCATTACAAACCAGGAATATTCATTGCTTTGTATCTTGTCTAGTACATCATCTTATGCTCGTATAGTAACGATATCGTACTGTATATATGCTATTGCTCGATATGAAATGAAATATCAGGTCGATTCGAGAGAGATTATGGCATTCAAAACTGCAAGACACTCAGTTGGAAGGCCAAGAAATGCATCCATGAAAAGATCATCAACAGGTTGAACTGTAGCCACCCCAACTAGCTTGCATCTCCCATCCTTATCCAGTCTCTCCCCCTTTCCTCCCCTCATCTTTCCCTTCGTTTCCTCCGAGGTTAAAACGGTCTTTACAACCAGGGGTGGGGCCCTGTACAAGCTCCCTATTGAGAACCAGAATTCTGCCTTCAATGCCAGCTCAACCTGCCTTGCAAAGAAACAGGTTCAGAACAAACTATCATTGTCATTGCTATCATTACTATGATTATGTTACTATTACTACCTTGCCGGATTCGGGGTTGATTTCTCCTTGCAGGGACTCGGTGACTATGTCGATTTTCAGAAAAGGCGGCAACGGCAATCCCAGCAGCTTGGTTGTGGCGGTCGACAGTGGCGGAATGTTGACTTTTTGCACGTCGAAGTCAACGTGAACTTGGCCATCGGAGATGGAGGTTGTGGCTTTTCCGGAGCCAACACCGCCCTCGGCATTGTAGTCGAAATCGGGGTATCGAGAAACGCCGAGTTTGCAACCTCCTAGAGTCTTCAACTTGATCACATTGTCAGGTTTTGAGGTTTGGGTGATTGTGTTGGTTGGATTTGGTTGATATGAGGAGGATGTGGAGAGATGTTTTGGTCTGATTCTTTTGTAGACATGTTGAGGATTCAGAGAATGAATACTGTGGCTGTTGCATGCTATTCCCATTGTTTGGACATATACTTTTATCTATGTTTGTGTGTAATAATATGAGGAAACTCTTGTTTGATTAAAAACTTTGGTTAAATGATGAGAATATTTGTGGTTCCATGCTATTGAAATCAAAGCTTAATATGAGGCTACTATCCCGCCAGGTTGAGCTTCTTATCTTGCAACTCTCCTCCACTCACAAATTTAAAATAAAATAGAATTTAAAAAAAATTGCATTTTTGTCCTTATGAAAATAAAATATTCGATTTAAGTTCTTTTGAATCTTTGGCATAAATTGGTATCAAACTATCCTACTATTATTAGATTGGGTAAAAAACTTTAGGATGAGACTAAAGCAACCCACTCTTTTCTAAGCACATTCCAATTAAAAATATTTCAATTAAAAAAAATAAAAATTTTGAAAATACCAATTTTATCCTTTAAGAAAAAAAAACCCTAATCTATCTCTTCTTCCTCCATTTTTTTTCTATTTTTCATCTTTCTTGCTTTTTTAATGTTAAATCTTTTAATTTCTTGAGGAATGTAATGCCAACATAATTATGAATATTTCATAGATTTGTTAAATGTATAAAAATCGTATGAAAAACGCAAAAAAACGATCAAACTTAAGCAGTTTCGTAGGTCCTGGTTGGCCGAACATGTAAAAGCACGTTCGGCCACCTTGACCGAACACGTAAAAGTTTGTTTGGCCATTATCACCGAACATAACTAATAAAGTATGATCTAAAAAGTAAAATTGATATTATTTATTTTTTAAATTAAAAAATGTATAAATTTGGGTGTACAAATGGTGGGTTGCCTGTCTTTAGTCCCATCCAAAACTTTATTTGTCGCAATATGGATACTGAATTTTGAATTTTAATTTAATTGAAAACCCCAATTTTAAGGCCGCGCGACAATAAAACCATGAAGATTTGAGACTTAAAGGACTTCATTGCAAATTATATTTTTATAAGGATTAAATGCAAAAACGCGGCTTTTAACAGTACCAATTTTGAATTTTCCTCCTCTCTTGTTAGGGAAACCTTTCTATATGGAAACGTGAAATTTCTTGAAAATTTTTCTTTTATGAAGATGGTCTTGTTGAAAATTGAAACCATGAAACATAGAAAATGACAAACAAGTCCTTCTCAAGAGGACTGCAATACAAATCTTGATCTTTGTCTTGTTTTCGCTGTTTCGAAAGCAATGTGCCGATATTTATTCAAGTAGTTAAAAACTTTCATCGAGATAAAAGATACATCAAGATTGATTCTTGAACCAGTTGATCATGGATCACTTCATTCACATGTCCAAATATGAAGAAAGGTAAAAGCTTTATTACATATGTGTTGCATTACACTTGCATCTCACACATCTTTATTCATCAAGCTTTCTTACCATTCAGCACGATCACTGAATCTTCACACTGTATTCCATTTATCAAGCAAGAGACCAGTGAATATCAATTAAACCCTTATTCGTGTCCGCTCCTAGAGCTTTCCAGACAGCCTTGGAACCATCAACAATGTTGTTGTCACATGGGGGCTGAAAATCATGATCCTTGTCACACCCCAATGTTGAGTCACATTCATCAACCACCATAGCCTTAACACTCCTCCCATTAGCATAAATGGTGATGTTATGGAAGCATCTCTTCATGTTGTTGAACCATCCTGTTGAGAGAGCCACAACTGGAGTGTTGTCTGAGTGGAACTTGTTGTCGCACTCCGAGGGCCCACCACCATCCGCTCCTTTCTCGAATCCGTTGAGAGATAGAACAGCCTTTGTCTTGCTGGAAATGGGGGGTGAGCATTTGTAGATGTCGTAATTCTTGCCTTCTTCGCAGCATTCCGAGCCATTGTCTCTGTTGCATTGATCTTTGGGTGGTTTCTTGCCCTTGATCTTGCCACTTGGCTTGCATGATTTGGGCCTGGCTTCGACTCTCATGCTCAGGGTCATGAAGAGGAGAGAGAGGAGGAGAAAGAGCAGGAAAGAGTAAGCCTGATTCTTCTTCATTTTGTTGTGTTTGTTTAAGCTTGATTCTTTGAGGTTTTGTGGTGGAAACTTGCCTATTAATAGTAGTTAGAACAGTGGTATATGTTTGTCAGTTTTGAGTACTCTTTGTAGGTATGTGAGTTTTTTTGGTTATTAAATTAGTGCATTGCTAATTGACATAAACAAGAGTCTTTGTTAACTCAAGTTACCTGAGGTTAATTAATCTGTCTCTGGTTAACAGTAAAACAAGAAGAGAACCTAAGTGAATGAGTACAGAATCTCTTAATATAGATGATATCCATAGCATGGTGTGGGAATCACTAAGCAAATCTTTGATCATAAGTGAAAATCCATACAAAAAAAATGTCATTTTCCTGAGATTTTAATCGCCTATGTTAGCTTCCATTTTTAGTACATAATAATCTGATTGTCACTTTAGGTGCTGAATAGTCATCTTCCCTTTACATTTTCTCTAATAGAAAAGAACAGATTTGATCCATTTTAGTTGGTCTTTGCTGTAAGATCCATGAAATACTCATGCATTTTTTGATAAAAGCATTAAATTGTATGAAGTTTCTGAAGATTTAAGGAGTGTATTCACATCTAAGTCATATTTGAATCATTATTAATAGTAGTTAGAACAGTGATATGTTTGTCAGTTTTGAGTACTCTTTGTTGGTATGTGAGTTTTTTTGGTTATTAAATTAGTGCATTGCTAATTGACATAAACAAGAGAGTTTTTGTGAACTCAAGTTACCTGAGGTTAACTAATCTGTCTCTGGTTAACAGTAAAACTAGAAGAGAACCTAAGTGAATGTGTACAGAATCTCTTAATATAGATGATATCCATAGCATGGTGTGGGAATCACTAAGCAAATCTTTGATCATAAGTGAAAATCCATACAAAAAAAGTTCATTTTCCTGAGATTTTAATCGCCTATGTTAGCTTCCATTTTTATTACATAATAATCTGATTGTCACTTTAGGTGCTGAATAGTCATCTTCCCTTTACATTTTATCTAATAGAAAAGAACAGATTTGATCCATTTTTGTTGGTCTTTGCTGTAAGATTCATGAAATACTCATGCATTTTCTGATAAAAGCATTAAATTGTAGGAAGTTTCTGAAGATTTAAGGTATGTATTCACATCTAAGTCATATTTGAATCATTATTATAAAACAAACAATCTGGTATGAAATTCTATGTTTCTCCATTCATGCTAAGTGAACACTATCAAACTGTAGTAAAACTGGATTGATTGTATTATATACATAATAGGCACATCATATTCTTACATCATTTAAACAAGTATTAACAAACTGCAATCAAGAATCAAAGAGACACACTTCTAAGCATCAGACCAAGTGATATCCAGGTCACCCCAATTGTCTTCAGAAACTCCCAACGCTTTCCAAACAGCCTTAGAAGCATCAACAATGTTGTTAGGACATGGTGGCTGATAATCATGATCCTCATCACAGCCCATCGTGGAATCACACTCATCGACCACCATAGCCACCACCCTCCTACCATTACCACTTACAGTTATGTTCTTAAGGCATCTGCTACCTCCACTGTACCATCCAGTTGACAATGCAACAACTGGTGTGTTGTCTGAGTGGTACTGACCGTCACATTCCGAAGGGCCGCCTCCATCTCCACCATCCTCGAAGCTGTTAATGGTCAGAACTGCATTCGTGCTCCCAGAAACAGGGGGAGAACACTTGTAGGTGGTGTAGAGATCCCCTGCTTTGCAGCAATCTGAGTTGTTTTCCTGGTTACATTGGCCTGGTGGTGGCTTTTTTCCTCTTATTTTGCCACTCGGCTTGCAAGATTGAAGCCGTCCCTCCAACGTCTGAGCAGCAACGAGGAGTAGCAGAGCAAGAAAGGATGCAGTTCTGAGGTTCACCTTCATCTTGGATCTCTTTGAAATTAGTATTGGAAAAGTAGATGTTGGATGAAGAAATGGGATGAGGATATCTGTTTATATTAGCTTTTTCCTTGTAAAAATGCCAAGAAAGTGCTCAAAGCACTAAGCTTATTCTATATTATCATGTGTAATGTGATTGCAATTCATTCATATATTCCAGAGAAGAGTTCAAAATATTTGCACTAAGTTTATTTCATTAGTCAAAGAAACTGTTGAAAACTTGCTTATTGTGCCGTTGAAATCCATCTTTCTGATATCTTGGCCTATCTAAGTATGTTGAAAAATTTATGCTTGCTGTTATTATTATAGTCTTGTATCCAGATCATCATCTGTATAGATACAAATTGTCAGAAAAAGAAAAAGAAAAATATCTGGTTTTATATTCCATAGATTTCTGGTTGTTTGTTTAGTCTTAACAGGCAGTTCATCATCTGGAGAGAGGAAAAATAAAACAAAATTGTCGAACTGTCAAATATCATTCAATGATCACCATATTTTGCTTTAGTTACAGATTATTACATAGCATCTAAGAAAACTTCATTGTATCTGCAGATTGTTCTCAACACTCCTTGATGATACTGAACTCCATTGCTGACAGAGAATCTGTTGCAAGAGTCAGAAGGAGAAGTTTGAATGCAAAGATTGCACTAATGAGTTGATTCCCCAGAATACATGTAAAACTAGATCACATGCATATAAACTGTCTTATTATTTAGGCATTAACCAAAATTATGCAATTTTGAGAATCGAACAGGACAAGATTACGACATTATCTTCAATACATCATGTTTTTTTTTTTTCAAACCAATATCTGATTTTTTAGATTTGATTTTCTTGGAGTAGGCAATCAGTTTCTGGTAGTTGTAAGAGAGATTGCATCTTGATTTCATATGTTTTTACCTTTTTCATTATGTTAAATGATTTTTTAACAAGACAGAGTTACTAGAAATGCATCATATATGGAACGAGAAATTTATAAACAAAATCCTTCACATAATTCAAACATTTTTAATACATAATGTTACAACTGGATAACATATGAACTGCACTAAGCATCAGACCAGGTGATATCCAACTCGCCCCAATCGCCTTGAGGAACTCCCAATGCTTTCCAAACAGCTTTAGAAGCATCAACAATGTTGTTAGGACAAGGTGGCTGATAGTCATGATCATCATCACATCCCATAGTGGAATCACACTCATCAACCACCATTGCTGTCACGCTCCGTCCATTAGCACTCACAACAACGTTGTTAAGGCACCTCGACCCTCCACTGTACCATCCAGTCGAGAGAGCTACAACTGGTGTGTCGTCATTATGGTACTTGCCGTCACATTCAGATGGGCCGCCTCCATCTCCGCCCTTCTGGAAGCTGTTGAGGGTCAGAACCGCCTTTGTGCTTCCAGAAACTGGTGGTGAACATTTGTATGTTGTGTAAGTCTTCCCCGCTTTGCAACAATCCGAGTCGTTCTCTGGGTTACATTGTCCAGGTGGTGGATTTTCCCCCTTTATCTTGCCACTCGGATTACATGACTGAAGTCTGGCCTCTGAGGAATTATAGGCTGCAACAAGGAGCAGCACAAGCAGATATCCTCCAACGGTGAAGCTTTTCATCTTTGATATGTATTACTTTTGTATTAAGAACTTTGGAGTAGGATGCAAAATGGGATGAAGTAATCTTTGCTTATATAAGTTTACATGGTGAAAAATGCCAAGAAAGTGCTCAAAGGCAGTGAATTTATTTGGAATTTGCTGTTGGGAAAGTGATGTGTTCTGTCAAATGATCCAACTGAGGGTTCAAATGTTTATTTATCAAGATTTTGATGTCCAAAACTGTTACTAGTTGATCATTATTTACAGCACTGATTTTGACAAAATGAGTTAGAGCTTCATCTTTTCAGATGAAATCTCTGAAAACTGAAGGTGTGACATTGCATTAATACATTAGCATCTTTGTCGCTTTACAATCATTCATTATAAAACACACATTCTTCCATTCTGATATAAAATTCTATATTTTCTGTTTTCACATGAAGACTAATGTTGCTTCTTTTTGCATAAAAACAACGAAATCTTGGACGTAGATTTAGTTAACATTTTCTTCTCTTCCATTTTACGTGTTTTCACAGGGCATTAAGAAACTTTCCGTTTTTTCTTTTTGCACCAGGATACATTTATGTGTTTGTCTGTTGATTTTCATTCAAAAAATGTGAATGTGTTCGTTTATATGATTTGAGTACTAGCAAAGAAAAGATACTTGGATATAAAAAATAACAGATGGCATTCTTTAGCCTGTTCACAATACTGAAGAGTTCATAGGTGTAGATGATATCCATGCAACGTCACATGATGATCGAGAAGAATCAACAAACGACACGTATAGACCATCCCAACTTTATATTTTTTATGTCTGGATGTGAATCACTAAGAAAATGTTTATGTATTAAAATAAAATTGTTGGTTTCTTGATGTTTTGATTGTTTATGCTAGATTAAAGACACTGGAGAAAAGTTTCCCATTTTAGTACATTATCTGATTGCCTCTTTAGGTGTTGAATACTTAGCATTTCGTTGTCTATTTAATATTATATAACAGAAAAAAACTAAGTTTGATCCATTTTAGTTGGCCTTTGCTTCAAGATCCATGAAATGCTAATGCAGATTCTTCTAGAATAAAAACATTAAGTTTGATCCATCTAAGTCATATTGCAATCACTATAAAACAAACAAACTGTAGTAAAACTGGATTGATTGTATTATATATACATAATAGGCACATCATATTCTTACATCATTTAAACAAGTATTAACAAACTGCAATCAAGAATCAAAAAGACACACTTCTAAGCATCAGACCAAGTGATATCCAGGTCACCCCAATTGCCTTCAGAAACTCCCAACGCTTTCCAAACAGCCT
Source organism: Scutellaria galericulata (assembly GCA_946896805.1). Taxonomy (NCBI): domain Eukaryota; kingdom Viridiplantae; phylum Streptophyta; class Magnoliopsida; order Lamiales; family Lamiaceae; genus Scutellaria; species Scutellaria galericulata. The sequence continues at coordinate 13,684,769 of OX335798.1, read as the reverse complement.
TAGAAGCATCAACAATGTTGTTAGGACATGGTGGCTGATAATCATGATCCTCATCACAGCCCATCGTGGAATCACACTCATCGACCACCATAGCCACCACGCTCCGACCATTACCACTTACAGTTATGTTCTTAAGGCATCTGCTACCTCCACTGTACCATCCAGTTGACAATGCAACAACTGGTGTGTTGTCTGAGTGGTACTGACTGTCACATTCCGAAGGGCCGCCTCCATCTCCACCATCCTCGAAGCTGTTAATGGTCAGAACTGCATTCGTGCTCCCAGAAACGGGGGGAGAACACTTGTAGGTGGTGTAGAGATCCCCTGCTTTGCAGCAATCTGAGTTGTTTTCCTGGTTACATTGGCCTGGTGGTGGCTTTTTTCCTCTTATTTTGCCACTCGGCTTGCAAGATTGAAGCCGTCCCTCCAACGTCTGAGCAGCAATGAGGAGTAGCAGAACAAGAAAGGCTGCAGTTCTGAGGTTCATCTTCATCTTGGATCTCTTTGCAATTAGTATTGGAAAAGTAGATGTTGGATGAAGAAATGGGATGAGGATATCTGTTTATATTAGCTTTTTCCTTGTAAAAATGCCAAGAAAGTGCTCAAAGCACTAAGCTTATTCTATATTATCATGTGTAATGTGATTGCAATCCATTCATATATTCCAGAGAAGAGTTCAAAATATTTGCACTAAGTTTATTTCATTAGTCAAAGAAACTGTTGAAAACTTGCTTAATGTGCCGTTGAAATCCATCTTTCTGATATCTTGGCCTATCTAAGTATGTTGAAAAATTTATGCTTGCTGTTATGATTATAGTCTTGTATCCAGATCATCATCTGGATAGAAAAAAAAAAATTTGCAGAAAAACAGGAACAGTTTATTCAGACAAGTTGTTAGCGATTCAAGAATCGTTTCACTTATCCGCGTTGGCCAAGGTTCTCAGCATCCATCCAAGGACTAATAAGTAATATCTCAGCCAAACATAAGTACTATTGGGTGTTATGAATTTGTAGTTGATGTGTTTTACTTCATCTAGGATAAAACAACAACAGTATTAATTGATGATTCAGACCTTGCTAGGAGTTCATCTCCATCAATGTTTCTTGTTCTTTAACTGCTATTGGAAGATACTTATGACAGATACAATAGGCTTGTTTGAGATGCAAAAGACACAACATCTCTGTCAGCAACTAAAACTCTTGTTTTTCACTCTCTTTCTTTTGTTCTTTAAGCACTATTTCTTGTATGCCTGTACTATGGTTTCATTACAATCCATAAGTTATGTTTTATCCTTCAATTAGTGATATTGAATTCAACAGATTAAGTTATCAGACTGGATACAAAAGGCTAGATGGAAATGTAACAAAGGAGTTCTGTAATAATTTCTGCAATAGTTTGACAGCATTACAATGTTTTACCATTAATTATACATAGTTCATAAAACCATTAACACAAAAAACAACCAAAACATGGAATCAAGATATAGACTAGGCATCATCAGACCAGGTGATGCTGAGTTCACCCCAGTCTGATAGAGGCACCTCCAAGGCTTTCCAGACAGCTATAGATGCAGCAACAATGTTGTTGTCAGACGGGGGTAAGTAGTCGTGTTGGGCATCACATCCCATGGAAGAATCACACTCATCAACCACCATTGCTTTCACACTTCTCCCATTACCACTTATAGTTATGTTTTTCAAGCACCTCGTCCCTCCTCCATACCATCCAGTCGATAGAGCTACGAGTGGTGTGTTGTCTGAGTGGTACTTGTTGTCACATTTCGAAGGCTGATAGCCGTCTCCACCTTTCTCAAAACCAGTGAGATTGAGAACTCCTTTAGTGCTTCTAGAAACTGGGGGTGAGCATTTGTATGTAGTGTAGTACCTCCCAGCGATGCAGCAGATGTTGTCGATGTCCTCGTTACAGTGGTCTGGAGGTGGCTTCTTTCCCTTTACTTTACCACTTGGCTTGCACGTATGAACTCGGGCTTGTAAGAAATGAGGAAAAAATAGTAATGCAAGAAGAAATGCTTTCAAGATCAAGTTAGCCATGCGTACTAGTTTAGTTGTTCTGTATGTGAAACATGATACACTGGTTCATTTATATGAACTTTATTTCAAGAACTAATGGAATAAGAGTCTTCAATCTGATGAAGATGTTAACTATTATATATAAAGAGTTGAACCCTCTGTTGGATCACCTGATAGAAACTTCTTTGAGCACTTTCTTGGCAGTTTTCACTGTGTAAACTTATATAAGCAAAGATCACTTCATCCCATTTTGTATACAACTAGAAAGTTCTTATACAAATCAAAGATGAAAAGCTTCACCGTTGGAGGATATCTGCTTGTGCTGCTCCTTGTTGCAGCCTATAATTCCTCAGAGGCCAGACTTCAGTCATGTAATCCGAGTGGCAAGATAAAGGGGGAAAATCCACCACCTGGACAATGTAACCCAGAGAACGACTCGGATTGTTGCAAAGCGGGGAAGACTTACACAACATACAAATGTTCACCACCAGTTTCTGGAAGCACAAAGGCGGTTCTGACCCTCAACAGCTTCCAGAAGGGCGGAGATGGAGGCGGCCCATCTGAATGTGACGGCAAGTACCATAATGACGACACACCAGTTGTAGCTCTCTCGACTGGATGGTACAGTGGAGGGTCGAGGTGCCTTAACAACGTTGTTGTGAGTGCTAATGGACGGAGCGTGACAGCAATGGTGGTTGATGAGTGTGATTCCACTATGGGATGTGATGATGATCATGACTATCAGCCACCTTGTCCTAACAACATTGTTGATGCTTCTAAAGCTGTTTGGAAAGCATTGGGAGTTCCTCAAGGCGATTGGGGCGAGTTGGATATCACCTGGTCTGATGCTTAGTGTAGTTCATATGTTGTCCAGTTGTAACATTATGTATTAAAAATGTTTGTATTATATTTGAATGTGTATTGATGTCATACTGTTTATAAATTTCTTATTTCATGAATTGTGATCTTGAAAAAACTATCTCCTAACTGCTTAACTTTGACATAAGACTTTTATTACAATGGTTAATGTCAAGATACACTCCTAAAATGAAAAACATAGTGGGAAGTTGAAATTTTGGGTTAAAAACACATTCATTCACATATCAGATAATACAGAATATTGCTCTTTTACTACTGAGAGATCTGCAATCATCAAAGTAATGGAAGAAATAACAAAACAAATCGACAGATTCAGCCCGTTTAACCTGCATCAATGGAGGCCTAAAACATAAGCAATCTCTTAATATTTTACAAGAAACTGACCATCTACTTTTGTCCATGTGTAACAAATGTCACATTTAATGGAGGAAATAATTTCATGGAAATCAAATCAACAATATCAAATATTATGTATATTATATCAACTTTGATTCTGAACAGCTGCTTTAACCCCCCCCTCCCCCCAAAGAAGACAGGTTGTTACAATTAACTAGTTTTAAGTGTATTCCTGGAATCCAACTGTTAGCAATATTAGCAACCTTTGTATTACAAAATGTGACTCGATTTAATGAAGCAAAGACTGGGTATATTTAATGTAATAATCAGACAAGAGTGCTGAGAAATAGATATATTGTAAAATTTGCACACTTAAAAAAAAAAAAAAAAACTTGGTCTCTTTGGATCATGACATAGTTGTAACCAGAGATTTTCGGTTGAAAAGATTATATGAAATATAAATTTTTCATACAAAGTGTTACAGAGTCAACACAGGCAAATAGGCTAATATATCAGTCTCCGAAATGACAAAGAGAAGATCAACCATGACGCTTCAAGCAACTTCATATGATTGATGAGTTAAAAAGCTTTGAACTCTAAAATGGAATACATAATACTTAATTTGGTACAAGTTCAAAGCCTTGAGCACCTTCTTGGCATTTTTACAGGTTAAAAGTTTATATAAACAGACATCTTCATTCCATTTCTGCAATCCAATACAAATTCCAAAGCAAAAGAGAATAGAAATGAAGAACCTTAGAAACGTAGTCTTTCTCGTTCTGCTACTCATCGTTGCTGCTCAGACATTGGAGGGTCGACTTCAATCCTGCAAGTCAAGTGGCAAAATACGAGGAAAAAAGCCACCACCAGGCCAATGTAACCAAGAAAACGACTCAGATTGCTGCAAAGCAGGGGAACTCTACACCACCTACACGTGTTCTCCCCCCATTTCTGGGAGCACCAATGCAGTTCTCACCCTTAACAGCTTCGAGAAAGGGGGAGATGGAGGCGGTCCATCCGAATGTGACCACCAGTACCATTCAGACGACTCACCAGTTGTTGCATTGTCAACTGGATGGTACAGTGGAGGTAGCAGATGCCTTAAGAACATAACTGTAAGTGGTAATGGTCGGAGCGTGGTGGCTATGGTGGTTGATGAGTGTGATTCCACGATGGGCTGTGATGAGGTTCATGATTATCAGCCGCCTTGTCCTAACAACATCGTTGATGCTTCTAAGGCTGTCTGGAAAGCCTTGGGAGTTTCTCAAGGCAATTGGGGTGACTTGGATATCACTTGGTCTGATGCTTAGAAGAGTGTCTTTTTGATTCTTGATTGCAGTTTATCAATACTTGTTTGAATGATGTTAAATTATGGTGTAATGTTTTGTAAATCATGTTATGAATATATTTTCTCATTTTACATAGAACTAGCGTAACTGGTCTGAATCTTGAGAAAACAGAACAAAACTGAACACTGTTTGCCTAGTTATTATCACAATCTTGAATCATGTGACATTGATAACATCTAAAATATAAGTCCTACAAGATTCAATCCCGAAACGGAATTAAACGAGGTTCTATCCACACTCGATGAATCAACTTCTGATATGAGATCACAAAGAACATTTTTTTAGATTTCCTTCTTGTTTTTATCTATGAATCAGAAACAAAGATTCATTACGGACGTACTTCTTGACAGCCAAATATTGTTGAATGAATTTTAACGAGGAGCTTGGGAGTGTACAAAAACTGACAAAACAGATCCAATGCTTTTACTGTAACAAGCACTATAGCTATCTATATAAGCTCAAAGCAACAAAGTTAACAAATTAAATTAAATCAAGAAAAAGGAAAATGAAGAATCAGGCTTACTCTTTCTTGCTCTTTCTTCTTCTCTCTCTTTTCATCACGACATTGAGCATGAGAGTTGAAGCCAGGCCCAAATCATGCAAGCCAAATGGCAAGATCAAGGGCAAGAAACCACCCAAAGATCAATGCAACAGATCCAACGGCTCAGAATGCTGCGAAGAAGGCAAGAAGTACAACATCTACAAATGCTCACCTCCTATTTCGAGCAAGACAAAAGCTGTGCTGACTCTCAACGGATTCGAGAAAGGTGCAGATGGTGGTGGGCCCTCAGAGTGCGACAAGAAGTTCCACTCTGACGACACTCCAGTTGTGGCTCTATCCACAGGGTGGTTCAATAACATGAGCAGATGCCTAAAGAATATCACCATTCATGGTAATGGAAAGAGTGTGACTGCTATGGTGGTGGATGAGTGTGATTCGAGAAAGGGGTGTGACAAAGTTCATGACTTTCAGCCCCCATGCCACAACAACATTGTTGATGCTTCCAAGGCTGTCTGGAAAGCTCTAGGAGTGCCCAAAAAGGACAGGGGTACACTTAACATTCACTGGTCTGATGCTTGATGTAATATGAGAGAGGCTGTTTATGTCTGAATCAATCTGTGTTTATTCAGAAATAGGGACCAAGTGTCTGATGATATGTATCATCTTTTGTTTGATCTAAAGATTCGATTTTGATAATAATAGCACAAATTCATCAGAAATAAGTAAAACATAACTTGAACTGAAGTTTCTGAACAAAAAATGGACCATGGAGAACTCTGTATACATACTTATGTACACTTTGCAAATCTAGAGAAACATGATCAAACTATACCACCAAGTGAGGACAAAACAATCCAGAATTCAATGACTTGCAAATGATGAACTTACAACATGCTATCCGTCCTGGCAGGGAGCCTACGAAAGAAATTAAGAGGAGCTAGGGGCAACTTATGTCGAAATCTTGGATGCCTCATAGCATATAATCCAGTGGCAACGATCAACAACTGAAAAGGCACAGCGTACAATATAGCAGCACCCACAATGCACATGGCCATGAATATAACAGTTGCACGTGAATCTCGCCAGCTCAGCAGTGCCTGAACCCTCTCCCCTTGGGATGCCAGGTCACCTATCACTGTCTGGATCCGACCTGCCACGCTCCTTAGTCGATCATACCTCATCCTAACGAGGTCTGAGCCCCTCGAGGTGGGGAACGTGTCGAACTCCTCATCAAGCTCATCAGGATGAACTGAGTCAGCACAGGACAGCCTTGTGTTCATGTGAGGTGGATACTTTGGTCTGTAGCGATAGTTCCAAAGGCCGATTAGGAACATGTAGAGAAGCAGGGTTGGAAGAATCAGTTCTGGGAAACTGGTTAGCATGATGAAGAGAACATGGACTAGGCCAGTTGTGACAGGGTTCTTCCATATACAGACTTCTTTAAACCATTTCCCAACAGCAAATGCTCCATTGAAGACCGACATCAGCCTGAAGAAGTTTGCCTTGCTACGCCTCATGCTCCATAGATGTGAGTCAGCATCAGACATGTACTCAACCACTTCTTTTCTGAGAGGGGGCTCTGCACGGCTCAGTCGGGCAGCCACTATACTGACAGCTTGGTAACGAAGCGTGTCGAGTTGCATCATAGTCAATGGCATCTTGTAGTGCATTTTGGGCAGGAGGGGTCTAGAGTATAAACACATCATGTTGGCCATTGACGTGCAAGAGAATCGAATGGCCAAATGCAACTCTCCCATTTTCTTTACACCAGATGGATGAAGTACTAGCAATGGATAAGAATGGGTGTAGACTCGATCCGTTTCAAGAGTTGAGACTCGGATTCTGACCTTCCCAATCTTCATGTCTCGGTGACCACCATTCAAACCTTTCTCGCCTATTTGGCCATTGTCGAAAACACCAACAGTGAGAACAGTGGCTGGATCAAAAACTTCCCAAGTGTACTGCTCATTGTACTTTGGATTTAAGCTGTCTGTGATGGTTCTTGTTCGGACCCACTTCTGACCGTACTTTGCAACACAGAAAGTATCTGAAGTGCCTCGACCTTGTCTCGTCTTCATGGGAGTAAGAGCATCAGCATTCAGAATACCTAGCTCCAGAGTACCAATTGATGGCTTCCAAAGCTGTTTAGCAGATGGTCTGAGATCACTGCTATAATGTGTGGACTCATCAAGAACATGGTAGCCCCCATCAAGGCAAACACGGAGATGGATCCTGCTAGCAAACTTGTCTTTCTTAGTCTCCTCGATTTCAGTTGCACTTGGTTTCTGAAGGTTGAACCATCGAGAGTGAACTATTCTATCATCAGCACGTCTTTCAACTGTTGTCAACGGTATAAACAACCTGCCAAGAGCCTCATCCTTATTCACAGCCACACGATCTTCGACTGAGAGCACCAGATGGTCATCAAAAGGCTCAGCAGCAACGAATATCAAGTCTTCATTCCAAGAAACATTCATAGTTTGTGATTGAACCGGTTTTGTCTTGAAAACTTGGCTGCCAAGTTGTGCCTTAACATGTACATTAGCAAAACGGTTCTTCTCAGCCAGAACCAAGTCCTGTGCCTCAATCACATTAACCCGCACGTACCATAGCCTTGGAGAGTGGTACACTTTCGAACGAATGTGTGTAGAAGGGCCTGAGCTGTCAACGGGACTAGCTGCATCCGAATGCCAAGCATCAGAGAAAGCCTCATCAGCTTGTGTGCCTACCCAAACAGCTAACATCAATTCACCTTTCTTCTTTTCACCCTTCTTGTCCTCAAGCCTGTACCATTCTGGCGCCAACGGACTATCCGGTGGAACTCTAGTGGGAATCTCACGAAGATCAAATCGGACAAGCCCAACAAAGTCATCTTTCAGCATATCCTTGTCTTTTAGGACAACTTCCAAAACAGATGACTGTATTCTGTCTTTGGAGAAGGTGAACACTGTGTTCCATTCAGGGTCCTGGTTTTTCTCAAAGTGTTGTGTGACTCCTTTGTAGTTACCAAGCCTCACTTCGACATACGGATCAAGACTCCCAGTAACATCCTTGGAAGGAAGATCATGAGCCTTGACAACCCTGACAAAGAGGAACTGCATAGGCTCAACAAGATCATAAACACTGGATGGCTTATCCGAACGCCTCACTCTTCCTCCAACCACCTGGCCCCCACCAAGAAACGGGCTCGTTTCCTTAAGTGCAAAATCAGCAGGTTGTGAGGACGAAGCTGCATACGTGCTGACAAACTGCGGTGCCTGAGGCTCAGACCTCATTTCATTACCATACACGATTGGTTGCTGAGACGACACATTAGGAGGCTGTTGCCTCGAGCCATTAGAGGCAGAAAGATTATAAAACGTTCTTCTTGACCCCTTTTTGCCATTACTCAACGTGGCAGAGACGGGCTCAGCTCCCACTTTCACCTCACCATGGTTGGGATGCACACTTGAATACGAAGATGAAGTAGCTGTCTCAGGATAGGGGACCGAAGACCTTATAGAGGGGTCATCAGTTACGTACACTTTGAGGCCAAGCTCGCCTCTTGCACGTGAGAAAATGCTTCCCTTTTCCAAAGGGTAGTTAAACACAACAGCATCAGAATAGGGGACAAATGATGTGCCAGATATTCTGACCTTTCCAAGGGAAGATTTGGAGTTGGTGGTTTTGTTGTTGCTGTTGTAGACATGAGCCTCAAGGGTGAGATTACGCAGTTCATTGGAATTGGATACGTTGAAATAGAACGTCTCGTTCCAGAATGGATCGAGGTCCTTCTCTTTTATGGTGGTTCGGAATTTCTGATCATCAAAGTGAAGCTCCACAAAAGCATTGGATGAGCCCTGCCCATCTTTGGGCATGAGGTTGTGGGCCCTCACAACTTCCACTGCTAGCTTCAGATTGCTCATCGATTTCGAAAATTATGAGCTGCTAGAGAAGGAACACACAAAATCCAAGTCATTATTTGAATATAGATAAGTTATAGCTCTGTAAACAATCATTTATTATCAATGCGTTATAGATTGATTTATCAAAAATGAAAAGATTAACTTGATCACATATTCCTCTGTTCTCTTATCATCAAAAGCTCTTAAAACCATCATCAAAGTTATAACAATCAATCTTCTTGATGATACTTAGATTATATTAATGGAATTCTTGGATCAGAATAGAAAGATTTATGCATGATCTACTTCCAAACAAAAGTCAAGGCCAAATCTTGAATCAAGATTTCGAAATTTTATTGATACAGAGTCTAGCGTAATTGTTTCTTATTGTTTACCTTAGCCAATATATATTACTCCAATAAATAAATAACCACTTTCAACGCTAGTTTTTGTATCATAGTTGATTATTAAACAAGAAACGTATCAATAAAACAAGAAACTTATCAATAAAACAAGAAATCTATCAATAAGCCCAGATGAACAAGATTCTTGAAAATTACCACACAAAAAAGGGAAAAAAAAAAAGTCAAAACACATATAATCACCTCTCCACACCAAAGCTTGAGTCTTTACACTACAAAATAAAAACCCACCATATATAATGACATCCACCAAACCACAACCAGAAAACGAAAACTGTAGAGAGAAAGAGAGGCACCTGTTTTCTGGTTTCTTGATACGCTTCTGAAATTTTTAGGACTTGATGAAAATTAAAGAAGTGATTTTGGATTGTGGTCTTCAAATATATAGAGACAAAAACATAAATAAAAAGCAGTGAATAATTATGAAAGAAGATGAAGCGTTTCAAGTTTCAAGAGAGAGATGAAACAGAAGAAGACGTGGGAGATGGAAACATTCAATAATTAGTTTGAAGTTTAATAAATAGTAGTAGTAATAAAAAGAGACCCTTTATATATGCATAATAATTAACAACTAGTCCATAAAAAAGGAAATAGAAAAGAGAAAATTCAAGGAAGAAAAGGAGAAAGAAAGAAGAAGGTGGCCATTGTTGAAAAGTCTTGGACAGACTTTTATGTCCTACGTGTCTCTCTCTTTCATCTTTGGTTTAAACTTTAAATTAAACGCGGGTAGAGCCGTATTCCCATTTATATAATATTTATATATTTTATTATTTCAAATAATAATAATAATAATCATATATTGTGTTTTATGAGTCATCATACTCATGGCTGGTCAATTGGGCACCAATCGCAATCCCATGGTGTGCAAAGTTGGCACTGTTTCAGGTTATCAACGAGTCAAGCTTATTCATGTTTGTTCTTTAAAAAAACAGTTGTTGGTTTTTGTTTATTTAATAATCAAATATATTTATGAATATATTGGAAATAAATGAATTAAATAGTACAACGATTTGGAAGACAAATGAGTATAAAAGGACATTATTTTTTAAAATGTTTTTTCAATGGATAAATGTATATTAATAAATAATAAATTAATAATAAAGGAACATCAAATAAACATGTTGGTGAGCATGTTTATGAATAAAAACGACAAGTTTTATTTTTCATATATATTTGTTAAAATTAATAAATAAATATAAACAATCGCAAACTGAACCTGAACACACATTGTTAATGGAAGACTATTATTTTATATTAAATCTCCAGAATTGAAATGGTTGGGTTACTTGGGTATACATATTTTCCTACTTTTGGGATTGTTTGGTGTGGGGATTCCGATTTAATGTTGCGTTTTAAATTTTCTTAGTTTTAAAACCTAAACTAAACCAAATTTGTTTCAATTAAATATGTTTTTATATTATATCAAATTGACTTTTCAAAAAAAAAATGTTGTGATTAATCGATTGAATGATCTAGTTGTTTTCACCAACAAATATTTTAAATATGGCATTATAATAATTTAATTTTTTTTTAGAAATTTATAATAATGAATTTTAGTTTTATATCTTTAATAAAAATGTGTAATTATTTCAATACAAATGTATACGGATAATGATATGAACGCATGTGTGTAATGTGTGCATATAAAAGAATTATTTTTAAATTGATTCTAGTTTCTATTCTTTAGTTTTCAATATATTTCTCATATCAATGGTTAAGGAATGATTATCGATTACGACAAAAGCAAAAGAGCAACAAATATTCTTATTTTTTAATATTTTATATATTTCGATAATCTTCAAAATATGTGCCAACCCTAATTCAACGTGTAATTGCTCACAAAGTTTTTTTTTTCTCCAGATTTTTAATTACCAAAACTTGATTAATCACATAACAATAACATAATATTAATTTTTGTTCTAAAATATAGTGAGATCGAACATTATTGCAATCTTAAAATAATTTAATACCCACCTCTTATATGTATATGTAAAGATCAGATTTTTCGTTAATTGCTCGTCAACGTGGAGCATATCAACAGCAACAGACATATAATATATACCAACTAATTAATTATTAAATAAATAAATACGGATGTATTATTTATAAATAGATATGAATGGAGTAGATTAAATTTTGGCGTAATTGTCACATCAAGAAAAGAAAAGCAGTTACGACTTTAGAATAAACCATTGAATTAGTAGTAAACGTGATAGCTGATATCAATCAGAGTCACACGCTTTTATTGTTAGGCAATAAAGTAGAACACAGACCAACCTTTGCCACACATTTATTTTCTTGTGAATTTCTTAACTATTCAGGACAATAAAATCAACAAATTTCTATAGATGGAGAAATTAATAAATTTCATGTTATTTTGATAAATTGGATTAGTCTAGTTGACCCCTTAATTGAGATAAAAATAAATTCAGGGGCATTAAGGGAATATAAATATATTTTGAAGCTTAGCAGGTCAGATGAAATATAAAAATCAAAATTCGAATCAATTAAATATATAATTTTAGCCATTGATCAACAAGACATTTTCTAGTGATATGGCCATATGTGACATCATTTAGAAGATTCAAATGATTAACTTAATAATAAGATTAAATAAATTAAATGAGATTTCAACCCATATAATCAAGTCCTTAAAACGATCTTACTCAAACTTTTATTTTAAGCATTTTTTATGTGTACAAATAAGCATTTTTTATGTGTACAAAAACTTATCCACCTTAAAAACTTATTCAAAACGATCGTTTGTACACATACATAAGATCGTTTGTACAATGATTACAATAAGCATTTTTTATGTGTGCACAAACTTGAAGGTGCATATCTACAATAAACATTTTTCCATATTCGTTGTATGTGTCATTGTTTAAATTTATGTGTTCAAGATAACTTAGAATCATTACACGATAATATTAAACCTATTAAAGAGGTAATTTATGAAATTGCTAGATCTACAGTATATCATAAAAAATGGTCTAAGTTTTGTAAGAAAAACGGAATAAAAGTTAAAAAATTTGTAGTCGATGTGCAACATCATTGGAATTCTACATATTACATGCTTCAAGATTCTTATGATTATAGACACATGTTTTGTGAATTTTATCAAGAAAATACACATGATAACATTGTTTTATTTGAAAATTCATGAGATGCATGTCTTAATTTAATTCAACTTTTAAATTTTTTTGAAGAGGTAACTAGAGAATTATCCGGTTGTTATTATCCTACTTCTCCATTAGCTTTAGATCATTGTGTAAAAATTGTTCCTATTTTGAATGAGTATTCAACATGTCATATTTTAGAAAACACAATTATAGTGATGAAAGCGAAATGGTTAAAATATTTTCATGAGATACCTGATTTATTTTTATATGCTAAATTACTAGATCCTAGAATTAGAGAAGATGACTTAGAAGAATTATTAAAAATGTATTATAATGCATTGTTCCCACATTTGATATTGGGAGAATATGATGAAGTTGATTATGTTTTTAATCCTATTGCAGTTGTTGGTAGAGCTAAACATAACTTATACGGATTGTTTAAAGAATATAAAGTATTGTTTGGTGATTCTAGTGATGATGTAGTAGATAATCAAAATGTAGGAGGTAGTAGTCATTCATCTTCTTCATCTAGTTTTGTTGCGACTCCGGCTCTTAGTCAATTTTACAATTTTTATGATATTAGAACACAAAAACGAGCTAGAGATTCTAACCCTTGTCAAGAATTAAATTTATATTTAAGTGCTACTTTTGAACAAATTTTATTTGAAAATCCTATGAATCTATTGAAGTGGTGGTCAAGAAGGAGTGAAGGACTACCATTTATCCTATTCTAACAATTATTGCAAAAGAGATATTTACAAGTCTCACCTCAACCATTGTCGTAGAGCATGCATTTAGCAAATGAGGTCATATGTTTAATCCAAGAAGAACAAAATTGACGAAAGAGAATGTACAAAATATAACTCTTCTTGAAGATTGGGTGAAAGTAAATATCCGTCAACAACATCTTGATTTGTCCTATTTAGATGACGATGAAGATGACATGTATGAGTACAATTCAAACACATCCTCCTCCTTCCCCGGAACCAACATTGACGAATGAAGGTAAGTTTAGGTAAGAATTAGAGAACTATGTGAGCTTTGATTCCTTCATTTTGACAAGGATTCGTAGACAATTTCATTCTAAATTTGGAAGTTACACTTCCAATCTTAAAATGAAACTCAAGTTCTTTCAATTTTTTTTTTTCAAGTTTCAATTTATTTTATACAAAGGTGAAAAAATTATAATCTTTTAACTTCAAGTCTTCAATATTGTAGTATGATTCATCATTCATGATTGTAATATATTGAGTTGTTATATATTTTTATTTCATAATTGTAAATTGTAATATGTTTTATTGTAATTTTTTGAAAATCTTAAGCTGTAATGTTGTACTTGTACTTCTAATGATTGTATTTTATTCCATATATAAATTGTATTTTATTAATTTAAAAATTATTTTACTTAATTTAGACTTAAGAATTTATTAGAAATCTAAAATTATTGCACAAAAATTAAAAAATGCAAAAAAAAAAAAATTAAAAAAAAGACCCGACCACCCAACTTATGTCCCTGGAGCCCGGCCGGGTCGCATAACATTACAAAACAGAAGCTTCGGCCCGAACCGTGTCCCCGAGCACCCGGGCCGTGCAATAAAAAAAAACCGATTGGAACCGCCGGTTTTCAAACCGGAACCAACAGTCCGCCAGTTCGGTTCCGGTTCCAGCTCAACTGATTCACCGAACTAGCGGTCCGAACCGGTTGAGCACCACTAGTTCAGGTTGGGGCACACAAGAGTCCTTCTCTTTGTTTTATTAATAAGAATCTTGATTCTCCAATTAAATAATACTCACGTTGACTTGGGTTTCATTAGGTCAAACTGTTTGATTGTGGAATTATATGGCTAATTATGTTTCCGGTCCAAGTGAACACACTAAAGTCAATTTTACTTTCAACATTGGAAACTTATAATGTATATAATACGTTAATTAAATATATAGCAGTTTTTGTTTATATTTCATGTGGAAAACAAGTGAGCACATTGATATTCATTTAAAAAAAAAAAAAGAAAGAAAGAACGAACTCCCATTGGACAACTATATATAATTGCAACAAAAAGAAATAATTTTTTTCTTCAATGGCAATGTAAACAATGATCATAAATTATCATGATATCAATAGAATGTAGAGAGCCTCAAAAGATATTGGTTCATCTATCAATATCATTTCTCCTTTACCACACATTTTATAAAGATATAAAGGCATACAATAACCACATCATGTCCAATAACTTTGTCCATATATTAGAACTTCTAGTGAAAAAGTAAAGAAAGATCAGATGATTTTCCAAGCAGATCAATTGTCATGAATACAGAAGAAATAAGATCAGATGATTTCACTTTAGACTCAATAACGACAATCGGATTATAGGGCGCAGGCCGTTTTCAATATGCGCCCCACTTTTGCACTTAGGTTCAGCCAGAAATTTCACAGAAAAAACTTTCATCAATTGAAAATGATGATAAATATAATAAATCACACTGGTGTGTCATCCTGATTTTGACCACCCACCTTATTGGCAAACATCAACTATTTCTGTAAGTTGCTAGCAAATTTAGCAATGGGTCCCAAAGAGAGATGTATGAGCTCATGACTAAACAACGAAAAATGAAAGAAAAACAATGGTTTTCTACTTCTATGACTTGATGGTGCTAGCTGTGCTCTGGTGACTAGGCAAATGAAAAGGACAATTTACCAAAAGAAAATTATGATGATAATCAAGAAAAGTGCTTCAGATTGTAACATTAATAACAAAGTATGATATTTGTTCAATCACAAGTAGAGATGATAATCACAGTTAAAGATGACAAGAAAAGTAGACTAAAAGATGAGATGTAATTTTTCCAATTTTACACTGGTAAATACTGAAGTATCTGTGGAGTGTTGATCTCATACATAATGTACCAAATTACAAGAGCAAGAAATGGGTAATTATAAATATAAAAAATTCCTGTTAGCAAACTGATTGACTAGACATCAGTTACCTTCCTATTGCTAAAACTGACTGATAAAATGTAGTTAATTTGAATGGTTAGACTTTTGTTCATTGACTTACCAGTGTTTGTACAAAGCATTCCACATCTTCAGATGTAAACCAGTCTTCATTCATCTAAAAATGCATCATCAATATCAAAAAGTGCCATTGCATGAGACCATGAACCAAAATTAAACTTTACAGAGTCGCACAAAGATGAAGAAATAAGAAAACTTACAAAGTGTGGGTAGGGAATGCTAAACCTATCAGGAGTACTCTCTAGGAAAAGCTTTATGTAGTAGAGAACAAAAAAACCACATTCCTCGCCACTTTTCTGCTGCGGCACCTGGATATTTACCCAACACGGTGAGTCTACAAATAGACTCATGACAATTAGGTGTAGTAAGTTAGTAATGTAACCTTAGGAATAAAAAGAGGAATTTTCTTAATTAGCCCTTCGTTCTCTGGCCGTTCCTCTGATTTAAATATGTCATAGACAAATCTGTAAAGACAATAAGATGAAAACTATTAGAGATTATAAGTTGCTACCAAAAAAAAAAAACAAAACACTGAAGTTTAATAATAGGAAAGAAATGAGTCGCTTATCTCAGAAATACCTTCTAATTCCAGCTTCTAGCTGCTCGGAATTGGCCTTTCTCAGTGAATCTAGCAACAACATGCAACGGCTATTGGGATTGGACTTTGGATCTTCATCAAAGTTGCAGAAGATCAATAGAAACCAGTGACCCCTAGAAAATGGAAACATAGACAGTAAACACCAACAGGAAGATGGATATATGTAGTCAAATAAACCTCTTGATTAAATGATCATGATGTTAATGGTTTTAAATCAGAATGTTGGCATTATACCATTGAACTATTGGAACAAAAACATATTTCTTTGAAAATATGCCTTTTTTCTTAATCCAACTCAACACCTTGGCTTTAGGTCCTTTTGTGTACAAGGAAAACCACAAGGAGTCGAAATAAGTGAATGCATTCTTTTTCTCTGCCGTAAATCTCCTCCATACATTCCTACATCATCCGAACCAAAAGGTCAGACGATACCATTTCAGAAAATGAAGTCAGTTCCATACATCAATCCATATGCGAGTAATCTTACTCCATGTAGATTTCAAACTTTTCAGAGTCCAGCTTTCCCATCGTTTGACCACCGGCAGTGTTACGGTGCAGCCTCCCCGATTGTCTACCATAACGGAGAGAGCGCACGCAAATAACTTCAGAATGACTTGTATCTGCTTCACGTTTACGTCTTACATTCCGAGGTTTACATGGATGTGTAATGATGCCTTCTTCACAAATTCCTGCAGAATAGCAACCACATCACAGCCTCTAAATATCCAGTGCAAGCATCATACAAACAATCAAGCCCCCCCAAAGCAATTTTTCTGCTTATCTACCTGGATGGACTTACAAATTGGGTGTATATGATAGTAATCCTTCACTATCTTAAAACACCCAGATCCCACTGCATAGAATAATTCATTTTCCCACTGTCAAAATCTGAAGCAATGCTACAGAAAAACGCAAAATCAAAGACAACTAACACAAATCATGTCCTAGAGAATATAATAGCCAATGTTCAAATTAAAATAGGTATTCATGCATGAAATATTGAAATTTGAAAAAGAATGTAAATAAAAATTTATACAATCTAACTACATTCTAGAAATTCATTCATCAGAAAAAACCCTTGTCGAACTCCATTGAAACTTAACAAAGTGTAATCTGAAGATTTCGATTAAACCCTAAACAGAACTCAATATTGGATTCGCATAGGTAGCAAACTATAAGATCCAAAATTCAACAATAAATCCTTAAAAAATCAATAAAAAACAGGAAAGAATAGATAATCCCAGTGCTCGCCTGAAGTGTCAGAAACGACATCGTCTGGATAATCCGAAGCGAGTTCACACTGCTTTCTCTTCGCCGTTACCTTTCGCTTCGCCATTTCCCGTTGCTGTAAAATATATTGAAGTTGCAAAATCTGAAGTTACAAATTTTTTTTTTTTGGTGTGCACAACACAAACTTCTGAGGCCACCACATCTTATTAGTGTGATGAGGTGGACTACACATTAATTAATAGAGTGTGATGTTCTTAAAAAAAGGGTGGTGTCATCCCTTTTTTTTTTTTTTGACTATTCATACCCCAAGCTTTTCCAACTACACCCTAATTTTTTTTATTTTTTAATTAAATAAAATAAAAAATAATAAAAATCCAATTTTACTTTTATGAATTAAAAAAAAAAATGTGTTCGACCACCAAAGTTGAACGTGTTATAGCGTGTTTGACCACAAAAATTGAACACTCCATAGCGTGTTCGACCACAAAAGTTGAACGAAACTATCAGAATTGATATATTTGTATTCGATCATCAGGTGTCGAAGACGTTATAGCACGTTCGACTTTCGTGGTCGAACACGTTATAACGCGTTTAACGCTTGGTGGTCGAACACATTTTTTTTAATTCATTTCGTTCAACTTTTGTGGTCGAACACGCTATAGTGCTTTCAACTTTGGTGGTCGAACACTTTTATTTTTTTAATTCATAAAGGTAAAATTGGATTTTTATTATTTTTTAATTTATTTAATTGAAAAATAAAAAAAATTGGGGTATGCTTAGAAAAACTTGGGGTGTGAATAGTCTCACCCTTTTTTTTTTGTGTGGCTTTACAAGTCCCAAAAATATTAAATACATTCAAATTTTATATTTTTATACTCTTTTTTTTTAAAGGAAAATGGGATATGTCTAGCAAGTTTTAGATGTTTATAATTTTATTGTTAATTTAATTACAAAAATTAGGGTTAATTACGACCACTAAGATAATAAACACAAACTACGAGTCTACTTGACTATATGGGAGTTACAGTCAAAAGAATTTTAAATTTTTACAATTTTATTTGATATATAAAATTTGTGGTGCATAAATCATGATTTATTGTATTTATAGAATTTAAGATGGTAAAATCACGGTCAGACGGTCTTACGGATAATTTCCGTGAAACGAATTCTTTTAATTCATAAACCAAATTTATTTTTACTTATTTATATGTTAATTGTGAAGTGTGGGTTGTAGGTTGACTCGTTCCAGTTCCACATAACTTTATCTGTGAGACAATTTCACACCAGACTTACTCTATTTTTAAGGGCATGTATAATTAATGTAGATTATATGGGGCGGGGCATTTGGATCAAAGAGAATCACATATTATTTTTTACTTGAAAAGGCACGCAAATTTAACTCAAGATATTCGATTTGTTTTTAGAAAATAACATTTATACATTTGAATTATTGAATTGTGTAATTTATTGTAGTACTTAATCATCAAATATAACATCGAATAATTTTTTAGTTACAATACAAGTTGGGTGTGAAAAATACTCAACGTAAATAATAAAAGATGTACCAAAGTTTAATGAAACAAAGAAAATATCAAAAAAGAAAAAAAAATTTGTTTAAGATTAAAACTATTAACTATATTCCTACCTATTAACATTCTTAAAATTTGTTGTTCTCATTCTCCTAAATTAACAATGTATTTTTAATTAATTGAGGCAGTTAAAGACGAGGAATTTGATGGTTGTGAATAATGTTGAGCCTCAAAAAGGGAAAAAGAGATATGTGCCTTTCATTTTTCCTATAAAAATACCTATAAAATCTCTCATCCTTTGAATATTTCTTAAACCTACTTCTTCAACCAAAAAACTAGGAATATCCTTTTGCATTCTCTTTTCCTCTTTTTTTTTTTTCTTTTTTCTTATGATCACTTCTCCATTTTTCATTTCTAATAACTCCATTTTTTTTTCATTAGAGAAAGGCCACATTATGGTATGTTTTTGCAATTTTTACATATATCCCACAATTTCTTTTCATGTTCATGATTTTTTTATGATATAAAAATGATGTAAACGTGATTTGGATGTAAATAGATGTTGATTCTTGATTTTTCCATACATTTGTTGAAAAATCAAGAATACAGTTAAATTTGTAGCTTGAAATTCAGGCAATATTATAAGCCATGCAATGCAAACATGTATGAATTAACATGCCTGATTTTCTTTATTTTCATAACATGATTTGCTCTTCTTCATTTAGATTGTAAGTGATGAGATGAAAGTGTAAATATATAGGCAAATTCAGCATCAGGAATTGCAGTGAGTGATGAATGCAAGCTAAGATTCCAGGAGCTAAAAGCAAGAAGAAACTACAGATATATCACATTCAAGATTGATGGCAGTGTCCAACAAGTGATGGTAGACAAGACAGGAAGCCATGGCGAAACCTACGAGGATTTCGCCAACAGCTTGCCTGATTCTGATTGTCGATATGCTGTCTTCGACTATGACTTCACGACTGATGAAAACTGCCACAAGAGCAAGATCTTTTTCATTGCATGGTAATAATCAATCACATTCATATCGTCTTATTTAACATGATTCATTGTTCGTACATCATCTAAACGGATTAATTTGTAGGTCCCCCGACACTGCAAGGGTGAGAACTAAGATGCTGTATGCAAGTTCTAAAGACAGGTTCAAGAGAGAGTTAGATGGGATTCAGGTTGAGTTACAAGCCACTGATCCTAGTGAGATGAGTTGGGACACTCTCAAAGCTAGAGCTTATTGATTGGTTTTTTTTTTTTTTTTGGAATTTTACGAATGTTGATCTTTAGTTTTGATGGCTCTGTTCTAGTATGATCTGAACAGGGCTTGTTTAGAATTTAGAGTTAGTGTTAGAAGGATAAAACCATCTATGTTTCTTATTATGTTTGATGTGTTCTTTGACAAAAATATTAATGTATTAATGGTTGCATCTTTTCTGTGGCTATCTGTTTATCTGCTAAAAAATACTATGATTTAGATTGAATTTTATCTGTGATGGCAAATTCATGAAAAGAAACAGAAAAAATGAAGCATTATGCACTTTCTCAAACTTCAAAACACCTTAATCTCAGAAAAAAAAAAAAAAAAAAAAGATCATTTGTAAAATTTTATATTGTTGGGATATTTTTGGAGTTATTTTGATAAGACAGAACATGTTGCATAATATGACAAAGAAGTTTGCTCAAGAAAGTTTCCACTATATACATGATCATAAGCTTATCTTTCTGTGGATAAGATCATGTAATGGTTTTCCAAATAATAAGAAAAACCAATCTAAGAGCAATAAGCTGGAAGAAGCAGCAAGTTGCAGTAGCAGAAAGCTGAAGGAATCAGCAGGAAGCAGATCAATAGGACATGCACGTCAGGAAGCTGACTGTAGATTTCGAGAACAGGAAGCTGTTATGAAATAGGATCCTGGCGTGGAACAGAGAGCAGCATGGAACCACATCCTGAGTAGCAAGTAAGGAAGAGCTACCGCAATCTACAGAGAAAATAGGAAGTAGCCAACAGATCATTTGAAAGATAAGTGCTACTCTCATCCATGCAGTACGAGGAAGACCATGCAACTCA
The DNA here is from genome assembly GCA_946896805.1 of Scutellaria galericulata. NCBI lineage: Eukaryota > Viridiplantae > Streptophyta > Magnoliopsida > Lamiales > Lamiaceae > Scutellaria > Scutellaria galericulata. The sequence continues at coordinate 13,663,791 of OX335798.1, read as the reverse complement.
AAGAGGAGCAAAGCTATTTGGTGACTAGAGTAGCCACCCGTTGCATGAAGGTTAAAAATAGTAGGTGCATTAAATGCACATGTCAGAAACAACTCAAAAGTATTTAATGCGAACACAAAGAAAATCTTGGAGATCAAAGCTTCAATTCAAGATGAAGAAGTGTTCCCCTTCAACGGATACTTTCCCAACGGATATATTCTCGAAATCTATAAATAGAAGGTGTGGCTGACTGAAGAAGGAGCGGAACAGTGGCGAAGGGAAAATCAGATATACTCCAGAGCTTTTCAAGCTTACTCCTGTTCTAGTCACTCAACCTTCTAGGAGCAGTTTGCAATTGTGTTAGACCTTAAAAAATCAAGACTGTTCCGCACCAGTTGAAGAACCTTTTATTTTCTTTTAACCATTTGCTATGTGCTAGGTTATTTTAAGTTTGATGTACTTAGTTGATATAATTTGATCCTTGCTAAATTTTGTAGTTTTGTGTAGGCTATTTGCCGTGTGTGAGATTTGACCTAGGAGTCATGTGACTCTTGTAGGTGATAATTTGTTAGGAAAAAGTTTGTAAAGTTGAGACTTGTAAATCAAACTGACCTAACAAAGTTCCTCCTCAATGAAGAAGTAGAGTGGACATAGAAGGATTACACCACCTTCGAACCACTATAAGTCATAAGTGTTTATTTGTTTTTGTCTATCTGCATTGCATTGTTGCATATCTATCTTGTTGCATTTATCATAAACATACAAGTCAAAAGATTGTGATAAAATCATGTTTGAAAAGAAAACTTGTTTGCAAAACAGAAACTTTATCTTTGTTTATTCTACTGCATACTGTGATTACGAGACAGGAACCTGATTAGCATTGTGTCAGGTTACTGACTCGAGTCAAGTTACTGTTTCTCTATAGAATCAGGAACCTGCTCATAGAAAAGTTTTCAAAAGTTTATCAAATCGATAGAGGTTCATTCACCCTCTTTAAACCTCTTACCACTTGTGACCAACATATATCAAAAAAACCCTCTTTTGATCTTCAATATAAACATCTGTCATAAAATCTTTCCAAGAAAAAAAACCAAGTTGTGATCAATAATTCATATTACAAATCATTTAACATTCTATTACACAACTGAATTTTATCCTTCTTACTGCTTTTTACAGACAAGATGGAGTCTGAGAATTTTGTCGAGTAATAAAAACAGCCAAAACATTTCAATTGCTGGTGTTTTCACTTCTTTCCCACGAACCAACCTTGTTTGTTAGATTCTCTTTTCTCTGTAGGAAAACATGAAGATCCTCTGGTCCATAAGACGGGGGCAATGCACACGGAAGTGTATCTGATGGACTTTTCACCATTGAATGTGTCATATATCTCCTTTTCTGTCCTTTCACAGAGCAAACCAAAGCCTCTGAGCATTTTTCCATGGCCCCTTCTGGGACAGTAGGCTTATATTTCAGAAGATTCGCATATTCATTTAAGAGGTGAAAAGAATAGTCGTAAACATTGTTCATCACAAGATTTTCTTGAACAAATTTGCTCCCTGCCTTTCCAATCTCTTGTGCCTGATTCAAGAATAGACTCAAAATCATAATCCTAAGAATCTGTTATGTCTTATGAATATAGACTTTTGATATATGTTTATTACCTTAACTGTGTTTTTGTTGCCCCATTCAACTGCAAATTTAATGGATTCACACTTGCTCTTATGGTTAATTGGCCAGTAATGAATTGAGGGCAGCAAACTTCTTGTGAAGAAATCGTAGAAACGTGGTTGTATGATCAATGTCATGGAATCACAAGCTAAGATATACTTTTGACTAACAGACCATGAAACCCCTTCTACGTAAATCTTGTATCTGCCTTAACATTGTCAAAATATACATTAGAAAAATGGGAAGTGAAATTTGAATATGAGTATGTAAAGATGGATCCATACCTATGAATGCATTGGCTTGCTAAATCAGAACTTTTGTACCCTTGTTTTCTCTCTTCATTCCAATCCTAAAATTCGAAGCATAAAACATAATAATTGAGCTACAAATTATAAGCACATATATATTCTTTATTTCAAGAGGAGATATTATCATTTCAAGAAATACTATAGTGTTTTTCATACCATATTAAAGATTTGAGCTTTTGAATCGTGTTGATCAGAGGCATTGCATTTTACCAAGTCTCGTCTTGCAGGGCTCAACTTAATGTTTCCTTTCCAATAAGCATAAGGCTCTCTATCTTCCCACTTGATTCTTCTATTAGCTTCTTTTATATCCTCTTTCAGTTCTTCCCATGGCTTGATATGAACCTCTGGCCTACAATGTTCAACACAAAACATATCAAGAACATGAAAGATTACACGACACTGATAGCTTTAGGCGAAATTTCTGAGAAGAGAAAATGTTTACCAACCCCAAAAGGACCAATCAGGAAAGACAATATCATAACTTGATTCATCTCCACAATAGTGAAACAATGGTGGAGGGACCAAGGCATTTGGGCCGCTATATTCGTGTTTTTTGATCACCGGTCTATCCCCATACTCGAACATCAGATCCAAGTCTGGTACGCTCCCGGGGTACAACCTAAGAAGCTGCAATAACCCCCATATTGTCCCAACATCTCTGGTCTGAAAAGCATCTTTATACTTCACAGTATACAATCTGCCATTCACTATGGTGATCCTCATATGTGCCACATTCTTAGCCTTTTCGACCATCTCCCTCGTGATCCCAGTTTCTTTCCAAGGCCTTAAATCTTCATGAATCCATCTGAAGTAATCAGGGCATTCACCAGCTGATGGAATGTCTACATCTTTTGTCAAAGGTGAAATTTCCGAACAGTTGAGAGAGCAATCAAATTCTTGCGGATACATATACGACGAATCTTGAATGTAAAACCTCTTTTGCAATGATCCTGTGATAATTGACTGAAATAATGCAAAATGAGAGTGTTAGAACAAGCATGGAAACATCATCACTACATATAGCAGAGGAAAACGGCATTACAACGTCGGGCCATTGGCTGATCAAGCCGAAGATGATGAGGATGGCAAGAAAAAAGACAACAGTTGATTGAGCCCTCCTTGGCCGTTGCCTATCTGTCATTCTTGATTGTTTAGGCTTCTCTCAGGCAATGAGACAAACACGTTCTGTGCATATGATGCCTCGACATCAAAAGTCTCTTGTTGTATGCAAGATTTTGTGTATTTTTAACTGACACTCGTCTCTTTTTTTTTCATTTGTGTATAATAATCTAAATGAGTATACATTAAAGTATATCTGTGAATTGATAGGTTGTTGGGAATAATGTATCTTAATGCAACATGTAAGAACATGGAATTGATAATGTGATTGCGAAATCATTGCTTTCAAAGAGAATTGTTAGGATAAGACGTGGCTCTCATTTAGTGTTTTACCTGTTCTAATTTCTAATGTAAGTCTAATATTTCTTTTCTTTTCTTTTTTTAGATAAAGTATGAAGTCATTTTAAATTTTATGATTTGTGTGGCTTTATGAAAATTTTGAAGAACTCTTATCAAACATGTACTTTGACTAAGTATATTTTTCATATTTAGAAAATTGTATTTATCTGTCTCAACTTTCGTACTTCGAAAAACGAAAGGAATATCCACATCCCAAAAATAATAAATCCTGAAATACATCCCAAAAAAATGTAATTTTATATCTTTAATTTTTAAAAATTCAGATGTGTTTAGTTAAATCTAATATATTAGTGTCATACTTCAACCATTTCTTGAACTTCATGAATGTTGTTCGATCGTGCATTTTATTATAGTTTTGACTTTTGAGCTTGCATCTAGTGAAAAGATAGGAAAAAAATTCAACTCTTATAATTTAAGTTCCTTTCTTTTATTTATTATGTCATTGAAGCCAACTTGGATCGTACACATGAAAAAACAAGTTGTAAGAAATAAAGAGATGTTGCCCTTTTCAAGAATCCTTGAAACTATATATGCTCTTCTACACATTGAACTACCAAGTACATCAAATTAGTTTTTTTTTTTTTTTTTCGAAATCAAAAGGAATTTCATTAAGTGTAAACATCAATCTTCCATTAAAACCCCACTATAAAAAAAAAATGGATCAGCAAATTAACATACTAAGGGGTTGTTTTATTCTCTCTTTCTTTCTCTTTTAGTGGGTAAACATGAAGAGAGAGGGCTTAGAGTTGCTTCTTGACTTGTTTGTCCCAATACTCATTCTCCCATGCCTCTACTTCCTTAGTTGCTTTCACATTTCCATCAACAAAAGCCTTGAATTCTTGAGGCTCATAAGGTGGTGGCATTGTGCATGGAACGGAATCGCTAGGCGACTTCTCCAACGATTCATCCATGCAAGTCCGCCAGATCTGAGACATAGAACACGCCATCGACTCCGAACAGAGCTCCTCTGCATTCGGTGAAATGGTGGGCTTATACTTCATCAACTTCCCATATTCGCTTAGTAGATGAAACATGTAGTCGTATACATACTCCATTTTCATGTCCTCATGGATGAAGCGACTCCCGGCTTCACCTATCGCCTTTGCCTAGCAACCACACGATTCAGTAGTTTGTTAGCAGAGCTGACAATTTGAGCCCGACCCTATGGCCCGATCCAAACATAGGAAAGACACCAAAACACTAACAAAAGACAATTTGAGCCACTAAACAAGATTGTCATGAATCATTAATGCAAGTTTAGTGAAATTGATATAAGTTTACCTTTTCTGTATGATTGTTTCCCCATTCAACTGCAAATTTGAGAGACCTGCATTTATCACTGTCCCTAACAGGCCAATAATGCTGCTGAGAAACTAAGCCTCTTGTGATGAAATCATGGAAACGCAGAGTCACTAGCAATGTCGGAGAGTTGCATGCTAAAATATACTTTTCGCTCACCGACCATGCCCATCCTTCTATATATATTTTGTACCTAAAATGCACGAAAACCATATACAAGTATAATTTATTTATCTACATCAAATGGATGAATAAATAACCTGAGGAAAAGATAATTCAAGAACTACTTCAGTTTTTTGCAATCATTAAATGTGATGTTCTCTATAAGAATGTAATATAGTACAAGTATACATATAAAACCAACCAACAAAAGTTATGTAAAAAATTTATGGCTAAATTCTAACCTGTGGGTGCATTGATCTCCAAGTTTTGATTGCTTGAATCCTTGTTTGGACTCTGCATACCAGTCCTGAAGCGCAAACATTGCAAGATTTTATTTACGAAAAATAAAAAATCAATACTCTCTTCATCCCATAAAAAGAGTCCAATATGTTGTGAAGAAACGTGAACGAGAGTTACTTGAACGTAAAGGCGAGTGTTCCAATCGGTTTGAGGAGTGGCATTGCACTTCATAAGGTCACCCCTCCAAGGGCAAACAACTGGGTTTCCCTTCCAATATGCATAGGGCTCTCTATCCTCCCATTTTATTTTCTTGTTCCCTTCTTTTATATCCTTCAACACACTTCTCCATGGCATTATATTTACCTCTGCCCTACACAAATAAATAATAAAACATTGAACTATTAAAACAAAACATCACTCAACCAAGCAAAACTTCAAATGATAACCAATATTTAGATCATTCTTTTCCTATTGTGATTAGGGCTGGGCAAAAATACCGAAATTTTTGGTATACCGCACATACCGTGCCGAAAAATACCGAAAATGTCGAAAATTTCGGTATGGTATGAAACCGTACCGAAATTTTCGGTACGGTATCGGTATGGCGAGCAAGAATTTTTCGGTATTTCGGTATATACCGAAATATATTAATATTAATAATATATATATTAATATTAATAATATATATTATTAATATTAATATATTTCGGTAATTTTCGGTAATATTCGGTAGTTTCGGTAAATTTCGGTACGGTATGACGGTAAATTTCGGTATACCGAAAAATTCGGTAATTCAGCATCAAACGGTATAAGCTATCAACATACCGAAATTTCGGTATGGTATCGGTATGTTTTTTGGCATACCGAAAATTTCGGTACGGTATATGGTATGGTATAAAATTTTCGGTATACCGTACCAAACCAACCCTAATTGTGATCACAAAACATGTCAAAAATAACAGTCATAAACTTTGGTCATGTATTGAGTTGAATTTCGTATTTCGTTTCATTAACCTACTATCATGTTGATCTCTAGTAAAATGTGGTACATAGGAGAATTATACCATGTTTGAATCCATATATGCTTTTATGCATTTCATTACACAATATGAACTGCATTTAATCATAAAAGAACCTAAATTTCATACCTCTTAATTCGAGTTTGATACTCAAAACTACGTAGTTTTGACTAGTTGCAATTCGCGCATTAAGAAAAGTAAATTAATAAACCAAAAAAAAAAATTGAAGTTAGAATTAAAAAGCATTACCAGCCCCAAAACGACCAATCAGGAAAGACGATATCCAAGCTCTGTGAATCGGAGCAGTACTTGAACAGCGGCGGCGGCTCCGATCCCGGTTGCCGGAAGTGCTTTGCTGGTACGACAGGCCTGTCATCGGAGTCAAACATCAGCTCCAAATCAGGCAATTTTCCAGGGTACCACCGCGCTAGCTGCGCAATCCCCCACATGGTGAATAAAGCGCGTGATTGAATCGATTGCCGGTATTTGGTCACGTAGATCTTCCCGTCCAAAATCGTGAGTTTGAAATGCGCTGTTTTCTGCGCTTTTGCCACCATCTCTTTCGTAATTCCCGTCTGTTTCCAGGGCCTGAGGTCTTCGTGGATCCATCGGAAATACTCCGGGCAGGCTGCTGATTCCGACGGGGTATTTGCAGGCTCGTATGTGTTCGGGTAGTTTCTCGGGCAGGTGGTGGTGCGATTCCATGCAGCGCAGTCTAGGGGGATCTCGAGGGTATTCCTGGTTTTTTTGGTAAATACTTCAGGGACTTTTTGGAAAGAGTATCCTGTATATTTACCCTAAAAAACAATAAAATTAAATTAAATAGTTCCATAACATAATAAATAAATAATTCTAAAATTTGAAGTCTTTAATCGAACCCCAGTGGAGATTCTGAGGTTAGATTAGTGGTGTTCAGATGGTTTAAAAAATTGAAACCAAATTGAAATCGAATCGGGATCAACGGTTCAGAAAATTATTGATCCGGTTTCGATTCTAAATCGGAACCGTGAGCCGTGATTTGACGGTTCGATTTTGATTTGGAGTAACAGGGACCGACTGTTTGAACCGTCGATTTATCTATTTTTTAAATTTTTTATATTATATATAAATAATATTATGTATTTATGTTATTTTACTCTTTCATTTTAAGTTGTATTGATTATTATTCTTAATTTGTATTATAAGTTGTAATTTTTGTAGGTATATGATTTGTATTTCGTTGTACTTAAACTGTAATTGTAATATTTTATATTAAAGTTGTGACTTATAAATTGTAATGTTGTGTTGTTCTAGTTTTTCATTTATATCAAATTATCAACTCTAACAAAATTATTATGTTGTAATATATGAATAAATGTAATATTTATATGCAAATTTAATTTAAAATTAATTTTAAAAAAAGGAATATTGAAACTGGTCAAACCGGCTATTTAAATCGGAACCGCCGGTTTACAAACCAAAAACGAAATCGAAATCTCCACGATTCAATTTCGGTTTAGCAATTCACGGTTTGTCAAACCGACAATTCATAACGGAAACCGACGATTCGAACCGTTTGAACACCACTATAATTGTTAACAAAAATTATTGTACATAATATGAAATTATCTGTAAATTAAATTTGGTGTTATAAATTAATCCATTGTGTGCTTCACATACATTGATAATCTAATCATTATTTATATAATAAAAATAACAAGATTAGATTTGAAAAAAATTTCATTTCACAGTAGTGGAAGATTCAAAAAATTCACTTTCAATGAATAAAATTTCTTATTTTTTCCGATGAATATGGAAAACAAAATTCAATGTATTTCACATACTTACGGAAACTATTTGACCGTAATTAGGCAACCAGAGTGAATTTATGAGACAGCTATTAATGCACACATAATAAACTACTATTAAATATTAAACACATAAACATTTGAAAATAATAAAAGGAAAATCACGATTTTTAGGTTGCATTGCAGATCGAAGTGCTAGTAGATTTTCCGATGACCTGAAAGTCATCATCCAATGGCAATGATTTGAGTTTACGAGCTTAGTTTTTTGAAATAATATGATTCTTGTGAGATCATCTCCCCACAAATTCAATTCCATGTTGTGGATCCGTCTACAATTCATAACTCACATTAACTTATAAAAATTGTTATAAATTATGGATAGTGGAGCTTATTCTCACATAATTATATATGTAAAACAATTTCCTAAGTTTTTACTTTTAGACCTCGAATTTACGAGATTTCATTGCACATTCCGTTAGTCATAAGGACTTTTAATCAAGGTACACTTAATTAATGTGGATTAATAACTTCTCATTTTAGGCTGGAACACACGATATTCTTGAAATTTAATTTATTTATTTTTTGGGGAAAAAACTCGCGATTAGAGAACTGCTCGTTAATTATTAGCCTATCGTGTATCAGTTGATTTCTATCTTAGACGAGCAGCCAATCAACATGTTGCTACAAAAAAACAAAATATTCGCTATTCACGATTCACGCAGCAAATAATGTAGGTGTATTTTATATTTTAATTGACCCACAAATTTTTTCTTATATTATTAAGAATGTGACATCGAAATAATATCTTTTTCAAATCTCTTGAAAGTTCCAAGTGTATTATTAAATTAAGCTCATTGACCTTCTATCACTAATTAATTCCAAGTTAGATAACCTATGAGGCAGATTATTTACAGGGCGAATGTCCTTGTCAAAAAAAAAATAGTAATAATAAATAAAAAGTTTAATTACGCACAGTGAATTGAACCAAAAGAATTATCATGAACTAAGACAATTTAAAATATGATTAATATATAGTCTCCCAATATAAAGAAGAGGCCAATATTTAATTTGAGAGAGAGAGAAATAGGAGGAAGAGGAAGAAGAAAGATTATTTCTCTCTTGTCGACTAAAATCAATAAAATATGATTAATATATAGTCTCCCAATATAAAGAAGAGGCCAATATTTAATTTGAGAGAGAGAGAAATAGGAGAAGGAAGAAGAAGAAAGATTATTTCTCTCTCTTGTCGACTAAAATCAATAAATAATCTCAGTAATTTCTCTCACAAACATGTTGCTTTAATAATAAGAAAATCTGAAACCATTCATCTTCACCAGAAACTCAGAATAAATCCTAATAGAGTTTTTCTTAACACATTATTCACACACACAATGAAACAACATATTCATGCCTTATTTTTTAAGCTTATTCAGAAAATTCATGAGAAGAGTTGAACAGGTAAAAGAATACTTACAAGGTCAATCCAGCAGGCTAGAACGAGCAACGAAATGAAAACGAAAACGAAGACGAAGAGAAGTGGAGATGTTGAAGAAGCTCCTTTCTTTAAGGCTCTCCACAACCTCAATCCAAAAGAACGCCTTTGAAAAGCTGGTCTTAGCCAGAACATTTTCATCAGCTTCTCTTCATGCCCTTTCATTCTCCTTATATAACTTCTGCTAATCACTTTATGATCAATGCTTTTTACCTTTCAACTATGCATCCAAGTCTTACATGCATATATGTATCAGAAATCCACACCTTATGGATGTGTTTTGTGTGTGTTTTGGGTAGATTGTGTAGAGTTAATAAGGGAGATGGATTTTTAGTCTAAACTAGAAATGGAAACTTAAAAGGGTTGGAATATGAATACTTTTTTGCTGCCATTTTAGAAGATAAGAAAATATTATACTCCTTTTGTCCCAAAGTTTCTATAACCATGACTTTTTTTTTCTCTTGGAAGAATGGAGGATATGTGTTGAATAGTATATGGGTTTAAGATTAAATATTAGAAAAATGCATCTAATTTCTAGAGTGCTATTCACGTTGATTTCCCATCGGTTAAGATTAATTTACTAGTTTGACCCTCCAGAAATTATGCCAAGGAATGCCAGTTGGATTGTCTCATCTGTATTAAGTAAACTGGAATAAACTGTATTAAATATTTACAGGGCCAATTAATACTGATATTATACTCTAAAAAAATATAATGGTATGAACTGGTAGTAAACTAGAAAAGGAAAGTTTACTTTACAATGATAATAGAATATGAGCAATTCATAAAATGAAAACAAATTTAAAAAATTCTTAAACTACTAATAGACCAAATATCAAGGTGATTTTTGTAATCAGTGCTTTGTTTATATTTCAAACTTCACAAAATTTAAGCTCAAACTGATGATCAAGACTCCATTGACATATAGAGAGACAAACACTATAATAAGTGAGAAACACATATCGATGCAATTGGGAAAATTGGAAATTAGTGGTTTCTCAATGAAGGATTACGAATTTCTTAACAAATTCCGCAGAAAATGCAATCAAGTGAAAGTGAAGCAAAGTGTAAAGTGTGATACTAGGAGTTAAACATGTGAATAATCCCCCATTCCTGCAAAATGCTGCTGTATACAAGAAGCAAGAGGCATAACCTGGAAAAGTGGCAACATCACATGATAGTCATTTCCTGTTAAGGTTAAACAAATGCTCCATCCTTCAAACTGCAGCATGAACGAGAACTAATAAAAGATGAGCGGACCAATATAGTTAGATGCATATGAATGAGCACATATAATTAAAGAAAAGAGATCACAGAAGGCTTACTATAGATTTGCATGGTCTTAAAGAATAGTATGTAAGCGTGCAACTGAAGTCAAGTTGAAGTCCAGCGCCAGCAATAGCAAATGAACAACTAATGAGGTAAGGGAGCAAGAAATACCTGAGGGAACTTGTAGCATGCCCCAAGTAGAAGCAGCATACAATTCGGTTTACATTTCAAGTACATCCACTGCAATGATCTTTTCCAAATTGAAACACGCTGATGAAGCTCAGGCCAAATGCCAGTAACATTTATTTGCGAAATGAAGCACATAAGTAAATGAAATCAAATTCCTATGAGCATAATATATTGCATACTCACTTCAGTATATCTTAAAAATTAAGTACAATATACCAGGTCATTTTTTCAATTGTTACAACAGAAGTCAGTAATCATAAATTAGTTGCAACACCCTGTGGTTTGCTCTAATGCCTCTCATATGAAAAGGACTCAAAATTTTGGGGTTTCAAAAGCCAGTTTCTAAAATGTGGGCTAGCTCTAAAGGCCTTTGAAGCTGCATGATATTCTTCAGCCCATCCCTGCAATAGAGAAATCATATGCTTCAAAATGAACCCCTTAATATTTTTAGGTACAAGAGCGATATATACATGGAAAATTGAAAATGTTGTTGAACACAATTGCTTGACAAGGATTAACAACTTGTACACTCATTCTGAAAGCCTCCAGAAATCTACAGTTACGCATAAACTTCATGCTGAATATATATATGATGCACTTGGTTCCTAGTGTCAGGAACTCTACCAGTAGATATGCACAAAGCTGACAACATGTACAATAATGTACCTTGAGTTCTCGATAAGTGATTTCACTGATGCAGCACTCCGGTGAGCAATCTTGCTTGAGTGATACAAATAACTCCAACAAGCGCTTTCTGAGGACAAAGGATTCAGTGGAGTAACAAATGATTGGGCTCTGGTAGATAAGTTTAAATGTTTAATCATAAAGAGCACCTAGACAGTTCTTGTAGAGATTGTGTTTTTCCTCTAAAAAAAATCCTCCAGTTCTGCAAGAATAGGGCATGTGTTTGGCCCAATAAAGCTAATTATCTTCAGTTCAAGGTCAGTTCAAAGATTTATTTGGTGTTTAAGCCAGGTAGTTGTTGATTTCAACAGTCACAAAATGCAATGAGGTGGTATACAAAGTGGGAAGAGATGGGGTAACTTGCCCATACTGAGATCCATATTGCCCAAATCCATTAAGGCTATAACATATAGGATTTGGTACCCCAATAAAAACCAGAAAACAAAAAAATTGAAGAGAAGCACATGTGATAACAACAAATTAATACATCACTAACTACAAAGCCAAATTAACTGTGTCCTGCACATATGTAATGAAGGACTTGTCCATATTGTATGCCACTCAGAAATATGCTAACTTTTTTTTTCCTGGTTCTAGTCTCTAAATTTTAACTGTTCTTACTTGCATAAAGATGACTCTGTAGATGGATGCATTGCACCTTTTGCAGAGGTTCCCTGTTTTCTACCAGTTGTTCCAAGAATGACTTCATGCAGGCCAGATTTATTCCAACATATTGAATAACTGCAAATAAAGAAAACATGACACACACAACACAAATGGCAAGAACAAAATAGTTTTCAAAATCACGGATTATGTTTGACAAGCCACCCGCATGTTATGGTTTCAAGGGCAGTCTCAGAATGTTGGAATTCCTTAGGTGGCACAGGAGCCACATGAATGAGTGGCTGTCAACAACAAAGAAAATAAAACCTAAGAAGTCAAATTCAAATTTCAGTATAATGTCGTATGGCCAAAAGGGCGGGATGATTCAAATTATGACCTTATTCACTTGAAAGGGTTCCATCAGCTTGTTGGACAACAGAACAATCCGCTCATGTAAAGATCTTCTGAGGTGATCAGCTACAAGATAGTTTGCAGAATCAAATTGCGATAGACCCACAGTTACAGAGGAAATATAAACTGGTTCCAGAAAGCAGGAAAGCAAAGCTCCTGTACATCAATAAATATGTCAATGAAAAATACGCTGAAATGAGTTCCAGAATAAGTTAAATTAACGTGATTCAGAAAAGCCTATTTTCATAAGTGCATACCTCATAAGTTGTTAATAAATAGAAACTTTATTTTCTAATAAAGACTATGAAAAATAAATGCAATGTTTTGAAACAGGAAAGTTGTTTTGTCAACCATATTTATCAACTTTCTGTCTTTATTGTTCAATGGAACCTTCATATAGATTTTTGCACTGCAATTGCTCTTAATACCAGACTAAATATTAAAGCAACTGCTGATATGCTTCAATCTCTTCTTGTTTCCATGATGCATTTATGATGAATTGGACAGAGTATGACAGTCCAGATGTGGGCTCCGAAAAGTATCTAGCATTGGCAATGTGTAATATCATAGTTTAGTGATCAAAAAACATCTAATAATCATCACAACTCAAGTGTGGACCTTGAACTCCAAGAACATTCCAGCGAGCAATCTTGTCAGAGCAGCTTACAGACAAAGTTGTATCGCCTCGGCCAGGCTTCCTCTGAACTGTACCAGTAACTTGAAAACAAGCACCTGGAGACAGATCTTTGATTAAATTCCAAATATTAAAGTCAGCAGTCAATCCTAAAGGAAAAATCAAGGAACCAAATGTATATGTTTGTGCCTAGATATTCCTGAAAACATGTTAAACCAACAGTTCGCCAAACCTATCCGGCCCCCCCCCCCCCCAAAAAAAAGAAAATCGAGATTACCATTCTGCAGCGCAGAATCTTCCAAAGGGACACATTCTGTATTTGGGTTTCCAGGATAACTACTGCTTAAAGAAGTGAACATCTGAGAATTCAGTGATGTGTCACCACCTGTTTAAAAAAAAAAAAAAAAAAAGATGGATAGTGAATCATGTACATAAAATATCAATGGAAACACCTATTACCTACATGGTAACTGCGACACATACAGATGCAACTGCCAGCCAGGTTTCAATTCAAATTTTCCTTGGCCAGGTTTATCTGACCTCAACTGGAAAATTGAGTTGGTGATCTCATCACTTTGCAGTACCCCAGTTCCATTATTATGGCTATCATTCCTATACTTTTTTGTTATGCGGCCAATCTCTGTATAGAAGTACCTATTAAAATTGAAGTAAAACTAATTACCCGACGTTGTTAGAAATTGAATTACACTTGCAATTGTACATATCCATTCGACTATAATTTTAGAAACTGAAATTCAAACCTAAGAAGAGATCTTCTGGCGACAATTTCAGCATGCGAATCATTCACAACGTCGCCGCTCGAACTCCGCCTAGTTCGCCCTATACACTTCGTTCCCGTTCCCAAAGCCACAACTCGTAACTCTAGCATAAAACACACAAACAATAAAATAAAATAAAAAAACCAAAAATCGGGGAATTAAACTGGTAAATTATAAAATTACGCTGATTATTATGAAATTATAAACCTTGAGAAGGATCGGAGACGAGGAAAGCGGCTAAAACAGTGACTTCGCGGCCCTGAGGCTTCCCTTTCTTAGGGAGAGAATTGTAAACTGACATAACTGCTTCTGCAACTTTCTCCCCCCATAGCTTCTCCGGCAATAACGACGTCGTCTCCGAGGACGCTGGAGGAATAGTTTCAGAGCGGGAATCCATTTCTGTGCTAATTTTATAAAGCTTAAACTTAAATAGTGTTAGCCGTATAATGGGCCTTTTAAATGGGTAAGGGCCTTTTAAATGGGCTTAATGATTGACAGGATGGAGTAAGACTGTAAATGGGCCAGGCCCAATATGTCCATTGACATTTGACCACTGTTACAAGTTGGAGTGGCATCAACCAATGCACTATTGAAGTCAATTTGAATATTAGTTAAATCTAATTTATTGTTAGTTTTATTAAACTATTTCGGTTTTTTTTTTCTTTTGAGAATATTAAACTATTTCTTGAATATCATAAATGTGGTTCGATTGTCTGTGTCATTTTAGCTTTAAGTTTGATCTTTTGCGCTTGATCCAACAAATGTAATAATAACCGTAGAAAAATAAAGAATTTACACTTGGAAAAAAAGTCTTAAATAATCATGTTATAAAGCAAGATTTCATAGATATGATAGACAAGTTCCCAAGCAATTTATAGAATTCATGAATGATATGATTTCATGTGAGACCCCAGTCGAAGACCCCACCGTGGTATGCGCCAATAAGCCCAACAAAAGAAAGCCTTTGTGGCACTAGTGTGACACAGAAGTCATGGGTGATCATTGGTCCGATGCTTCGGGACGAAACCAATTCCCAGGGTGTGACGGGCGGTGTGTACAGGGCCCGTGTACATATTCACCGTGGCATGCTGATCCGCGATTACTAGCGATTCCAACTTCATGTTCCCGAGTTGCAGAGAACAATCCGAACTGAGGCAATCTTTCCGGATTCGCTCCGCCTTACAGCCTTGCTTCCCATTGTAATTGCCATTGATCACAAGGCTCGTGGTTTTTCCCACCTATTTAAAAATAATAATAATAATAACTAAAAAAAAAAAAAGAAAAAAGAAGTGCAAGGTTGTAATTGTGCCAACAGAATTTATGCTCTTGTGCAAGTTTGAGGATTAGGCCCCCCTCTCTAAAGTTGGATTTTAAATAATTCATACATTGATTTACAACCTGGCTAATTTATGCCTACTCCCACTCACTCCTCATCCTCATCAATTTTTATATATGTATTTTTAGATTTTTTTTTTATTTTCTTCATTTACTATATTTGATTTGTTTTTCTTCCTTTGTAATTAAGTTGTAAAAAACTTATTTTGCCTCGATTTTAATTTTCTTGGATCATCCCATATTGTCTTGTTTGGTATTTGGGGAAATTCGAGGTTAGAATCACTTTTTGTGGTGGATGTGTCTTTTTTTTTTTGAACTTTTCTCATGAGCACATTTTAATTATATGTTTAATGTTAATTATATATTTAATGATGTTGATATCAAATTAAGATGGATAGTATGAAAGCATCGGGTTCCTAATCCCACCTTTTTATGTCTTTTTTCATACCGTTGTCACAACAATACCAATATTTCTAATGTTTTATTTGATGAAATAAAAAATTGAACACGATATTTTGACTCAAATAAAGTTTAAAAAAAAACTATAATTAAAAATAACTTCAAATAATAATTCATCCTATTCAACTTAATTTCTTCTACAAGCATGTCGATTGTAAAATAGAAGGTGAAAGGGAAAAACCCACAATCCTGTTGTTTTGGCTGGGGCCATAAAATTAAAATTAAAATGATGACAATAGTTTGTATATGAAAATTAAATTGGTTCGTAAGTGGGTCCCACATCATTTGCCATTTAGGAAAAATAAGAGAATAATATTTTTAGATGGACAAAGAAAAATAGGCCCCCACATACAATCAATTAATGGGGACATATACGACCAAGAATTGCTGGCAATACAATCATTCACCCCCTTTTTACCCTATTAAAGCAACTATTAGAAATTTTTTAAGTATTTTTTTTTTCTCTTGTTTTGTTTTTTAATTAAGAACAAACCCTGGAATGCGTGTGTATATATATTTGATGATTATTATATTTAAAAGATTTAAACTTATGTAGCGATAAAATCAATTGAAAATAATGGCATGCATGTATGAAATCTCAGGCTGGGATGCCACGTGTCCTCAACTATCAAACATGTCACATCTCAATCATCATGTAACCAAGGGGACTATAGTCTATCATTGATTTCAATTTCTTTTACCTTTTGTTTCTATATATATTGAGTAATACTCTATAATTTATGTTTTTAGTAAAAAAAAAATTTGTGTAAAAGATTATGTGATGAATGTTTATTTTTCTTACAAATACTAACTTGATTATAGGATCTTTTTTTTTTCTTTTAGATGATGTGTGATGATCATGTGTTGTACCATGTGTGTTATTATTTAAAAAAAAATATATTACAATTTTTTATTCAAAATTTCCTAATATTGTCTAATACTCTCTCTCTCTCTCTCTCTCTCTCTCTCTTCTTTATATTTTTCATCATTTCTAAAATATATATCTATGTTTAGGGGGTTCATGAACTAGATAGTTATTTCGATTGACTTTACTTTCTAATTTTTATAGTACAATAACAACGATATGTATATCAAAAAGTATATAATGCATTAATTAATTGTTGTAAAGGGCAGGAGGCAACAATATTGCAATAAGTGGTGACAACTAAAAAAGTAGATGTTAATAATTCATTATGCGAGTGATTTGAAATCTTGCAAATAATAATTAAAAATAATTAAAAAAAGGGTCTTTTTCTATAATAACAAAATAAAAGGACAATTTTCATGCTAGCATTGGATGGAATCATAAGCAATGATTTAATTACTACGTAAAATTAATTAAGGGGTCGTTATTATACTCATTACAAGCATGGTGATGATGAGCATAGTATATATCCATTGATATATAATATTGATTAAACCATTTTTTAAAATAAAATAATGACCTCGAGGAGGATTGATTCTGTGGGCTCAAAAATTAATTATTATGTTGGTTCATAGTCAAGAAATTTCAATTTATAAAGCATCTACAGTCTTCATCACTGTTAATTAATAGAAGTGCCAATGTTCCCATGTGGAGCCTTGAAGACCATCTTATTATCAACACAATTATATCTCAATATAATATTAAATTTCTACAATGATAATAAATCAATCAATCAGTAAATAAAATTTATTTTTATTTATTTGTTGCTTCGTGATTATCGACAATAATACTTTAACGGACTTGAAATAGAGGTGTACAAGTTTGTTGTTTAAAATCAGAATTTTCAAAACATATAAATAATTTCTAGATTTTTTATTTCGGAATAATAATGTTTCCATATTAATTGGTCAAAGTTAAACGAATTCGTTAAGAGATATTAATGATTATTTTTCCACCATCAAAGTTGTAACATGTCGGCACGTGGGAGTGACTACTCTACATCTCACCCACACATGTCTTTCTGTGCACCTGTCTTCCCTCCGATCATAGCCAAGAACCTTTGCTATATATACACTACAACAATGTGTTAGGCTTTTAACCTGTTGTAATAGGTAAATATTTTTTTCTTTAATTAAAAATTCAATTCACACCAGAAAATATTGTAGAATAACAAAAAATAAATAACATAAACATAAATAAAGAAGGATATGTCACTCAATAAAAACTCAAGATCAAATTTTAATTTTCAACCAAATTACTACTCTAATAAATATCAAAATTCATACCCAACATTCTTATATTGTCAATTTTCCAGTATGTTAGAAATATAATTTGTGAAAAATAAAATTTTTAGTTGGTTAATATCAATTTTCATGTGAATGTGTCTTGTGCCTCATATTGATATGAAATATAATTATTTTTTACTTGATCACAATTTCTGTATGTTAGGTGAAAAAATGAAAACTCCCTCTATTTTTTATATAAAATAACAACTAATATAATGAAAATGATGTTTTTTCGATTCAAAATAAAGATATGTAATTAAAAAGAAAGGAAAAAAACAAATCATATAAGACATCAACAAGTGATATTTATATGTTATGACAGATTAAAGAACTAAAAAATGTTATTTTTTAAATATATAGAATCAAAAAGATTAAAAGATGAAAAATAAATGGTGAAAAATTGGATAAGAGTGACTGCTCTAGATCTCACCCACTCGTCTTTTTGTGCACCCTCCCATCATAAAGCATATCCAATCACTTTGTCTGAATATAGAAAATTAAATCCTATCTCTAAATAAAGAAAATCAAATCTAATTCAATTTTTTTTCCACATTTAATCCCATTTTTATTTTTAGAAACTGAAATCACCAATTCCAAATTAAACATATCTTTTACGTATAGCTCTTCAAAAAATATTTTGTTATATTCCAAATTAAAATTAGTTATAAAAGAAAGATTCTTATATTCGAAAATGTAGTTATTGTTTCTTTTTCTGCAAATGTTACTTCACAATCAAAGTAACAATAAGAAATAAGGTTAATATCATGTTTCAATATATAATATATGGGGTTTTCATTTTGAAATTTCAGTTAAATTTTCTTTTCCAAGTTTTTTTTAATGGTAAAAAAACATATAAATATTTTGGATTTGTGATTGATTTTAAAAATGAAGAACAAATGAGAGTTAATATCAATTATGAGGTGAATTAATTAAAAAAATTTGACAAAAATAACACAATAACCGTAATTTGCTGACGTATGTTGCAAAATTAAAAAAATACAGATTGTGATCAGAAAAAACTTAATTTAATTTTTAAGGTGAAAAAATGTACCTAATACAAATTGCAAAATAATATTAACCCTAAGAAATAACATTGTAAGGTGGATCTAAATAACATCTGACTACACATGTGCAATAGCCAGAATTTGCTAACATAGGTTACAAAATTGAAAAAAGAAATATAATATATGCTGTGATCGGGAAAAAAAAAATTTGAAAAGCAATATTAACTCTGAGAAATAATAGATCTGAAATAAATAATGCTTAAAATATACGGTCCAGATGAAGCGGTTCTGTGTACTATCATGCACGGTCGAAGCACAGGATTGCTCCTCTCCATCTCTCTCACAAAATCCAGAGCAAAATGGTAGACACGCTCGATACACTGTTGGGTGTCATTAGGAGGGCTGACAAATATAGTAATCTCTCGCCATTTCTTTAAACTTCTCTCTGTGAGTGGAGAATTTTCTTCCCCTTCTTTACGCTAATTTTCGCTTTATTCGCCATTGGAGAGAGGAGAGAGAGAAAGAGAAAGGGGACTGTATATATATATAGACATATAAATGGCAACAGCAGCGGCGGAGGAAGTTATTTCGACACACCCTGAAACGGAGGAGCCACCACTTGCTGCGGTGATGGTGAAACCCAACAACGTCGTTCAGGATAAGCCCCTTGCTCTGCCACCTAACCACGACGCCAAGGCTATTACAAGTATAATTAATTTATTCCTCTCTCTCTCTCTCTCTCTCTCTCTCTCTCTCTCTCTCTCTCTGTGCAAATGCACGTATATGGATATGATATTTAAGGTGAAGTCTTCGATTAAGGAGTTATGATTTGTGTGTTTAATTTGAGATTTTTTTGTTGAAATGAAGTACTATTTGTTGAGTTTTTTATTCCAGGAATGCAATTAATTTTGCTCTAAATATAGATAGAAATTAATTTAGCTAAATTGAAGATTTTGAACTGTTATTAGCCTAAAGCTTAAAAGAAAATTAAGAAAAGGGAATATTTTGTGAAATCTATATGATAATTGGAGCTTTACTTATCATGAATACTTTTTGAACACCTTCTTCATTGTTTTACTCTGATTTAAGTTGGTTCTGAGTTCTTGTAATAATTTGAAGTATTCATGAGGTATTTCAGAGCTGCATCTCATTAGGAATTCAATTATTATCTGTGTTTTTGGTGAAATGTTGTGTTATGAATGTTGAGTTGTGATTATGTTACCAATTTCTGCAGAGGTCCCTGAACCTGCTGTCAAGAAAAGCTCCAAAGGATCCCTTGATAGAGGTAGGTAACGTATTCGTAGATATCGTCTATTTTGAACTTCAGTTCTGTAGTTCGATGATCTGAGAAAGAACGAGCAATCTTGTTAAGTGGGCTTAATGATTATTAGCATTGTGTTTGGATTCTGAAGTAGTTTATAGTAATATACTAAAGGGAACTTCTTACAATTTTGTATTGAAGTGATTTGCTTACGAGGTAATTAATTAAGAAATGGTTTAAGTTACTGTCTAAATTCCACAGATGTTGCTCTTGCAAAACTTGAAGATGATAAGAGGTCGTCATTTTTGAAGGCATGGGAAGAGGGCGAAAAATCTAAAATCGAGAACAAGTAAGGTTCATCCGTCTCTTCTTGACTTGTTCAGACACCACAATACTGCTGATATTGTCGTTGTGTAAAGAAGCTAATACCTAATCATTAAAATCTATTCTGAATTCATGGAATGTACTAAAAGAACTTCTCTATGAACATGTCATTAATCGAAAGATGACAGTAGATATTGTCTGTGTGAGACAGGGCTCAAAAGAAGTTCGCGGACGTTGCAGCATGGGAAAACAGCAAGAAGGCATCTCTTGAGAGCCAACTAAAGCTCATTGAGGTACTCCACATCGATTTTTTTTATAGTTAGAACAAACATGGAACTAATCCATGATACTTGCAGGAAAAATTCGAGAAGAAAAAAGCGGAATATGCAGAGAAGATAAAGAACAAGGTAGCACTAGTTCACAAACAGGCAGAAGAAAAGAGAGCCATGGTTGAAGCCAAACGAGGAGAAGACTTGCTCAAAGCCGAGGAGATGGCTGCAAAATACAGGGCAACGGGACAAGCTCCTAGTAAGGCTTTTGGATGCTTTGGTGGTTAAACTTAAAGTTGATCTTTGCAATGAACAAAGTTCAAATCTTCATCGTATATCTTTGCTTTGCTTCTTCGTGTATAGTCCGTCTTCTTGTGTGATTTACTGTGCAAGTATGCTTTCGATTTGTGAGGAAAACAATGGCTTGAATAAGTCCACTGTGATGTTGCTCGTTCTTCGTCCTGAAGTTATATAAAAGAATTGTGTTTACATGTTTTTACCTTCTTCACGTTTATTGATCTATGTTGTTTGTACGACGACAAATCAACTAAAGAAACGACCAAAGAAAAGTATTTCACCAGGCATAACATTTAAAAATCTGCTAAAACCTTAACCAATACTCATCATTTTAAGGCTAGCAATGCTTGTGCCTCCATAGCTCAACAAGGAAACAACCTAAACATAATCTAAACATTTCACTAGCAATAATCCTACCATTCTTACAAGCCCAAACACAAAAAACAGAGAAATCCAAAAAATTGTGGGCATTAACAAGTGGTCTCAACACTTTTACTACCTAAAACAAGCAATATTTAGTGGTTTGGGATGATCATTTCAGTATGGATACAAGCTGTGATAATCAGTGTCTCCCAAGAAGCTCATGTCATTGTTACTTGGAAAATCCAAAAGCAGCTGCAATGTTGATTCAGATGAATTCTCCAATTCATTAGAGCTAGATGAATCCTGCATGAACTCACTCTTCCACTCCGTTTCATCGTTCTTGAACCTGATTTCAGTAGTCGTTCCCGACAAGGAACGACTGCTGAAATTAGTCGACGAAGAATGTAGTGGGCTTTGACCATCACTACCCTTGACCTTCCTAAATTTCTCCCCAACATCTGAATTCCAGAGGCGGAGAAAGTAATCCTCCGCCTCTGACTGCCCCATCGTCGATGGGGCGAAGGAGTGTCGTGATTCTTTTGAGAGACGGGCTTCAGCTTCGAGCCTGGCGCTCTCCCATTGTGCCATGTGGCGAGTCAAAGGAGACGAGGATGGTCGGTTGAGCAAACCATTGGATGTCGAGGCGGGCTCGTGTGTTTGAGGGTCGATCCCCATCACGACGAGACGTTTCTTGAGATGTGTGTTCCATAAGTTCTTGATCTCATTGTCTGTTCTACCTGGGAGTTGTGAGGCTATTGCAGCCCATCTGAAAAAAGAAAAAGAAAAAATTCATTACTTGGAAACTTAAAACTATCGGTGAGACGGTCTCATGAGGTTAGACCTGTTTCCGAGAATGCCGTGTAATTGTATTACAAGCTTCTCTTCTTCCGGGGTAAACGGGCCCCGTTTAATGTCCGGTCGAAGATAGTTTGTCCAACGCAATCGACAACTCTTCCCACATCGAACAAGTCCTGAAATCGTCGACACGATTCATTCATTAACAAATTTGCTATTGGACATGAGAATTTTCTTTCAAATCATGCTAAAATTCATGAAGCCTAATTAACATAACCTTTAACAACCATGATTTCTGACATTACTTATAAATAAATAAAACTATACAAGATTCATAAGCTAATACTCTTTAACACTTAAGAGCAGAGTTGAACAACTACTATGCAAGAAAAATAAAAGTAAATAAAAGAACCTGCAAGTTTGGGGAGGGATCGCCAGCTTCCACGACCATGGTTGTTAATGTAGTCCACCAATTTGTCGTCTTCTTCAGGCGTCCATGGCCCCTTCTTCAACCCCTTCTTATCACAGCACGGTGCTCTCCCCATCAACTCAACAATCTCTCTCTTTAACTCTCTCTCTCTCTCTCTCTCTAAAATGTTTAATAGCTTGAATGAGAAGGGCAATGCATTGAATGCTCCAACTTAGACTGATATATAGATATGCAGAGATTGTATGCTACTATTTATTGCAGATTCTTTATTTATTTATTGGGATCTAAGTATGGTGGAATAGTATTCAACAACATGGACGAGGATATAATTAAATGCAACAAATAAATTCTTTTATTTATTCATTGCTCATGCACCCTCTTCTTTTATCCTCTATTTCTAATTCTCTATATCTCATTTTAGTTGAATAATATAATGTATATAGGCAAATAGCACGAAATTATAGAAATACAAAATGAAATATGATTTGTAATTGTTGAGTAGCAATACTTGTGTCCTTCACCTTAGGTAACCCCTTCATTTATTTCTCATGTCAGGGTTCCATCATTTCATATGATCATAGAGATGGTCAAAAAATTGAAACTTTTCTAAATAATTGTGTAAGATTTTAATTTTGAAGTGTAAATAATAGGTTTTAATTTATTTTTTTTCAAAATTGTTATTTGAGCTGTATTGGCGTATACAAAAAAAAAAAAGAAGAAAAGGAAATAATGCAAATGCAGTAAAAAAAAAAAAAGGGTGAGAAAGCAAATGGAAATTGAAATTTGAAGGATTGTGGGAAGAGAGAGTACTATTTGTGACAGTTTGTGTTTGTGTGTAAAGAGTATGAAGTGATGAGTAGTAAATGCAAGATAAAAACAGTGAGAGAGAAAGAGGAGAGAGAGAGAGAGAGAGAGCAAAGAAGAAGAAGAGATATATGTTGCTGTGGAGATGAAAGCATTAAATGGGGTTTCTTCAACAGTGAAAGGACATACTCTCTCTGCATTCAATGAAAGATCTCTCTCTCTCTCTCTCTCATCCCACCTATACTATACAAAGAAAATGCACACACGTATCTAGAGAGAGAAAGCGTTAGTATCATTAATGGCGTCGACAGAGATTCATATATACACCAAGAAAAAAGAG
Source organism: Scutellaria galericulata (assembly GCA_946896805.1). Classification (NCBI taxonomy): domain Eukaryota; kingdom Viridiplantae; phylum Streptophyta; class Magnoliopsida; order Lamiales; family Lamiaceae; genus Scutellaria; species Scutellaria galericulata. The sequence goes on along the minus strand of OX335798.1, from coordinate 13,639,897 downwards.
TACGGAATACTGCAGGAAATGCAATTAAGGGACATCCTATTTTCTTGTGATTTATCTTCAATTTTTAGTTTAAAAAAATATTATGTTATCAGAACTTCGAAGTTTGAAACTGAATCTATTTTCCAATTGAATTGTTGCTCTGATTTTCAGAGAAGAAACTATTCTACTACTATTGAAGTCAATGGAATTAGATTCAGACAAATTAAGTTCTTGTGTCTTGGAGTATGTGTGATCATCTATTTTCACACATGCATGTTTTTCCACTTTCTTTATCACTCCCTTTTTCTTTCCTTTTTTTGTTTTATTCTCGTCTTATCTAATTTATTACAAATATTGTATAGTACCTAGGAATTAAATTAATAGTGTCAATACGTTAACTAATGTGTGTTTTGAAATTATTCTACAATACTCTTTAAGTTAAATTATATACTATAGAATTTTATGATAAGAGTTAATATAAACTCATTTTGATAACATAGAATGATAAATTCTGTGTATGTAACAACTTACATAATTATTTGTTCAAAAAAATTGTACAAACTCTCAATGTTTCCATAAACAAAGCACAAAAATCCAGTGTCCAAATTGACCGAAGTGACTTGCACACACCATAAATGCAGAGATATTCACTTTTTTCTTCTTCCTTTCACTTTGAAAATGGAAATTGACTCTTTTGACTTTACTTTGTATATTTATCCGTATTTTCTTTTTAAAAAAAAAAAAAAAAATCTCCCCAAGTATTAGGTTGAATTTTTTCGAAAAAATTGTTAACCCATATGAAAATATCATGTAAATTAATTCAAAAATTGCAAAAAGAAAGAAAAGAAAAGGTGATTAATTTTGATAGTTCGAAAACCCAAAATAAAACCTTTTTTTTAAAGGTTTTTATTCAAATCGAATGAGAATCATGAAATTGGTTAAAATTGTGATTTAGCTTTCAAGGTGGGTTATTTGGCACATGATCATGCATTGAGGTTTGGAGTGGATTGCTTTGGGGGGGGGGGGGGGAGTTAAAGTTAATTTCTGGTCCATTACATTCATTTACTGATTAGATTCTACCCTTGATATTTCAAGGATTCACAAATCCAAAACAATCATTAATTCTAAATCCTAAGATTTAAAGGGATGCAATTTTTACACATCAAAGGTTGACATATTAAGACATGCCATAAAGCAAAATAGACTGGCTTTGTGAAATAAAGAAAATACTGATTTAAACTTCAAACTAGGAAGTTAAGAAGAAAGAGATCGTAACATAATCCTGGCATCAAACATAGAGAAAAAAGGGGATGGATAGACTTGAGAGCTAAAACTTTTTTATTAAACAGAAAACGGGAAATATGCAAAGGCTCAAACAGTGAATGCATCCAATGGCAATAATACCAATATCTTTTAAAGGCCGATGATGAGATGAGATGAGATGAGATGAGATGCCAAATATCTGGGAAATCCTTGCACCATCTATCTGCTTCATGGGACAAATACAACCAGTCTTTCATCACTAATAACATCACATGATTGCAATAAACCCCGCCACAATCGACAACCTCGCCTCCCAGTCGGGCAACTGTTTCTGTCCATGAAGAAAGAACAAAGACGATCAAAACAAGATATCTATTCCAATACATGTGAACCAATTTTTTGACACTATCATGGGCCCAAGATGGGAGATTTTGAAGTATACTTTTTGTCACACTTTGCCATCTGAACTTCATAGCTTTTTAGCACTTTACCATCTTCGTCGGAACTTTGCTTGGGATATTCCGCAGAAAATGGTAAAAGTGCAAAAATCGATAAAGCTCGGATGGTAAAGCCCAGAAAACCCAGAAAAAAAAAAAGTTATATTCCAAAATGAATGAACTAGCGAACCATCAGAACTGTTGCAAGGAAGAGAAAGATACATATAGGTTCTTTTACGTACCAGTTTTACCATTTCAAACTATGAACTTGATAACCGCCACCGCAGATCACTGGCAGTATATAGCTTGATCTATATGAGGAGGGATCTGTTTTATCTCTGTCCCTAATTCTTGTTCAATCCTATACCTGAAGGATGAGAGAATGGGAGGTGAAAAACAAAACAAGCATGACCCAGTAAACGAGTACAAGGAAACCTAGAAGAGATGTCATACAAATTAAAGCGGTCCTCGTATGTGATCAGATTCACGGCTAACCCAAGGTGCCCAAACCTTCCAGATCGACCAACCTGCACATAGCAAAAATAGTGATAAGATAATCATACGAAAAATGAACAGCAAATGAAAAATCTAAAATAGGAATATACCCTGTGTAAATATGTTTCTGAATTCTTAGGAAAGTCGAAATTGATGACGACATTTACTGCTTGAATATCTATACCTCTTGTAAATAAGTCTGCATACAAGAGAACAGAGAATTGCTATTCCACATGCAGAAAGTGCATGCTTTTCAAGAAACAAGAGATAGCATAAGTTAAGATTAAATCATAAGATAACTGAATTGAAAATCCTTAAATGCTCATAATCACAACACACGTTTTAGCTAGTAACAGAAACATGATCAACAAAGGCAAAGATAATTTGCTTGCCAGTAAAATTCACCCAAAACCAGTACCATAAACATTTCCGTGACAATAAGACTCTAGAGAACATACCAGTGCATACAAGATTCCTGCAGGCACCATTGCGGAAGTCATGAAATACTCTGTTCCGATGATCTTGGAGCATTTTAGCATGAATGTAGAAGCAAGAATAGCCGAGCTCTGTGATTTTCTTGGCAAGAAGCTCAACTCGGTTCACGGAATTGCAGAAAATAATAGATTGGTTAATTTGAAGCTGCAAGCAAAGTGATAGATGGGTCACTAAAAACACACGTGCATGTGCTCCAATCATCAAAGACAGAAAAATATCCTTAAAAAACAAATGAAAGCCGTTGATCAGAATTAAATACCTTAGAGAACAGTGTGTTGAGGCAGTGAACTTTCTGCCTTTCTTCCACAAAAGCATAAAACTGGGTTATACCCTTGAGAGTAAGTTCATCCATGAGGTTGATGACATAAGGTCTCCGCAGGTATCGATCTTTGAAATCTTTTACAGTAACAGGGAATGTAGCAGAGAACATGAGGATCTGCCGAGTTGGAGGCATATAGCTAATTAATTCCTCAATAGATGGTTGAAACTCTGGAGACAAAAGCTTATCTGCCTGAAAGACATTAGGAAAAAAGAAGAGCAAGTTAAATTCATTTTACATGTTATTAATCACATTGTTTCTAAGGACGAGATGAGGCAGAACAGAGAGCAAAAGCAGGAATTCATAGAAATTTTGAATAAGGTGAAAATGTAAAAAAATCAATATCAGCTACAAACAGAGATCATACAGAAGCCCTCGATCACACATGGACAGAATTTTGGTTTTATGCATTTACACATTTAAACATAATCAACTTCTATTCCCTGGGAAAGCCTTGACATCTGGTGGTACTAACACAACCGCATTTTGGAAGTTATATAGTTAATCCTATTATCACATGCATCAAAACAAAGGATTTGGGATCCTCTAATAGCCAGTATCATCAATCCAGATCATAGAGCAGGAGGTATGAGTAGATATATACAGAAAGAGCTACAGTGACAACATGAGAATTACACAATCCAAAATGCCTAAACTAATAACAGCTGAAAAGATGCCCAGAACACTTCAATACCTCATCCATTACAAGCACAGAGCACTCATTTAAGTGGCACACCCCTTTTCTGGTAAGATCAAGAATTCTTCCTGGTGTCCCAACGAGTAAATGGACTGGTTGGTAAAGACGCATTATGTCATCCTTTAAGCTAGTTCCACCAGTTGTAGCCATGACTTCAATTTTTAAGTGCTTTCCAAGTTCTTTACAAACTTGTGATGTCTGAAGAGCCAACTCTCTTGTTGGGACAAGAATAACAACTGCAAAGAGCACAGAATTACAGCTATAAATTATTTGGAAAATGCATGAGTGTACTGATACTGGCATGATTGCTTGATAAATAGACAGATATAGACATTTTGATAGATAAATATGTTTGGTAATGAAATAGGGTAAAAAATCGAATGTAAAATAATTTAAAAAAAGTCACCAATTTTAGTGAACAAATGACTAGTCCAATATTATCTAAGACCAATACTCCAGTCATAAGTGTCATACATCTTCATTAACTCCTTTCATGTATCCTCATATGCTACATTTTCCATGACTCATACACTGCAAGTGAAAAAAAAAAAAAAGACTATAACTATGTACCACATTCTCTTGTCGAGTTTCATCTCCAAAATCCATTAGGGCTAGCTTAAAGAGATAAGGCCATATTTCCAAGAAAACGCAGAAATTCTACATTTGGCGGAACCTAAATGGTTATGGTTCAAACCTTGAATACAATTTTTATCTTGGTCAATTTTCTCCAAGGAAGGAATGCAAAAGGCAGCAGTTTTTCCAGTTCCATTTTTTGCCCTGGCTAAGATATCGCTTCCTGTGAGAGCAATTGGGATACTCTCCTCTTGTATAGGGGACGGCCTTTCAAAACCCTTCTCATATATTCCCATAAGCAGCTCACGCTTCAAAAAGTAGTCCTCAAATTCATTTCCTTTGGTAGCTGTAACATCCTGAAAGACAAATGCAAACAGTAGTAAGGATCCTACAATGATAACTACATACAGTTAGGCCACTGATAATCACAATTACAAAGAATTTAGAGTCTAATTACACAAATGACAGTGCTCAAACAAAAAATTGATTTGTTGAATATCTGGACGCAATCCAGTTGATCACATAGGATAAGGAAGATAATAGCTCCAGTTACAGTGAAAAATTGTAGTTACAATTTATGACCACCAATCCTTTTGTCATATGCAACAGCAAGGATCAATATAGAAATATATTGCATATCAGAGTTAAAGCACTTTATGACATACTTGCAAGTGTCGAAGGTATCCAAGATAGAAATACAACTACCACATACAGCCTCACATAGAAGTGACTTCTTCTAAACTTAAATAACACTCAATTAAGCTAGAAGAGGTAACAAATGATATCCCCTCAGATCCAGCCAACATGCTCTATGTTAATGGGTTATATCTACACATTATAAATTGAAAAATACAGGTGCAAACAGATTACATAAAAGAGGCAATAGAAGTGCAGAATGAAGGCAATGAACATGATGAATCATCTGGAGTGATCAATTTACCATTAAAGTCATATCCAATGCGCTCCCTATGTAAAACTATCATTTATCACCCTGATCTTCGTCAGTTGTGATACCTAAAAAAGATCCTCACATTATAATAACCTATGTTCCAATAGATCATCTATCCAACAACATCATGCACTATCACACTGAGTTTCAAAACTTTATATGAGAACAAAAATAACCACTTCCATCAATATATAACACCATGGAATGCAAGAGGTAAAAACCTTACTTCAGTTCTGTAACGGGTGTCTTGTGGTGGTAACTTTAATTGACCCTTCCAATCTTGTGAACTAACCGAGAACAAAAGCAGAAAGGGTGTAAGTTATAATAAAATCATGGATAAACAAATAAACAATTTTGAAATACCAGCAGCTTAGACAAGTACAGGAAAAGAAGGAAAGAACAACTGCCTGTAAAAGATACAATGGAACATAAATGTAGTGCTGATAATAGGAAAGAGGCAATAATAAGGGTACGTCTTATCGTGCTGTTTAATCGCAGAACTCCTTGCAGTTCCTCCATGAACTTCATGTTGGATTTGGACCATAAAAATTAAGATTAATCAACCCTAGAACAACATGTGTTCTATTCTTAATTGAATCCACACAAATTCAGCACTCCATTAAACTACGGATATATCAACCACAATGGTAGAGAGTTGTAGTGATGTCAACATAGGAATGGGATCTTAAAATATTGCCACAAGGTTCCATAGAGGACTATCAAGCAGAACAACACCTAACTCAAAGAGAACTTTTATAACCATAACATCATGAAACAAGGAGTTCAAATCAACAACGGGATGGAACCACAGAAGATTAGAGGTAAGCATATTCAAGACCAACCACGTAATTCAAGTGAATTGCCACCTGAAAACTTCAATGTGTTTATTTGTAGCGTATGAACAATCCAACCAAACTGTACGAATTCCAAATTTTAGTACAAACCGAGACCTAACCAATATTTTACAAGTCAGTATATTATATGAATTTTTTCAAAAATTTTGATTTTCAATTAGGTATCATTGTTAGCATGTAGCGCACCAAGTCAAACCAGACACCAAACCTTTTCCTTAATTTTTTTACATTATTGCTGTCTTCAAAACGTCACAAGAGAGATATATCGTCCAATAAAGATAGTCTGTCTCCACATTCTCTAGAATGCTCTACATTCAATGTCAAGTTTGCTTCTTCAAACCACCACCACCAACACCACCATGATCTCAATCACTCACTAATCACCACCTGCCATCTAATACTCTCAAAACATCCAGCCACCAAGACCCCTTAAGGCACCATCTGCTGCAATTCAGCCACCATGTGTTGCTTTGGAAGTTTTATGAAATCGGTGTAGAGCAGATCAGATTATTTCAATTCCATCAAGGAATGGCAGACACAGTATATCTAACTACACCACAGGCAAGAGGAACTAGTGCATTTGGCTCTGTTAAAGTTTCATGTATCAGGGCATCATGAGGGGAATTAACTGAATTATAATCACTTTCTATGAGATTCTAAAATAATTCCTATAGAGGAGTACATTCATCAATTATTAAATGGTTGGTGATAATGCAGAAGACAAAATTCTCTCCAATTGTTTAATCCAAAAAAGGCATTTAACTTCTTCGATGAAATACATCACTGAAATGAGATTTCCCTCCCGGAATTTGGATCTACAGTAGCAAACCAAACATACTGAAAATGTTTCCAACCGAACCAACACATCTAGGTTCTGCATTTGGTGTTAGAAATGAGTCCCAAAATCAACGTTTCAGTTTGGGACATATTAATGAACGCACGCACCTATGTCAGCACGGCTCTCAACTTAGAAATACCAATCTAAACAGAGAAGGCAACTACTTAATTCTTCCTAACTCCTAAGTCTTCTCCTTTACAAACAATTAGGAATGTAGAAGAGTATTCGTCAAGAGAGACTAACAGATCAGGATTCAGACATGTCAAAGAAAATGAAAGTAGGTGAAACCTCATTGGATAAAAAACATTTAGAAAGCACAGCTTAGTAAGTGCATAGGTCCAACAAAGAGGGTAATGAAAAAAATTTGACCTTGAATCAACGGCTTCTGATTGTACAGTCTTTTCAACCTCGTCGACGGTTGAATCAGCCGGTGGAGCTCTTCGTAGCCATTGCTGTGGTTGAGGGTTTTGAAACAATTGATTATTCTGATGATTCTGCACTTGACTCCTCTGCACGTACTGTTGATTAGCGTTCCTTGCTTGAAAATTAGGGTTTGGTCCTGCGTGCGGCATCATTCCGCCTCCGCCGCCTCCCCGGCCTCCGCCCATCCCTGGCGGCGGGTATCTGGCTCTCGAACTCATCACCAAACCTAATTGTAACTTACTAATACAAATTTAGTCAAAATAATAACAAATGACACAAATTATAGCTGTATATCTACAAATTACCGATAAATTTATACAAAATGTACAACCACAGAATGACTCTTGTAACGAGATTTTCCCAAAAACGGTGAAAATGCAAAATTGTTAATGAACAACAAATCCTGAGATGTTTGAAGAAAGAAAAGTGAGCGTTGAAACAGAGTAATGTGAAGTCTACAAAGATGCGACCATTCTAGGGCGTGAGAGATTTAATAATTTTCAAAATGGGTCCTATAGTTTGAAATTATGAAACAGAAGTCCCTATAGTTTCAAAACAAATATATTATGTTTTTTTTTTTTTTTAAATATTATTGCTTTGTTCAATTAAATTCTTAATTTATTTTTTATTACATTAAGACCTTGAAATATTATGCTTTGTTCTGTTAAATCGATCTACTTTTTTATTTGGTTCATATTAAGTACTTAATTCATATTATATGACCCAAGAGAGTCTATAAAATAAGTCATGCATTAACAATGTTAAAATACAGGAGAATATTTAATGTCAAATTAAGCAATCCTGTCTATACAAAACATACAGAAAAAAAGAAGCAACAAACTCTGCACACACAAGTGATGTAAGAACAAATTCTAGCAACAAGATTGTAAGCATCAACCTTAATGTCAATACATCTCAGACATATACATAGTAATACTCGTACGTTCTTCCACCCCGTCTCCATTCGTTTCACCATCTGCCATTATCAACGCTGACATTTCCTTCCACGGCTTCCTTCTCAAACGAATCACGTTGCAGCTTCAAGTTCTCGAGCCTTTCTTTAAGGGGGCTGTTATGAAGGCAATCACTGATTGCTTCCTTGATTTCTGCTTCCAGTTTCTTCACTTTTTCCGAGGTCGAATCTTTCATGGCTGCTTCTTTCAACTCATCAATTTTCCAACCAAGTCCTTTTTCAGCTACAACCTTCTCAATTTCCTGCTTGATTTCTCTGTTTATCTTGGCTATTTCTTCTCTCAATTCAGGGGGTGGACTCAGGTTCTCCTTTCTCGTCGTTCCTAAAAGCTGCAAGTTGGATGATCTTAGAACCCCCTCGAGCTTGTTTTTCGCATCCTCAACATCCTTAGCAAGATTCTCATCTAATGAATCCCCAATTGCTAGCTTCTCTCGAGCCATCTTCAGCACGCCTATTTTAGTTTTTATGTTCGATGGAAGTTTCTGATTAAGTTCACTTTTCAGCTTCTCGCTGTTCTCTTTCAGTTCTAGAAGCTTCGTGACCATGTTCATTGTTTGGAGCTTTTGTTTTAGCCCAATATACGCACCAGGTTGTGATAGCTTTGTCTTGAACTCTTGCACTATTTTATCTGCCTTTTCCTTTAAACCTTGGCTGAAGGCTTGATCCGGATTAGGTGATCTAGCCAGCTCTAAGTTAAGAGCCTCGATCTGATCAATCAAGCCCATGGAAATGAACGCCTTTGTCATTTCTTGATCAAGATCCTCTTCAAGCTTCTCAAGTTTCTGATCGGTGATTGGATCAGACGGCCCCTTCGCCTCAAGTATCGTTTTCTTGAGATCCTCAAGCTCCGATTCAATGTCAGCAAACTTCGGTGTGTTTACCTCAGATGCTTTCATATTACGCTTCCTTTCAGGTTCCGCCTCAGAGCCCTCTTTAAACCCCCCAAGCCCAATTGCTCGGAATTTGAGCCTTCGGTGTTCAAGTAGCTCTTCGGTGTTCATCCTCGACAACTCCTGGATCAATCGAGTCAGTGTAAAAGAGATATCCTTTCGTTTTTTATCACAACGAGAAGAGATTTTTTACCTCCATTTGCTGGAGAATAGCATCTTTGATCCGCAGAGATGTCCATAGAGGGTCAGCATGTGCACCGCCAAGAGGCTCCTATATCGTTGAACAACAAATCACATCAAGAAACGGGACATCAAAATAGCGCTATTCGTTAGTAAGATCAGCATGCTTACAGGGATTATCCCATCTGCTATCTTCAGCTTGTAATGTTCTTGAGCAGTAATCCTCAGCTTCTCAGCTGCCTAATCAATCACATATGAAAAGCTCGTTCAACAAAAAGTAGAGTTCAGCGAAGAATAGAGTCATTCGTCTCATTATATACCTTAGGAGATGCCTGGGATGACTTCCACAATATAGCTGCACAAGCTTCAGGACTGACAACAGCCAAAGGAAATAAGAAAACATAAAAAAATGTTTAAAAAAACGACCAACAGTTTACGTAGTTTGGTGGTCATGTTTGTGTTCACCTTGCAACAAAGAAAGCTGAGTTTTCGAGCATCAACAATTTGTTCGCACAAGCGATTGCAAGAGCACCACCTGAACCACCTTCACCGGTCACAATGGAAATGATCGGAACTTTAAGGCCAAACATTGTCCTTAGATTATAGGCAATGGCTTCACCCTGCATGAAGTTGATTATAGCTACTTATAAACACAGAATCGTGGAAATGCTTAAATTTAGTACCTGTCCCAGTTCCTCGGATTTCAGATCAGCGTAGGCCCCAGGAGTGTCGACAAAGGTTACAATGGGAAATCCGTGATGATCCGCATACTTCATCATTCGCAGTGCCTTTCTATAACTGAATATAACCAAATGATGAATCAGTATAAAAGTGCTTATTTCTTCTCGTAAAAAAGTTTTAGAAACGAACCCATGAGGAGTCGGCATTGCAAAGTTGCGCATGATATTTTCCTTAGTGTTCCTTCCTTTCTGATGCCCTATGAACATGTAGCTTCGACCCTCTATGCTTCCTATACCGGTCACGATTGCTGGATCATCATAGCCCGCACGATCTCCATGGAGTTCCACCCACTTTTTGAAAAACAGATTAAGCATGGCATCATTATACAAGATACACTTCTATGATGAGAAAAGGTTTAAATTATACCTTCTCTGTGATGTTTAAGATATGATCAAGTACGGTTGGTCTGTTAGGATGTCGAGCAATGTTTAGGCGTTGGATTGGCGTCAAATGTGTATACAAATCCTTAAGAGCCTGAAATAATGCTAGAATACTTAAATCTTGAATATCAAGATTCAGATTTGCTATATATATCTTGATTAAACCAGAAGCTTCATATATACCTGTTGATACTTCATTTCCAAAGCATTGATCTGGTCAGTGAAATCCAAACCAGTATCATCAGCCATTCTCTGAACCTGTACATAGATTTAAAAATAAATAAAAAATTGAACTATGAAACTAGAAGAAAATAGGTAGCTTTCATCATGAAAAGGCGAACGACCTCAATGATCTTCTGCTCCAAATCAATCAATGGCTTCTCAAAAGCAAGTGTTACTGGTTTAGGCTTCTCTTGAAGAGGCTTAAAATAGGAAAGATAAGTCAATGGTGCTTTGCTATTCGGATCAATGTCATCCGGCCATGGATAATCGTGCTTCTTTCCTTTCTTAACTCTCACAACTACACGAAATTTTTTCCCTTTTCCTCGCCTCGACCCTTCCAAATCCTTCAATCGAATACCATTTAAATTACGCAGTAATTTTCCATTGGCATCACTAGCCAAGAACTCACTCACAAAACGCGATTCCAACCCTAATCCCGAGCCATAATCCTCTCCTCTTCCTCTCCCACAACTACCAGATGTTAGAGATAAGGTTGCCATTTCAACCACACACCATACATTCATTCACATCTGACGATAAAAGAGGAGAATATTATGCAGTATTCTGAAAGAAAAAAAACACAAGAATTTCATAATCCAACTTCTCTAAAAGCCACAAATATTGCCTATACTGATATAACCCTACAAGTTTGATATACTTACAGCATTATATCAACTCTCTCTGATTTAGCTCTAAGAAAAATTGTCATTAAAGAATCTCCTTTTTTGTCAAATTTTCAGCACCCCAATTGTCAAAGCAACCAGAATTGAATAAACTCAACAAAATTGACATACTTAGACAGGTGAAAAACAAATCTTGCATATGGAGAAGGAAGAAATTAAGGTGAAATGGACTTTAAAATCCAAAATAAAAACAAGAAGAGTTATACTTCATGTTTACCTGAGTGAATCAAAGAACACAGGCACTTCAACACAACAAAAGTGATATAATTTGATTTTTTCTTTTGAAAAAATGAACTCCTGTATCAAGCAAGAGCAGAGAAGGGTAGTTTGAGAACCCAGAAGCTAACGGTTCTGATATCTTAACTGCAAAAAGACATATATAGAATGTCCGTACATGATGTGTTGTGATGATTGTTGAGTCATTTTGGTTTTTGGATAAAGTTTCAGTCTTTATTTATACCCTCTCCATTTTTTCAACTCTTCCAAAGAATTCTACTTCGCCTTTTTCTCCCTAATAACTCAAGTGCTCAACAATCTTTTTCTTGGTCAGACTTTTTTGGTTAAATAACCTAAATTTAGGTGCAAAACACTAAAATCTCCAGCAGTATTTTCAGCAGATTTTGCAATTTTTTATTTCCAACACTGTCGTGAAAACTTGCTCTAATTTTTTGTAAAGCATACGAAATTCTGCGGTATTTTTTTTTTTCTTTTTTCTTTTTCATTTATTTAATTCGTTATTTTCCTTTCTTTTCTTTTCATTTTTTTTTATTCTTTCTTCTTATTGTTTTTTTATTCTTTTTTTCATTCTTCTTTTTATTTTCTTTATATTTAGAGTGTTATTATGATATGTTATTTGAATAATAATATTATGATATGTTGTTTGGATAATAATAAAATTTATAATTATTAAATGTACTTAAAATTTAAAATATTATACATATCATAAATATATTATTTAAACATTGTATAAAATTAATATGGTATGGATAATGATATAAATATGATGTTGATAAGTTCATCTAGTTGATTCGCAAAATAGATATTACAAAATCAATTGATATCACAAAATAGATATTGTTACCAGCTAATATGATATAGATAATGATATAGATGTTGATAAGTTCAACCAATTGATATTGCAAAATATCGAATATAAATATTATTGAATAAGTTTACCCAATTAAAATGGTATAGATAATAATATGAATATGATGTTGATAAATTCAACTAGTTGATATCACAAAATAAAATTAATTATAAAATAATAAAGATCAAAATATCATAAAATAATGTTGTTAATTAATTATAATAAATAAGATTTAAACACACTCATATAAATTATAAAACAATAAAGATCAAAATTTCATAAATTAACAATGATTATGGATATTACTAAATATACGACATAGAAAACATTGAAAATAAAAATAATAATAATAAGGAATATTATGAAATATTCCATTTTACTAAAACAAATAGTACAGACGACTGGAGATGTATGTTGTTCATCACACTAATTTGAAGTACAATATTAGGTTTACCAATCTAAACTTGGTTTCATAGAGAATATAAATGGCAACATATGAGTACGACAAAAAATAAATAAAATAATAATAATAATAATAATAATAATAATTTAGAAGAGTTTTAATTAAGGGTGGTGTTATACACACCTCACCCATTACTAAATACATTTTATTTTAAATAAGTTAAAAACAAACATATATTAAAAGATACAGATGTTCTTATTGTTAATTATTTTATGTTGTATAGTTAAAAGGATATAATGGTAATGTTGTGGGGAGTGTTAAAAAAACCAGTAGTATAAAAACATTTAAAGTGGGTGTACTTAGACCTTAGTAATTGTGGTGTGTTTAGTAAAATATAATTGACCATGACTAAAAAAATGGTTTATTCAACAAAAATCCCACATGTGATCAAAACTGATTTTGTCTCTTACTTATAGACTTATAGTTGTTTCTTATGACACTATTAAATGAAACTGTCTTATTTTAAATTTTAAAGACAACATGGCTTACAATACTGCGAATAACATTAAGAGGGATGTGTACTATTGACAACTGTTGTAATTGTGATCCTCAACAAAATGTCATCGGGAATATCAATAACCGAATAATCATATAATTCTCCACCTATTGTTCCGTCTTAACTTATCAATAAAAATATAACAAGACAATACCTATTTAAACATTAATAAAAAATCAATCCTTTTTCAAAATTCATACTAGATGATTCATTTCATTAAAACCTATAAATTGTAAAATCTCAATTTACATTATTAACATAATTTAACTATTTCGAATAATAATGAAATGGAAAATAAAAAAAATCAAGCATAACGTGAGTTGCTCGATAATATTACAAGAAATATTTGAAATTACATGACAAAACGTGAGTTGCATCTGATTTATCACCATTTACATTTAAAATCAAATATATGAAATATTATGATCATATATTATAAACAAATGAAAAAGGGAGAAATTGCTCGATTATTTACTTAGTTAGAAAAACATAAAAATGTAGAAAAATAAATAGACAATCATCATTTTTTAACTATTCTCTAATTGCAATGAATTGGAAAAATCGAATATGTAAAATCCAACTATAAACTTTGACAACTGTTTCAGGGTCCCAACTATAAAAATAGTAAAAGATTTATAATCAATATCAAAACTAATAAAAAATCATTTTTATTACTAATTACCATTTATAATATTACTCAACGAAGATATTGAAAAATGATATTATTGACATCCTTGATCAACTTTGACCAACTATCTTGAGGATCATCACAATGAAATCTATAAATATTTATTAAAGAATAGCAAATATATTTAAGTGTTAGAAAAGATCCATAATAGTAAGTCAACCCATACATTATGAAATTTTTGTAACCATTTATCTATAATGGGATACACTATTCTATAAATAAATAATATAAAATAAGTTTGAATTAACGAAGCCACTAAGTTATTAAATTAAAGAAAAAAAACCAACTAATAAAATTGATAAAAAAAATACAAATGAACATGGGCCATAAAAAAATATAAAGAATAGAAAGCCCAATAAAAAGAATTACAATGAACATGGGCCATAAAAAAATCAAGAAGAATCATAGCCCATATGAAGAAAATGTTGCCTCAAAATGAATCAATCCATGTCCATACTATACAACCCAACCCAAACCCAAAAACCAACCCCTAAATCCCTGTCGTCCATTCTCTCTCTCTCTCTCTCTCTGAGATGTCTCTCTTCATTAGCGCCTCTGTAAAACCTGAAGAAAATTCCGCCGAAAACAGTTGATTATCTAAGGATCTTCAAAATTTGTGCGATATCCACTGTTCATCGAGGTAATATACAAATCTATGATAAAAATCATAAGATTTTTGGAGATCTCAGTAAGATATCGGTAGTTCTTATGAGTTTGTTTTTGTTTAATAATGTTCTCTGGATATTGTAATTTTTCTGCTGGAAATAAGAAAATCAATGATGAAAATCATGTAATTTTTTCAGATTTCGAAAAGAAAATCCCAATACATTGTAGTTTTATATTTTGTTTATAAAATAATCAAATTTATTTCTGGATATGTACTACAGTTCTTCTTCTTTTTTGTGTTTAAAGTTTTATTTACCTTTTAAAATAAGTTCTGTTTTATTACCTTTATTATCAGAATGTCAAATTTTATAGTTAATCATGTTATAATATTATTTATTATTTGGGTTTTTGTTGATATGAAAAAAATCCAAAACCCAAATCTTTTATATTGTAGATTTTTTTAATGTTATTTTTATTTTGGTTATTCTAGTTATCTGGACTCTACATAATGAAGTTCTATTGGTAAAGATATATTCTTTGAATTCATGTCCCTATCTGATATTTGTTTCGATTTACAGTTTCTTTATTGTATTTTCGTAAACTTGTTTAAGGGTCTTGATACCAGTTAAAGAGGAGCCCTTTCGTTCACAAAAGCCATCCAATTGACCAGTTATTAGAATTAAAAGGTCAGTTTTTATGATAATTTGTATTTGTATGAAAACTATATAAGATTTGAAATAAATAAGATGCATGTTTTATGTAATCTGCAATTTAAATTTCATTTTAAGTTTTCATTTTCTTCATCTTACCAGTGAGAAGTTTTAAGTATTCATTTTCTTCATCTTTCCAGTTTTTTTAATATGGATCGATCTCGTTTATCAAGTTGAAGGGGAACCATTTTTTGATTTTGCCTGCAAAAATGAAATTTGTTAGTAAATAATCCAACTGCCCAATATTGCTATTTATAAGCCAACATTGCATGTAGGCAACCGAAAAGTCATAAATCTGGAAATTTGTTCAGTCAATAGTTCATTTTTTGTTATAAGGAACATTTTTAATGCAGTGGGTAATAATCATGACGGTTGATTCATTCTACATGATAAATAACGCTGTTTTTATGTGGAATTCAAACTTTCAAGAAAAAAAATAGTAAAATTCGGAAAACTATACAATTAATATCAGATATTATGACAATATTAAATGACCAAAAAGTTATCTACTATGATTTCCAAATATATTAACCTTTCTTGGGTGGGAAATTTAATGCTGATATTTTAGCAGACTATTCTACTTAATTAGAATGAATTACGATTGCGATTGTTTACATCTTGAATAAAGGAAACAATTTTTTTTGCATAATTGTCACGGTAAGCAATGAAAAAGCTGCAGCTACTTAGGGGGTGTTTGCAAAAAATTGTATGGTTGAGAAAGTGATTAAATTTAGTGATTATGGAGAAATCACTTACTAGCAAAAGTAGATTGTGTTTGCAAAATAATTTTAAAAGCTAATAGACGTAAAATTTGAAGTGTTTGCTAAATAAGCTATACATGTGATTGACAAGGATAAAATTGGAATAAAAAAATGATATTTTTTAAAAATTTAATTGAGAATTTGTCAAAGCAACCCCCAGCCCGCTTCTGGATTATAGATTCTAGTAGATTTTATAATTTGCTAGAAGAGAATTAAAATACTAAAAACTGATTCATAAAACTTAAATAAGTGATGAAAAGCTGTCAAAATTTCTTGCAAACACCCCCTTAATCACTTCTCAAGATTTTGTATTTTGAATAATAAAAAAACTAAATTCATATAGCATGGGGCAGCAAATCTGTGGTGACTCTTCAATTTTTTTTCCTGCAAAGTATCTCACTTTTATTGAAATTATAAAAAACAAAGCATGAAATAAATGTCAAAAACCTTTCCAAACATAGCAACTCAATTTTGGGCGGGAAAACTCTGAATTGTTATTTTTATTGAAGGTTTTCTTTATATATATATATATATATATATATAGATGTATTCTGAAATTTATGTACGTGAATGAGTTAACAGATCGTCTGTGTTTTCTAGACGTGTGAGGTGGTAAGAAATAAGGCGACGAGGATAGTTTAAACATGGTAAGATGATTTGTCAATGCTATGGGGATATTTGAGTTGTATTATGATTTAGACTTTCTTATAAGTATAGTTATTGATTTTGTCCTGAATGGATTTTCAGTCTGCGCTCTTCAATTTCCATTCATTCCTGACCGTAGTATTGTTAGGCATCTGTGCCTGCACATATGTGAAGATGCAGTTTCCAGCACTTCTTGAGCAGAGAACTGGGTGAGTTTTTTTGTACTGATTGATATTTCCGGTTCCAAATTTTGTAAACCATTTGATTGTAAATAAAATTGTTTACCAGCATTTGATAGCACAGAAAATTACTAGTATTGAAACAGGTATTGGTCATTGGAGAGGATTATCTACTCTTATTTAGAAGTTTTGTTTTATGTAATATCAGTCTTATCAGAATCAAAGATAGGCCTCTCACAATAGACTGGTTCCATGCATTCACAAGTTCATCAAAATTTCCAGATCAAATTTAACATAGACTTAATTGAGTTGTTGCTCTATGCCTCCTCTGTGGGGTTGTGGTGATTTACGCCAATCTTCGCATAATTGCTTATGTTTGGCTAGGTCACTTCATCCATTATCATGTGTCAATTTACATTCTGATACTTCTCTGTTCTGGCAGGTTTCGAGGTGTTTTCTGGAAGGCTGCTAGAATAGGTACCCATTTGCTAAATGGCTTATAGTACAACTTGAGTTGCAGCATTGATTGTTCAGAACATTATACACGATTTTTAAAAGCATGTACTATTTCTGTGAATATATCTCTGCTGGAACAACTATAATAATATGGGATAGGACCAGGATACAAGTCCTTATAATGTATAGACTTTATACGGATTAAATGTTTCTCAGCTGCTTAACAATATTTCTTCCTTGAGCAATAATATGATAACTGATTAAGTGACAAAATGATGAGAATCTTCTGTTCCATTGCTTTATGACGTGCTAAGGTTAAATTCTGCTAAATCAGGTTTGTCAATACTTTGTCTGTGCCCTTATGTGCAGTAACTTGAAATTTCCTATCGATGCTTGTCAATTTTACCTCCCTAAAACTTTCAAAAATTGTTGTTTATCTTTCAAACTATGATCAAGTGACAATGTCCATGTAACAGGAGAGAGACTGAGTCCTTGGGTGGGCGTGGGGTGCTTCGCAATGGGTGTTTCAATCATCTTCTTCTGAACAGTGATCTATGTATGACAGACGTAAGCTCCAAAGACCTTATGAGGTTCCACTGATCATGTACCCATCATGAAGCTGAAAGTTAATATAAAGATTTATTTGTAGGCCAATAGTCCCTTGTTTTATGAGGGCTTTTGTTGTACTGGTATGTGTTCAACATGATGCTTCTTTGTTTGATAATTATATGAAGTTGCAAATTTTAATTCCTGGTCTTCTAAAACTTCCATTTTTCTTGGTACAAATATCCTTTATCTGATTCTTGAAAGTCCTTCACTTCGATGATAGGAGCCATTGTAATGCTTGGTTGTTTAAATTATGATGTTAGTGTAATGTTACAGCTCCGAGAGGAAAGAGTTTCAATCAGTGCTCTTTCATACAAAATGCCTGCCTGGAGTTAGCTGATATCTTCCCTTTCAAAGTCAATCAACTTGTGGTCTGACTTCTGAGAAACAATAGGTCAACTTAAACCAGATCTACCTGTCTTTCTTGCACCGCTGATTATGGCATAGGTGCATTAGTTTGTATTTTACAGAAATTAGGAGATTTCTTTCCTTCATTGCTGCTAGCCATAGGTTCATTAGCTTAGATTGCAACCAACAAGTAAGTATCAGATTGTGGCTGGAATCTGCAGATCTAGATAAATGAACGTCAAAGTTAAAATTTGCACATCCACATAGACTTGTTTGATCTTAATCCCTTGCATGCATATCTGCCTTTTCTTATGCAATTTCAATATGTTGACTAACAATTAGAGACTGCTATCCAACAGTTATTTTTCTCAAAACTTTTACATAAAGAAAGTATATGCATTCAAAACTTCTTGTACGAGGATACCACATACAAAAAACAATTATCTGGTTGGGAAGTGCTCTTTTCTAGCATTCATCAGGGGGAAATACACCTTACGAGTTGATATACATTTGTTCGGACGAACCCTTGTACATGTTCTGTTACTTCTGTAAAAGAACCAGGCCTGATTTAGCTTTTACATGAGACTCAACATCTTATATAAACCATCAGCTGTTTCAGTACAAAGATTCATTTAATTGAAATCAATGCAGTTGGAACTTTGAAATGGACAGGAACACAATTAACAACATAAATTGTGATCTTATGCTTGAATCTTCTGAAAACCAAGACCTTCTCCTCTCCCCAGTGGACAACTGCAATGATTATCTTCTTGATCGGTTTCTTTCCATTTGTTCTGTTTGTGACTTTTGCAGGTTCTTCTTTGCCACACTTAGTTGTAGCTGCTGTTGCTGGTTTGACACTTTCTTCCGCTTCAGATTCGGTTCCCCAGTGAAGTGGATAGCTCCTCAAGAAAACCCGTCTGGTGTTGTAGTCTTCGTAACGAAAACTTCTTGCTCTCATTCCATCTTCCTCCATGCCTTTTACTTCTTCTTTACTCTCTGCCTAGTATCAACCTTTGAGCCAACTCTTGGTTTTATAGGTACTTTGATACTATGAAACTATGTGAATGTGTGTGTATGTGCTGTCTTCTTCTGGGGTGGGGACAACCATCACAAATACTAAAATAACAATGTCGTTGATATCCTAAATTGTATAAACTATGTAGTTGTTGTCTCTACTGTTTGTCTTTTCTTGGCTTTACAGCAGAATCGGTACGAGTATGACAGAGAAAATGCCTCTCTCTCCCTCTCTCTCTCTCTCTATGCTACTGCGTTATCTAGGTGATTCCTTTGTTTTATTTTCAGCAGTGATAAGTGCCACAATTGTACTTTCTAGAGCTCTGGGTTGTGTCCAAATTACCATTCTTGTCCATGATAGTAGTTTTAAGGTAGTTTTTTTTTTCTTTTTTTTGGATCTTTTTGAATGGGATATTCTATTCTTGTTTGTTCTCTTGGTTTATGATTGATTGTCACTTGTGTGATAGTGATGTCATTGCTATAGCCTTAACCCTATAGATGCAATGAAATATTGTTTGAAATGCTTGGTATTAGAATCCAAGGCCATGGTGCTTTTTTTAATTATATATAAATATCCAGTAAAGCTGAAATTATGTTCTCAGGTGTTTTAAATTCTTTAAACTTGAATAGACTTGAAATTAAATTAGTTCATCTATCGACTATGTACAAGAATATATGCATTTATAAATGTGTTTTTAAGGATTTGCAAGATGCAAAATGACGTCGTTTTCAACGTGCCTTCACTGCTTTACATCATTACATGGTGACATTGTTAATAGTGCCGTCAAAGGCAAGCTGATTAGACTGCCTAAAAAAATCTTAATTATTATGCAGTTAAAAAAAAAAATTTGTTTATTATATTATTAAAGAACTTGTAAATTAGGCCAATATACTAGTATTTGCTAAATTAGTAGTGAGTAAAGCATGCAAAATTATCTACCTCGAATTGTTTTATGTCGTTTGACTATTATTTTTCATGTTTTTTCCGAAGAATATTCATGATATCAAATTTCTCAAGAAAAGAAAAGGATGCTGATTTCTTTTAGAATTTTTAAGATTAGGTAGGTTTATGTCGTATTATTTTTCTTTTTAATGAGTTACGAGGGAGGGGCTGAGGAAATAATAAAAACTATAAAATTTAGGTAATAAAATTATTTTTATTTTCTAATGTGATAGGTAATTTGGAACAAACAAAATGAGTAGAATTTATTTCAATTCATTCCTCTTTTTATTACTAAGAAGAGTAAATAACTTTTTTCCAGTTTTGTTTATATATAATTATATATGTATATAATATAGTTATTTTATTTAGATAATTATATCTACTTAATTCAATGTCTGTAAAACAATTTAAATGTAGTAACTTCTTTCAAAAGGTTACTTATGGGATTGTGGACCTAATGCATTCCCATCGAAGTTGGTAAAAGTTATCCAATTTTTATATAATTTGGGACCATACTTTTATTTTTTTGAATGAAATATCGATTTATGCAACATGAACGATAATTAAGGAATTTATTTTACTATTATATACTGCAGCATCAATTTCAATAAAGTAAAATTTCTTTTTGGTTTTGTACTTGTAACGTTTATTGCTAAGTCGAACCAATGTCTAGAAATTAGCGTTATACATAAGTATCCTAATGTATATCCTCCGTTTTAATTTAAGAGTTTAATAATCATTTAAAATTATCTTATAAAGATTAGGAAAATATTTTATAGTATATTAAAGGGTATCAAATGATCACGTTATGTTCCATTATTTAATAGATATAACTAATGTATTCAAGTAAATATAAATTTAATACAAAAATTAGACATTGAGAAAGTTGAGTAAACAACCATTAATTAATCGTAGTGGTAATAAGAAAATGACACTTATATTAAAACAAAATTAATACCCAATAAGATTATTAAGGTGGTCCAATCTCACCACACATAAATGCTATTTTAAACTTGAAAAAAAAAAATTCAAATTTGAATACAAAAATTTATATAAGATTGTTTCATGAATATAATTCAGCAAGACGAATCTCACTATCTATAACTCAAATTCATTTTTACAAATCAATCTTTATTTTATAGGTCATGAGTTATGCACGAATTTGTATTATGAAACTAGATTTATAAGAGAATCTGAAAGCATTTTTTAAATAACTCAATTCATAAAGATCTACTCATTTTTTTAGATAAGCCAATTCATAAATATTAATACAATGGAACATAAAAACTTTATCCAACTAGTTAGTTCCTTTTATTTTCTCGAATGTAAAAATTAGAAAAACTAATATTAGATATTACTAACAAAATAATTTCGTGATCTATAATTATTTTCATTTTCATAATCAATTTGTATTTATAGATTATAAATTGTAGGTTACACATCTCATCGAAATTGGATCATGACACGATCTTACAAGAATCATACGTCGGTAAACATAATGATTAGTTTTGCATGGATTTGGAAATATTAATGAGAACACCATTGGTAACTACCATAACTACCACATACAAAAGAAAGCAAAACACTCCAAGAAAATTGCTCCTCCCATAATTTCCAAGGAGAAAGTCAAAAAAAATGAACCTATTTTCTAGCCAAATTAATCGGATTCCATCAAAATTCCATTGCATTAATAATCCTCCATTGCTTCATAATAATGGGACATCCAATCACGTGTCAACTCAACAATAGGATTATATCTTTTCCATTCACCACAGGAAAAGAGACTTAATTCTATTGTTGAGCTGACACAAAACTCCATAAACAAATATATCTTTCCATAAAATAAATAAATAAAAGCTAGAATTTTTAGATTTGATTTGTAATTAAGCTCCAAGCTTTGAAGCAAAAATAAAGAAAAAAAAATGGCATCATTCACAGGAACTTTGGATAAATGCAAGGCTTGTGACAAGACTGTTTATTTTGTGGATTTGTTGTCTGCTGATGGAGCAACTTATCATAAATCTTGCTTCAAATGCAGCCATTGCAAAGGAACTCTTGCGGTCTGTGTTCTTGTTTTTTTATTTATTTTTCCAGCTTTGATTTGAATCGAGATTATTCAGATTATCTCGACGTTGATATGATATATTGTGAGACGATATTAGGCGTAATATTTTCGTATAATTTGGCAGATGAGCACCTACTCTTCCATGGATGGAGTTCTCTATTGCAAGCCTCATTTTGAACAACTATTCAAAGAGTCTGGAAATTTTAGTAAAAACTTTCATACTGGTATATATGCCATCTTTTAATTAATAATATTTATCTTCTGAAATTAAATTTTATTTATTTTAATTTCTAGCCTTCACTAATTAATTTTTTGGCCTTTTGATGAATGATTCATCAGCAAAGCACGAGAAGGATAATGCTCTGGTAAGTGCCTAATGACTTATGTTTAATTGATAGTTTATTAAGAAAAAAATCAAATTAGTATGTTTTCAACAATTTTTTAGAGTTTTAAAATTAACAGATCTTGAAGCTCTTAGGTTAAAAAAAAATAAAAATGGAAGGCTACAAAACAATATAATTTTGAATATATTATATATATGATCTCCTTTTGATTAATACACATGCAGTCAAGGGCTCCAAGTAAAGTCTCTGAGATGTTCAGTGGGACCCAAGATAAATGCCATGCATGCAACAAAACTGTGTATCCATTGGAGAAGGTTAGAGAATTTAATTCTTAATTTTCACACTGATTTTTGGACAAATTAAAGATTTATAATATCTGCAATGAATAGATGGTTATGGAGGGAGAATCATTCCACAAATCATGCTTCAAATGTGCTCATGGTGGGTGCCCACTCACACATGCATCCTATGCTGCTCTTGATGGCATCCTATACTGCAAACACCATTTTCAGCAGCTTTTCATGGAGAAGGGAAATTATCAGCATGTCTTGGAAGCTGCCACTCACAAAAAGAGTGCATCCGAGCTCGCTGACGAGGACACAGCTGACGTGGCTGAGCCAGACACCGACGAGCAACCAGCTGACGTGGCTGAGCCCGAGCCCGAGCCTGAGGAGGCTTCTGATCAACCAGAATCTGAGGAGCCTCAAGAGCAATCCTAAACAATTAATGTTTTGATATAAATATATAGTTGTGTTTTGCCAGTGTTTCTTTTTATTTTTGGGTTTCTAATTACAATTCAAAGTTTCCTTTTTGTTTGATTTTGATGATCATTAATTGCTTCTTGAAATGTGTAGTTTGTTATTGTAATGTAATGTAATATTCCAATTATATATCACACTTTGTGTGGGGACTTTCCAAGCTAGTCTTGAAGAAGCCTTTTGTATACCTTAGGCTTAGGAAAGCCCTTTGTACAACTTGTGAAAAATTAAATATGCAATTACTTTGTCAAGAATTAAATATACATATACATAATATATTTGTGCATGATTCATATATATAGTAGTTGTATGTCATGCTTTTCTCTCTTTCCATGCATGCAAATAACTTTATTTTTATTTAAAGACTCAACTCCTAAATAAACAAAACAACATTTTACTATAATAATTGCTATATATAATGTGAGATTAACATATAATTGTGAGATATTAGCAATTCTATATACATAATATGGGATATCTAAACACAAGTCATATTTAAGGTCTTTGGTTGTAATCTAATTCAATTAGTAATCTTTTTATACTTCATCAAATATTTAAAGCCTCGAACAATGGCCAAAACAAAAGGTTCGAGTGTGAAGCCATGTTTATTTCATCATTCACTGTAATGGGCTAAACCCACTATTGTTTGATTATTTTTTAGACCCAATAAAGTTTGTTTAGTGGCTTTAGAAAATAAAAATAGCTTGAAGAATAGCTAGTCCAGTAATCTTTTGTGCTAAGTCGAATTCTTTAAAAAAATATTGAAGATGATGATTTGTGATAATTGAATCGAAACGTCATGTTATAAATAAAAATAAATAAATATAACAGTCGATAATTTGTCATATAATTAATTTTATATAATTTATGATTAGTATAGGATCCGTGTAATACACGAGAATTTATAAAAAAAAGTTAAACCGGTTAAATTTGAAAATTTTAAATTTTATTTATATATTAAAATTAAATTTATGATTTTTGCAATACATATCGTGTAATTTAACATTTAATATAATATAATATGATTAAATAATTATTTAATTATTGAAATATGAGTTGCATTTGTAGAGGATCATAAATAACTTTTTTATTTTGAAAAGAATATATATTGTTGGTCTATTATATTACTCTTGATCTTACTTTTATATATATATATATATATATATATATATATATATATAATCAGATAATGATTGTAAATTTAATTTCAAGTGAGATTCTTGCAACCGAGGCACTTTCTTTTTATATTTTCATTCATTATGGATACTGTAAATATCTTATTTAAATCGTTTTATTTCATTCAAGAATGTTCAAACGCCAAATAACAAATGCGTTATAGAACACAATAATTTTTAAAAATAAATTATCCACTTATAAAACCCCACAAAATTTAGAATTGATATTATAATATAATATGGATGCAATAATATATGGATTCTAGTATTAAAATGGCTAGGTTTTTTTTTTTTTAATAGAGAAAGAATAATACTTTTAGTTGCCTAGAATATACTTTTGTGGGACTAGGGGGAGGTGTTGGTATTGTGTCAAATTCCATTCAATTCTCACACTTACACTCTTCTACAAAATTGACAACTATATTTTCATATTTTAAGATGTTTAACTCTTCCCCTAAAAAATAGACTATTTTGGAATTATCCACTCTCAGGTTGGAATCAATTTATTATTTAATATTATTTTGCTTTTTATTTTTTGTTTGCCAAATCAATGCAAGTCAATGAGTAAAAAGCTAAAACCACCAAATTGCACCAAAACAAGGCAAACACACTTAAAACATTATTCAATTCATGTCTTACTCAGACCTCTTTAAGAGACCATTAATTACAAAAAATTAACAAGATTAAATTAACTGGATATCTCCAGCATTATACTGCATTTAACAGCAAATTTTGTACTATTTTAAAGTAAAAATATCAGTTATCTTCAATAGTTTGCTCTAAAAAAAATTACTTAATATTCTTTAGTATTATTGAAAAAAAAGAAAAAAAAAGAAGAAAAACCAAGAAAATGAGTAAAAAAATGAAAGAGAAAAGAAAATAAGAATATCGTAGATTTTGACCTTGTGTTAATTTGGAGCAGAGACAGATGAAAAAAAATTGACACAATATTTTACAACACTCCTAGATCAAATAAACACCAAATTCAACATTTTAAAGAGAGAAGAAAAAAAGTTTATAAGATATAAAAACCCAATGATCCAATCTTAATTATAGATCACACCCACTAACAACTTGAGATTACTCTACTCCATTACCTAATAAGTTTTAAATCAAATCAATACTACTCCCTCCGTCCCGCTCAGATTTGCACGTAGGGACGGGCATGAAGGTTAAGAAAAAACTGTTTTTGGGCACGGAGGTTAAGAAAAAACTGTTTTTTGAGTGTTAATGTTGAATAGTAAAGGGCAATTTTGTACATTTTATTTGTAATTTTTTGGAGTGTGCAAATCTGAATGGAACAGACGAAAATGGAAAGTGTGCAAATTTGAGCGGGACGGAGGTAATACTACTTAATGATCCCTTCATCTAAATATACTTTCCGAATGCTAAAAGAAAAACCAACTCTTTTAGAGTAACATATTACAACACATGATTCTTGAAGGGTTTAAAAGCAATTATCTCAAATATAATAGTTCGTTTTATTAGTTATAATTAAAAGAAACAACTTTTTTTTTTTTTTTTTTTGAGAAAGAGAAACGACTTAAAATTAAGATGTGCATTTGTTGTTAAGTCGAATCTGTAATACCAAACTAAAATGGCCTTTACATGAAGTGCAAAGGCTACATTACATGCATGGAAAAGGATCAACTTGCAACAAAAAAAACAATTTCATGGGCTCCACGCAATTTTTTTAAATGTCTTTCTCCATCCGCCAATAGCCACTATTTCCACAATTAAAATTTCTTAAGTAAAAAAAAAAAAGAAAGTGTTCTTTATTTATATTTATTTTTTATTCACCTTCCCTAGCGGAGGGAGGACGGCAAATAAACCTGCCGTCAAAATGACCGTTCTGAAAACAAGTTCCGTTAAGACTTCCGTCACTTTCTCTTCTCCCCCTAAATATTTCCGCCTCCAATTTTTACCTCAGTTCCACTCTTGAATTTCTGCTCTTCACCGCTCTCAATTGGTCAGTTTCCTATTCTCCCATTTTTTCCATCTCTCACACGAAATCACACTCGTGGTTTTTCTGTTGTTTTGTTTGTAATTCAGAACTATTTGGAGATTGGCGTTGTTTGTGATTTTCGATTTGAAGTAGCTGTGGAAAATCACGCGCTTGATTCTATTGTTTGTGTTTTATTTTATGAAAATTTTGGAGCTGAGTTGCCTGTTAAGTGTTTGGTAAAAGGTCGACGAGAGAGCAGTGAGTAGCGCGGAATGAATAATTGGGATGATAATCAGCTGAAACGTGTCTCATTTGATATCTTATTGATGTGATATTTTCAGTATATGTAGATATGATCTGGCGAAAATGCAGTGTAGTCTATGCAGATGTAGCATGTGAGGAGAGAGAATGAACACGCATTGCAATTTATGTACTAATTCACTCAGTGACGCTGAAAATTTTGATGAATCATGCATATACGTTTTTGCATTAGTATATGAGTATTCTCGATTTGAACGGGCTTCTGCAGAGTGGCTGCATGAAAAATACTCAGATAGATGTATGATTCTGAAAGATCCTGATGGTTGTAGAGTTAAAACTGCAATTGCTACAGCTCAAGATGCATTTTTTTGTTCATTTTGTTGTTGTAGCTGTTGAAATTTACGTTCTTTATGCTTAAATGTGCATTGCATTTTTATGTACTAATGCATTTAAAGAAATTGATGGTTCTTGCATATGCCTTCCTGCATCATGATTTGAGTATTTCTTGATCTTGACGAGCGTGTGCATGAAAAGTATTTTAATAGAGGTGTTATTCTGAAAGATCCTGATGGCAGTCGAGTAAAAACTGCAATTGCTACTGCTAGAGATGCATTTGTTTGTTCATCTCTTTATTATCGTATCCCCAAGTGCCTGTTTCTTTATGCTGCCTCCTTTTTCCCACCTTTTTCAGATTGATCTGAAGCTAATTTCGTTTCAGAATATCAATGTGGAAAATGTTGATGAATATTTGCTCTTTCTGAAATAGAAGGAGTGATGGACGCTGCATGTATTCTATCTCGGCCAAATGTGCTTTATGGAGGCGAAGTCACAGGTTGCAGGGCACTGGAACGAGTGAACTTGACAACTAGTTTAAAATATAGACATTTTCGCTGTAAATCTTTTGAAGATTCAAGATTTTCTTCAGAAAATAATTTATCAAAAAAGTTGAAGAAAACCAATACATATTGTGTTAGTTCAGCCAGTCCCAGAGCTCTCAATGGAGGCAATTTCTGGCTTTGGTCTTATAGCTCTAGTGGTTCTTTCTTATACAACACTGGAAATCTTATTGAATTTTCAAAGCATGTGGGTCTGTCACGATGTCAGGGAAGTGAGTCAGTAGCTTATCTAAATGGAAATGGCAGAGAAGCAGAACTCGTTGAGACTGGTGAGAATGAGGCCAGTCTTGAATCTAATATCTCCGGGCAAACAGAGGAGGAAGAAGTAGAGGATCCTAGTTTGGATGAATTGAGGGAATCTTTGCAGAAGGCATTGAATGATTTAGAAGTTGCCCGGCTAAACAGTACAATGTTCGAGGAAAAAGCTCAGAGGATATCAGAAGCTGCTATAGCACTGAAGGATGAAGCTACAAGTGCTTGGGATGATGTAAATATAGCCCTCAGTAAAATCCAAGATACTATAAATGAAGAGACCATAGCCAAGGAAAGTGTTCAGAAAGCGACGATGGATCTTTCTTTAGCCGAGACAAGACTCAACGTAGCTGTTGGTTTGCTGAAGATTACAAAAGAAAAGAATGGGTCTCCTAAAGCTTCTAATGAGAGTGATTCTGTGAATGGCAGTGAAGGGGACGAATCCAGTGAAGAGAAAGAACTCTTGGCTGCTGAACAGGAAATAAAAGAATGTCAGGAACATTTAGAGAATTGTGAGGCTGAGCTCAGAAGGGTGCAAAGCAGAAAAGAAGAGTTACAAAAGGAAGTGGACCGCTTGAATGTAGCTGCAGAGCAAGCACAAATTAAGGCTTCTAAAGCAGAGGAAGATGTGGCTAACATTATGCTTTTGGCAGAGCAAGCTGTGGCTTACGAACTTGAGGCTGCACAGCATGCTGATGATGCTGATATTGCACTACAGAGGGCAGAAAAGAACCTTGCGCTTTCCAGCATTGAAGCCCTGGACTCTGTTGTTGATGGACTGGTCACTGTAGAGTTGTCTCAAGGAAGTACTGCAGATGATGGTGTTGAGAAAGACTGGGAAAGGTCAGCTGAGGTTGCAGAGTTACTGGAACCTTTATCAGATGGACAACCTGAGGAGTCAAGTACGTCAAATGAGAGTGACAAAGAGAATGTAAAGTCAATTGTGGCGTTACTGAATGATAATGAAGCAGATGAAGAGAAGTTAAAATCTATTCAAGCTAAGATACATGAAATGCAGAAGGAACCAATAAGGGAGACCTCTCCTTTTAGTGCTCCAAAAGCATTACTGAAGAAATCATCCCGGTTCTTTTCTGCTTCTTTCTTCTCTTTTACTGCAGATGAGGAAGAGTTCTTTCCAGGTTCACTTTTTCATGGGCTTGTGGAGTCTGCTAGAAAGCAATTGCCTCAGCTGGTTTTTGGATTACTACTTGTAGGAGCAGGGTATGGTGAAAATCGTATTGGACAATTCTAGTATCTTTTGCCAAAGAATAAATTACTTATATACATGCTTTAAATTTATTAATGAAGTTAAAACTCAAATAACTCAACATGCAAGCTATGCTTCTTTGCCTTTCTGTATATGTAAAAAAGAATGCTGATCTATCTCACACTGCTGAAATTAATTGCAGAACCGCCTTTTATGTCAATCGGGGTGAAAGAGTTGGCCAGCTAATTCAGCAGCAAGAAATAATTACCACTGCTATTGATGAAGTATCAACTGCTGCAAAGCCTCTTGTTCGACAAATAAGAAAACTTCCTGTGAAAATGAAGAAACTGATGGAAATGCTTCCTCATCAAGAGGCATGACTTCTGTTGACATTTTGCTTGACTAATTCTGATAAGAGCTTGTGAATCTGTTGTGCCGTAATATGATATGGCATGTATCATTTTTCATTTAACAGTTTCTCTTCTTCCTTTTCTCCATATCAATTTTTTTGCAGATAAACGAGGAAGAAGCTTCCCTCCTTGACATGCTATGGTTACTGCTTGCAAGTGTCATTTTCGTGCCTATTTTCCAGAAAATCCCTGGAGGTAAGAAGAACACGCCTTTCATCCCCAATACTTATGTTTAGTTAAAAATGGAAATGTTTTAGCAGGTGTCGGAATAGTTCTGATCTTCTTATAATCAATTGACTGCAGCATATGCAAAACCTTTTACCTGCTTCCATATTTGGGCCTTGGTTTTCTTTTGCTTGTTTTATCTGGCATATACTTAATACAGTGTCACAAAATTCAGCAGGCTGTTTGTAATATATTTTTTTTCCCCATTTGTGTAGTTCCACATACCCTGCATACATTAGTGTCAGAGAGCTTTTATTTCATTCTGTTTTTTATCATGATAGCAATATGATTTACATGTTCTCTGTCGCTATTGTAGGGAGTCCTGTTCTTGGATATTTGGCTGCTGGAATTTTGATTGGACCTTACGGTCTCTCTATCATTCGCAATGTACATGGAACTAAGGCAATTGCTGAATTTGGGGTTGTCTTCTTGCTATTTAATATTGGACTTGAGGTAGAACTCTTAATGTTGTCATATTTGGCCATTGCAAAAGCTTTTAATTTTCATCTTACAGTTATGTGTACACTGGAATGTGACCTTTAATCTTTATTTTGAAACAGCTCTCTGTTGAAAGACTAAGTTCCATGAAGAAATATGTTTTTGGATTGGGATCAGCTCAGGTGACTGCAGACTAAATAATCTTGTTAATTTTAATATTTTTTGAGGTGCTGCATGAGCATGGTAGCATACATAAGTTCCTTTTATGAGTTTCTAACTTGTATGGCGAAACAAAGGTGTTGGTGACAGCTGGAGCTGTTGGCCTGATTGCTCATTTTGTTGCTGGTCTGGCTGGTCCTGCATCAATTGTCATCGGGAATGGTCTTGCATTGTCTTCAACTGCTGTTGTCCTTCAGGTAAGCATCTTCTTTTCTTCCTCTTGTTTGTTGAGGACTTTTCGGTTATTTTGTTACACTTTTTGTTATTTTTCTTTAGATTTATTAGCAACTTTGCAGAAGTATCCTTTTAAAGCAACGCTTAACATGATATACGCTGGGTATCTGCAGGTATTGCAGGAACGTGGTGAGAGCACATCACGCCACGGGCGAGCTACATTTTCAGTATTACTTTTCCAGGTACTGTGCACTTGGCTATTACCTCACATCAATTTTGGGGTTTTCCTAGTTTTGTCTCATTTTAGATTACCCTTTTGTTACATACCCTCCATTTATGCAATTTCTATGTTTGTTACAGGATTTGGCTGTGGTGGTTTTGCTTATACTTATACCACTTATTTCACCTAGTTCATCAAAAGGAGGGGTAACCATTTTGTATTTTATTTTTTACTCAGCTAAAGAAAAATCTGTATGACATGGTGCTCCTATCTTTCCCACTCAATGGTTTCATGTTGAGTTTTTATTCTAATTGAAGTAGGTTGCTGACTTGATAGATTGCTTTAACAAATGGATATGAAACTTGCTGACTTGATAGATTGCTTTAACAAATTGATATGAAACTACTTTCGTTTTTTTAATTTGGTTGGTGCTGCTTTTATTTCCACTATTTTGGTGGTTTTAGGTTGGTTTCCAAGCCATTGCTGAAGCTCTTGGATTGGCTGCTGTAAAGGCAGTTGTTGCCATCTCAGCCATAATTGTAGGTGGACGCTTAGTAAGTATTCTAATTCTTTCAGGCATTTCTGGCCATCCACTGCTCCTGGTGGTGGAGATTTGATTTTAGCTAGTCATTTAACAATCATTATGTTAAGATTTTATAATCTCATGAGTCACGATCAAGTGAACACATTTTTATACTACTGATGCTCATTTGTAACTTTCATTTCTCCTACAGTATGCGATTGCCGATTTTATTCTGTTAAACAAAAATGGTTAACTCTATTCTGTCTTGTGCAGCTGCTTCGCCCAATATATAAGCAAATTGCTGAGAACAAAAATGCAGAAATATTTTCTGCAAATACTCTGCTTGTTATCTTAGGTACTAGTCTCCTAACTGCCAGGGTAAGTGAATTCATCGTATTATTCTTATCTGCACATCTGATTGTAGTAATTTTTTCGCTTTCTCACAATATCATTGATATTTCCCATTCATTATCTGAACACAGGCTGGCCTTTCCATGGCTTTAGGGGCATTTTTGGCTGGCTTGCTTCTAGCAGAAACTGAATTCTCCTTGCAGGTTGAATCTGATATTGCTCCATATCGTGGCCTTCTATTGGGCCTCTTCTTTATGACGGTATGCTCTAATATGGGTGACTTTACATATCATTTGTTGTTTACATTCAAAACCATACTCTCAAGCTCTTTATAAGATAGTTGATAACTAATCCGTGAGTTATTTCATTTCTTTTTACTCTTGTGCTTTGTGCAATTGTTAGCTTCAGAGTTCTCCATTATTAATTGCATTTTTCCATCATATGATTCATTTGATTGCATTTTCACCATGAAAATGCTTCTGTTGCTGTGGATTGATTTTATTGTCCACTTTGTAGTGAGTTTTTATGACTTTTTCTCTGTTTATCGCTTATACAAGGTATTATTTGTTCACAGGTTGGAATGTCCATTGATCCAAAACTTCTAGCCTCAAACTTCCCAGTTATTATAG
This sequence comes from Scutellaria galericulata, assembly GCA_946896805.1. Lineage (NCBI taxonomy): Eukaryota > Viridiplantae > Streptophyta > Magnoliopsida > Lamiales > Lamiaceae > Scutellaria > Scutellaria galericulata. Next base: position 13,607,409 of record OX335798.1, on the reverse strand, counting down.
GAACACTAGGGCTTCTAATTGCTGGCAAGACCATCTTGGTTGCTCTTGTTGGCAGACTTTTTGGTGTTTCAATTGTATCAGCTTTAAGAGCTGGTCTTCTACTTGCACCGGGTGGAGAATTTGCTTTTGTAGCTTTTGGCGAAGCTGTTAACCAGGTTTATCTATCAAATAATACCTGTTGCAACCATAGACTGCTTAGACCTGATATACTACACTGAAGATCTCCTGGAAGCTAATATAACCATCTTAGAGCCAAATGAGTGTGCTAAGAAGTGCAACTCATTAAACTTTCAAACTCATGAAGCTAATAATTCATGAATTGTCCTTTGCAGGGTATTATGTCCTCACACTTGTCATCACTGCTTTTTCTCGTGGTTGGAATTTCGATGGCTCTCACTCCATGGCTAGCTGCTGGAGGCCAATTGATCGCATCTCGATTTGAGCTGCATGATGTTAGAAATCTTTTGCCTGTTGAAAGTGAGGTGAGCTGCCAAAAATGTCAGATGACATGTTCCAACCAATGCAGAAAACATGTTGTCATGACTGTTATTCATGTCTCAATCTCTGTATAGGCTTCTACGTAAAATCAATTTTTAGTTCTCTGCTCAACAATTTTGACCTTAATCTGGCTTATTCAGATAAAAACTTAAGTTCTTATAGTCTTACCCGTTGTATCTTTTCCTGTTCATTGTCTCTTCAGTTTTTAAGTATGCAGATGTGATTTGTGAAAAGATCTTCTTACTTGGCCTCTAGTTCATCTTCATAATTTCCGTCTAATCATTGAGTCTGCAAGTTCATGTTAAATCCCCACTGCAATTAAATATCTTATGCTTAAGATCTGGAATTACTGGTCTCATATGATATGTGCTCGAGTGGTCTGTCTGCAAAGTTAGAACTCAGACTGATAATGGTTATATACAAATGAGGGACACCATTTCTGACTTAATTATTGTGATTTCAGATAGAAAACTGCAATATTTTTCCTGCATAAATAATATGCTATAAGTTTCTAGGCTTTCTTCACAGAAGAGGATGAAAATATTCCCTCTTCAGGTGGTCCTTTGAGATGCCACGAACCTTGTAGCTCATGTGGTATCTCCACCTTTATAAAGGTGTAGATTGGGATAACCAGACATCGAACCTGGATCACCCAATATTCTAGTCTTTATTGTCTTTCTTTCCCCGACTCTCCCAACTCATTAAAACAAAGAGGTGTTCCTTTGAGATTTTATCTAATGGATAAAGCATGTTATTGGGTGTGACCATGTACATCTTAAATTTTTTTCATATTTTTTGATTATTGATATTGAATGTAACTTTTTTTTTTCCTTGGGATTTTTCAGACTGATGATTTGCAAGATCATATAATCATATGTGGTTTTGGACGTGTTGGCCAGGTATTGTACAGTCTTCAATCCAAGTTCTATGACATGCACTAATACCACTAGTTATTTGTTAACTTTGTCTGCGACCCCATAACTTTCTTTATCTGATTTTCATTTTAATCTTACAGATTATCGCTCAGCTTCTCTCAGAACGACTGATTCCATTTGTTGCACTTGATGTCAGGAGGTACTACTTTCCTGCATTGCAATATCATTTTAGTTCAATTTGAGGCACTTTCTAGGAAATTTATGCCTTATGTCTGAAGCACATCCTGTGTATGTTGTGATATGTATCAAATAGTTTTGTGGTCGCATCTTTCTATATTTTTGCAACAAATAAAGAATCTTTTGTTTCTTAGTTTGGATGCCTTACATTTTTATGTATATATAACATGAGGTCAAAGAAGGCAAGTCGTGTTTCTAAACAAAGAAATGTTAACTTGAATGGGCAGGCCTTCTATTTTGGCTATGATATACTTACTCTTAACTTTCATAATTCCAGTGATCGAGTTGCAGTTGGACGTGCACTTGAACTTCCTGTGTTTTTTGGTGATGCTGGTAGTCGGGAGGTAACAAAACAATCAACGTCTGTTATGGTCTCTTAGAATTTGATGGCATTTCCTTTTTACTTGTTTCTTTTAAACTGGATTCAGGTCCTTCATAAGGTTGGAGCCGAAAGAGCATGTGCAGCAGCAATTACTTTAGATAGTCCTGGAGCTAATTACCGAACTGTTTGGGCTTTGAGCAAGTATTTTCCCAATGTCAAAACATTTGTTCGTGCTCATGATGTCGATCATGGCCTCAATTTAGAAAAAGCTGGGGCAACAGCGGTACTTTATTCTCATTAATTATGAAGTTTGTGATGTGGATCATCGTTCTTGTAGCTTTTCACTTAGCCCGATTTTATAAAAAATGTGACAGGTTGTCCCTGAGACGTTGGAGCCTAGTTTGCAATTAGCAGCAGCCGTCCTTGCACAAGTAAGTACATTGACTGTTACAAAATATTTTTCAACTTTATCCTTGTTTTAAATCATGAAAAACCTCCTTTCCATTTGTTTCATCTACAATGTATGCTTATTAGGATAAAATCTGTCAGTTTTAACTCAAGCTGAATGCAAGTTGCAGATACTATAATTTGAATCAGAGTGAATTGCGTTTTGCTTTCATTATTTAACCTGGTGTTTAACAAAAGTGGACAATACTGATACATAACACAATGAAAGAAAAAAAATTGTGACCATGCCTATAATCCAGCAGCAACAAAAACACAATGGAAACATTCAGGCATCAAACCAATAGCAATGTACACTTTTTTTTTTTGGAGGTGAATAGCATTACACTTTGTTAGCTACTTCTGATACTGAAATTATGTACTATGACACCTTTTTCAGGCTAAACTGCCCATGTCTGAGATAGTGACTACAATTAACGAGTTCAGATCTCGCCACCTCTCCGAGCTTACAGAGGTATGTAGATTTTAACCATTAGGGTAATACCTTCATTTCATTACGATCTCCGAGTTTCATTCCTTGAGACATCACATACTCAGTAAAACAACGCAACAAGAGTTCTGATATGATCTGTTTCTCCTTGTAGCTGTGCGAAGCCAGTGGAAGCTCACTCGGTTATGGATTTTCTCGAATGGTGAGTAAACCCAAATCCCCATCGTCCGACTCAGATGAGAACCAACTCTCTGAAGGGACACTGGCAATATGACTCTTTAGGTACATAAAAAAACTAAGTTAGAAAGAAGGGAATATTGTTTCCCTTGAAAAAAGGAACAAAACGAGGTAGGGTATTGTATAGAATTTTTACCCAATAGGTAAAAAGTTGTACAGAAATGCCAGCAGCAGCAACTGCAGGAAAACCAAAGACTTTGTGCTCATAGTCATTCCTACTGTTCAAAATTTTGGTAGTAGAACCTTTCTTTTTATGAGCTTGTGTATGGGCATATTATTAAAATAATAATAATTAGAAACTATGTATAATTAAGTTTTCTTTATTTTCAATGTAAATTATAACTTATTAGATACTATAGTGTATATCAATTATCATATTGATTTTTCAAAATCAATATGATAATGCTTAATTTATAAATTTCAAGATTATTAGAGAATAATCACTCATCTAAAAAATATCAGGGGAATTTTCATGGGGTTCAATATGAATTGATGTAACATATTGCATCGTAATTATAGTAGATTTGTTGACCTTATGCATTTTTGTCATAAATTAATATTTAAACTAATTTTTTTGTTCTCTCTCTCTCTCTCCCTCTCTCCTTTTTTTTTTTTTTTTTTTTTTATCGTCATAAATCCAATACACATACACCTAACGTTACAAAAATATTTAAATCTTCATAAAATATCAATCAAATTTGTTAAACTTTCCAAAAGAAAACGTGTTTATATATTACACGAATCTTACACTAATAATAAATATAAAATATGTAACGACAATTATAATTTTCTCAATTAATCGTGGGAATCACATTTCTTTATCTTTTAAAATTTGGTAATTAAAAGGAGTAAATAAAAACAAAATAAAGTTCCAACATGAACGCGTCGTTGCTTGAAAAATCTTTCTTGTAATAATAATAATAATAATAATAATAATAATAATAGTTAATTAAATTAGAAAAATAAAAAAAATTGCCAACCTCGGAAACCAGCTGTAGAACCCTACTCTTTCCTTTTATGAATTCCCAATTCTAAAACCCTAATTAATACACATTCATTTATTTATATATCAAAGCAAGAGCAATAGAGCCAGCAAGCATAGGGCTGAGACTCCAGGTCCTAATCCTCGGTCACAAAATGGCCTCCGCCGCCGCAGCCACTTCTTCCGCCGCCGCGATGTTCACTTCCGCCGCCGCCGATTGCTGCTCGCGCAAAGTTTTCCTTGTTACCACAGTCCATGTACAACCCGCACAGAGCTTGTCCACCTTTCTGAAAACAAGTAGAACTATCAACAATCACGCTTGTATACCCGCCTCTCGGTGTTCTTCCTCTTCTGTTAATGGTGAGTACTCATTTTTGTGCTCGATATGTTGTTTAAGTGTTGAAAACTGCTCGTATGCTTTCTTATTTTTGATTTGTTCAAGTGATAGTTACAATAACTGAATGGCAATCAATGGTGATGGTAATGAATATATATTGGACAATCATATATTTAACATAGTAACATGCTAAGAGAACAAAGCAAAATACCAAGTACAGTCGATACTACCATAACATTCAAAAAAGCAGAACATGAAGTAGTATGAATAATTCTTTAGTATAGGTAAGTTCAAGTTCGGTTTTCAATAGGCTCAACCGTATATGAGCTCAGCTCGAGATCGAGTTCCCTATTTTTGAAGCTTGGCTCGAACTCCACTTGCTTGTGACTTTGTTCTCTTATTTAGTAGTCGAGGTATATAACTAAGTTACTACGTTTTTGAGCTTCATTTTTGGAGGTATATCCTGAATAGGGATTTAGAGATTTCATATTTGTCCCATGTTGTGATTTAGCGTCAATATGCTATGCTAGCTACAATAATTTTCTTCTCATTTTTCCTTTCATTTTGGGGGTTGTGTTGTTGTGGTGGTAAAGCTTGGTGATGGGGTTGAATTTTCATGGTATTTTGTTGCTTTTCATGGCATGGAGATCTGCCCCTAAAGTTTTTACAAAATATATATTTTGAAAATTCTTTTGATTATATCCTTATTTCCCCTTGATTTTTGCAGCAGCAATGGTCACAGAGGCTTCTGCAAAGGTTATTGATGGAAAATTAGTTGCCAAAGAAATCAGAGAGGAAATAGCTGTTGAAATATCAAGGATGAAGGAGTCTACTGGGATTGTTCCTGGTCTGGCTGTTATTCTTGTTGGAGAGAGGAAAGACTCTGCAACTTATGTGCGCAACAAGAAGAAAGCCTGTGAATCAGTAGGGATTAAATCATATGAAGTGCACTTGGCTGAAGACTCCTTGGAACAAGAAGTGCTTAAGCATATCTCAAGCTTCAATGATGATCCAGCAGTTAATGGTATCCTTGTTCAGTTGCCTCTACCTTCTGTAAGCCTCCAAATCTGAATATATACTTGTGGATTTTCTAAACTGTCAATGCTCTTCACAAATTGTACAAAATATGAAGTTATATGATTGAAATACTACCAAAGATAATACATACAACTGCCATTCATGCTTATAAGAAGAATTTAATAAGTGTGACTTAAACTTGCTTTTATGAATTATTTATTGTTATCACCTTCATGGCATCACAAGTAATTCTAAGATTTTTTTGATAGCCCTTCTGATTTCAGTACAAGAATAACATTATATCATTATAGTTATGTTAAGGAAGTACAATTTCAGCAGCAATCCATCAGATGGGAGATATCACTATATGGAGAAGGTCTTAGAGTTTTCTGCTTAATTAATTTCAGTTATGAGATATATTATTCTGATAGTATATATGTGTTTTGCTAGCATATGAATGAGCAAAATATCTTGAATGCCGTTTGTATTGAGAAAGATGTTGATGGATTCAACCCTCTGAATATTGGTCGCCTAGCCATGAGAGATAGAGAACCATTATTTGTTCCATGCACTCCCAAAGGTTGTATAGAGCTGCTGCACAGATATGGCGTCGCTATCAAAGGAAAGAGGGCTGTTGTTATTGGCAGAAGTAATATCGTTGGAATGCCTGCTGCCCTGCTCCTGCAAGTAAATATGCCATTTTCATGTTCTAGCTAATCAATACCATAGAAAATGCCTTTCATCATCCAGTTTGACCCTAATGTTAAAATTTGTTGCTTCTGTTGCAAGAGGGAGGATGCTACTGTTAGTATTGTCCATTCAAGAACAAAAAATCCTGAGGAGATAACTAGAGAAGCAGACATCGTAATCTCTGCTGTGGGGCAGCCAAACATGGTGAGAGGTAGCTGGATCAAACCAGGTGCTGTTATCATTGACGTTGGAATCAACCCAGTAGAGGTGTGACTCCTATTTTCTTTTTCTTTATGTGCTCTATTTCACTTGAGTTAATTCTAAATTGCACAATCCGATCTGACAGGATGCCAAAAGTCCTCGAGGTTATAGGCTTGTTGGAGATGTTTGTTATGAGGAAGCTAGCAAGATTGCTTCAGCTATCACACCTGTTCCTGGGGGAGTTGGGCCAATGACCATAGCAATGTTACTCTCCAATACTCTTACTGCAGCAAAACGAGCCATCAGTTTTGAATGACATCCTCCATGTTTAGTGTATAGATAGCTGAAATAATCTGACCAAGTTCTATTTTCTTCAGGATCCATGGATTCATTCCCTTGGTATGATGACATGGTGGCAACCTGGTGCTATACTTAATCTCAAGACAGGTCAGTAAGTTTCAGTGAGGACATGGTTTTGTCTGTGTTGTCGTTAAGTGAAGTTTTACTGCAGTTCTGTACCCTTTCTGGCAATGGTGAAATTTTGCTGGTCGAGTTGTGTGCTCGACATCCTCTCTTGCAGTTGAGATAGAGAGCTTAATCGTTCATGTTGATGTTACCTGAATAAAATGCTATTCTCTTTAGATTCATCAAGAATCAAAATAGATAACTCCTGGTTTTACATGTATCTGATCCTTCTTGGTTTCCAAACACAAGGGTAATTTTTTTCCAATAGGGCTGTTATTATGTTTGAACTCCATTCGTATAATCACTATCATGAATTATTCGAGTTCACTGCCATTAACTCCTTCATAATTTTTAGAATAACATTTATTTAAAAATATATTGGATTATAAATGGGTCTACTAGTCCCACACTTGCCCCCCCCCCCCCCGTCACATGACGAGCTAGGGGGTCAAAAGAACTGTTTTTTAATACACTATTCCACATGTGACTTTTCTCACAGGCATCAATTAAATCTCACTAATATTCCACATGTGACATACAAGGGCATTTCTGACATACTATCTATTTTGTGGTAGAAAATAGAAATGCGGACATCAAGGGCTTCTTGCCACACTATCTATTTTGTGGTAGAAAATAGAAATGCGGACATCAAGGGCATTTTGCTATCAAGGGCATTTTGCCACACATCAAGGGCATTTTGCCATCAAGGGCATTTTGCCACACTATCTATTTTGTGGTAGAAAATAGAAATGCGGACAACAAGGGCTTCTTGCCACACTATCTATCTTGTGGTAGAAAATAGAAATGCGGACATCAAGGGCATTTTGCCATCAAGGGCATTTTGCCACACATCAAGGGCATTTTGCCACACTATCTATTTTGTGGTAGAAAATAGAAATGCGGACATCAAGGGCATTTTGCCACACTTATCTATGTTGTGGTAGAAATGTGGACATCAAGGGCATTTTGCCACACTTATCATTTTGCCACACTTATCTATGTTGTGGTAGAAATGCGGACATCAAGGGCATTTCCGACACACTGTATTTTGTGGTAGAAAAGGTTTGATGGTAGAAAAAGTAATGTATTATATGATTATATCTCTTGTGGTATAAGGGTCCATTTCCTCTCTCATATATATATATATATATATATATATATATATATATATATATAAAACGAGATGGGATTACACAATTGTTATATTCAATCAGAAATCCACAATTTAATTGATTTAGATTTTGTAAAAAATAAGAGGGTTTGAAAGTGAAAATATAAATGAGTTTGATGTGATCCTTTGGAACTTGGAAGTATTATATTTTTGTAAGAATATATCTTATTTGCATTTTTACCAAACTAAATCAATGTTCTTAAGAAAAATTTAGGCTCCATTTGGATGCAAGATTTTGGAATTTCCTGTATTAAATCCATCAATGGAGTTAGAATATATTTTATATGTATAATTGAAATTCATCACTTTCATTTTGAATTATTATTTTAGTGAAATAGGTGGATTTTGAATCATTTTGTCCAAAAGGAACCTTAAATTACAAGGTAATTAACGAATGAAATGGACTTGTTGATTAACACGACCTAGTAATGACCAACCCATTTTCAATTCGCACCCTCGAGTCATATTTATTAATGTTATATTGAAATCGAAATCGAATTATCATGAAAGAGTCAGCAATTCCCATCTATTTTTGTACAAGCTACTAGCTAGTACGCTCCAATTAATGATAGAAAATTCATGGATTTCTAATTTTCAATGGTAATGATTTTCACTTGTAAGATAGTACCAATAATGATAGCCATAGTGATTGTACCATTTTACAAAAATAAGCACAGAAATGAGCCGACAGAAATGTGGAGGGCTCAATTTGTTTCAGATTAATTGTAACCACCTATGACAGAACCCTTTTACTTGTCATATATTGTGGTCAGCTACAATAGTTGGTCGTGAAAAACGTGAAATGTAATAATAGGGGTGTTGAGCTTAGTTATATCTATTATCTATGTAAAAGTATGAATGTTTTTTTACAAAATATGGATTGTCAAATATATTCTTATAAAAATTTATTATTTAAGATTATAATAATAATTTAGAATTTTCATATTTAAATTAATTTTATTTTAAAATCCTGATTCAAAATTCTACATAATTCTATTATAATCAGAACTCTAATTTGAAAATGTTATATATAAGGTATTTGTATTATTTTTTTCTTTAATTTGAATTGATCTCCACGTACAACACACATGATCTAAAACTAATATATATATATATATATATATATATATATATATATATATATATATAAGTGAGAGATGGATCACACCATGGTTGCATTCTTTTGATGCATAACTAAATTACCTTCTATAGAAAGAGTTGATTAATTGATAAAAAGATGTGTAGCAATATGATTACTATGTATACACCAATCGTTACTATCCCTTCCAAACTGCATTGCGTGAAGAACATCATCTTACCTAGTAGGCTCATGAAGAGTCGCACTTTAATCCGGTGCTGCCTCAAGGTGAATGTACGACGACGCTCAGGAAACTACAAGCCTCCCCTTTGGGATTTCGATTCTATTCAATCCTTGAGAATCAATGAATATACGGTATATACACATCGTATGTCTCTAAATAACTACTATCATTTTTCATCATTATTAAATGTCACTGTGCGTGTGTGTAGGAAGAGAAGTACTCAAGGAGAGCTTCAGAGCTGACTATGCAAGTGAAGAAGATGTTGGATAAGGAAATGGATGTTGTTCAACAGTTGGAGTTGATTGATGACTTGCAGAGACTGGGGATTTCTTACCACTTTGACAACAAAATCAACGAAATCTTGAATCATATTTATGTTGAGCACAAGACGAGGAGAAATGAGGATGATTTGTACTCAACAGCTCTTGAGTTTAGAATCCTGAGACAACATGGTTTCAAAGTCTCTCAAGGTACATCGTCATGTATGTATAAATATATGTACTTGAGATCTCGTGGATGATCTGTTTTTTTCCATGAATGAATTGCAGAAGTGTTTGATAGTTTCAAGAATGAGGAGGGTCATTTCAAGCAAAGCCTTAGTGATGATTCTCAAGGATTGTTGCAACTGTATGAAGCTTCTTTCCTATTGACAGAGGGTGAAGACAGCTTGGAGCTAGCAAGACAGTTTGCAACAATGAAGCTTCAACATCATCTTCATTTTCATCAAATAGACCAACATCTATCCTTATTGATTGAACGTGCTTTGGAGCTCCCACTCCATTGGAGAGCAAAAAGGCCAAATGCAAGATGGTTCATAGATGCCTATGAGACAAGACCCGACGTGAATCCAATCCTGCTTCAGCTTGCAAAGCTTGACTTCAATATCCTACAGGCAACACATCAACAAGAACTCAAACATGTATCCAGGTCAACATCATCATCAATACATGTATATATACTCACTTAATTGTCTCAAAATAATAATCATCCATGCATGATATGTAGATGGTGGAGGCAAACATGGCTGGCAGAAACGCTGCCGTTTGCAAGAGACAGGGTGGTGGAGTGTTACTTGTGGACAATTGGAGGAGGCCGTGTCCAGCCTCAGCATGGATATTCAAGAATAATGGCGACTAAGGTCAACCTCTTCATTACTGTAATTGATGATATCTTTGACGTCTACGCTACCATGGACGAGATACTTCTCTTCAATAACATCATTCAAAGGTTAGATAAACCACTATTTATGGAATGGAGGGAGTAAATACATACTAACCATATCTTATGCATGTCTTGATTCCGCGATCAGATGGGATGTTGAAGCTATGGATGAACTCCCACATTATATGCAGATCTGTTTTCTGGCACTCAACAACTTCATTAATGAGATGGCATATGATGTTCTCAAAGACCAAGGATTTCTCATCATTCCACATTTAAGAAAATCCGTGAGCTACTAAATAATTAAATTTGATTTAATTTCTACATTAATCAAATCTATAATTTTAATCGGAAAAAAAAATGGTGGTTGCAGTGGGCAGATCTATGCACAGCATATACACAAGAAGCAAATTGGTTCTCCACAGGTTACACACCAACAGTAGACGAATATATGAAGAATGCATGGGTTTCAATATCAGCTCCTGTAATTCTATCACATGCATTTTTTCTCATCACTAATCCTATACAAAAACAAGCTGTCCAAACCTTGTATACCTATCACAGCATTGTTCAACATTCAGCTATGCTTCTACGCCTTGCAAATGATCTTGGAACATCACCGGTTCATACCTAACTCTACAATTTTCCATATTCCTTTTTTCATGTCCTCTTAAGTTAACATACTAACTGAATCTTCGCATAATAATAATAATAATAATAATTATTATTATTATTTTTTGTTTAGGATGAAATGAATAGAGGTGATGTACCAAAATCAGTACAGTGCTACATGAAGGAAAACAATGCTGGTATAGAAGAGGCACGAGAATATGTTAAGTCGATGATATATGAGACATGGAAAAAGATGAACGAAGTGCGAGTCGCGCAATCTCCATTCCCACAAGAGTTTATATCAAGTGCAGTGGATCTTGGGAGAATGGCACAATATATGTACCAACATGGAGATGGTCATGGAATTCAAAAAGATCCTCAGATCAAGAACCGTATTTCAACTATGCTGTTTGACCCTATTAGTAATGTTTAGTCAATATTATTAAGGGCCCGGCAATCCGCACCCCACTATTTACTAAACATACTACATTTCAAGTGTTACTGTTCACATCACATGTGAACAGTAACACTTGAAATGGGATGTGTTTAGTACTTCATGGGTGTGGAGATCCGCACCCTATTATTAATATCATATCTTTTATGAACTCATTTCTAGATTTTATGACTAATAATCATATTCATGTAAATGCATGCAATGAAAATGGGGTGAGCTTCGAAAGTTGATGGGATGCCTTCGGACCCTCCCAGATATAAACATCGCTCTCTACCTCCAAAACTTGAATTGCAGCTCCAACAGCATCTATGCATCCCACCAGAGCCCTAAATAAAATAAAAAATACTTCAAATAGTGAAATTCAATAGCAACAACAACAATCATCTTCAAATCAAAATACTTCTATTTCGTTTTCGATCACTCGATACAATGTATTGCAACTTAAAATTATAATCGTAAAGTCAAATGAAACTAAATATTTCAGCCTTCGCACTTTGTTTTTTTTTTTTTGGGATATATCGTTTTCATTGAATTTGGAAAAGCAAATGTCAAAACGAGGACCTTTCTGAGAATCGAAGCGGCGACGATCTTTTCATGGCGGAGCGGAGGACATTTTCTTAAGACGGCGAGTGGAATCCGGCGCCGACGTGCACGGCGACGAAGAATCTAGGGCTCTGATCGCCTGTTCGCAAGCCATTGAACAAATTTCAAATTTCTCTGGTTTTCCAGATTACTTTTTTACTTACATATAAACCCTTCTCCTTGAACTTTTATTAATTAGCATTTAAGCCCTCTTCATCCTTTTATTTAATTTACTTCACTCCTTTGAATTTATTTGGGAAAAATGAGTCTTGACTTGATAAATAAAATCATAGGAATGGACTAAAAGCACCCATTGAATTCTAAGCATATCCCACATTTAATAGTACAAAAAAAAAAAATTATTGAATGACTAAAATATCCCTTGCTGAAAACACCGTGGGGTGTTTGTAAAAAAATCCAACAACTTTTAATCACTTATTTAAACTGAAAAAGTAACTGAAAAACTAAATAAGTTGTGGGAAGCTTTTGCAAACACCCCATATTTCGTTCGGTTCAACCTAATCGAACACCATACAAGCCAAACAACTATATCAGCCGAACAAACAGTCACGAATAGCATTTGGTCCACCTGATCGAACACACCTCCTGTCGAGCAGCTATCTCAGCCGAACAAGCAGAGTAACGTACGACTACCTCTTGCCGAACGAGACTCTTGACTGACGGAAAATCAGGATCGAACAACCAGGAATGCTTTTACAAAACTAATTCATTACAAATGGAAAAGGAGGTTTTCAGTTTGTCAAGATGAGGTCGATTTTCACGATGGAGAAGGATTTTTTAGAAGGAATGAGAGTTCAGAAACCAGAAGATGGGAATTGAAGGTGAAAGAAAATGGAAGAAAAGTGAGCAATATTAGACTCGTATGGCTGGATGAAGAAGACGACGGAGAAATGGGAGGACTTGGGGGATTTCAATTTTTTTATATTTTTAAATCACAAAGGGTATAATAGGAAACTATTGGAGTGTTCTTAAAAATGATTATATTATAAATTAAATAATTGGGGTGTTTTAAGTGCTTAGAATTCAATGGGTACCTTTAGTTCCGGGCTTAATGCACCAAACCTCTTGTGATATGGAAAATATACGTTCCTCCCGTGTTTTCAAAATGACAAGGATTACACGTGGATTAACAAAAAGTCAGCACACGTCCCATTTTTTTAGAACTAGACTTAACGGTGTTAAATTTTAGGATGAACTTCCCGTTATTCCCCTAACACTATTCATCTTCTCTTTCTTTCAAGTTAATTAAAAAAAAATTCAAACAAATTGCAACCTAACACTATTGCACAGCCGCCCTTCTCCCTCTGCTATCTTCTTCTTCTTCTTTTACCCAGCAACAGCGCCATCATCCCACCGCCGCCCCACCTTCCTCCGCCATCATCTCTTCTTCTTCTTCTCAAATTGACCACCATCTTCTCAGATCAAATTTTGAAGAAGAACAGGAAATTCATGAATGGAGGAGCGGAGGGGGAGGTGCGGTGATGGAGATGTTCGAGGAGGAGAAGAGGAGGGAGTGGTGGTGGAGGCGGCGGACGAAGGAGAAGGTCGCCGTCGTGGTGGCGGACACCACATTCACCACCGCTCGAAAATCTTCTCCTCTCCCCTTTTGCCGTTCGAAAATTGTAGATATCCACATTTCAATCTTTGTTCTCTAAGTGTTTCTCAAGTTTTTGGCTCAAATCTCTACTGGGTTTGTGAAATCTTTGTTGTTAAAGTGTTTTAATCGGCTGAAATCTCTCGATCAGGGCCTCGATTTGTCGGTTTTTTCCCTTTTCGTGAATTGGGAAGACGGATCTATGTGAGGAGAGAGACGATGAATAGTGTTAGGGTTGCAAAAGTTTTTTTATTGAATTTGTTTTGATTAATTGAATAAAATAAATAAAAAAGAAAAAAAAAGAAAGCTGCAAAATAAATTGATTTAAAATTGATATATCATTAGGATTAGGGTTATGCTATATATCATTTGATTATATAATTTTATAATTATTTGACATATTTATAATTATATTTAAAAAAGAAAATTGATTTAAAATTGATATAAAGAAAAACAGCAGAATAAATAGCATTTAAATTGATATATCATTAGGGTTATTCTATATATCATTTGATTATAAAATTTTATAATTATTTGACATATTTATAATTATATTTAAAAAAAATTGATAAAAAGAAAAACTGCAGAATAAATAGCAATATCTACCACTCATAATTTTTTTTTTTTAAAGGAAGTGATATATAGTAAGCATAAGGTAAGGTTATTTTAGTCATTTAACACTTAAAAATTGGTCAAAAATCAACAAATTTCGCACTACAGGAGCGTGCATTACACTCATGTTATGTTTAACGATTTTGGGGAAAACGCGCTGACGTTTTGATAACCCACGTGTAATCCTTGCAATTTTGAAAACACGGGGGGAGCGACACATATTTTCCATATCACAGGGGGGTCTGATCCATTTTACCTCTTTAGTTCCTCCCAAAGTTATAAATGAAATAAAAAATTAAAGAATTATAACTACACTTATTTCATCAAAATAAAATCACAATAAATTTCAAGAGGATGGGTTTCACCTAGCTATTAGGGTCTTTACGGTAGAAAGTTAGAAACGTCGCTTTTGTTAAAACTTAATTAATTAAGTAAATATTTACATCCAATCATGGATGAAAAAATCGCGAAATTTCACTAAAATCGCGGGCCCGATGATTTATGTTTTTTTTCGTTAAAATATCACCGAAATATCGATGATATTTGGGAAAATATCTTTTTTTTTTTTTCCGATATCGGCGAGTGTCTTTACAAAAGTGCGGTATATCGACGAAATATCGGTCTACATAAAAGTGCGGTATATCGATGAAATATCGGTCTACGCAAATGTTGGCAGAAAGCTAGGAAATTTTTATTTTTAAAATTTTTTTTGGTTTTTTTTATTTTTATTTTTTTATTATGAATTTATTGAGTGGAAGAGTAAATAATGAATTTGTATCATATGATTGTTGCAGAGATTGTTTCCACTTTCCACAAACATGATAATATTAATAATTGGTATGAGATTTCTTATCAAAAAATTATTCATTTCATGGATATTGTTTGAATATTATTTGAATCAAGATGACATGTCATCTTATTCATTTAAACCTCATAGGAGTTCAAGCTATTACTAGTTAATTTTGTACAAAATTTCTCATATTATCATAACAGACAACATTTATATAATAGTTTATCTCTAAATTTGTTGTAAATATATCATTTTATTGGGAATTTAAGTTAAATATATGTATTAATATTAGTTATAATATTCTGTAAAGTACTACATATATTTTTCAAATTTTTTTTACAAAGTTTTCATATTTAAAAAAAAAAGTCTGATATTTCCACCGAAATGGATATATCCGTCGATATTTTCGTAAAATTAAGATACCGATATTTCCACCAAACCGATATTTTCGTTCTTACATCCAATCGAGAGATAAAATATGAGATCACACAATTGTTAAATTCAACAAGATATTCACAATCTAATTGTTCTAGATTTTGTGAAAAGTGAAAGATTTTGAAAGAGAAAATATGAATGAGGTTGATGTGATCCTTGGACGTAGTATTCTTTTATCAAATTAAATTAATATTCTTAGAAATTTTCTAAATTACAAGCAATTAACAAATTCAATGGGTTAGTTGAATGATTCAACTTAAATATCTTTCGTATTTGTTGTGTCAAAACCGTTTTCAATCTGCACCCTTGGATCATATTCATTACTGTTATATTAATTATCATGTCAAGTCGCAATTTTCATCTTTTGTTGCACAAGCTAGTACGCTCAAGTGGCAAAATTAATGATAGAAAATGCATAGATTTCTATATCAGTCCAAGTAATGCTATCATCCCATGCAAATATTTTTTTTTTGGCAAATCCAATAGATATGGACAAGAGAACTGTAGAATCTTACCAATAATGTACGCTATAGTGATTGTATGATTTTAACAAAACAAACACAAAAATGTGTAGACTCTCTAATTGGGTTAGATTAATTGTTATCACTAACCACACAATCCGTTGTGGTATTTACTTGTTTTGGACAAAGTATAGTTGGGGAAATTAAACTAGTAATATCCAATTATCACACAATCATACATTGTGGTTGCCCTCACTCAACAACAATAATTGGACCTGAAAAACGTGAAAATGTAATAGGTTTTTTTCTTTTTTTTTTTTTTTTTTTTTTGCGGAGCTTAATTATATACAAGTGAGAGATAGATCACCACATTCGTTGCATTCTTTTAATCCCTATTTACCTATTATAGAAAGAGTTGAATATTTGATGAAAAGATGTGTAGCAATGTCATTCCTATGTATTCCTATGAAAAGATGTGTGACAATGTCATTCCCAAACTGCATTGTGTGAAGAACATCATCTTACCTAGTAGGCTCATGAGGAGTCGCGCTTTAATCCGGTGCTGCCTCAACATGAATGTACGACGACGCTCAGGAAACTACAAGCCTCCCCTTTGGGATTTCGATTCTATTCAATCCTTGAGAATCAATGAATATACGGTATATACATGGTATGTCTCTAAATAACTACTATCATTTTTCATCATTATCAAATGTCACTGTGTGTGTGTGTGTAGGAAGAGAAGTACTCAAGGAGAGCTTCAGAGCTGACTATGCAAGTGAAGAAGATGCTGGATAAGGAAATGGATGATGTTCAACAGTTGGAGTTGATTGATGACTTGCAGAGACTGGGGATTTCTTACCACTTTGACAACAAAATCAACGAAATCTTGAATCATATTTATGTTGAGCACAAGACGAGGAGAAATGAGGATGATTTGTACTCAACAGCTCTTGAGTTTAGAATCCTGAGACAACATGGTTTCAAAGTCTCTCAAGGTACATCGTCATGTATATATAGATATATGTACTTGAGATCTCGTGGATGATCTGTTTTTTTCCATGAATGAATTGCAGAAGTATTTGATAGTTTCAAGAATGAGGAGGGTCATTTCAAGCAAAGCCTTGGTGATGATGCTCAAGGATTGCTGCAACTCTATGAAGCTTCTTTCCTATTGACAGAGGGTGAAGACAGCTTGGAGCTAGCAAGACAGTTTGCAACAATGAAGCTTCATCATCATCTTCATCATGATCAAATAGACCAACATCTATCCTTACTGATTGAACGTGCTTTGGAGCTCCCACTCCATTGGAGAGCAGAAAGGCCAAATGCAAGATGGTTCATAGATGCCTACGAGACAAGACCCGACATGAATCCAATCGTGCTTCAGCTTGCAAAGCTCGACTTCAATATCCTACAAGAAACACATCAACAAGAACTCAAACATGTATCCAGGTCAACATCATCATCAATACATGTATATATATACTCACTTAATTGTCTCAAAATAATAATCATCCATGCATGATATGTAGATGGTGGAGGCAAACATGGCTGGCAGAAACGCTGCCATTTGCAAGAGACAGGGTGGTGGAGTGTTACTTGTGGACAATTGGAGGAGGCCTTGTCCAGCCTCAGCATGGATATGCAAGAATAATGACGACTAAGGTCAACCTCTTCATTACTGTAATCGATGATGTCTTTGACGTCTACGCTACCATGGACGAGATACTTCTCTTCAATAACATCATTCAAAGGTTAGATAAACCACTATTTATGGAATGGAGGGAGTAAATACATACTAACCATATCTTATGCATGTCTTGATTCCGCGATCAGATGGGATGTTGAAGCTATGGATGAACTCCCACATTATATGCAGATCTGTTTTCTGGCACTCAACAACTTCATTAATGAGATGGCATATGATGTTCTCAAAGACCAAGGATTTCTCATCATTCCACATTTAAGAAAATCCGTGAGCTACTAAATTATTAAATTTGATTTAATTTCTACATTAATCAAATCTATAATTTTAATCGGAAAAAAAAATGGTGGTTGCAGTGGGCAGATCTATGCACAGCATATACACAAGAAGCAAATTGGTTCTCCACAGGTTACACACCAACAGTAGACGAATATATGAAGAATGCATGGGTTTCAATATCAGCTCCTGTAATTCTATCACATGCATTTTTTCTCATCACTAATCCTATACAAAAACAAGCTGTCCAAACCTTGTATACCTATCACAGCATTGTTCAACATTCAGCTATGCTTCTACGCCTTGCAAATGATCTTGGAACATCACCGGTTCATACCTAACTCTACAATTTTCCATATTCCTTTTTTCATGTCCTCTTAAGTTAACATACTAACTGAATCTTCGCATAATAATAATAATAATAATAATAATAATTATTATTATTATTATTTTTTGTTTAGGATGAAATGAATAGAGGTGATGTACCAAAATCAGTACAGTGCTACATGAAGGAAAACAATGCTGGTATAGAAGAGGCACGAGAATATGTTAAGTCGATGATATATGAGACATGGAAAAAGATGAACGAAGTGCGAGTCGCGCAATCTCCATTCCCACAAGAGTTTATATCAAGTGCAGTGGATCTTGGGAGAATGGCACAATATATGTACCAACATGGAGATGGTCATGGAATTCAAAAAGATCCTCAGATCAAGAACCGTATTTCAACTATGCTGTTTGACCCTATTAGTAATGTTTAGTCAATATTATTAATATCACATCTTTTATGAACTCATTTCTAGATTTTATGACTAGTAATCATATTCATGTAAATGCAATGAAAATGGATCTAAATAATTTAAGAATTTTTTTAACTAAATATATTTTGAAACGTAAAATTTAAGCACTCTTACTATGAATGAATCATCATAAGATAGCTAGTTAACAACATCGAGGAATATAAAATTTGAACGAACCTCATCCCCACCATTATCATTCATATTCTCAATAACTTAGAATCACGTAAATAAAAAAATGAGCTAAGTTTTTTAATTCAAACAACTAACATAACTGACAATGAACGGTGCTACTATTTCATGAAAAATCATATAGTACTAATTTCAAATTGGTAGCATAGAATCATTCAAACTCCATTCATATGCTTTAAAGAATAGGGGAAAAAAGGAGGATAACCGTA
This sequence comes from Scutellaria galericulata, assembly GCA_946896805.1. Taxonomy (NCBI): domain Eukaryota; kingdom Viridiplantae; phylum Streptophyta; class Magnoliopsida; order Lamiales; family Lamiaceae; genus Scutellaria; species Scutellaria galericulata. The sequence goes on along the minus strand of OX335798.1, from coordinate 13,588,256 downwards.
CATAGGGCTGATTCGACCTCAAAGTGATGAACCCAAAATCTGTTCTTTAGCTAGCAACACAGCAATCTGGATGGCATTTCTAACAAGAATGCAAACCAATAATGAAAACAGTCTATATTATGGTCCACAATTAGCCAATAACTAAACCACCAATTCCAAAAAGAAATACTTCAGATACTTAGCAAACTGAGTACCTGACGCTGCTCCAACAACACCAATAGCTTCGGAGTCACCATCCATTTACACTGACATCACATTCTACATGACCATCCTCAGTCAAATTTAATCCTCGCCCAGCATCTGTGCAAGGATCATCCTATGAGAAAAAAAAAAGAATAGGTCCTCAATAGGTCTAATTCATAAAATCAATATTCAGAAAGAAAATTTGTAGTCTTTTAAGCAGACTACTACTCCCATGTCCTGCTTGAGGCAATATTGTTACATGCTATTATATCAACGATCATATAACTCTGCCGAACATACATTTGCATGCAAGAGAATCGAAAAGTGTACTAGGATCCAGAGACGGACCTACATACCCTAGGGTGGGGGCACGTGCCCCCACATTTTTTTGGAATTTTGAGGCAAGATGTTATAACTCAATTCAAGAATACTGTATCTGCCATGTAAGAGAGAGAGAGAGGGAGAAGAGAAGAGGGTGTGAATGCATTCCAGCTTTAATTCTACACTTTATTAATATTCTGTGTATGTATCATATCAAAATTATGCCAATCAAGACTTGGACTGACGTGTTTATAAATATTTTAATTAAAGCTGGCTACAGGAACACGACAATGTTACTGTAATACAAGGATGAAAATATGGGTATTGCAAGTAATATCACAATCTTAAATTTATCGATATATTAATGGATATATTGATATCGCAAAAAAAATTGAAAAAATAATGGATTTTTTTTTTTAAATTTTGAAAAATTAACATGAAATTTTATGGATTATTATAACATAGATTTGGATTGTTATGTATTAAAAAATTTTATCACATATTTTATATTTTAGTTATTTTGTGTCCCCACCATTAAAAAAGTCTGGATCCGTCCCTGCTAGAATCACAAGATTGATGCTGCATAAAAATGTTGAAAATGAAACCAAAGGCATTACAACATATACATCCAAAAAAGATAAGGGAGGGACTAAGGCACCCACCAACTTCTAAGCCCACCCCAATTTTAACAATTTTCAATTATAGAAAAAAAAGAAATTTGAAACCCTAACCTCTCTTTTGCTACTTCATTTTTCTATTTTTTTTCATCTTTTTTGATTCTTTGACGCTGTTTTTCTAATTTTTTTTGGGAATTGAATGTTAAATTGATGATGGATGTTCGGCCATTTCATATTTTTTGATTCTTTGATGTTGTTTTTCTAATTTTTTTGAGGAATTGAATGTTAAATTGATGATGGATGTTTAGTCATGGTGGACGAACACTCTTTTACATATTCGGCCAACAGGGCCGAATGGAGATGGTCAGATCTGATCGATTTTTTTGCGTTTTTTCGTTCAATTTTCGTACGATTTTCATATATTTGACTAATTCATGAGATGCTCGTCATCAATATAGTATTCGATTCCTCAAAAAAATTTGAGAAACAACATCAAATAATCAAAAAGATGAAAAAAAAAAGAGAAAAAAAAAAAGCAAAATAGAGAATAGGATTTTAAGTATAGATATTCTTTAATATTTTAATTTTTTTAAGGATGGACTAAAAACACCTAATCATTTTCTAAGGGCACCAACCTCTGTTAGTGGTGGGTCCCACACCCACATACTCCTTTAGCACACTCCTTTTTTTTAATTGAAAATTTTTCAAATTGGGGTGAGCTTAGAAGAGTTGATGGGATACCTTTGGACCTTCCCAAATATAAACATCGCTCTCTACCTCCAAAACTTGAATTGCAGCTCCAACAGCATCTATGCATCCACCAGAGCCCTAAATAAAATCAAAAATACTTCAAATGGTGAAATTTAATAGCAACAACAACAATCATCTTCAAATCAAAATACTTCTATTTCGTTTTCGATCACTCGATACAACGTATTGCAACTTAAAATTATAATCGTTAAGTCAAATGAAACAAAATATTTCAGCCTTCGCACTTTTTTTTTTGGATATATCGTTTTCATTGAATTTGGAAAAGCAAATGTCGAAACGAGGACCTTTCTGAGAATCGAAGCGGCGGCGATCATTTCATGGCGGAGCGGAGGACATTTTCTTAAGACGGCGAGTGGAATCCGGCGCCGACTTGCACGGCGACGAAGAATCTAGAGCTCTGGTCGCCTGTCCGCAAGCCATTGAATAAATTTCAAATTTCTCTGATTTTCCAGATTACTTTTTTACTTGCATATAAACCCTTCTGGCCTTCTCCTTGAACTTTTATTAATTAGCATTTAAGCCCCCTTCATCCTTTTATTTAATTTACTTCACTCCTTTGAATTTATTTGGGGAAAATTGAGTGTCTTGATTTGATAAATAAAATTATAGCCCATTGAATTCTAAGCACATCCCACATTTAATAATACAAAAAAAAAAAAAAAAAAGATATTGAATGACTAAAATATCCCTTGTTGAAAACATTGTATTCCGTTCGATTCAATCTAATCGAACACCATACAATCCGAACGACTACATCAGCCGTACAAGCAATCACGAATAGCGTTTGGTTCACCTGATCGAACACACCTCCTGTCGAGCAGCTATCTCAGCCGAACAAGCAGAGTAACGTACGACTACCTCTTGCCGAACGAGACTCTTGACCAACGGAAAACCAGAGCGAACAACCAGGATTAAACGTGTAATTTTTTTCACAAAGGCACGGGCAAACAATCAAACCTAATGCTTTTACAAAACTAATTCATTACAAATGGAAAAGGAGATTTTCAGTTTGGCAGGTTGGAATGGAGAAGAATTTTCAGTTTGTCAAGATGGGGTCGATTTTCACGATGGAGAAGGATTTTTTAGATGGAATTAGAGTTCAGAAACCAGAAGATGGGAATTGGAGGCGAAAGGCAATGGAAGAAAAGTGAGGAATATTAGGTCATAGACTCGTATGACTGGATGAAGAAGACGATGGAGAAAGGGGAGGAATTGGGGGATTTCAATTTTTTTATTTTTTTAATCACAAAGGGTATAATAGGAAACTATTGAAGTGTTCTTAGAAATGATTTGTATTATAAATTAAATAATTGGAGTGTTTTAAGTAGATGGAGTGTGCTTAGAATTCGATGGGTGACTTTAATCCCTCCCAAAATTATAAATAAAATTAAAAATTAAAAAATTATAAACCACGCTTATTTCACCAAAATAAAATCACAATAAATTTCAAGAGGATGGGTTTCCGTTTCACCTAGCTATTAGGGTTTTTACGGTAGAAACATTGCTTTTGTTAAAACTTAATTAATTAAGTAAATATTTACATCCAATTGAGAGATGAAATAGGAGATCACACAATTGTTACATTCAACAAGATATTCACAATCTAATTGTTCTAGATTTTGTGAGATGTGAAAGATTTTGAAAGAGATAATATGAATGAGCTTGATGTGATCCCTTGTACGTAGTATTCTTTTATCAAATTAAATTAATATTCTTAGAAATTTTCTAAATTACAAGTAATTAACAAATTCAATGTGTTAGTTGAATGATTCAACTTGAATATTTTCGTATTAGTTGTGTCTAAACCGTTTTCAATCTCCACCCTTGGATCATATTAATTATCATGTCAAGTCGCAATTTTCATCTTTTGTTGCACAAGCTAGTACTCTCAAGTGGCAAAATTAATGATAGAAAATGCATAGATTTCTATATCAGTCCAAGTAATGCTATCATCCCATGCAAAAAAAAAATTCTTTTTCTTTTTTTGGGCAAATCCCATACATTGAGGTTGCCCTCACTCAACTACAATAATTGGACCTGAAAAACGTGAAAATGTAATAGGGTTTTATTTTTTTTGCGGAGCTTAATCATATACATACAAGTGCGAGAGAGATCACCACATTCATTGCATTCTTTTAATCCCTATTTACCTATTATAGAAAGAGTTGGTTAATTGATAAAAAGATGTGTAGCAATGTCATTCTCAAACTGCATTGCGTGAAGAACATCATCTTACCCAGTAGGCTCATGAGGAGTCGCACTTTAATCCGGTGCTGCCTCAACGTGAATGTACGACGACGCTCAGGAAACTACAAGCCTCCCCTTTGGGATTTCGATTCTATTCAATCCTTGCAAATCAATGAATATACGGTATATACACATCGTATGTCTCTAAATAACTACTACTCCCTCCGTCCCGCTCAAATTTGCACGTAGGGACGGACACGGAGATTAAGAAAAAACTGTTTTTGTAGTATAAAACACACTTTTTTGAATAGTAAATGACAATTTTAGTAGATTTTATTTGCAATTTTTGGAGTGTGCAAATCTGATTGGGACGGACGAAAACGGAAAGTGTGCAAATCTGAGCGTGACGGAGATAGTATCATTTTTCATCATTATTAAATGTCACTGTGTGTGTGTGTGTGTAGGAAGAGAAGTACTCAAGGAGAGCTTCAGAGCTGACTATGCAAGTGAAGAAGATGCTGGACAAGGAAATGGATGTTGTTCAACAGTTGGAGTTGATTGATGACTTGCAGAGACTGGGGATTTCTTACCACTTTGACAACAAAATCAACGAAATCTTGAATCATATTTATGTTGAGCACAAGACGAGGAGAAATGAGGATGATTTGTACTCAACAGCTCTTGAGTTTAGAATCCTGAGACAACATGGTTTCAAAGTCTCTCAAGGTACATCATCGTGTATATATAAATACTAGTAATACACCCGCGCGATGCGCGGTTTGTTATATAAAATCTAATAATCTTTAATATTGATGACATAATATAATAATATATAATTTAAATGTAAAATATATATTGTTTTTAATATCTATTTTAATAAAAATGTTAATATTGGAACTTTAAAATTATGTTATTTTAAATAATTGTATTTGATAAATTAGAAATTTTGAATGCAAATAATTTTCAAACTCAACATTTTAAATTTGATATAATTATATATGCAAGGTAAATAATAGATTATGAATTTTAAAATAGATATGAATTTAATATAACATGCATTAAAAATGAAATTACGAATATAATTAATTTATAAATATAACACAATACAATATAAATAATAAAATCTGAATAATAAAATAATAAATTGAACATCAATATTAAAAAAATAAAAATAATAATAAATATAACATCAATATTTAACAATTAAATTTGAAAATAAAATTGAGCACTTTATATAATAATAATAATAATAATAATAATAACAACAACAATAATAATAAGAACAACAATAATAATAATAGTTTTGTGTTTGTTAGTTTTAATTTTTGAATAATTAAAAAGTGATTTATTATATTTAGTAATATGTTTCGTTCATATTTTTATTCTTTATATGGAAAAATGGAATTACTTAGATCTGTATGAATTAATAGTCTTTGTGTGCAAGACTCTTAATTAGATTAGGATTGTATGGTGTAGATGGATTTGGAAGAGTCCATACAATGTAAAAGTACTAAATTACAATTTATTAAAATTATTAATTACGAAATTACTAATATGACCTTAAATAATAATATTTAATAAGGATACATTAGGTAATTCAAAATTTGTAAGAAACATCCACATTTTTATATAGGTAATAGATATGTACTTGAGATCTCGTGGATGATCTGTTTTTTTCCATGAATGAATTGCAGAAGTATTTGATAGTTTCAAGAATGAGGAGGGTCATTTCAAGCAAAGCCTTGGTGATGATGCTCAAGGATTGTTGCAACTCTATGAAGCTTCTTTCCTATTGACAGAAGGAGAAGACAGCTTGGAGCTAGCAAGACAGAATGCAACAATGAAGCTACATCATCATCTTCATTTTCATCAAATAGACCAACATCTAACCTTATTGATTGAAGGTGCTTTGGAGCTCCCACTCCATTGGAGAGCAGAAAGGCCAAATGCAAGATGGTTCATAGATGCCTACGAGACAAGACCCGACATGAATCCAATCTTGCTTCAGCTTGCAAAGCTCGATTTCAATATCCTGCAAGCAACACATCAACAAGAACTCAAACATGTATCCAGGTCATCATCATCAACACACACACACACACACACACACTTAATTGTCTCAAAATAATAATCATCAATGCATGATGTAGATGGTGGAAGCAAACATGGCTGGCAGAAACACTGCCGTTTGCAAGAGACAGAGTGGTGGAATGTTATTTGTGGACCATTGGAGGCCTCTTCCAGCCTCAATATGAATATTCAAGAAAGTGGTATTCAAGAATAATGGCGACTAAGGTCAACCTCTTCATTACTGTAATCGATGATATTTTTGACGTCTACGCTACCATGGACGAGATACTTCTCTTCAATAACGTCATTCAAAGGTTAGATAAACCACTATTTTTAGGATGGATATATGTGCTAATTATATCTTATGCATCTCGTCATTCCTCCATCAGATGGGATGTTGAAGCTATGGATGAACTCCCACATTATATGCAGATGTGTTTTCTGGCACTCAACAACTTCATCAATGAGATGGCATATGATTTTCTCAAAGAACAAGGATGTCTCATCATTCCACATTTAAGAAAATCTGTGAGCTACTAAATAATTCAATCTCATTAAATTTTTGCATCAATCTAATAAGGTATTTTTAATCAGAAAAAATATATATAAATGGTGGGTTGCAGTGGGCAGATCTATGCACAGCATATACAGAAGAAGCAAGTTGGTACTCCACAGGTCACACACCAACATTAGAAGAATATATGAAAAATGCATGGGTTTCAATATCAGCTCCTGCAATTCTAACACATGCATTTTTTCTCATCACTAATCCAATACAAGAACATGCTGTCCAAACCTTGTATAACTATCACAATATTGTTCGATATTCAGCTATGCTTTTACGCCTTGCAAATGATCTTGGAACATCACCAGTTCGTACCTACCTCTACCATTTTCCACATTTGTCCTCCTAAGTTAACATACTAGCTAGATCTCTCATATTAATAATAATAATTATTATTTTTTGCTTAGGATGAAATGAATAGAGGTGATGCACCAAAATCAGTACAGTGCTACATGAAGGAAAACAATGCTGGTAGGGAAGAGGCACGAGAATATGTTAAGTCGATGATATTTGAGACATGGAAAAAGATGAACGGAGAACGACTCACACAATCTCCATTCTCACAAGAGTTTATAATAAGTGCAGTGAATCTTGGGAGAATGGCACAATATATGTACCAACATGGAGATGATCATGGAATTCAAAATGATCCTCATGTCAAGAACCGTATATCAACTTTGCTGTTTGAGCCTATTAATAATGTTTAGTCAATACTATATATCACATTTTTTATGAATTTATTTCTAGATGTATGAATAGTAATCACATTCATGTAAATGCAATGAAAATGGATTTCAATAAATTAAGGAAAATTTTAAACAAATATATTTTGAAACGGAAAATGTAAGCACCGATCTATATTTGATGGTGTTAGAAATTCATGCAATCTTGTTTCACAACCAATACGAACGTCATTCCCACCATTATCATTCATATTCTCTAAAACTTAGGATAACGTAGATAATAAAAGGAGCTAATATAGCAGAATTAAAAAAATTTGACTACATAAATCAACAAAAGTTGGACGCTTACAATTCATGGGAATCAATAATTTATTTCAGCAGCATGCTCTATAAATTTAGAGCATCAAGGTTAACTCGTGCAGCAAACTGATCAACTCCATTTTGATTTTGCAGTCTTGTACTTCGTAGGATTGATGCCTGCGAATAACAGCCATAAAGAAGGAAGATTTAGTCGAAACCAAATGAAGCATAAAGGGAAAGTGCCAACTATCATACCACATAGCTTGTAAGTGTTTTAAAGATAACTTTAATATGTTTTTATACACTTTCTATGACACCAGAACTAGAGAACTGTTGATACCTTTGGCCGCTCCATAGAGCTCCCAAGATAACCTATCCCAAAAGACGAGGAAGTATAGGCAGCCGCAATTTCAACAGCTTTCAGCTTCACAGAAGTACCAGGATCCTGATGTAAAGCCAACCACTTAAGATATAATTGTTTCACGGAATTCTATGATATGCCGGTTCTGTAATCTCACCAGAGCAGAAGCATCAGCTTGTACAAGTAGTATTCCAGCACTTCTCTCACTGCCACATCGATCATCTCCAAAAATGGAACGTAAAACTTTTGAGCAAGCATTTACTGGACCGGCCTGTGACCTATAATGTAAGGATCCATGGGATATTAATGCAGCACATTAAAAGGTAAACTGAAACTTGAGTTCCTCAATGCTAGAACTGTTGTTCAAAAGATTATGTAAATAGGCAAATGCAATAGCCAATAAAGGTCGACCGAGAAAACCCATAGAAGAACATACAATGATGAAGATACACAGCATTCCCGAGCAGCAAACCCTTTCATTAGGTACTCTCCAGCACCACTCACACAGCAACCAACATTAAAAGGAGCTCCGAAAGGGCCTCTTGAGGATGCCCAACAACCAGAACCATAAGTTGCTGCTAATCCTACTCGGCCTCTAACCTGTATGATAGTTGCAAATGGAAGTATGAACTGTGACTCAGTGTTTCATTTCATCTTGATTAGAAGTTAATGTCACCAGAAGAACACAAAAGAAAGGGAGAATAATTATCAAAGATTGAGAACAAGTCAATGTGCAGTTCAATCTCGACGACCTCAATAGTGGCAGACTTTAAATTAGCAAAAGTTTATCCAAATCCTCAATAAAAGAGTATGCATATATGTTAATTACATATGTTTTGAGTTTTATTTATTTTGACCCAAGGAATTAGGGTGGTTGCTCATACGTACTTGTGATATCCAATGGGCAGTTTAAAAACTCAATTTGTAATATATGTTTTTGGATTAACTGTTGAATAAAACAGAATAAATTAATCCGAACACAAATTTTAGATCACTTGTGCCATCAAGAGTTGACTAAAGTGGTTAGAAGAATCACCTTGAGGGCAATACCACCACTTGAGGCTCCAGAAGCTATATGCCCCTCTGAATCAACACAAATCACTCCAACTGTGTCTAGTATGGCGTCCTCTTCTAGTGTATTCAAAGGATAAGATTGAGTTTCACTTTCCTTTACCTTCGAAAGATCATGTGGTTGAGCCTCCACTGGTGAAACATGGATAACACTAAATCACAAACAAGAAACTTATTGCAGAAATTGAGATATGATTTGGAACAAAAAAAAAAAAAGGTCATGGCTTCAAATATTAAAATCACAAATATACCAAGTTATCAATAACAAGCTCTCAGAAAGGCATTTTCAAACTCACCATGGGATAGTGGAATACACATAACAAGATAGGCCCAACTGATGTGACAAACTCTGACCAACCGAAAAGGGGAAGAAATAACCCACAAAAGAGGAACACAAACCCAAAATTATTAGCATTAGGATTTTCTTTCAGATTAGACTGTCCAAAAACTACAGATGCTTGACCAGATAGCCTATAATGGAGTTATATAGCGCATAATCATACTGAAAAGTTAGAAAGGCATGTTGAAAGGCGTGAAGGTTTGTAATGTAAAAAGGATACAATTGGAGAGGGAAAAATGTTGTGGGAAGTTGATTAAAATAAATTACAGAAACTATTGATACAGCTAGGTCACAAGAACTGTGGATGCTACCTGATGCAGCGGTTCTAGTAATAGCTTTGGCATCATCAAGCATTAATTTATATCTTTTCCACTGACTTTGTGCCCTTTTGGTTACCAACCACTGCACCATGCATGCAAAAAATATAAAAAGTCAAAATGGGAGAAGCAACGGTCTCAAATATAAACTACCCATTTCAAAAGCTATTTGGTTTATTGGAAGACTGATCACTGGTAGCATATTTAAAGATGGGAAACATGAAAAAACTACCTCATTAGCCTCTTCTGCAGAGTCAGTAGAAACAATACCCTTGGACTTTGCCCACATACGGGCCCCTTCACCAACCAAAAACCTGAGAAATACGACTTTGCTAATTAGCAGATGATTTTCCAATAGATTGAGAGAATGAATGTCAAGACATGACAAAACAAATACACTTAATATTCATAAGGACCAGCCAGCTTTCACCATACAACAACATACTGGGACAGAAGTGTCGTGTGAGGCAACCGAAGTTGCAAAAATTCCAATGATAAAATAAATTATTAATACGGTAAACTTTCTCTAGTAGTCAGCAACATTTACAGAATGATTTTTTTGAAGATTATATAACTCATACTAAAGGAACTAAAGAAGAAAGCAGGTAGTGAGGGCATATTGTTATAGCCACAAAGAAACAATCATCCATATTGAAAACAGCAAATTTTAAAAGTGCAAGGGCACAAAGAAAAAAAGAATATGAACCTGTATAACAGAACCTTATCTTTAAAAAAAAAAAAAAAAAGAGGGAAAAAAGGGAGGATAACCATACATAGGGCTGATTCGACCCAAAAGCAATGAACCCAAAATCTGTTCTTTAGCTAGCAACACAGCAATCTGGATGGCATTTCTAACACCTGGCAACCATTAGCTTCACAAGAATGCAAACCAATAATGAAAACAGAAGCTAAATTTTGTCCACAATTAGCCCATAACTAAACCACCAATTCCGAAAAGAAATACTTCAGATACTTAGCAAACTGAGTACCTGGCACTGCTCCAACAGCACCAAAAGCTCCAGAGTCACCATCCATGACACTAGCATCACATTCTACATGACCATCCTCGGTCAAATTTGATCCTCGCCCAGCATTTGTGCAAGGATCATCCTATGAGAAAAAAAAAAAACATAGTTCTTCGATAAGTCTAATTCAAAAAATCAACGGTCAGAAAGAAAATTAGAAGTCTTCTGAGCAGACTACTGCTTCCATGTCCTGCTTCTAAAATAGTTACATGTTATTATACAACGACCTGTGACCATGAAACTCTGTCGTACATTCGTTTTCAAGAGAGCATTGAAAAGTATACTAGGATCACACGACTGATGCTGCATAGAATTGCCGAAAATGAAACCAAAGGAATTACAACATATACACCCAAAAAAGATAAAACATCGGCACTCTACCTCCAAAACTTGAATTGCTGCTCCAACAGCATCTATGCATCCACCAGAGCCCTAAATAAAATCAAAATACTTCAGACAGTGAAATTCAATAGAAACATTTTCAAATCAAAATACTTCTGATTTCGTTTTTGATCACTCAATACAATATCTTGCAACTTAAAATTATAATCTTTAAGTCAAATGAAACCAAATATTTCGGGCTTTGCACCCTTTTTTTTTTTTTTTTGTAATATATATTGTTTTCATTGAATTTGGAAACCAAACGTCGAAAACGCAGACCTTTCTGAGAATCGAAGCGGCGGCGAGACAAGCTCGTTTCATGGCGGAGCGGAGGACCTTTTCGTTTGACGGCGAGTGGAATCCGGCGCCGACGTGCACGGCGACGAAGAATCTAGGGTTCTGATCGCCAGTTTCGCAAGCCATTGGATAAATTTCAAATTTCTCAGATTTTTTAGATTACTTACATATATACCCTTTTCCTTTGTATCACTTCACTCCTTTGAATTTTTTTGGGAAAAAATGAGTGTCTTGACTAATAGATAAAATTATACATTGAGAAATTTTTGCTTTAACTACACTTATTTAACCAAAAATAAAATCACAATAAATTTCAAATTCCATTTTTTCAATGTATGTATCAAAAATTCTACACATTCATGCTTTTTTTTTTTTTCAAAACTTAAAAAGAGTTATTTTGTAATGGGACAAAATGTTTTTTCATCCTTTAAATTTATCTAATTGGATTTTGATCTTCCATCTTTCACATTTGATTGTTTAATCCTCTATATTTTAAAAAATTCATTGTCTAGAACAAATAAATGTCCTTTTCATATTATTTTCTTACAAATTAATCTCTTCAACTAGCACAAGTTATACTATTAATATATTTTTGAACCTACTAACGTATCGATAACATGAAATAAAAATACATTAGAATTAAAAATAAAAATAAAAGCATATTTTTTAAAAGCAAATGTCAATATTAATAGCAAACAAGGCAAGTCGAATCCCACAAGACAAAAACATAAAAACTGTAACAAACACTGGCAAAGCAGCAACATGATGTGTTCTTAGAAAGAAAAGACATGGTTTTGATAGTAGAAGAGGCCAGAGGGGGCTCCGTCGGGCAGCAGCGCCAGCTTGACCGGGAATTCAGCAGCTTCAGCGGCGGTGATGGGACCAAGATTGCATGTCAAGTCTGTTTGGGCAAAACCAGTACAGACAGAGTTGATGCAGAGAGTGGAGTATTTCTTGGCCATGCACCGAGTGTATGCATTCACTCCTGCTTTCGACACTTTATACGCTGCCACTTGAGCCGGCCAATGCCTCTTCTCCAACGAGCCATCTTTGAAGTTGTTGAGAAATTCTTGCACAACTTGGTCTACTCTCTCTTCTGTCAGCATTTCCTCATCGCTCAACACTCTCTTCGCCCATTCATTTGGCAAAAGCTGAAGATATCAATGAGATTACTGGATTAAGAAAATGATTTTTTTTTAAATGTAAAAGACTAAAAAAACAAAATATGAAAAATAAAAGATGAAAAATCTAATAAGACAAACTTAGAAAACAAAAAAAAAAAATTAGCCTACCATTAAGTTCCCCAATATGGAGGAGACACTGATAATTCTTGGTGATTCAGAGAAGTGTAGGAGAGGAATGAGGGCTTGTGTTACTCTTTTTGTAGCATAGTAGTTTGTCTCAACACATTCTTTTGCCCCTTGAAATGTCTCTATTAATCTTCCACTTGCTTTCAGCTCCACTGCTTCTACCTATTCACAGTCATTGCAAAGCCTCATGAAAAACATGATATGAAGTTATCAAGTTCAAAAAGCTAAACAAAAGAAGTTATGGAACCATAGTTTTCTGTGTTGTGTTTCAGACAATCTAAACATGTTTTCTAACATAAGTGTTTGTGTAGTATATATAGCATGCATACTCAGCAAAACAAAAGGAATAAAAGGAGTAGCAAGGAGATCAGCAAAAATTTGGCTAAGTAAATATAAAACGTAAAGCTGCTAATAAAAGCGTATTTTTGAAATGCGTTTTCATACAGTTATTTCAGTTATACTCATAAGCTGCGTTTCTTGAGTTTAGTTGTGCAGTTTTGACGAGTAATCTTGCGGGGGCAATAACTTTCCGATACTTCACGGAATCAGGAACGGTTTTCTCCTATAGTCTCTATAAAAGGCGTAGTTCAACTTATCAGAAGGACGCGAAATCATTAGAGCTGTGTAGAGAGAGTTACATTACTGCAAACACTGTATAGTCGATTAGGGTTTATCTTTCTTCGATCTTGTTTTTGTAAACTCTTGTTTTTTGTTTGAGAATATAGTGGAAAAGCTCTCAGTGGACGTAGGCATTTGTTAAGCCAAACCACTTAAAACTTTGGTGTTGTTTCTTTGTTCATCTTCTCATTCTTCTTTGTTCTTGTTTGATGGTTTGCATGCAATTGTGCATGTGATATTGAGTGTGTTCTTGATCAATTATATAAGAGTTTGTAAGTAGTGTTATACCCCACTAATCTGACCCGACCAGGAAGGCAGAAGACCCGACCAGGGTCCGACTAGAGATATCCGAGGGGCACGCTAGATTTAATTTATTTCACGAAGGAGTCCACAAAAAAGGAAACAAATCCTACACCAAATCGTATCCAATTTAGATAGGATTAAATCTAATTTTATCTTATTTAGACCCTAAATCCTAGGGATTTATTTCTTATTGTTCAAGTAATGTATTTTAGTTTTAGCCTATAAATAGGGCCTCAATTATCATTCAAAAAAAGAAAATTTCTAGAGAAAGATCAAATTCTAGAGAAATATCCTAGATTCGAAATCATTGTAATTAGAGAATTTATTTTCTCTCTTCTTTATATAATTAGAGAATTTATTTTCTCTCTTCTTTATATAGAACGAGCCGAAATCATTGTAATTAGAGAATTTATTTTCTCTCTTCTTTATATGGAACGAGCCGAAAAAATTCTTTATATGGAACGAGCCGAAAAAATTTACCCGGGTAGGCACCGGGCACAGTCTTTCATTTACTTTATTTGATTTTCTAAATTCTATTCGATCCGAAATCATTGTAATTAGAGAATTTATTTTCTCTCTTCTTTATATAGAACGAGCCGAAAAAATTTGCCCGGGTAGGCACCGGGCACAGTCTTTCATTTACTTTATTTGATTTTCTAAATTCTATTCGATCCAATTCATTAAAGCCCAGTCTTTCATTTACTTTATTTGATTTTCTAAATTCTATTCGATCCAATTCATTAAAGCCGGATCGACTTCTTTGGTGTTTGTTTCATTTACTTTATTTGATTTTCTAAATTCTATTCGATCCAATTCATTAAAGCCGGATCGACTTCATTTACTTTATTTGATTTTCTAAATTCTATTCGATCCAATTCATTAAAGCCGGATCGACTTCTTTGGTGTTTGTTTCATTTACTTTATTTGATTTTCTAAATTCTATTCGATCCAATTCATTAAAGCCGGATCGACTTCTTTGGTGTTTGTTTCATTTACTTTATTTGATTTTCTAAATTCTATTCGATCCAATTCATTAAAGCCGGATCGACTTCTTTGGTGTTTGGCTAGGATTTTGTGCTCTACAAAATTTGACTTCAACAATTAGTAACCAAACCTTGCCATTAAGAACTGAAGCTATATCTGCCTCAACCACCTCTTGAACAATCATAGTATCTCCATCCACACCTATTCCAGCAACACCAGCATTATTCACCTGCATACAAATATGTCCAAATTTAGACTACAAACCAAGAGTTTTAAGTCATTTAAGGTGGTAAGAAAGT
Source organism: Scutellaria galericulata (assembly GCA_946896805.1). Lineage (NCBI taxonomy): Eukaryota > Viridiplantae > Streptophyta > Magnoliopsida > Lamiales > Lamiaceae > Scutellaria > Scutellaria galericulata. The sequence continues at coordinate 13,573,253 of OX335798.1, read as the reverse complement.
ATTGGTACCAGAATATCAAGCCTCCCATATTTCGTTTTGATGAACTCGACAACAGGAGCAATGCTATCAGGATCAGTAACATCAAGTTGATGAAAATCGACACTAAGGCCAAGAGCACTTAGCCTTTCTTGAGCATCGAGGCCTCTCTTCTCGTTTCTAGCTGTTAATATCACCATGATTCCTTTGGAGGCTAACTGCCTACAAATCTCAAATCCAATCCCTTTGTTTGCCCCGGTGACCAGAGCATACCTGAACGACAAAAAACAACAACAACAACTAAATAAAAGATAACTTGAACTTACAATCAATCCATTGAAATAAACCTTTACCACCTCTTTGTTGCAGGGTTGACAATTTCCTCTGCCATTGTTTGTATTCTTTTGAAATGATACTGGTTTTCTCAAAAATATTGTGCTCTCTTTAGTTTACTATGAAATTTTGATTTTTAACCAAATCCCAACATAGAAAATTCCAAAAAGGTTGGTTTCTCCTTCCAAATGACTACACAGTACAATTAAATTCTCTCTCCACAATCATATACTCATTACATAAAATATTAGGATTTTAACAATGGCTCCCACTTGCAAATAAACAAAGCAACCCCATATCCTGGATGCAAATCTATAAACTAAAAAAATTAAAAAAAAAATTGAAATTGTTAAGATCCTAATCAACTACATCACTTATTTTAATAAAAAGTCAAGATATACTGCTAAACAGTTCAAGAAATCCATTAAAAAGTCAAGATATACTGCTAAACAAATCCATTAAAAAGTCAAGATATACTGCTAAACAAATCCATTAAAAAGTCAAGATATACTGCTAAACAGTTCAAGAAGACCATAATTGCTTCTAGGAAGTAAACAAGATGAAAATTTTGATTTCGGTAAAAGTTTCGGACCTTGATTTTACGGAAATTTCGATGGAAATTTAGATTTCAGTGGAAATTAAACTTTGTAAAAAAATTGAAAAATATATCTAGTAGTTTACAGGATATTATAACTAACATTAATACATATATTAAACTGAAATTCCAAATAAAATGATATGTTTACAACAAATATAGAGATAAACTATTATATAAACATTGTCTGTTATGATAATATGACAAATTTTGTACAAAATTAATACATTGGTAATAGTTTGAACTCCTATGAGGTTCAAATGAATAAGATGACATGTCATCTTGATTCAAACAATATTGATGTCAACTTAAAATATTACTCCAATTGTCAAGGTAACCACGAAAATAACATTCATAGAAGGAGAAAATCTTGAAATTGTTATGAAATGTATAAAAATATATGGATGAGAGTAGACAAAAATCTAAGAAATGGTCCATTCTTGATTTCTTGGATAAGAAATCTTATCTTATCCCCAATTGTAAACTATTTGTAATAATCTTGATTCCTAAATCCTAGTAAATATTTGTAATATTTATCTTTTAAAAAAGAGCAATAATTTCTCATGCCACAATTAATAAAAATTTTAAATTTTAAAAAATTTGATCTAAAAAGGTTCCAAATCCACATCTTCGATTGTAAATATCGTCCACTTTAAAAACAAACACAACCAATTGTAATAATTATGCAATAAATTCATTAAAAAAAACAAAAAAAAAACAAAAAAAAAAGGCCGAAATTGAAACTCCACTGAAACTCAACCGAAATTTTTCCGATACACCGCAGTTTTATAAAAGGACTCACCGAAACCGAAATATTACCGAAATTTCGCCGAAATTTCCCCGAAATTTTGACGAAAAAAAAATGTTGTGTGTTATTATTTCAGTACTTGTATTTGAACGAAATTTCGGCGAATTATTATTTCAGTACTTGTATTTGAACGAAATTTCGCAAAATTTTCATCCATGGAAGTAAAGAATAGAAAAAACTGCCATCCCTTTATGAGCTCATTCTAACAGATCAAGATCCTTGCTAAACACAACATGAACTGTTGTGCACTGAAACCACGTTGTTTAATAGGAAAAATAAAGATTTGAGTATAATTTCCATTGTTTTATTACCTCTGTTGAGCAGGGTGGATTGTTGCCTCTACCATTGTTGATATTTTTTGGAAGATCTAAAGGAGAATTTATAAGCTTTTTATTTTTAGAATTAAATTTAAGATTAGACAGTATATCATGAAATCACTAATAAGGTAGTAAATGTTGTGAACACGCATTGAAATCCTACAATAATAATATCTCAAAGCTGTTGGAAAGCCAAACAAACCAGTAGTCTTCTTATGACGAAGCATTGATAGCCTAGTGGTAAAAGGCGTCTGCTACCTAGGCATAGGTCCTGGGTTCGAGTCACTGCGGAGGGTAGGGGTGAAATCTGTTGATCCTCTTTTCAAAAAAAAAAAACCAGTAGTCTTCTTATTTCCTCAATGAGTATTTCTACAAACAGAATATGCCATTAATGGTTCAGCATTTCACTTATTCATCCTCTCACAAACATCTTATTCAATCACAACAATAATAAACTCAATGTCGATTACAAAGATAACAGCTCGTCTCTAAAAAAGAACGAGCCGGACGGGCCTCCATCTGGCAGCAGGGCCAGCTTCACTAGAGCTTGAGCACCTTCCGCGGTGTCAGTGAACCAATATTGTAACAGATATCTGTTTTGGTAAAACCAGGACAAGCAGAGTTGACATAGAAACTCGGATATTTCTTGGCTATACATCGAGTATAGCCAATTATTCTCCTTCAATGAACCTTGTTGAAAGTTTTTGAGAAATTCTTGCAAGACTTCATCAATTCTCTCTTCTGTCAGCCTCTCTTCATTGCCAAACACTTCTTTCGCCCACTCGTTCGACAAAAGCTGGTTCAAGAAAACAGTCAAGATTAGCTAACTATGCATATGAAAGACAGTGTTTTCCAAGTCATTAGAAATACCTTTAAATGTCCCAGTGTGGAAGAGACATTAACAACAGGCAAGAATGTTAAAACCGTTCAAAATTATGATGTAGAACACCTAGCAGATGAGTACCCGACATTCGTCGACAGAAATTCGAAAGAAACATAATTTTTTGAGTCGAGCACAAAATCACTATTATAAATTTATAATACCTTCTGCATAGGACGAAACAAATTGAACTCATCGCGCACCACCTGGTAATGCACTTGGTCTTAACTCAATTTTGTCTGTGTGTCATATAATTATATAGTGTCATGAAACTTGACATATCATCATGCCAGATAAGATAAAAAGTTGAGATGGAAAATACATTAAAAGAGAGAGAAAAAGAGAAATCTGAAACATTAAAATTAAAACAGAAAAGTAAAAATAAAATTCCCAAAAAATGATAAAATAATAGAAAATAAAACTCCCTCCCCTGCTGCCGTTCTCTGCAACATCTCCGACCCAACCCTCCACCAATCCACCTCGTTCTTACCCCACTGAGGAGATTTGGTATGACTTAAAAATAAAAATCACTAATACTCTATCTTTGTATAATGGAATGTAACGTTTTTGCAGGTTCTATGTAATGTGTTGTAGAGCTTAAGAGTTTCAGATCGGGTTGAAAATCATCGCCGATGGTTCGTGCTCACCGGAGAAGATCATCGGAACATATAACATAAACTATCAACTTACATATCAAAACGATTCTCTCGTCGAACTCATTTCAAACCCCAAATCAATTTTAAAATTCATAATCGAATCGAACTTCAATTTCTCAAAATATATTGTTCAAATCCAATTTTTATCCATGGTACTTCATCGAAAAGTTTTTAAAATATAATCACTTTGACGTCAACTTCCTGCGTCCACCATGGAAGCCTGAAGAAATAAATATCTTCAAGAATCAAACGAGAACCTTTGGTTTCCGGCCGCTGATAGGAGAGAGAAAGCGGAGTGCAAGCGTTGTGTTCTTGTTTTTTGCTCCGGAAGAAAACCTAACTTTTTTTATTTTTTTGATGTTTTTTATTTTTTTTGATTTTTTTAATCAAAAAATAAATAAAATTTAAATTTAAAAGCGAAATTAGTAAATTGGGCCGAAAAGCCCGAAATTAGAGGGTCACGTGCGTTTCACATGCGATTTCGGTCCGATTGGTGCCATTCAGGCTAAAATTGGCCTAAATTCGCGAATTTTCAAAAGTTAATGTCTTAAATTGCCAGCCCAAAAATTTTAAAGTTCTAAATTGACAGCTCAAAAACTTAAAGTTCTAAAATGTCAGAACCCCTAATTCACGAGGCAATCTATACTATATATAAAATGAAAGAAGTTGATAAATTTTACAAATTTATCATTTTCCCTCCCAAACTATCAACCAATTGAAAAAAAAACTAACTAACTTTTAAGTATCTTATAGAATAAGCTTCACATATATCTTACACAATAAGCTATCTTATAATTTATATATAGGAGTAGAGATAAAACAAAAGAAACTATCTTAAATGATATATGATTATATTTTAATGATATAATTAAAATTTAAAAATAATGAAATTTAAACATTGTAAAAAATTAAAAATTTTGAAAATTAGTTTATAATTTTAATATATAAATATGGAAAATAGTTTTAAAATCTAAATTTATTTTATGAAGGGTTGTAAAATGTTTAAAAGTTTGAAAATATTAAAATAATAATAAATCTGAAATTAATAATAATAATAATATTATTATTATTATAAGGTTGTGAGATTAAGTCTAACAATCTTAAATCAACAAATAAAATTTAAAAATTAATTCAAATATATAAGTAATATTAATTGTGTAGGATATAAAAATTAATAAATTGAATAAAAAATTATAAATAAAAATAATAAAAATATTTGATAAAATTTATTCAAAATTATTTCAAATAAATAGATATAGTTAATCTAAAAATTGTTTTAAAAAACTATATGTTCCAAAAAAATCTGAAAAATGGTTTAAAAAATCTAAGAAATATTGTTTTAAAATTTAAAATTAATTTGAAACCTAAATTTATAAATATAAACTAAATTTTTTTTTGGAATAAATATAATGCTTTTTGAACAAATCCATCTAAAAAGAATGCAGGAAATTATTTATAAATTCTGAAAATAATTATAAGATATAAATGAACGAAAATATGAACAAAACATATAGTAAGTATAATTATTAATCACTTCTTAATTATTCATAAATTAATACTGACAAACACAAAACTATTATTATATTATGTTCAATTTTATTTTCATATTTAATTGTTGAATATTGATGTTATCAATAAAAAAATACGGATTTTTACAAATTTCGAAATAATAAGATGCCATGAATAACCTTTTAATATAACAACTTCATTATATTATTGCAAATCGTATATATTATCATAATAAATAATAAATCGTGCATCGCGCGGGAGTACTACTAGTTTAAGTAATAAACTCAATATGATATGTGTGGTTGAGCAATTTTGAGGTATATTAAGCTATGAGGCTACTCTAGTATTAATGGACACTTTCTGATATCCATTTTATCGATTGTTTACGTTATAGAGCGGTGGAATGAGCCTAGAGCGTGGTTAAATATTATTAACAGATTGGTACCGAATTTATAGATTGTCTACTAGAATTTAAGGGTGATTAGATCGTCCTATTAGTTATTAATTGTTCCGTTTGAATTCGGCGACTGGTCACCCCAGATTCTTCAGAATTGTGCGTGTTGGTAACATATTTGAGTCCATAGTATATCATTTTCAAGTATAAGAGTATATATTGGTTTATTAGTTGAGATTTCTAGTATTTTTCAAAAATTGCAAAGAAAAATATTTTGTTAGATTAAGTGATGTATTTGCTAAGCATTATGCTCATAGTATATATTTACCTTATACTGCAGATAAAAACAAAAATAAGATGTGATGTAAGGAGGTAGCAGCGTTGAAGGGTGATTGGTGGTGACATCAAAAACTTGCAATTAGTTTTAGAATTTTTTAAGTTTTCTTGATAAGAGATTTATTTTGATACTATAATTAGATGTTACTTACCTTTTTACTTTTGATTTCTTTTGACATAAAATCTTACTCACATGTTTTAATTTTTTTAATGATTTAGACTAATCTAAATTTTTCTAGCATGTTTCTTATGAGAAACCTTGTTTTCTTTATTTTTTGTATTAAAATAAAATTCTTTGTGAAGCGTTACGGAACTTTTCAATAGTTGAAATGTTAAGTATATTTAGAAATTTATATCTATATATATATATATATATATATATATATAATTTAAAATTTATTAATATATAAATATGATTTTTATATGATTTATATATGGTATCAATATCATTTATGATATTGACAACATTTTGAAAATTGTAATCTATATGATATATGAATGTTAATATGATCTCATCTAATAAAATAATACTTAATTATTGCTATAATATGTATTAAATTTATGTTTATTGAATAAATTAAAACAATACAATGATCGAATTTCAAAATTTCTAGATCGTCAAAGTAAAAAATATATAAAAAATGATTATTTAGAAAATTTATTTTGGAGTAATATACAATAATATCAGTACTGTTTTTACGCTCAATATGAATAAATTATTGAATATATATTTGTATAAGTTTTTTTCAGGCCAATTGTGACAAAACCAATTAGAAAAGTAGTCAAAATATGTATGATGGAAACAATAAATATTAAAATTGGGAAATTATATGGGTAGTGTATTAAATTGAAAAAACTTTGAAAACTATGTTATTTTTCATAATCACCATTTTTATATCAAAAAAATACGAATACTTGAAATTTATTTGGTGCATCATACGGGTGACAAATGAGGTTGAAATATTATCGAGACTTGATTATAACATACAATAATATCACCATTTTACGCTCATTATGAATAAGTTATTGAACATATATTTGCATAAATTTTTTCCAGGCCAGTTGTGACAAATATTATTAGTAAAGTAGTTTGACAATGTATGATGAAAATAATAAATATTTAAAATTCGAATATTATATGGATAGTAAATTAAATTAAAATAACTTTTTGAAGAACTATATTGTTTTTCATGATAAATTAACGTTTTTATTTCAAAAAGTTACTAACACTTGAAATGTATTTACCCGTGCATCACATGAGAACCATATGAGAAATATTATTGAGAACATAACTTTTTTTTATGAATTAACATTTTTCATATCAAATTTGAAATATTTAAATTTTATGATGGTGTGTCACACGGGTATAAATTAGTTGAAATCTCCAATGAAATTTATTATTTTTTATATCCAAAATATATAAATAATAAAATTTATATACCCATGCATTGCACGAGACTTATACTAATAATAATCATACTGGAAAGGGATGTTATATGAATACATTAAATTAAAATGGAGGATCTAATTCTGGAAAAAATATATTATGTTAATATAAGAAAAAAAACGTGTTGTTTTCTAAACCAATTGTCAAGAGTGAAAGTGGGTTAATTTTTTTTAATGGAATATTGTGGATATTATTATTATTATTATTATTAATTTGACAATTTTGGTACTTTTGTAACTATTCATTTGATTACGCAAAGTCGTAATGCTATATGTTCCATTTGACTTGCGCGTGACGTATTTTTAAATCACCCATCTTTAATTTTTTCTATTTTTATTAATTAATTTAAAATATATTTTGAGAATACCAGTTGTACATATAAAATATATATTTTTTAAATTTTTGTATAATTAAGAGAATAATGTATTGTTGTTCTTGTTATTATTATTATAATGTAGGTGACTTCGAGGGTTGCCTATTCTAGTGGCGAATTTGCTCACTTTAACAAACAATTTCAAAAGTACAACATATTGTTAATGATTTTTTTTCACAATATTTCATTAAAAAAGCCGGAAATATTTTGTTTTATGCATTTCAAAATGAATAAGACCGATCCGATCACCATTCCAGTTATAAATATAAACATTTTGAATTATAATACACTCTTTAGTGCAAAAAATGTGATAATTTTGCTTGAAAATTGTAATTTCCCAACATTCAAGCAAAACTTCATCCGCAGTACAAAAAAGACACAAAACGTCTATTGACAAACTCCACTATTATTCCTAATACGATGAAACAAACCAGACAGTCCATTGTCGATGTTGTTAAGTGTATCTCTAGCCCATTTATTGCATATACTCTAAAAAGAACTATATACTTATTTATCTAGGTATAGAATGCTAGCTAGGAGAATTGATTGATGCAAAATGTGAGCTACAAATTTTAAATAGATCAAGTGTGAATATTAGGCCTCTAACATATTGTTTATGAAAAACTTTTAAAATCAATTCCTACAATAATAATACCTCAAAGTTGTAAGAAAGCCAGGCAAACAAGTAGTCTTTTTATTTCCTCGTATGAGTATTTCTACAAACAGAACATGCCATTGATGGTCCTGCATTTCACTTAATTCATCTTCTCACAAACATCTCTCATCTATCACAACAACAATAAACTCAATGTCGATTACAAAGATAACAGCTCGTCTCTAAAAAAGAACGAGCCAGACGGGCCTCCATCTGGCAGCAGGACCAGCTTCACTAGAACTTGAGCACCTTCCTCTGTGCTGAATGGACCAAGATTGTAAGTGATATCTGTTCTGGTAAGACCAGGACAGGCAGAGTTGATATAGAAACTCGGGTATTTCTTGGCTATACATCGAGTATACGCATTCAAAGCTGCTTTGGACACTTTATAAGCTGCAACATGACCAGGCCAATTATTCTCTTTCAATGAACCTTGTTGGAAGTTTTTGAGAAATTTTTGCACAACTTCATCAACTCTCTCTTCTGTCAGCCTCTCTTCATTGCCCAACACTTCTTTGGCCCACTCGTTCGACAAAAGCTGGTTCAAGAAAACAGTCAAGATTGGGTAACTATGCATATGAAAGACAGTGTTTTTCAAGTCATTAGAAGTACCATCAAATGTCCCAATGTGGAGGAGACATTAACAATCCTTGGTGAATCAGATAGTTGTAAGAGAGGAATGAGAGCTTCACTCAATCTTTTTGCACCGTAGTAATTTGTTTCAATACATTCTTCCGCGTCCTTGAATGTCTCGATAAGCTTTCCATTTGCTTTTGGCTGAAATGGCTCTGGCTGCATACATTACAAGTAGATCAGTTTCTGCTATGAACATCCATACACATACATGTTAAGACTTTTGTTATTTATTCTGGTTTAGACAGTTACTAAAGATCAAACACTTCTTTGCAGATAATAAGAAACTTAAGTAAATAAAATGACTCATTCTATTGACACAAAACATGGTGTTAATGACATGAATTCTGATGGTACAAGTTGTCGATACAGGCAAGAATGTTGCAGATTTTTATTGAATCGAGCTCAAAATCGCTACTATAATACCTTCTGCGTACGGCAAAACATGCAGTAATTTACTTGGTCATAACTCCTAAAATCCAACGTTTGGCAGCTCGTTTAGCCTATTTCTATTTTCCTAATTTTCTTTCACTTTATTTTCCTATTTGTATTAGGGTTTTGGTCTTTAAATATGTCTTTTCAAACACAAATGTAAAGTGTAAACAGAGCCTTTTCAAACACAAATGGTTAAAAACGAAAACAGAAAAAAAAAAAAAATATATATATATATATATATATCACCTTTCCATCAGAAAAAATTAGAGTTCCGTCAGCTAAAATTATTTCTTGTAATATCATGGCATCTCCATCCACTTCTAATCCACTAATACCTGCATTATTTACCTGCATCAAAGTCAACCATTTTTTCTGCTCAAAGCTCACACAACACATATATATATATACTAAATCGAAGAAATCGTGTTCGATATTACCAGAATATCGAGCCTTTCGTATTTTGTTTCGATGAAGTGAACAAGATTAGCAATGCTATCAGGATCAACAATATCAAGTTGATGAAATATGACATTATCAGAAACACCAAATTCCTTGAGCTTTTCTTGAGCTTCAATGCCTCTTTTCTCACTCCTAGATGTTAATATCACTATGATTCCTTTCGAAGCTAATTGTTTACAAATCTCAAATCCAATTCCTTTATTCCCACCTGATACCAGTGCATATCTGAATCCAAACAAAGAAAAATAAAATTAACCTAATGTTTTTATTTTTTATCTTTAAATGAAAACTATCAAAGATGGATGGATGGATATAAGATGCATTAAAACTTACAACTCAACCTACTGAAGATGAAAATCTGAAACACTTTTAAACTATTACAATCATTAAGTGAATGAAGTTACAATCATTCTGAAATTTAACAGCAACATAATTTCTATTGTTTTTATTACCTTTGTTTTGCAAGGTGGGTAGTTGTCTCCGCCATTTTTGGGTATTCTTTGGATGTCCAAAAGAGAAGATGTTGTTTGTAGTAAAGGATGTGGTCACACAAATTTGTCAACTTTTTCCCAATTTCCAATGTAAACATAGAAAAGATATATTTTATTTATTAGAAAAAAAATAAAAAAATCAAGCAAAATCTTCTATGCCACCTCATTAGATAGAATTATCCATTGTTTCACGTGGTGTTTTAAAACAAGTCAAGCATAAAAATGATATCATAAATTAGAACATGACTTGAATTATTGGAACAGGGGATCCGGAAAAATATATTGTATTAATCTTATAAGAAAAGTAGAAAACGTGTTGTTTTCTAAACCAAATGTCAAGAGTGACGGCCTCAGTTCCAAGACTCCCAAAAAGTCAACATAGAAATAAATGAACGAAATGGGTAAAAAAAAAAAAAATTTTTTTTTTTTTTTTATGGAGTGGAAATATTTGTGTTTTATGCAATTCAAAACGAATAAGACCGATCTAAATAGGAACATAACGAAAATTTCTGTTATGTAAAAAAATGCATACCATTATCGAATCAAAAATTTATGTGTAGTGAAAATTCGATATTTCACAGCCATATTGTACCATATCGAAAATACTATTATATCAAGATTTTAAAAAAATACAGAAACTTCGGTATATTGAAAATTCGGTATCACAGTCATACCATACCATACCGAAAATATTGTTATACCGAAATTTAAAAAAAAAAAACCGAAACATTGTTATACTGATAATAACATTATACCGAAAGAAAAATGTTGTACCGAAACTTGGATATACCGAAATGAAAAATATTAATTTTAAATTTATTTACGTGAAATATATATATATATATATATATTGAATTTAATTAATATTAATATTTTTAATATTTCGGTAAGTTTTCAATTTACCCTACCAAAATTTCGTTATTTTTGGTAAATTTACAATATAGTAAGTCGGTATTTCGATAATTCGATATTTTTCTCCAACCCTAATTGGAGTTATAAAAGTAAACATTTTGAACTATAGAAGACTCTAGTTCAAGTGATTTAGCTTGAAAGTTTTAATTTACCCAACATTTTAAGCAAACTTAATTAAAAAAAAAAAAAGGAAACATCTATTGACAAACCACACTATTATTCCTAATACGATGAAACTTGCATCTGATCGAACAACAAGCCAGACGGTCCGTTTTCAGGCAACAAAGCCAGCCTCACCGGACCCTTGGCACCTTCTTCAGGTGTCAATGGACCAGTTTGGTTGCTAAGATAGGTCTTAACCCATCCAGGGCACACACTATTGATCATCATTTTTGGGTACTTTTTCGCCACAAGTCTCGTGTATGCAGTCACAACTGCTTTTGAGATGCAATATGCACTCCAATAGCTCGGCCAGCCTTTGGCTTCTAAGCACCCTTCCTTGAAGTCATTAAAGAACTCATTCAATACTTGATCAATCGTCTCTTCTGTAAGATTGTCGATGTTGTTAAGTGCATCTCTAGCCCATTTGTTGCGTATACTCTGAACAAAATAACTATCTATAGTTATATTTACTGCTCGTAAATTCCTGAAATAGAAGTGGCGATCAAAGTAGAGGTTGTACCCTTAGTTGCCCCATAGTGGAGGAAATGTTAACGATTCTCGGAGAATCGGAGAGCTCGAGCAGGGGAAGCAGTGCTTCAGTGGTTCTTCTTGTGCCATAATAGTTTATTTGCAGACATTCTACTGCTAATTCATATTCAGTCCTTTTGGTTTTTGCCTGCTACAACAAAGTGAATATCGAAGTTTAGAATTGTACGAAAAATTCCCTTCTTGCAACAATCCTTTTTTCAGAGGGATAGTGTAAGAATTACTCAAGAAAATGTTGTTGGGAAAACACACTTCCATTGTCAAAATGTGGCTCTAATTCAAAATGCCTTGTTTGAATCAGTAAGGGTATGTTTGGACTGGACTTGGCCCATCCGGATTTTGGATGGGTTCAGTCCAGTCCATGTTTGGACAAGGATTATCAAAATTCTACTACCTACTTTACTTTTACTACAATTCTCAATAAAAACATTTACTTTTTCTACAACTTTCAATAAAAACATCTACTTTTTCTACAATTCCCTACGTGAAAATGACATTTTAACTATAATTCTACTCAAAATTCAAACTCACGAAATCTTTTTCAAGCCAAAATCCAGATTTACAAAAGTCACCTTAAGTCTAGTCCAAACATACCCTAATTGATTTACAATTAAAGACAGAGTGCATAACAAATCATGAATGAAGAAAACTTACATCATTGTTTGTAACTCCATTAACTCCAGCATTGTTCACCTGCATATTAACCAAGCAAGATTGAAGAACCCCTTTACGAATTTGATTGTTAAGATAAAGCGGAATTCAAAGAAAAACTTCAATCCAAATTAATAAAGATATCCACATGAATCAAGAACTAAAACTACTGATAAAGATGATCAAAAAAAATCACTTCATTGAATCATCCCCAAAGATACAAATACATAAAAATTAGGTCAAATTACGAATTTTCCAACTGAAATCAACACAAGACTCAACCAGTGATGTAAAACTCAAAATGGGCCATTTCAAGAATCATCATCAAATCAAAGAGGGGAAACAAGAAAAGACACAATAAAAAATGCAAGAAAATAAAATCAAGAAACCAGTTTCTGAAATTATCAATACCAAGATATCAAGCTTTCCAATCTGGGATTTAATATGCTGGGCAAGAGAATCAATGCTTGCTAAATCCGTGACATCAAGCTGATGAAACATGACGTAATCAGAAAGGCCAGATTTTTGCAATTTCTCAACAGCTTCGAGCCCTCTTTTCTCATTTCTTGCAGTCAACAACACAGAAACACCTTGAGATGCTAATTGCCTGCATATTTCCAATCCAATCCCTTTGTTTCCTCCTGTAACTACTGCATATCTGCAAACACACACAGACACACGTGGGTGTGTGGGTGTGTCAGTATATCAAGAAATTGATGGGGAAAGTGAAGAAGAATTTAGCAAGAAGTGGGTTTTTACTTGTCAATAGCAGTAGCTTTTGCTGTTATCCCCGCCATTGATGAAGCAACTGATAAATTCATCATTTTCTCTTTGTTATATGAATATCATATAGATTTTTATTTTTTTGTCCCACGCGTTGCACACTTTCCAGAAAGCTTTTATTTTCAATCTTGGAATATTGAATTACCTAAAAACTAAATAGATTTCTTTTTTATAATAGAAGAAATAAATTCATTAATCATATAAATGATTACAATCTTGATCCAGCAGACTAGTTACAAAGCTAGGAGTTTCAACAAAAATCGAAGGATTGGGAAGATAGATAGCATGATGAGCAAGAAAATCATCAATACTGTTTGACTCTCTTTTTGAAAAGCAAACATAAAAATTAGTGAGATGCTTGAGCATGTTACTACAATTTGAGATTATCACTCCTAAGTCCAACAAGTCTTCACCATCTACATATAATTTATCAACACATTTTGCATTCATCTTGAAAATAACATGATCATTCTTCGTGTTTTTATCCACATTAAAGCCTCCTTAAGAGTTAAGACCAATAACCTCCGCTTCCGAAATATCATATGAGCCCGGATGAACAATAGATTTGTAAGGCAAAAAGTGTCCTTTACGATTCATTAAAATCATGTCAATCCCAATAAAATAAAATTATTAGAATGTACATCAGTGATATCAATATTACATTGAATATTGAAAAACTAAATAGATTTAAAATTGTTTGAATATGGAATATTTTGTCTTACATGAAATATAAAAATTTCCATATATACAAATATTAACATAATTGTAAAATATGACAATCCATGTGATAGTTGACACTTAATCAGTTGCATGAAATTCAAATGACAAAACATGGTAAAAATGTAATCTTTCTTCTCAAAACAAAAACTTAGTATTAAACCAAGAATGTGATACTGATTGATTGCAAACAATTCCCTTTCAAAATCTCCCTTGACAATCAAACTCATCATTCATCAAAAGATGACACTTCCTTGCTAACAAAGAACAAACCAGAGGGGCCATTATCATCATCAGGCCACAATGCAATCCTCACTGGACTTTCAGCACCTTCTTCAACTGTCAACACACCTGTGTTGTAGTTCATATCAGTTCTAACATATCCAGGGCACACACAGTTTATCCTTAAGCTCAGGTTCTTCATGGCTAGAAGCCTCGTGTAGGCGTTCATGGCCGCCTTAGAGACAATATATGCAGCAAAAAAATGAGGCCACCCTTTGGCTTCTAAGCGCCCTTTCTTTAAGTCATTGAGGAACTCATTCAACACCTCATCAATTCTCTCCACTGTAAGATTTTCGACGTCTTTTAGCACCCCTTTTGCCCATTCATTCTCTATGTTCCTCAGCTTCCCCATCTCAGCTGACACGTTAACTATTCGTGGTGAGTTGGAGAGGAGGAGCAATGGAAGCAATGCTTCTGTTGTTCGTTTCGCGCCATAGTAGTTTGTCTGAAGGCCTTTCACTGCTAGATTATATGTCTGAGTCATTATCTTGTTCCAGTTGATTTTGGTTTTGGATTCACCTGTCTGTTTAATGGGAATGGAGAAATCAATCAGTGTTGTTTTCTTACTTCAATATCAAAAAATGTGTTATTTACACACCTTATTACGAGCAGCTTCAATGGAAGCTCTCATGGCATCGCCATCGACTAAGGCTCCAGTAATCCCTGCATTGTTAATCTACAAATGGCCATCAACTTAGCTATGTATGAACACTACAAGAAAAAATAAAGATTAAAGAAAAAAAAAATTCATTGTAAAGTTTTGTCTTCTCTAAAACATGCAGAGGCTGGAGACAGCTGATCATATGCTTTGATGCCTTATGTCTCGAGCCTCTGCATGTATCCAAACATGTGAATCGTTTATACAATCATACCAAGATATCAAGCTTTCCAAAATGGGAGAGAAGAAACTGGGCTAATGAAGCAATGCTAGCAAGATCAGTGACATCAAGTTGATGAAAGAAGAGTAGATTAGAAAGATGAGGAGAGGCTGATTTGAGTTTTTCAAGAGCTTCAATCCCTCTTTTTTCATCTCTTGCTGTTAACACAACTGTGATGCCATGTGTTACTAACTGCCTACAAATTTCCAGCCCAATCCCTCTGTTTGCCCCTGTTACAACTGCATATTTTCTGCAAGAATTTTATAGAATTAAGAAGATAATGATGGTGGTAATAATAGTAAAGAAAATGAAGCAAGAGACAGTGGTTAGTTACTTCTTTGTCACTTCCGCCATTGATGAGTGTGAGAGAGCTCAGACTGAATGTTTTCTTGTGTGCATGTAGACAAGCACAAAAACAAGGACTTCTTGACTCTTTCATTATTAACTATTTCCATATTAAAATGGCTTTTTTTTTTGTGTGCGCGACTATTATTAGTAGTGGAACAGCTGCTGCTGTTTGATTCGTTTTCTAAATATTTTTCTGTTTATCAAATAATTTTTGGTTTCCAAAGTGATCTCCAATCTAGACTCAATTTAATATATGTACCATTCTTCTGTGGTGAGACGACAACGTAGTAATAGAGATGTTTTAATGATCTTTTGGAATCGATTCCTTTGATGACACGAGTAGGTGCACATGTTCAGAAATAGAGCATATCTGATGTTGAATGATTTCTGGCAAATTAATAGGTAATAAAAATATGGGAACATGGGCGTGTCTTAAACACCTACAACAGGACAAAATAGTAGATATAAAATGTGGGGAAAAAAAAAAGAGAGAAAAATATCAAGTTTTCATACATGAATGCAAAGTTTTATTTTAGGCGTTATTGTTATAAAAAAATCACAAACTTTCATAAAATTGTAATTTTAATAGGACATTTTAAACTTAGCAAGAATAGTTATGAACTTACATACATAATGAATGATGATCTAACTTGTTTAACTATGTAATCAAGATCTTGCTAAATTTGAAACGTGATGTTAAAATTTTGTGAATTTTTTAGATAGTTAGATGTCACTGCAAATACTACCAAAAAAAAAATCAAATATTTCACTCACTTTATTAAGTGAGATCGGCTATATGAATCATATATCATCATTGTGTTCAAACGAGACAGAGATCATAAAATTCTCATTTTTCATGGTATGGATCGCATGAGATTTCACGACGACTAATCTCGGATATAAACTGCATACCAAAAGCAACACAGCCATTTTCGAGTTCTTGTATGGTTTAACAAAGACTAGCAGAGACATTCTAAAACTCACTGATGAGTGAAGATGTTATTGCAATGAAATGAGGTGTGAACAATTACTATAAGAACTGGATAGTGAAGGAAAAGGAGCCTGTTCAGAGACAAAAAAGTTTTGAGCTTCATCTACTATAACTGTTTTGCTCTCTATATGAGTCAACCAATTAGACTTAAAATATTTCTTACAATGACTGCAGAAAATTCAGTATGTTCTAGACAAATATTAGAACAAAAATGTTACTAAAACAGCTTTCACTTTTCGTGGACAAGGGGGCTGTAGATAGGATACCACATGTTAGCTTTCACATATTGGATAATTTCATCCTGCACCAAAACATTATCGAATCAAGAACTAGATATTACTCATAATATTTTCTTTTTAAATCGAGAATAATCTATTTATTAGCTAGGATGAGTTCTACTAGATTAAGAACCATAAACAGAAGCCAAATGAGGGTGTCAATTTCATTAATTCAAGAAAAAAGATGGATTTGAGTATTAAATCATTGCCTACTATATACATGTATCTTTTATGATCCTTGAGTTTTATTTATAAACTATTCATCTTATGAGAAAATTTCTACTTTTAGATTGTGTGCTGCTATGAGGAATATTTGTTTCCTAGTTCATGCAAAGGCAAATGTATTAAGAACACCTACCTTTGACATATGAGACAACTCTCTCGGCCCCACCTCGCCATGTCCTTCAGCGACATCTTCATCAACTGCTGCCCTCAAAACAGCAGCTCCAACCTCAGCTGTGATATCCCGTATACTGACCACAAAGTTATAAATTCATAAACAATAATAATAAATACTCAAAAAGAAACAGAGCAAAATACGCATAGAATAAAGCATACACAGAATGGAACCAAATGACAACCATAGTTATAATGACACGTTCTCATCACAGAACCTGAAATACCAACCTATCAATAGATGGATAGAGGATGCCTCTTTGAATTTCTTCCTCTGTCATGTATGTAGCAAGGCTGTGGGAACAACCACAGTAAATATATTAGTGAAAGATGGTTTATTCTAATAGACTAGCGCTTTTGAGATGAATGGAGAATCAAGCATTCTGAATTTGCAAATTTTTTTATAGAAAATGGACCGGACAAATGAATAATGATCAACCCAAGCCTACTAGCCTAGCCCTGAAACCCCACCCCCAACATAATATTTTTTATCAACACGTTTTATTATTATTACCATATACACCTATCTGTTAAGTTACTAATGATTGGTAGCTTAGAGCATAATGTGAGCAAGGTAAGCATCGTTTGAAAAGTTCAATCGTTGGCATATGTATGTAGCCCAATATGACAGCTAGAGTTTCATAGAAAATGAAGTTGCTGCTGCATACCACTCAGAAGCTGCTTGCAGCATGATATCAGTTATAATACGAGCACCAGCGAGAAGACTTCCCAAGCCAATTCTAAATGAGAAGAAAGGCAAGTTCAGAAATTTGTAGTAGATAAAGTATATATATATATATATATATATATATATATGATGGCACAGACATAGGAATACTACAGACCCTGGAAAGAGGTACATGTTGTTTGCTTGATTCACATGACCTATTTTTCCATTCCCTGCAAAGAGAGGAAATAGTTAGCACTCATCATAATACTACTAAGTGCTGATTACCAAGAGCCCTTCATCCTCCAACCTGGAAAAGTGAAAAATAAACTAGAAGAGTAAGATGTCCTTACTTTCATAAGGGTTAAGGAACTAGCTCAATTGTTTGGGTGCATTTCGAAAAATTAAATACCTAGATCAACATTATCAAAAGGGCTTCCACTTGCGAATACAAGATTTTCACCAGCATGTTTGAAAGCGTCATCAGCAGTGCATTCAGCTGTTCCATAAAGCACATACAAACAGTACTTAATTTCTTCATTCCTATACAGGCATTAGGGTACCCAAAAAAATAAAATAATAAATAAATAAATAATAGCAAATTGTAGATCGCAAACCATTTGTTGTAGGATTAGACATTGCAAAAATAGCAGGTTTGACGGAGTCTGACTCTTTCATGGCCTTTAGAACCTGAACACATGCTCACCAAGTAAGCAATTAATTTATTCATTTTAAAAATAGTCAAATACTCAGTAAACATGCTGTACGTTGAACAAACAGGAACAATACAAAGATAACAAAGTGCAGCTCCTTGAATCAAATTTGATAAAAATAAATTCAATTTGTTCAAATAAAATCATATAGCAGGCATGCACCATTAAGGTTAGACCCCTAAAATGGGAAATCTTGGAAAACAGGAAATAACTCAAGGAAGCTGGATTACAAAAAATATACAAATATTAAATGAGTTTGAATCGAAGAGGCCTATATGAATCTAGTATGAAGCCACGGCCTACTGCAAACTGAGAGAAACAGAAGCCTTATGAATTTCATAAGCATTTTGAATTTTATTTTTTTTCCAGCATCACTTGTTTGAAGAGGATATTGAGGAAAACTATCTTGGAAACTGACAATTCGGAGGACAGAAATGTTTGCAGTTCCTCAGAACATTGAGTTAATATAAGATGAACAAAGTTGTCGTTTAAACAGTATGGAGTTAATTTCAGAGCCGTGAAAAAATATATATCAAGACTGCAAAGAAAGGTTGAGAGAGATTTAGAAATTTGGAATTAACCTCTTCACCAAAGACACCACCAACTCCGGATAAACCAAGAAGCACATGCGGCTTAACTTTTTTAACCTGCATCATGGTTAGGTTATTGCAGTTATTATCTAATGCACAAGAATTCCAGCACTGAAAGGTGAAAAGGATAAGCAAAAAGTAGTTATGTTGGCAAGGGTAAACAAGCCATCAGTTTCACTCTAGACAATATATAGGTCAGACATGTTGCAGAAAAGACTTACTACTTCAATGAGACTGGATCCCTCACGAAGTCCAAGTTCTCCAACCTCACTTTGAGATTTAGCAAACGGAGCAGCTGCAGGATCAATACATTTTCTCTCTTTTGTCATGAGACCCTGCAGATGTATGCAGTCAAATTCGATGCGACAGAATTAACCATTTGAATGAGAAGTCATACAAAGATATAAAATTTATTTATCCTAGTATAATTGCCATTAGCAAAATCTCTCTAAACCAATATATTATTACCTATTCTCTATTGCAGGAGGTCTAGCCCCACCGAGGGGGGGGGCAAAAACTATTATCTCCCTCTATTCCTTTCTTTTCTTGTTAGCTTAGGGGACAAGACATATGGAAAGAGTGAAAGTAAAGAAACAAAGACTTACTGAAATATAAAATTAATATATTCACTATTCGCCTAACCACTATTTTACATGTCAAATGTAAAACTAAAAAATTAAATATGAATGGCCATATCTATACATAGCAGGTAATCTTGTTGCATTTTAAAGATGTCAATAATTCAATAATGTCTTATGGTTTTGGATCATTACATCTTTGTCAAGAACGAAAAAGTGAGGATTTGCCTCTGGTCCAGTCATCCTTGAAACAGCCTGTAGTGCCATCTTAAGAACACCAAGTCCTGCACTGCAATACCGAGTTTGAAGTAAGAAAATAAAAGCAAATATTCCAACAGACCATTCAATTTTCCAAACATTGTCATTAGACAAACAGATGATCTATGAAAACCAAGATTATATGCTACCTTCCAGCCCCCACTACAACTATCTTTTGGTTTGCAAAATCAGTCAATGGTCGTCCCTGTGCCCTAACTGTTCCAAGTAGCCCAGCCAATGCAACTCCTGCTGTTCCCTGTATATTATGAAGAGTAGCAAAAGGACATCAGAGCAAAAATAAACTTTAAGAAACATCTTATTGGATTTACTGTTCATCATAGTTAGAGAATATGGAGATATCTGGCTGCAATTTACCTGTATGTCATCATTGAACATGCAAAACCTTTTGCGGTAACGTTCTAGTGTCTCAAAAGCCCACTTCATTTGAAAATCCTCAAACTGAGAATATATTTTCAACACAAAATTGTTAGTGAGGTATTTGACCAGAATACAATTTAAGTGTTCTATATAAATGGACCTGCACAATAGCCTTCGGCCAACGTGCATGAACAGCCTCCATGAACTCATCAACGATCGACAAATATTCTTCTCCTTCCAGCCTAGGTTGTCTAAGTCCTAAATCTGCCAAATATCTTCAGGTAAACTAAAATGAAACTCCAGGTACTACAAACAATTTTAACTTGTCTTAACACGTCTCTTTTGAAACCAAATGATCCAATCATTTGAAAGCATAATAGGGAGATCAAACATAGAGCAAATTGATGATAATTTTTTATAAAGACAAATTGAAGATTATATTACTCCATGAGCAAAAGACCAATAGTTAAGCCAAGGACAGGATTTATCCCAATGGAGTACTATATGAAAGAAGGAAAATTTACCATGCCTAAAGCAAGAATAACTAAATAAGAAACAAAAAGACTGCAATAGAATAGGAGATAAGAAAGAAATGGAACTGAACATAAAGCAAACCAAAAGGAAGGAAGCTTAAATAAGTCAACTCACAAAGACGATCTTCAAGTAGCTTCTGATTGTTCGTACCAACGTCAAGCATAACTGGCAATATCTGTATGTAGGAAAAGGTGAACTCAGGAGTTTAGCAACTATAAATAAGTAAAATGAAAGATTACAAGAAAACAGAAAATGTAACTCCAAGACTATTTATAAGTTCTGCCCATGAAAATCATTTGGCTCATTCTTAGAAGCCAAATAGCCAATGACATTTTTTTGGACATATTTCTAAATCTCCACTTCTAATAGAAGAAAAATATATCGATGGTAAAGTACCCAAAGATATATACATGCTCATATAGTCATAAATACAGTTGTATGCACAAATGCATTCTCATATATAAGAAAGGTTCTGCATATATAATGCTTGTTAGTTTTTTGTGTCTCTGAGTACCTTAATGAGTACTTGAAATAAAATTAAACAACACTGATCCACAAGCATCAGCTACATATGTGAATGTTAACCCTACTTGTCATGGCTACTTCTAAGAAGCTCTTTGTGAGTATGAAAATAGAATTGGACATACTCTTTGTGGGTTGATGCCAGCAGCTGCAACATACATGTCAAGTTTCCCAACTGGAATTCCTATTCCCTGGACTCCAAGATCACCTAGGCCAAGAATACGACTACCATCTGTCAGCACAATCATATCAACCTGCAAGAATAAACAGTTTAACAGAATACTTCAGTTTTCCAAAAAAGGGTAATAAATCATTTTGGAAAGGCAAAAATTAACTATAAGCGGGAACTCAAAAAAAGTTACTGCAAGGAGAAAAGATCCAGGGAAACCATATAGTATTAGCACCTATTCTTTCTGAATTTTACCTCACTTTATACCAATTTATGTGGTTCTGAAATTAGAAAATAGATAAATAAAAAAAAGCCTCAATATGACACTTGAGATATAAAATGAGACTTAAGACTGTCATAACCAGAAATTTCAAACAGCATAAATGTATATTGCATACAGGCCTTACTTCCAAAAACCACAACTTGACATCTCCTCCAGACTAAAAATCAGTAATCATTCAGAAAGGGAACATATGACATTCAGTGGAAATTACTCAGTTTTGACATATTAAGAAAATGATTTAGCATCTGATTTTGACATGATACCTTCTGTGAAGGCCAATTATAGATCATAGACATCATCTCTCCCTTATCTTTGGCACTGAAATACATTCCACGTGGACGTCGGAACAACCCTGAATAGTTTTGGCATACTAATCCTACTGTGGGAGTATATATCACTGGAGCAAAGTTCTTGATATTATCAATGAGTACCTGCAAGATAAAGTGATCAAGCACTACAGTTAATATTGATTTACATACTTTTATCCTTCATAGAAGCAAAGTCAACAAACTTACTCGGTAGTATAATGTCTCATTTCGGTCATGGAGTCGATTCAAAATTCTCCATTTAGCAAGGGATACAACTTTATTTGGTTGACCTTGAGTATTTTTTTCCAGGGACCTATATGATTCCACTAACAATACCAAGAAATAGAAAAGATTATGTTTCACAATTGAAAGTTCCTGCTTCTGCAAAGAAAATTCACCATACATATAGAAAAATGCAATCATGAACTAGTCTCGTGTGCTTCATATATTACAAAAATAATATTAATAAATTTTTCATTTTGTAAAGTAAACCATAACTTGATTGAGTGTCCAAAACCTATTTCCTTTGTGATTATTTTTCTCCAGAGATATAATTGGATAGAATAACAACTATATAAGCATCAGGCACTTATTAGAATTAAAATATGCCATATATCATTTTTATCATGATATGTTCAAATTCAAAGAAACGGGAGATAGCCTACTAGTAAGTACAAACAAAAATTTAGGCAAACATTTCCAGTAAACTATGTAAATCTAATCTTATAAAAACAGAGAAAACACTAATTAACCACTTCAATGAGGTGCGGAAGTTAGAATTCTTACTGAAACGATCATATTGCTGTTCAAATGATATAACTCGTGGTGGAAGCAGACCACGTAATCCCAGCCTATCTCGTTCCGTCAAAGGGAAGCCTGTATCCTGATATTGTGGAATTTCAAAAGTTGCATAATCCGTCTCCAGAAAATGTTTTATACATCAATTAAAAAATGGCTATTCATTTTCATTCCATTACCTAATTATAGGTATGACAATTATCAGGTTTAGTATGTACTAATGAAGAGACATATCAAGAAATACAAGTTCTTCAAAACTCACTACTTCATATTACGTAATCACATCTCATCTCATTTTCCAAAAGGCAAAACTTTAATGAATGCTTCCAACCTTGCCAAGTGAGTCATGTTCGAGAAACCAATTAGCAAGGTTTTTTTTTTTTAATAATTGATCTTGTGTACACCTTTGTTCAACAGACGAAAACAACTTTTAATAACATCCAGTACTATCATTATATACAGATACCAACAACTGCCTTTCTTCATACGGCATATCCAACCAACTGTATTCCTTCATATCATAAATTGATTCATATAAATAATTTGCAATCATCAGAATACAACACTCCAATTCAAAAATAAAAAAACTGCAATCACTTCTAATCAAACATCTGAATATAATTAAACACAAAGGAAACAATTTAATACGAATATTAAAATCTAAGATAGATCTCAAAATCAGAGCATGCCGCAAAACTCTCGGAGACAGAGAGTAATATATTGAATTCCACCATTTTCAGATAACACCACATGGATCAGATCAAATAAACAACAAGCGCATCAGCAGAATCCGCAACCCAAAAACCAAATAAAAAACAAGCAAGACAAACCTTGTTAAACCAAGGATCGTGGAGAATATCAGCGCCACGCTTATGCACAATACACGGCCCAGGAATCGCAGTCGACATCCGCCGCCTAGACTGGCGGAGACTCGACGCAGCAGATCGCGCAACTCTCCACATTATCTCAACCCTAAAATCCAAAAACAGAAAATGATTCAAGAAATTCCAAGATTACTCCACCGACTTCTTTCAGAGAAATATACAATGTCCAACAATGGCGCGCGTGCGAGTATATATACTTTCAGTCAACTTGTATGCGTACAGATTATGTATATCTATAAATCAGATTTCAGATTGTACCTTAATATTACAATTGATAAAAAAGAGTGTGTGTATGAAAGTCGAAGCCGTTGTCTGTTAAAGAGTGGAAACTGAAGACGTCAACTTGACCATAGCTGCCCCCGAGAAAACGGGCATGAGAGAGAGAGGGAATGTGAGGAGAGAGATTAGGTCACTAGTGGTAGGGTGAGAACGCGGGCAGTAGAGGGTAGAAAAGTCATTTAAGTTTGATATTCCAATTATAGGAGTGGGGCCCAATACGGTTGCTGCTATAAATAACACTTGGAATTCAATCACTCAACCCTTAGTTTTGGCTGGTGGCAGCGATTTTAACCCAACCCTGTTGGTTGATTCTAATAGTTTCTGTTTCAGAAATAGTATGAGTTTTATTTCACTTTTGGATTTTTATTTATTTATTTATTTATTTATTTATTTTATGAGTTGAGGAGTGAGGAAAAAGAAAGACAATAAAATATTTTAGTAATTCAAGGTTAAATTCTGATTATGTCATGGTTCAATTTTGGCTTTCTAATAGGATAATCTTTAAGCAATTTCAAAATTTGTATGAGTTAATATTAGTCCAAATAGACATCGAGCTAATTTTGGTACAATTGGATGGCCAATGGTAATAGTTAGGTCATGAGGCCTAATTTGAACTTATAATTTTGGCTATAATTTATGCTTACAATTTGATGGATTATATTTGTACATAAATATATTGTCCAATAGGAAAAGACAATTTGGGACACAACGCGACAATTCAACATGAAATAACATATTTAAAGCTGATACAAGTAAAATCATTTGTGCACTTGGATCAAAATAGGTTGTATGTGTATACATAAATGGATATTAAAAGTACAACATAAAATATGTATTACAGGATTGTATACAAAAACAGGTATAATGTATTTATGTGTAAGTGAATACATAGTATAATACACTTGATGAAATATAGCAAATGTAAACCTACAAAATCCTTGTTTTTAGAAAAAAATAACCACCTCTTTTTAGTTGGTCAAAAGTTGACTTTCTATTTATAAATGATTTTGTTGAGTTTATAATAGATAAAACATACTACCTCCGTCCCGTGATAAGTGTCACATTTACTGTTCGACCCTATTTTTAAGAATTATTGTATTTAAATGTGAGTGAGGGGAGAGAGGTAGTGGAATATATATTATTATAATGTAAGTAGGAGGAGAGAGGTAGTGAGATATATTATTATAATGTAAGTGAGGGGAGAGAGGTAGTGGGATATATTATTATAATGTAAATAAAGGGAACTTTTTTATGTCCATTTTTAGTAAGTGTATAGTGTGACATTTATTTTGGGACGTCCAAAAATGAAAAGTGTGACACTTATCACGGGACGGAGGGAGTAGTTACTTTAATAAAACAGAGATTATATAATCATGCATTAATATGGAAAAGGTCGTTCTTATTATTAGGCCCATCCTATTGCCCACCAAATTAATTGATGAAAATGAAGGGTCGGACTTTTAAACTCCGAAAAGGCGTTTTAAATCTCCATTTTCTTATTCTATATTCTATACTAGTATCGGGTTTGTGTAATACATGAGATTTTATAAAAAAAAAACATAGAATTTGGTAAATTTGAAAAATGTAAATATTATTTATATATTAAAATTAGATATATGGTTTATGTAGTGCATATCATTTAATTGAGCATTAAATATAATATAATATGATTAAATAATTATTTAATTGTAGAATTATAATCAGTTCCATTTGTAGAAGATCATAATTTTTTTATTTATTATTTTAAAAAGAATATATATTATTATGTCTACTATGTTATTCATCACGCCCACCATTTTTTTTTTTTTTTTGGTTTGCCTTTTATTTTCAACATTTATAACAACTCTCACCTTTTCTTTTCAAATAAACGATAAAAAATGAAAGTCAAAATTTTACAAATAAATTTCATAATTTATTTTAAATCACATATTCAAAAAATTTATTCAATTTCATTCATTAATGAGTTTGAACAATCATTTTCAATCAGCCCTACCTTTATTTTAGTTTTTTCTATTTATTTATATTTTTTCTTTAAACTTTTAAATTTAACAAATTTCAATTATGTAAATAATTTATATTAGTAAATTTTAGCATATGTTATTTAGATAAATCTATTAACATTACTATATTATTTAATTAGTAATGTTTATTAGTATCATAAAATTTGAAGTAATTAATTAACTACATTTAATGTGAAAATATTGTATGTTTGACATGTAACATTTTGGTCTTACTTTTATATATATAAAGATATCATACAATATATCATGGAGTGGCACTCCTGTGCACAAGGTGCAACAATACTGTTATATTATATGAAGTGATACTGTTATATTAATATAACAGTATCACTCATATAATATAACAGTATTACTTCATATTAACAGTATTACTCATATAATATAACAGTATTACTTCATATAATATAACAGTATTGTTGTGCACAGATTTGGATCCGTGCACCTTGTGCACAAAAGTTTTTGCCTATATCACGTAACTAAAAAAAAAACTTTTTCATAAAAAAAAAAACGGCATATTATAGAAACATCTATAAAAATCAAGATTTGATCAAATCGAATTCAAATTCAAATGAGGTCAACGTGACAAATTCACACATTACAAACTAATGGTCAATAATTTACCTGATGTAGAATCTACGAAATCAAATAGTAGATATGGCAGAAAAGGTAAAAGGCATCGTGTGCTCATATCTGCGTTTTTCTTTTCTCCACTCTTTACATTGAATGGCTAATTTTTTCCTATTTGTTTACTTAAAGCAATTGACTTTGTAAGTAAACACACACACAAACACATAAGGAAAGGAATGGTGTAGCTTTATCTTTAATGATAAATTAGAAATCGAATTGATTCCTCGAATGGGGTGGGGTGTTTCTACCCAAATTTGAAAAATACTCACCCCATAAAAAGACACGAATTCTATCTAAATTGAAGGCAAAATTACTCAATTACCCTTAGTTGAAAAATTGCTCAATGTAGATCACGATGCTCAAGATAAATCACTAGGGTATTAGAGCATCGTGATCAGTTTTTTCCCATCAACCCAGATCACGGTGCTCAGTATAGATCACGATGCTAAAATACCATTGTGATCTATCTTGAGCATCGTGGTCTATTTTTCTCCAACAACTTAGATCACGATGCTCCTTGTAGATCACGATGCTAAATACCCTCGTGATCTACGTTGAGCATCGTGATCTGTTCCTGGTATACATTTTTTGGTTTTTCATGATTTTTTTTTGTTTTTTAAGCTCCGATTTACTTCCAAAAATATATATATATATAGATTCAAAAATTATAAACTACATACTATACTTGAAAATAATGTTTATCTTACCTCTTTTGAGCAACAATGAAGAGATGAAATTTCACTACATTTCTTAATTTTAGAAATAGTTTGAGGATTTGAAATAGATGAAAGAGAGATATAATTTTTCAACTTACATATGAGAGAGGGATAGATGATAAATGTGGTGGGTGGAATCATTAAAGGGGGTGGGTAAGGGCATTTATGACTTTTTATCTTCATTTTGGGTAAAAAAACATATTTTCTTATAAAGTGGATATTTTTCATTTTTTGTTATGCATATTGGATAGAAAGACATATTTCCACTTCCTCGAATTGTCCATGTCTCTGTGCACTACAAAATCATGCACAAAATGCATATTGTACCTATACATATGTCCGCTACTCGATCATCTCCTTTTCCAACACGGGTAAGGGAGGGACAGAAACGTCTTTTCACGAGTTCACGTGACTCGGTCCTGGGGGGCCTGAGTTTTCTCGATAAGTAACTCAAATTTCTGGCTATTCAAGAAACCAGAGCCACTACTTAATCCAATTATTGTGATGTATGTACAAATATTTACTGAACATAAGATAGTCCATTCATGTTTTTATGCAGGCCAAGAAAAAGAGAAGATACTGACCTTCACCGATTTATTAACCTCATCGCGCTTGTTAAGCATAAAATCTGTAGGTACTCCGACTCTGAATCCAATCCGGGCAGGGAGACGAGAACCTGCTGTCTGAATGATCACAATGTAAGAGAAACTAGCACACCGTATTAAAGTACAAATGCTCGTTTAATTTCATTAGTGAGCATGAAAAAAACATCTTGGGGTTTTGCATCTACTAAACTCAACTTAAGACAGATTGTAGGAATTTCATATACAAAGGACAAAAAACATCATCAACAAGAAAACAGACATCTGGCAGGGAGTTTCATGTTTCAAGCATCTATAGTATTAGAAGACTGTTAAAACTGTTAGCATCCATAAATTAATTCTACTTTCTCCATCAAACCAATAAGAAAATGAAGTATAAGATTTACCTACCAACGCCTTGAACCCGTAATTCATCAACCGGTGCAGCTACACCATGTGAAATACTTTCAACTCTAAAGGTATTTAGACCATACACTGACTGCAAGCATCCTGCATTTTTGTGATATTATAAAATAAATGAAGAAAGTTAAACTACATAAAAATAAAAAAGTTGGAATAGATTGCCAGAGCAGTAGAACAGTGTATTTCATTAGCAAATCACTTAGTAAAAAAGCATGATTTTAGGCTCACTTGTTTAGCAATTCACCGGATAATGTTAATCAACGATACAGATAACAAGTGAGGTTACATCACACGAAACGAACATAATATTAGATTACTGCAAAGGACAAATGACTAATCATAATGTTATTATAGAACAGAGACAAATATAAATACATACAAACATAATTCTAGGAGGCGACTACATCCTAGGCGCTAATAGCAGCTGCTACTGTCAGATACCGATCGCTTAACACTAACTAAAACAACATTATAAGTACAGCTTGAGGCGAAAACGGACATAGTGAAAGAACAAATTTACTGATCAAAGTTTTATAACGCACCTTGTTCTACTATAATATCAATCACCATTAACGGATGCACAATCTTCTCGATCTCCTTTTCTCCCCAAAACGGTATAAACGAAGGTATACGGACCTTACTAAACAAACAAGGCATTGAAAAATAGACGAACACAATCAAACAAGAAGGCCAAATGCTATACCTTGTAAACTATTTCTTTCGATGTGACATAGAGGTTTGCTTGATGCAATATCTTTCTGAAGCACATATCTTCTAAACGGCAAATAAAGCAATGTATCATACAGAACATGCAATCCCCAATTTTGCATACTCCTACCAAATGAAATTCAAAATTTCAAACGTTATTACCTGAAAATTATTCTGGGTGGATTGGTTTTTGCATGAGTGTATAATCAATATAACGATGTCTAAGACCATCTACAGTCGTTCATACTACACTACAGCAAAATTCACACTACACTAAATTCATCTCAAATCGTCAACGCTATATTTTGCACTACATTTACTATTCTTTTTTTTTTTTATTTAAAATTTATACAAATTTAAACTTAATAATTGCATAATATTTTTATTTTTGTTTTATATTGATTATTAGTGTTTTCGCAAACACTGTGCACGAAGATAATGAAGCTCTTCTAAGTTTTTTAAAGGAGGCGGCTGGAAAAAAAGATTATGACCGTGAGGAGCGAAGAGAAGAACGAGATGAAAGAATTATGATGATTGATTTGGATAGCATTGGAGATCCACGCCGACGTGAATATTTTCGAAAAAAACAAGAAAAAATTATACGAAAAAATGAAAAACTTTCCCAACAACCACCAACAAATAATACTTTTGATATGTATAACGGATATTTTCCAGATCTCGGAGGGTCGGGAAGTAATCTCGAAGATTATTAATTAGGACGTTTAAATTCTTGTATCGTACTTTTTTTAGCCTAATAGTTCTTTAGATGTTTTATGTTTATTTTAATTTATGCATTTTAGCCTAATTGTCTTGATGTATTTTGTGATTTATGTATTTTAATTTAATGTATTATGTTTACTTTATTTAGCCTAAAAAAATACTTTTATATTATACACATGTAGTAAATAATAATTTTTTCATAAACAATAATATTGCTTCATGAAATGATGAAATGCAAATTCTATTAAAAATAAATTGTGAAATTAAAATTGTATTAAAAAAATAAAAATGTAGTGTGGTGCAATAGTGCCTACTACATGTGGTGGTGCACTATTCAAATCTATAATGTAGAGGGGAAATATAGTGCATAATTGGAACTACATTTCACACTACATGTAGAGATAGTGTGAAATGTAGTGTGTGATTGGAGATGTTTTTAATCGAACTTCTATTTCTTTCTTAATTACTCTTGACAGCAATCCAAACAGCCACATTAAGTCTATAATTTTGGGCCAAATCTAGTATATGGGCTATGAGGTTTTATACCAGCCCAGATAAAACTAACTTGTGTTATTGGGCCTTCTTCACATGAGATGAGACAGCATTGTCTTCCATGGGATGTTGGATACCAAAGTGGACTAACATACATAACGATTTTTGGACTCGTTTTAATTCAATACATGAACTCAAATTCAAGTTACAATTATGATGTGGAGTGTGAATAAAAATCAAAATAAAATTTGTGAATTTATATATAATTGACCTACTTTTTTCATATTACAAATTTCATCGAAAATTGACACTGCGTTATATCTAGGGCGTGGAAACATATAATAATTTTAAAATAAACAATAAACACAAAAAATCATACAATACAAATTTATTTATTAATACCAAAATAAAAATCCAATTAAAAATAACACAATATTACAGAATTAAATGCAAAAGCCAATATAAAATATGACATTTTTTCAATTTGCAACAAAAAACTAATTATTGTTATTTTCTTATATGATTGCAACCTAAAGTGCAGGAATTTCTTATAGTGCAATCTAATTTATTTTTTTCGGCAACTTTTCAAGTGAAATGCATATCATGTGACTTTTAGAATGATAAAAATAACCTCAAGTATAATTGTTTTTTAATTTACAATTTGATGTATACATTTTTTTTTTTCAATTTGAAACATAAACTTTTTTAAAATGATAAATTTATCCTTGTGAAAATCATATATTGTGAATTTCGTCAGAAAAATACCAAAAAAAAAATATTTAAATTGCAATTTGATAAACTCTTAAACTTCAAATTGTAATTAAATTTAAATTACAATTTCAAAATCGATAATATATTAAGTTGATTTTTGCATTTAATCTTATTTTTTATTTAAACGATTTACAACTTTCATAGAAACCTATCACGCGCCTCCACGCGACTATTTTCATCCAATAGAAAAATTCGAAGACAACTAACATTCGAATCTTCCCTATTTTTCTCCAGCTATTAATCGTATTTCTAAATCCAATTTCGTAACCTAAACGCTGAATTTAATTTTCTAGGGATTCTTGTTCGGAAAGATATTAGAAAGGTCGCGGAATCCATCACTTCCAGGTTTCTCTGTACGCATTGTTTCAGGTGAATACAACGACATTTCTGTTAATTTTTTATTTTTGTGATGAGAGAAAATGTTCGTGATAATATTTTGTTAATCATTTGAATGGTGTTTTTCTGCCTTTTTCCTGCGTTTAAATGTTCATGCGGTGATTCTGTTAAGTTTTAAATTTTGCCTGATATCTTGTTTACATGGCTTGTTTTTGGATGGAGTTTGAATAAATTTGGTTGTTTGTTACTTTCGGTAATGAATATGTATTTATGTATTTGTTTCTAGTGAGTATTGATGGTTGAAATCTCTGAATTGATGATTTGTTTTTCATTGAGTTGGAGAAACTGTGTTTTGCTGATGTTCCAATTAGAGTTTTTGTTCGAAAATTTCAGATCATGTTTCCATTTGTTTTGAATAACTTGAATTTTCGTGTTACCCATTGAGATGTTCTATGGAATTGATTTGTATGTGAATAGCTAACTTGCATGAGATTTTTTTGTGTAAGAAATATCGAAGTAGAGAGATATTTTGGATATGCCGTGGCTGGAATTAATTGATCGTATCTTATAAGAAGGGATCTGTTGTCTGCTTGTCTTTGTTTGATGGCAATTTGTTGGATTTTTTCACCTTGTAAAGCCCCGTGCCCTGTGATAAACCATGGTCATGGGCTCTCGAATCTTGTTATCAAGCATGATGATTTTATCTTATCAATGCAGACAGGACATTTTCTTGGTATACTGTTGTAGTTAGCTATTCTATCTTCCAAGAGGTTATTGGGGCTGAACCGCATGAATGCATGGATAAGAAGCAACATATTGCGATATTTACTACAGCAAGCCTTCCATGGTTAACTGGGACTGCTGTCAACCCTCTGTTTCGTGCGGCCTATCTCGCACAAGATGATCAAAGAAATGTTACTTTGGTGATTCCTTGGTTGAAACTGAAGGACCAAGAACATGTCTATCCGAATAAAATCACATTTGATTCACCATCAGAACAAGAAACTTATGTCCGCCAGTGGCTCGAAGAAAGAACTGGTTTCAAATCAAGTTTCACAATACGCTTTTATCCAGGAAGAGTAAGTCAAGCCTTAACTTTTTTTTTAAAATAATGTGTACTTATGGCATACTAAAAATTGTATTTAATGGTTGTCATTCTTTTATCATTTGTGGATGTCATGATATTAATTTATTCTCAGCTACTTTCATAACTACTGACTCATGATGCAAAGCCCTGAATTATTATCAGTTTAACTACATTATTTTGATGCCACTGTACAAATTGAAAATTCTTACTGGTGACTAAACAAATATCATCAACCTGATAAATCATATTTTAACATACTGTCATCTTACACTGCAGTTTTCTATACACAAAAGGAGCATTCTTGCTCTAGGGGACATTACTGAAGTAATTGCTGATGAAGAGGCAGATGTTGCTGTGCTAGAGGAGCCTGAGCATCTCACATGGTATCATCATGGAAAGCGGTGGAAATTAAAATTTCGACTGGTTATAGGAATTGTTCACACAAATTATATAGAATATGTGAAGAGGGAGAAGAATGGGCTACTACAAGCTTTTTTGCTGAAATACATGAACAATTGGGTTGTCAGTATATATTGCCACAGGGTATACCTCTCGATAACTGCTTTTTTTATTTCAGTTACTGATTTGTGTTTTTGTACATCCATTAGCTAATCACATATTTTAAGAGCCACATGTTTAAAATTTAGTGGACCTTCTTATAAAGCCTTTACAAATATGAGAATCTAATTTTTCTCCTGGCTGAAGTTGCTATTTCAACACATGCCCAATATTCCTTTTTACCAAGGCAATCTTTAGTTCATGTTTTGCTATAACCTAAAATGCCACTGTAGAATATGTGGCGTCATGTTTAAATCGATGCAGCTTATTAGCTACGCTACTCTTTTACATTTTTATGAGATGCAAAAGCTATGGTAGTTATAGCAAACAGTAAGAATTTTCTGGGATTACAATGACATGCTTCTGATTAACACAATGGAAGGATATAATTCGTTCGGTTCATAATGGTAGGTGATAAGACTGTCAGCTGCTACTCAAGAGCTTCCAAGATCTGTTGTTTGCAACGTCCATGGAGTAAATCCAAGATTCCTTGACATTGGCATGAAGAAAAGAAAGCAGCAAGAGGATGGAATGCAACCTTTTACTAAAGGTGCATATTACATTGGAAAGATGGTATGGAGCAAAGGCTACAAGGAGTTGCTCAAACTGCTGCATGATAACCAAAAAGACTTAACTGGACTTGAAGTTGATTTATATGGCACCGGGGAGGACTCTGATCAAGTTAATGAAGCAGCTGGAGAGTTGGAAATTACAGTCAGGGTTCATCCTGGACGTGATCATGGTGATCCTTTATTTCATGAGTAAGTACATATCATTATTTGGATATAGTATTGCTTCATATTGTTTTGGTTAGATAAAGAGGAAAAGATAGTGGCTACCATCTATGATCAATTTGAATTTATTCCTGGAACTAAAAGTACACTGATGATGGCATTCAAAATCTGGGGTTTAATGTTGTCATCTGTTTCTAGTTTTTCTTTCCTCATTGAATGGATCTATTGATTTTTATTTTACTTGCTCATTCCTACTTATGTATATGCTCTAAGAGGGTATTCCAATGGCGGTGGGGTTCTGGGGTCTGAGATTTGGGGAAATGAACATGTATTTTTAATTTAAAATCACCCGCATTTTACTTTTGAGTATGCTTCTTACCTTTCATATGTATCTGAAAAAAACTATGCACTCTGAGATGCTTAATGATGTGAAGCCTATTATTGCCTAATAGGGTGGTAAAGTTGTAATTCCTGCCTAATTTTCTGTATGACTGGTCACTTTTAGAAAATAAGGAACACAATAAAGGTCTTTAGGTTTTATTTTTTCTCGTCAATATTGTTTATGGAAAAGTTCTCGGTTTATTCCCTGCATTCTATTAAAGCAACAGTTAAGTTACAGCACTTCCTAAATCCACAATAAATGGTGTTTTTTTCTTCTTATATTTTTACCAAGAAATGCATTTTCGTGGCATATTCTTGTCTGAATACGCCACTTTTATACAAATACCAAGATTGGTCATTTACACTGTAACTCACTCCTGTCCTTTTAACTTTCCTCCATCCAGGTATAAGGTGTTTATAAATCCCAGCACCACTGATGTAGTCTGCACAACAACAGCTGAAGCATTGGCAATGGGTAAAATAGTCGTGTGTGCAAATCATCCCTCCAACGATTTCTTCAAGCAGTTCCCAAATTGCCGAGTATATGATGACAGTGAGGGCTTTGTTAAGGAAGCACTCCAAGCATTGAAAGACCTGCCTGCTTCGCTTACGGATGCTCAAAGACATGAGCTCTCTTGGGAGGCAGCAACAGAGAGGTTCCTCCAATCTGCACAACTTGATAATCCAGTGCAGAAATTGGCAAAGACACCCTCAAAGCTTTATATGTCCACATCCTTCAATATGAGGAAGAATCTAGAAGATGCATCTGCATTGGCTCATTATGTTGGAACTGGATTTTTTAGCAAGGAACCAGATGATGAGCAGTGTAAAGTGGTTGGGTTGTCATCTCCTTCACTGAAAAAGTCGAACCCATCACGAAAATGGGCTTTCTGAGGTTGAAGATTGTCATATATTGGCTTGCAAATACATTATGAAAATTCTTTACGCCGGATGTAAGCGTCCTGTGGTATTTGCTGTAGTTTAGACATGTTAATAAAACTACCAAGTTGATTTTCAAATTGTTTTATTCCACTGTAATTGAGGTTTGAAATACTGCAGTCTATAGTGATAGTTGACAAAACAGATTTCTTGTATATGGCTCTCTTATGTTCTTTAATTCTGTCTCTCTTCATCTTGTTTCCATGCTCTAGTAGCATAAATCCACTCACAAATTATTGTCATATTCTTCTCTGAAAAAGTGTATATTCAAGGCACCAAACATATATATGTCAAGATCTTGATCTGGCTTTGTTCACCAGGTGCAATTATCTTGATTTGCACACAATTGCATTATACTCATGTGCAAACCCACAGTTGATATTACATTTTCATACTTCACCATCGTAGCATCTGCATCCTCCTGATTGTATTCCAGAAACAACTTTTAGGGTTCTGCCTGCAGAATCATCATTATCTTCTTCGCTCATCATACATTCACTCGACTCTGGTCCCCACAAACGGGACAATGCAGCCAACGTGATAATACCCATTCATTTTGATACTCCGCTTATAAAAGTAGAACATAACGATCTATAGCAGAATGAAAACTAGACCAGACAGGAATGTGTTAAAGCATTAATCTTATAAAATGGTCGGATGAATGTGAATACGAGGAAATATAAATGATCCACGAAACGTTAGCACTTTATTAATTCACCAAATCCGACACAAAGTAAACCAAGGAGTAAGACACAGTTTTGCTCAAATCCAAGGTTAGATCATGATTGCATGAATAATCACAAGATTGTGGTTGAAGATGCTAAAACAGAAACTTCTTCTCTTCAATATCATCACATCACTCCATTGAAGATGCTCTCCATCCTCCAAACTCCTCGACAGAAAATCCCCCATCTCTCGTTCTCTACAACAAAAAACACATCATTATTGAGGACCAACTATACCATTACAAACACTTGAACACTAAAAGAACCAGTAATCATCTCCAATTCTTCATGAGAAGTAAATTATGAGGTTTAAGGCAGTATCAACCTGGTGAGTGAACTTGAGGCCAACATTAACCCCCCCACAGTACGTCTCATCCTTGACAACATTGTACATAGTAACCGGAACTCTTTCTGCCTCAAAAACGGCCTCCAAAGGAATTCTGAGTATCCAATGAAGATACAAAACACACACACATTCCAACAATCCACATCTTAATTATCAGTTAACATAAGTTTATAGAAGCAAATAATCGGTAAGGTCACTCACGTAACTTCTCCAACAAAATCATCGGCAGTAAAATTATCTTTATCCATTATTTTGATTTTCAGCTCGTTTACGTCAACTGTGATAGCGAACATGAAGGTCTCGTTCCATGTTTGAGTAGATCCTTCAACTACAAGTAACATTTGATCAAGATCATCAATTGAATCCACAAAAACTACTGACAATCTTACAAACAACTCAAGTACATTATCTACGATATTTGAAAAATGAAAAAGGATCAAAGAACAGGTGCATACATAGGGAGGGATATTAGTTATAGGATTAAGTTAATCATTGCGCAAATTAAGAATGTAAGAATCAGAAGAATGTATACACCTGATGCAACTTTGGTTTTCTTCTCCTGATTTTGGCAAGTGATAACAGCATAAGCATCAGTACCAGCTGTCCAAACAAGCAGATTCAGTGCATAAACCTTAAAAAAAAAAAAAAAAATTCCATGACCGAATTGTCACTAATCTTATGTTTACATAATCATTTTTCTCCCAATTTTTTTTAACCTAATAATGACATGAACTGTAAAATTATCGTAATTACCAAATTCTGGAAAATAAAAGTGGTATGATGAGTAAAATTAGTATGAAATTTGTCGGATCAAATGATCTGAAAGACAGAGACAGAAGATTAGAGAATTGAGATTAGAAAAACATACATAAAAAATCTGCATTTTCCAAACCGGTGGCGCTGACAAGGACAACTTCAAGCGTTCCGTTTGGCATCTTCGTAGGCGTTGAGAATAAACTGCAGAGAGAGAGAGAGAGTTGTAAGAGATTTCTATTGTAAGGTAAATGGGGGTTTTAATTTTAAACACTTCATTACAAATTACGGAGAAGCTTAATAAATAATTGTGCGAGTATTTTAATACTTTATTTATTATTATTTTGTTTGTTTTCATTAAAATCATATACAGTGTTTATGACTTTATATTTTATATTATTTATTTATTTATTTTCATTAAAGTTGCATACATTGTGTGTAACTTTAATAAAAATAAACAAGATAACATTAATAATAAACTGTGTAAGTCACACATATTCTATGCAGTTTCAGATATAACACTAAATTTGCATTAAACTGCACAAAAAGTAGGTACAAGTTGGTGTTTGCAGAGAAGTAAAAAGAAATTATTGAAAGGAAAGAAAATTCAATTTTTTTTTTAAATATTTAGTAGTAAATAACTAACCTCTTCCTCTGTCCAATTTGCCTTTGAACATCTTCTGGTTGGGCCATTCAATCTTCTTGATTTACTGTGATATCCATGAAATTAAATGAACATTATCATTAGATTACAGTTTGCAACCTCTTATTCACATATTTATATAAATCCACAAGCATTTATCTCCCACATCATTAAATCCACATTAATTAACTGCAATTTGGGAAAGAAATTTACTTTTTCAGATTCTTATTATCAATGCTTAAAAAAGATAATTGAATTGTAAGAAGAACAAACCCTTGAACTACAACAGGCTTGTGATCAACATCAAGAACACCGTCACGTTTTGCATCAAGTGTTTGAAGAACTTCTGGTGATTCAACTTCTTCCGTGTTTCCACCTTCTCAATAAAAACTCAGAAAAAAATAAATTAATTAATTAAGTAAAAATTCAAGATTTTAGCTTTCAGGAAAAAAAAAAAATCGTACATTTACACACACATATTAGAAATATTAGAAATAAACATAATCAAGGAAACACCATTACCATATATAATGTATAATTTACTTGGGAGAAATAATACAATAATATCATGGGTTAATTAAAATTTTCAACCTGTAGTATGTACGTTTTTTAATTTTGCATCCTAAATTTTTTGTTTATATTATACTATATGTTCTGTTTATTTTTGCAACCTCCAATCAATATTTTTCGCTAGAAAGCACCCACGTGATTTTCACGTGTTAATTAAGGGTTATTTTCGTCATTTGCACTTTTAAGAATTCGATTTATCAACTATTTTCAATGGTAAAGAGATCTAATTTTTTGTTTGAACCTCACCATTAATCTTCATTTGCTCAAACAATTTGCAAAAAAAAAAAAAAGTGGAAAAAATTGTGGCAAAATTAGCTTTTGGAGGGGGAGTTAATTAGTGACCTAGAAAATGACGAAAATAACCCTCAATTAACACATAAAAATCATGTGGACATTTTCTCGCCGGAAAATATTAATCGAAAGTTGCAAAAGTAAACAAAACGTTTAGTATGAATTGTGATCGGAAAAAAAAAAAATTATGATGCAAAATTAAAAAACATGCATAATACAGATTGAAAAATGAAATTAACTCTAATATCATTATAAGAGTGTAGTATAATGGGAAAATAGGAAGATTTTGTGAGGTGAGAAAATGAGAGATCTTGAGTGAGATAAAGAAGATTCGTGGAGAGATAATGAGTTTGATGCATGTGGGACTCTAAGATTAGTCTTCTTCCCATTCTTCCAACTTTACGACACTATTGATTAGGAATCAACTCTCAAGTAAGAATAGTTAACAAATTTTATTTTATTTTTTCAAAAATTGTTTCATTATCGTTACTAGCGTGAAATTCGTACAACACATTGGTTTTTTAATATATAAAGTAAATCAAGCTTAATTGTGTGAAAATATGAATTTTTATTGAATTGTAGATTTAATATGAACTTTCATATTTATCATTTAAATTATTCTACAATTAGAATCGACTTCATTTTCTCAGTGAAAAATTGTCACATGTTCAAATGATTTGTTCACATTAGCTCACGTTTTCAGTCAAATGAAATAAAAAATAAAAATTAATAAAAGATGGAGAAAATGAGATTGTTCTATTTCATTATTTGTGTGACCTTCACAAAATTAAAGTGAAAAAATAAAACATCTTTTCTTCAATGACTTTTTACTCCATTTCACAACCTTTTATTTTAATTTTGTTTTACGGATAACAAGTTTTAGTTAGAAAATTAATGGTGATCTAAATCGATCAAAAATAAGATTAAGTTTGTGATTTATTTTGTTAATTTAAAAGTTTGTGTAGAAAACACCACAACACAATCTAAACACAAAAAAAGATGTCTTGTTAACAAGGATCACAATTCACAATAAGACACCATACCCGCTTTGAAAACATATAATATCTAATATTTAATATTTTCATATTTTGTTATTGCAGGTGTTATATGTGTTGAATAATGAAAAGAAAAGGATCTAAAAACGTGTGATGAAAATAAGAATACGTTGCCACATAATTTTGCACGTGCAAATATTCAAAAATTGAGATCATTAGTTTTTATCTTACACATATGTAACATAGTTTGAGCGAGGTTGACCTATTAAGTCGACTTACTATATTACATGTGAAATTCATACAAAAATAAATTGTTGAACTTCACTATTACTAGATTGACCATGCTAAACAAAATTCTAAGTCCATGATTACGTCATTTCGTGATGCCTTCTTAATTACTTCTTTCTTATGCACAATGCTTACATTTTCTAATTATCCATTAACAAAAGTGCATGATTAATTGACTTGATTTGATGCTTATACTATAAGTCGTTATTATACAACTCAATATAAATTCGAAAGAAAATTCAGATTTGGAGGTCTAAAACTTTGTCCAAATAAAATATTAGTAACGTTGTAAATTTACATGAACCACACGCCAAAGTTGAACTCGGTAGAAAATTCTCAT
Organism: Scutellaria galericulata; assembly: GCA_946896805.1. NCBI lineage: Eukaryota > Viridiplantae > Streptophyta > Magnoliopsida > Lamiales > Lamiaceae > Scutellaria > Scutellaria galericulata. The sequence continues at coordinate 13,533,006 of OX335798.1, read as the reverse complement.
GTCCATAAAATTCTTTAAATGAAAAATAGAAATTTCCTTTTTTGTAATTCACCGAAATACCCTTCCTCTTTCTCCTTCCTTTCTTCCAACCTTCCTTCAATCTTCACAAAACAACTCTTCCACATAAAATATAATACCATAATCTTATATATATACACACACACACACACCATTTGAGAGAGAGAGAGATGGAGAAGGCATTTACAAGGGAGATAGAGATAACTGTAATTTCTGCTGAGGGTTTACACGTCAGCAGGAAGCAACCCGTGAAGAAAAATGCTTTCGTTGTGATAAGATCCGACCCGTTTACTTCGCGATCAACGGGTATGGATACTGAAGGGGGGAGCTATCCTACATGGAACGAGAAGCTTCTAATGGGGCTGCCCGCTCGTGCCCGTTTCATAACGGTGGAAGCACATTCGGGCAGCAAGCTCATCGGAACTGCCAATATTCCGGTCTCGGATTTCGCCGGCGGCTTCTTGCCGGAAAACTATCTGAGTTTCTTGAGTTACAGGCTGAGGGACGTCAATGGCCACAAGAATGGCATTGTAAATCTGTCCGTGAAAGTGAAGCCGGCTACCGGGAGGCGTGGTGGCGCCGCCGCCAGTTGTTCAGGGCAGCCGTCCAGTGGAGCCCCGGTGGTGGGTGGCAAGGTCTCTGATCATGGGATCGTGACGGGGATTCCTGTTTCTTTTAGACATTGATATTAATTTTCACCACAAGAAAAAAGACTTTTTACAATGGTTTAAAAAAACCGACGAAAGTGTTGTCTTTTTTTAATTAAATAGTAAATAGGATGTTGATGTCAGCATGACAAGGTAGTAATCCAACAATTAGACCACTAGTGCTTTATGTAACAATATTCTACATGCATTTCTTTTATTTCAATTTTTAATATTTTTTAATTTTCTATTATCACATATTTTTTGCTAATTTTATTATTTGTATTTTTAATATATTTTAAAAGGTTAAATAAATAAATAAATATATATATATATAATTGGAAGATTAATGACTAATTAATATGTTTAGTAATATTTAATCTAATTTCATTTTAAGACAATTATAAAATATACTAGTACATATTTTTAATATATTTTATGAAAATACTATTTTTTTAAAATTATGAGTTTGTTCATATAAGATAATATTAATGCAAATAATATAAGATAACATCATAAAATAATTAAACTTGTCAAATTTAATTTAATTAAAAAACAATTAATATTATCACATATTTTTTTGTTAATTTTTATTATTTGTATTTTTAATATATTTTAAAAGGTTATATATATATATATATAATTGGAAGATTAATGACTACTTAATATGTTTAGTAATGTTTAATCTAATTTCATTTTAAGACAATTTTAAAATATACTAGTGCATATTTTTATATATTTTATGAAAATACTATTTTTTTAAATTATGAGTTTGCTCATATAAGATAGTATTAATGCAAATAATATAAGATAACATCATAAAATAATAAAACTTTTAGAATTTAATTTAATTACAAAATAATTAATATTATGAAAAGGTATACAATTAACACAACACATAAAAAAAAAATGTTGCACAATGGATTGTCTTTTTTTTTTAAATCCACTAAAAGACAACGCATAAAGAATGTTACATAAAAAAATTATCTTTTAAAAAAAAAAATGCGTTGCCAAAAAAGGTTGTCTTTTTTAAAAAAATGCGTCATATGACAACCCTACGTAAAAAGTGTTGTCTTTCTTGAAAAAAACGTTGTCTTTAAGCGAATTTTTTAAAAAAAGACAACGCTTTTCGAAAAAAAAAGTTGTTAATTCAAAAGGACAACACCGGGTTGTTAAAGGACATTTTTCTTGTAGTGTTTGGAGTCCAATTTGTAAATGATGTTTCGTTTTTTATTTTATTTTAATGTTAATATTTTGTATATTGGTAATATTATTAAACATATTGAGAAAAAGCTTTTTTTTTTTTTTTTTTTTTAATGTTAGCATTTTATATATTGATAATTATTATTATTCAACATATGGAAAAAAATTGAATGAGACACTGTAAGAAGAAGTTCGATATATTCATTTCATCCTATTATTAAATTACAAATATTGATCATCATACCTTTTAAATTAAATAAAACTAATGAGAGATCACTATACGTTACCATCTCACTAGAGACCGAGAAAATGTCGCATGTGGGTTATAAAAATGTATTACTTTATTATTGTATGAGTTTTATGTGAGATTGTCTTACGAATCTAATTACGGATCAAACCCATAATCCATCCTACTTCATAATTCAATTACAAATTTGTAAAAATGGATTTTTATTTTTATTCAATAAAATGAACGACTGACTTTTTTTATATATATTTATTGTAGAAATGGAAATTTTATATAAGGTTTTATGATTAAATATTCTTAATGATTGAATTTATTTTTATTTGTACTATGACAAGTGATAACATGATCTGCAGTGACGATTTGAACTTTGATCACAATGGTGACGTAACTTAAAAGAAAAATAAAAAATTTCCAAATTACTTTACTATGAATTTTCATATTTGCCCTTGGATCATGCTGCATATTTAATTTCATGAATAATGAATGAAAAAGAGTTGGAATTATATATGGTTAGTTAATTGCTAAGACGATTACGCGTGGCGTGACGCACACATATGGAAGATTTAAATAGTTTTATAGTCTTTATTAAATAATTTTGAAAGACAACTATTTTGAAAGGAAAGAAATTAATAATGATAGTTTTATAGTGCAATCACAGAAAATGGGTTATGGATACAAAAGTCAAAATCAGCGTAAATTGCAAACTGTATTTCACAAACATTGCCAATTGCCAAACTCAGACAAGTATTTTGTCTTTTCTAAGCTGACCAAGTCCAATTTAAAACACACACTGTCTTTTTAAGTCTCAACATCAACTTCGCTTTTTTTTTTTTCCTTTTTTGGCTCACGATTTTTTTTGAACTCGTAATTTTTCGTTTTACTCTTTATTAATTAATTAGTGTTACAGTTGATGATCAGTTTTATAGTATACAATTTTCATATGTGATTTAGTGTAAACTATGTTAAAAAGAACTATCAAATTATAATTTATAAGTACCATAAAATTTTAAATGAATCAAAGTAAGTGTAATTTAGTTATTCATCCAAAAAAAAAAAAAAAGGGTCTTGTTTGTTTTCCAATCGCTACTTTTTATATTTTGTCAAGTGAATAAAATTACAATATTTTACTAGCTATCAATTTTCAGTTAACTAATAAATAATATATAAACAATTATTCTTACCTATTAATTGAGAATAAGGAAATAATATCTTTGATTTATTCAAATCATATCTTGTATATATCTTCCAAGATTTGTTGTTGTATATTTCCTTGTATTTCTCGCTTGTAATCACGTTAAATAATATTGGATCCATTCTATCATCTTATTAACGGTATTATTTTGAAGCAGATCCCTTTTTCTGGATCAAAAAGCAGCTTTGAATCATTTGAAATAGTAAATAAAATAAAATAAAATAGTAAAATATTGATGAAATAATATAATAATCATTAAATAATTATTATTAAAAAAGAAGATTCGACGCTTTTTCTTTTAAAATTCCGTCGATATTATCCACCGCCGAAACCACACAGAAAATTCCGTCTCCTTTCTTCCACTCTTCTTCCATAAACACACTCTCCCACATCTATATATAAATCTCTCTCTCTCTCTCTCTCTAAACACAATTCCACATTCAAACGCCGTCTTTGAACGTATACATACACACACACATATATATATACATACAGAAGAATCACATCTCCAAAAAGGTCATGGAAAAGTCGGCGCCATCTTCAAAGACGATCGAGGTTACCGTTATCTCCGCCGAGGATTTGCTTGTCAACAGGAAACAGCCCGTTAAGAGATCCGTTTCCGTTACCGTCAGAACCGACCCGTTTAAATACGGGTCGACGCGTGTGGATACGGAGGGGGGGAGTTGCCCTAGATGGAACGAGAAGCTGGTGATGGAGCTGCCCGCGCATGCGCGTTTTCTGACCGTGGAAGTGAATTCGGGCAGCAGGATCGTCGCAACGGCGAGTATTCCGGTGTCGGATTTCGCCGGCGGGCTTCTGCCCGATAATTATCTGAGTTTTTTGAGTTACAGGCTCAAGGACTGTAGCCGCGGGCAGAAAAACGGGATCATTAATCTGTCGGTGAAGGTGAATGGGACCGGAAATAGTGGCTGCGCCGCCAGTTGTTCGCGGCCGTGGATAGGTGTTCCGGCGGTGGATGGTAAAGTGTCCGGTGGGATCGTTACGGGTTTTCCGGTTTCCCATATATACTGAATTACTGATCCATGAATTTCTCTTCTTTTGTGGTTTGTTTTTTATTTTATCTTTTCAAATTAGGGAAAAAATTGTAATTAAATTCTTTGATTCGATTATTTGATTTGATTGTGTTCTGATACATTTGAAGATTGATGATTTATTGTTATTCTTTAGGTTGAGACAGAATGTAATGAACAAATTGGAAAATACATCATTCTCAATCTCACATTCTCATTCTATTAACACTGCATTAATGGTATCTCTCGATCTTGATTTTTTTATTAATCAATAATACATGTCAATGTTTGAATTTTTATTATTATTTTATTGTATTGAAAAGATAAGTAGAAAATTGGCAAATACAATCCTGTCAAAAAAAAAAAAAAGAACTCCCACTAATGAAATAATGGAAGAAGTGGAGATTAAAAACACCCCAGATGTTGTTGATCTTTTAAAAGAAAGCCCAATGTGTACATCTATCAATATCTGACATATGGAAGAGAAATATTCCATGTAGATAAACATAATTTGCCGTAGCAATTTGCCACTTACAGTTCACAACGCAAAATTGCAAATCACCTTTTATTTATTTATTTAATTTGGAGTTTTTTATTTCTTTTCCTTTTTTTAATTATAAATATTATGTGTAATGTTATTTCATTTTAGATTTATAAAAATTTTAAAAATTAAAAACATATAACTTAGTTGTATTGTTATATATTATTAATACGAACACAAATTATAATTAATAGATTTATAATAAGATGACATTAAAAATTTGAATTACAAAATACTATGAAATTTACTACAATACATAAACAATATTACTACATGCAAGGTTGGAAATAACTCGATATGTTTAGTTTTTTAACATGAAAAAAAGTTTCAAATACAGGTTATACTTTAGAATGTAAGGTTGGACTATTGTTTGTGTAGGTTAGTATTATCAAACTGATGTGGCAGTCAGAAAATTGAAATTTACTTGGCCATATATTAATATGTATTTGTGATGGATTTTATAATATAATTTTGGTATTTTATAGCAATTTTCTTTTACAAGAATTTTTTTATATCATTGAAATCAAAATGTTTAATTTTTTTTTTATTAATTTAGTAAACAAACATTTCATAAAATAGAAAATTCAAAAGATAAAAATTAAGAATATTCTAAGAGAAATTCTCATTGAATTAAAATTTGAGTTTAATGGTTGAAGATGATTTTACTGTTCGGTGGCAAATTTGCCACCAAAGGTTGGAGATGGCCTTAGGGTTGGGAGAGATTCGAGATTATTTTATGAGGAGATTGAACATAAATTTTATTTATTTTGTTATAATTGATGTTGGAGGACTCGATCCTAAAACCTTACTTAAGTTCAGAAAGATGTATGTATCATTAAACTACATATAGACACATGGAACGAAACTTATGTTAATATAAACTTGACCTCATTATTATACTTAGAATAATGCTTAGAGAAATATCACACCATATACATATCATGAAATTTAAACGCTATAAATAATTGAGAACCTCGTATCGTATATTCAACTTGCTTTCAATGTATTAGGTAAACACAAATACTAATAATGAGTAAATACCCCCAAATACCCAAAAGCATATAACACATATACAATTCTATCCACTAAACATTAATATTGTCCCCAAATACCCAAAAACACATTTGTTCAGAAATGATGCAGAGAATCTCTTACATGTCGGTACGGTTGACAGAATAATATATAAACAATAATATGATATTTTCGTTAAACCCTAAAAATTAAGGGTTTAACGAAAATTATGGTTTATTTTCGTTAAACCTTAATTTTTAGGGGTTTAACGAAAATTAATTAATTATCGTTATATTATTAAATAATTTTCGTTAAATTGTCAAATAATTTTCGTTAAACCCAAAAAATTAAGGGTTTAACGAAAATAAACCATAATTTTCGTTAAACCCTTCATTTTTAGGGTTTAACGAAAATTAAAATGCAATTTTCGTTAAACCCCAATGTATATTTTCGAAAATTATTTATTTTTAATTCTCAGAATTTAGTTTTATTAAAATTATTGCCCGCATTTTCGTTAAACACTTGTTTTATTTAGTGGATATATGAAAATATCTTTTATTTTTGTTAACCCCTAATTTAATTTGTTTTGCCGAAAATCATATATGTATATATTTTCAACCATTTTGAATTTATGAAATTCCGAAAATTGTCAACCATTTTGAAATTTCGAAAATTATTTTAGTGTTTAATTATGAAATTTTCACCCATGCTAAATAAATTATTTAGAACTAAAAATTAAATATGTCAAGACCCCTAACATGTTAACGTACAAATCAACCCTCAGTTAAAATTTTCGCAAAATTCGTTAAACCCTATAAAAATAATGTTTAACGAAAATTTCGTTAAACGCTGTAAAATAAGGTTTAACGAAAATTAAAGTGTCAATTTCGTGAAACCCTATTTTTATAAGGCTTAACAAAATTAACCTTCAATTTTCGTTAAACATTATTTTTGTTGGACTAATTTTCGTGAAACCCTATTATTCTAAGATTTAACGAAAATTAATCATAATTTAACGAAGAAGCCAATTATATGATCCAATTTAATTTCCATTAATTATTTATTTTATAGTGATTAACGAAAATTAGTTCTTCATTTTCGTTAAGCCTATTTTCGTGAACCTCTAATGTAGGTGAGTTTAACGAATTAGGATTTTTATTTTCGTGAACACTAATTCATTTTTTTTTAAATAGTTTTTTTTCTAATTTTCAGATTTTAGTTTTATTTAACTAACGGAAATTTTTTTTAATCATATAATTGGTTTTAAATGTAGACATTTATTAAAAAGGAATTAACGAAAATTAAACCTTAAATTTAAAAATAGTGTTTAAACCCTGAAATAATAGTGTTTAACGAAAATTAGCCAAAAGGGAGTTAACGAAAATTAAGGTTAATTTCGTTAAACCCTAAAAAAATAGGGTTTCACGAAAATTAGAATTTTATTTTCGTTAAACCCTATTTTGTTAGGGTTTAACGAAAATTTTCAATAATTTTCGTTAAATTGTATAAGATATGTGCGTCTAAAACTCAATATAATATATATTTGCACTGACAAATTTAAGTCTTTTTCAGAGATTCTCTATACCAAAAATTGATTTTGGGTATTTGGGGACAATATTAAATATTGGTGGGTAGAATTGTATATATGTTATATTAAATTGGGTAGATTGGCATGGAACTCAATACTAATTACATGATTCTTTTCTTATAGATTCTCAAAATGTAAATATTTAATTGCTATATTATTTACTTAGATTTCATTAATTAAAAAAAAAAAAAAGTACTGTAAACTTTATAAAAATATTAAATTCCTTCAATATTGAAATTTAATGCTTACGCATAGGTGATTAATCGAATGTCCACGCGTCAAGGGTGTTTATGTATAAACTGTGATCACAATAGCATGCAGTTGTGAAATCCGAAGAGCTTATGTGAGAGTGTTCCACTCTTAAATTAGATTTATCATAGAACAAAATTCAAAGAATCATCTATGTGAAAATAATCAACCCATAACTCATACTACTTCACAATTCATATATAAAGATCTGTTTCACAGTAACAATTCTTCACAATTCATATATAAAGATTTGTTTCACAATAACGATTCGTTAGGCCAAGTTTTTATGAAATTTGAATATTTGGATTATTTTAAAAAGAAAAACGAAAGGAAGGAAGAGCTAGGAAAACAATTTGGAGTTCTGAAGAAAATTTTAGGACAACTATTACTGCAATTTTTTAAAAGTTTAGCTATTAATTGTAAAAAAATATTAAAATAATATACTCCAACTAATGAGTAATATAATCAGAGAAATTCATATATATTAGATGGTATTCAATCCCAAGAAAATTCATACAAGGATTTTAAACCTCAGAAAGGACCTCCACTATTTTAACAACCTGGTACGAATCAGAATAAATAGGCGAATGAAGGTTCAATTCTATGATAGAAGCTTTTTTATTAACAAAAGTTGGTTTGTTTTTTCCGTAACATCACAAAATAAAATTACATACAGCTGACTTAACTCTAAGGAAAAGAGGATGTTAATGAAGAAACATATACAATGGGGATATGGAAAGCACAAAGGGCTGCAAATAGGCACACAAACAAGCAGCTCTCACATTGTAACCTGAAGCAAGAAGGGCAGTACCACCAGCGAAAGTACACGAGTATCGGGACTGATTCTTGTCGCATTCTCATTTATACTTCTTCACTATCGTTTTGATTGCTGTTTTTCAGTATATTGAACTTGCAAAGAGGACAGGTGGCATTTATGTGCAACCACTTGTCGATGCAGGCTGAGTGAAAATGGTGGCGACATGGGAGTTCACGCAGTTCAGCTCCATCATCGTATGCACTAAGGCAAATACAACATTCCTACCGAAAGAGAGAGACAGATAGAGAGATTGATTAGCTATCTCAAACAATGATGCTATTGAATAAGCAGCTTTCAAGAAATATAACAAATTAATGCATCTATGGAATTGTTTTCAGAATAGTTATAAACGGATTAATGGCTGGCACATACAGCATCTTCAAGAGGGAGAACATGTTCTGTGGGCGAATCAGTGTCGCATTCAGTCATTATTCCTCCAAATGATTCTTGAATTTCACCATTTTGCTTCTCAAAGTCACCAATTTTCCGGAATTTGAATCTAGGTAGTCTATCAATGTCTTCCTTAGTAGCTCCTTCCTGAAAAAATAATGTCTATCAATAAACAAGATGATAGAAAAAGTCCCTTAGCATCAGAATTCCCTCCCTTGTTGGTCTGAAGATAATAACTCATTACCGCGGAGGTTTTAGTAGCTATTCCCGAGCTGCTTAGGCTGTGCACTTGAGCTTTATCAAATTTTATGGTAATTCTCATACTTTCATTAAACTGTTAAATACACTACACCTTCCATTAAAAAAGTAAACTAGGGTAAACACCTGTGCGGTATCAAGGGACCTTTTTGTTTTTTACTGTTTTCTTTCAGAGCCTATTTTATTATGGTATTAAGACACACTTGAATGAAACTACTAGAAATTAGAATCATAATATGAACCCTACGAATGTATGTTGAGAACTACCTGATCTGCAACTGCATATAAGATTGCAATAATACATGGTAGACAGCAGCAAACGGCAATTCCAATGACACACGCCACAGCAACACAAATGACAACAAAGAAAACATCGAATGCCAAAAACGTAATGCAAAGCCTGCAAAATTTATCATAACTGTTATCATATAGAACTAAATAAAGAGCAAATTATAGCGGCATCAATTGACATAAGTTGCACAAACCAGTAAAGCTGCGGTGATTCAGAAGTCAGAGTCGGGCCACCAGCTGATACCCAATAGAACCCAACTATCCACCAAATAAATGAGAACATTGTATTTGCGGACTCCAGATGTTTAGCAACACTGCCAAAAGAAATAGCAAGATTTCATCACTATTACAATTTTCCCAAGATAGATTCCACTTTCTCCCATATGCATTTGTTGCAATGTACATATAATCAAAACAAGCAAAGGGCCCAAAATATCAAAACAAAAGTATAAAGATAAAACATAAGTAATCTGTTCTCAAACAATTCTAATGAACTGTTTTATATACCAGAAGAAAGAGAAGTACAGGAGGGAGAAACTATGTGTTTTTCTACGAGGCGCTATCAATATTATCTCCATAACATGTAATTCAAAGAGGAACCACTACTTGACCATGTTGCACTACTAATTTTAGACGCCTGGACAAAAGGATGACTGTCATGAACAAATGTGTAAGAACTAGAGCACTAAACAGCTGTCTATTCCTATGTCCAAACCTTTTGAAAGTAAATTTGACCAAGTAATTTAGAAAGGAGCAGTAGAAGCTGCAAGAGGAACACCATATCCGCGAGAGCAAGAGCAATACATCAATACATAACCAGCTGGAAAGTCATCTCAGGCTTAAGGCCTACATTAGAAGCCCGACCAAGGATTACGGGAAGAACACTCCTGACAGAGCCTCAATTATATGACCATAATACGTGGTGAATTTTGAAAATGATCCACAAGTGAGAATATTTTTCCAGAGTAATATAGGTGGATATAAAGGTTCACAGAGATCTTCAGGAGAGCACCTTAAACAGTTCTTGGAAATAGATACATTTTTGTCTCCTCTAACAAGAAGTAACCAAGCCTTAATAAATTAGAAGAACCAACATTTATCAGCATCTAGTTAAATCACACACCTTTACAAAGCCAATCAAAACATAGCTTTTCCAGAACAAATTGGCATGCTCCACCAAAACTTAAATACACATTCCTTAATAGAATAGGTACAAAATTAATAGTCTTAATTCACATGTATTCTCTCATTCCCAGTTCCAGCATTCTGCAATCACCAATATAACCAGACCTCTAAACTAAACTTTTTTTTTTTTTTGTTTCCTCATAATTTCACAATTTACACAATAATCTTGTTACCATGCTTCATTTTTTCCTTGTTTCTTTAAGACCAAAAAAATAATTTACTACTTCTTTATCAAGACACTAGAGATAGCAAGAAGGAACCATACATTAGTTCCCTTTACTAAATTATCCAATGGTTACCACGTTAACTTCTTCATAATCTCATAATAGTTATTAGCTGCGTAATAAGATATTTATGTAAGAGATTGAGGTAATCTACTCATATGCACCATCATCCTCAAAAGAAAAAATTAATGCCAACTAAAATTCAATCCAATTAATTCCAAGAACAACAAGAAACCAACAGAAAATTCAAACACCTGAAAGTTACCTAGTTTCATCATCGCTTTGTCGGCGTTCGGAAGCATAACCCCCTGACTCCATGCCATCACTTCCGGAGCTTGAATTAGAGTAATTCCGGCTATACCTAATCTGCCCCCTATCGCTGCCCTCTGAATCCCGCTGAGAATACCTTTTCTTGTACTCCACCCAAACGCAGACCATATGAAGCAGGCACTGCAGCGCATACCCTACAATCCACAACCTCAGCGGCATCGGAGGCGTTTCATTGCGACTCATGATCAGCACAGAAGCCGAGACGATTACGAAGGCGAGGTTCCATACAAGGTCCAATATTACTATCGGCTTCGAGTAAGCCCAATCGCTTTGGCGTTCTTCGATTTGCTCGGCGGCGGCTTCCCGCACGCGGACGGAGGGCTCTCGCATCGAGCGGCTCCGGCTACTGGCGCGGCGGAGGAAACGAGCCGCGCCACGGAGGCTAGGCGAGCGACCGAGGAAGCGGGAGGGAGTGCGGAAGATCTGGTCGCCGAGCAACGGCGTAGTATCGACCGAGGCGGTGGACGACGGACTGTCGTTGTTCGACGACATCGTTTTGGCGGAGGAAATTTTCGGTTCTTTCTTTTATTTTGGTTTTTGATTTTGATATGCAAGTGATGATTGGTGTCTATATAAAATTATAAATATGTATTTATGTCCTCTCTCTCAATCTCTCGTAGAGAGTTTGATCGTACGGTCCAAGTTTGACGATAAAGTGCGTGTGTGTGAGAGAGATATGTGGATTAGGGCTGATAATTAAAAATTAAAATTGAATTTGATTTTCACATGGATTCTTGTGACGGGGAATTCCTTTATCTATGCTTTTATGTATTTAAATTTTATGTGGGTGTGTTTGGATTGGGGTGTGGACAGACTTTGTAAATATAGATTTGAGATTTGAGTTGATTTTAATAATTTTGTGATTTTTTGAGATTTTATATGATATGAATATATTTAAGGTGTCGTCATCTACAAATTGTAGAAAAGTATATATTTTTTTAGAAAATTAAAGAAAAAGTAGATGTTTTTATTAAAAATTAGTAGAAAAATAGAAAGCGTGAGGTAGATATAAGGATTTGCAAAACCCTACAACATTGCAAGGTGAATTTTGCAAGTTTGGATTTAGAATTTAAGTGGATTTTGAAAATCTTATGTTTGTGTTGAAATTTTATATGGTAGAATTGTGGTTAAGATGTCATATTTTATTGAGAATTGTAGATAAAATAGAGTTGAGTTATAAGATTTTGGAAATCTAATGACAAACATCATTGAAATTTTATACATCCGAAATTCAAATGCACACATCTCAATACAAACACCCCTACATAGTGATTTAAAAACGAAACATTTAACAAATGATAAATTTAAATTTTGATTTTTTAATTATTTATCAAACATATACTTGAATTGTCAAACTTGAATGGTCAAAAAATTAATCTATACTATATATTAAAGTAAAAAAATTGGCAAAAATTACAAGAATGTCATTTTCCCGCCTAAAGTGTCATGTAAATAAATAAATAAAAGTAAACCTTACTTAATAAGCTATTCTTCAATAATAATATAAAAAAAATCAATTTTACTCTAGAAGCTATTTTATAATCTATATAAAACTAAGAAATGAAGAGAGATACATTGATTTCTCAAATCTATGTAAAACTAAAAAATGAAGAAAAAATAGTGATTTCTCAACAAAAGAGAGATGCATAGAGAATGGAAAAAACAAAAAGATATACAAAGAATGAAGGGAAAAAAAAAACAAGAAAAAATCGTAAATTTAATTATTTCTCAAATCTATATAAAACTAAAAAAAATGAAAGAATACAAGATTTGCTAAACATTCAAAGGTAGAAAAATTCATTTGAATCTTAATGTATGAAGAAAAAAAGAACAATAAAAAATCGTAAATATAATGACTTTTCAAATTTATATAAAACTAAAAAAAAATGAAAAAATACAAGATTTGGTAAACATTCAAAGGTAAAAAAAAATCTTTTAGATTTTATTGTTTCATATCTTCATCTAAGAAGATTCTATCAAATTGTCTTTCTACACTAAACATAAATTGAACAAATAATTTTGTTCAAAGAGAGAAATGAAGAAATGACATAAAAAAAATAAAATTATATATGATGATTGAAGTTGAGGGTGGAATATACAAATAAAAAATATAAAAGGAAAGATTGATTATTATAATTGAAGGAAATATTATTGTATATAATAATTTTAATTTGATGAAAATATAAAATCAACAAATAAAATAAAGAATTAAAATTATTAAAGTTATATGACAATTCGTGCAACGCACATAAGTAATACTCCCTCCGTCCCGTGATAAATGTCACATTTACTGTTCGACCATGTTTTTAAGAATTATTGTATTTAAATGTGAGTGGCGGGAGAGAGGTAGTGGAATATATTATTATAATGTAAGTGGGAAGAGAAAGGTAGTGGGATATATTATTATAATGTAAGTGGGAGGAGAGAGATATTGAGATATATTATTATAATGTAAATAAAGAGAACTTTTTTATGTCCATTTTTAGTAAGTGTAGAGTGTGATATTTATTTTGGGACGTCCAAAAATGGAAAGTGTGACACTTATCACGGGACGGAGGGAGTAAGAAAAATTATTTGTATATGATACATGTCTTAAATTAAAATAAAAGATATTATGAATAACATGTTAGTTTATAAAACTTAATTATATTATTACAAATTAAAAATATTAGAGTTCGGCTATACACACCCCACAACTTACTTTACACATCCCAAATAAATATATTACAATTTAAAATTTTCTAAACACATTCCACCACATTACAACTATACCCTTTACAAATATAATATTAGATTAAATACAAAATATATCACAAACCCTGAATTTCCCATCCCAATTCACAATCTAATTGTCTCACCCCATTCCACAATTTCAATTCACAAACCCTAGGTTAAATTTGATCTTTGTTATGTTCAATTATTCCAAAATTATTTAGGAATCATGGGTATGAAAATTTTCATATGAAAATCATAGGAGAAAATAGAAAACAAGTAGAAAAAACGTCAATTTTTTTTTTAAGAAACGCGTTATGTTCGACCTTAGTTCACTGCCCCAGCTACAACAAGTTCAACCTATGGTTGAACATAATTTTACAGGTTTGACTCTAGTTCAGCGTCACGACTAACAAGTTTGGCCTATCGTCGAACATAACTCAATAGGTTCGATCTATAGTCGAACATAACTCAACCCGTTCAATCATTCATCGAATATTTTGTTGTTTGTTCGGCCATTACAGGACGAACATAATGCAACATGTTCGATCTTTGACGGCCGATCGCATTTTTCGCAATTTTTTTGGAAAAAAATTCCGACTTTTATATAACCTATGATATTAAAAAATCGAAAAAATAAACATGGAGTTTGTCTTAGAACTTATATTCTTCGTCCCAAGTATTTCTTTTGTTTTTTCATAGTGTTTTTTTACTCAAAGAGTTTTCCTAATTAAAAGATGGAGTTTCAATGGTGTTAGAGAATGGGGAGGAAGAAGAGAGTGGTGAAAAAGAAAATGTGATAATTGGGATGTGTTTGGAAATTTTTAAATAACAAAGAGCATAATTATCTTTGTATATATAATTATATTTTCATTAAATTTTATAGAATATGTTTAGAAATGGGGGTGTGTATAACCGGATTCCAAATAATAACACAATAAATAATAAACCGCGCAATGCGTGGGTGTACTGTTGGTTCAATAAATAACAAGTTATTATAAGCGCACTTGTAATAAAATATGTACACAGAGAAATCGGAAACACAGACTGCCCACGTCGTTTCCGGAGATTGGTCGAAGTTGTTCGACTCAAGCCCATTCCAAAGCGTTTCGGCCAAATTAGCCTGAAATATGAGATGCGCTACTGTTCTTGAACCTCCCTTAGGAAGAAATCTGCATCAATTTCCTGCAATTAATGATTATTGGTTTATATAATACTAGAGGAAAGCTGTATAAGCAAGAAATTTGGGTTATGTCCAAATTCGTTTCCCTACGCGCATGTAGGAATTTGTGGACTAACACAAGCAGTAAGGCTTCACTGATTGATGGTAATAAATATTTAGGTGAACTGTTGAAATTGGGTCGAGTTGATGATGCTAGGAAAGTGTTTGATGAAATGCCCGAAAGGGATGAGTTTACGTGGAATACAGTAATAGCTGGGTATGGGAATTCAGGGAGGCTTGTTGAAGCTAGGCAGCTGTTTGATGCGAGTCCAGCTAAGAGTGCAATTACTTGGTCATCACTTCTTTCTGGGTACTGCAAAACAGGTTGTGAAATCGAAAGTTTTCGGTTGTTTTACCAAATGCAGCTTGAGGGGTTCAAGCCCAGTCAGTTCACATTAGGATGTGTACTAAGGCTGTGTTCTATAAAATGTCTTCTCTTAAGAGGTGAACAAATTCATGGTTATGTCGTGAAGACTTGTTTCGATATGGATCCTTTTGTGGTTACTGGTCTTATTGATGTGTATGCAAAATGTCGGTGCATTGTGGAAGCGGAGCGTCTCTTTGAAAGCATGCCGCTTGGTGGGAAAAATCATGTCACTTGGACAGCGATGATTAATGGGTATTCCTTAAATGGTGATGCTGTGGGAGTAATTCAGTGTTTCAGAGGGATGAGAGAAGAAGGGGTTGGGGCTAATCAGTATACATTTCCAGGAGTATTGGTAGCTTGTGCATCTATTTGTGATGTTGGATTTGGGAAGCAGGTGCATTGTTGTGTTGTTCGTGGTGGTTTTGGTTCTAATGTTTTTGTTCAGAGTTCATTGATTGATATGTACACAAAATGTGGGGACCTGATTAGTGCTTGGAGAGTGGTTGAGGCGATGGAGGTTGATAACGTGATTTCTTGGAACGCTATGATTGGTGGGTGTGTGAGGCAGGGTTCTCCAGAGCAAGCATTATCTTTGTTTAAGAAGATGCATGCGAAAGATATGAAACTCGATGAATTTACATATCCCTCTGTCTTAAACTCTGTTGCTTTGTTGAAGGATGTGAAGAATGGTAATAATATCCACTCTTTGATTATTAAATCTGGGTTTGAAGGTTATACACTAGTAAGCAATGCACTTATTGATATGTATGCTAAACAGAATGACTTGGATTGTGCGTTTAAATTGTTCGATTCTTTAGTTGAAAAGGATGTCATCTCCTGGACTTCCCTCATCACTGGTTGTGCTCATAATGGGTTCCATTATGCAGCTCTTAAGTTGTTTTGTGAAATGAGGAGGGATGGAACTGGTTCTGATCATATCCTTGCATCCACTATTTTGAGTTCTTGTGCTGAGTTGGCTTTGCTAGATTTAGGCCAACAAGCTCATGCAAGTTCCATTAAATTCGGGCTTGTTGCATCATTATCAGTGGATAACTCCCTCGTGTCATTTTATGCACATTGTGGGTGCTTGGAAGATGCCAAAAAGGTATTTAACTCTATGAAGAAACGGAACGTGATCTCCTGGACTGCATTAATCGTTGGTTATGCCCAAAACGGGGAAGGAACAAAATCCCTTCGATTGTATGAAGAAATGATAGCTTCAGGAGTAAAACCTGACTTCATAACATTTATAGGATTGCTATTTGCTTGCAGTCACACAGGGCTAACCGAACATGGTCGCTACTACTTTGAATCCATGGTAAAAGATCATGGGATAACACCAGGTCCTGATCATTATGCTTGTATGATTGATCTTTTGGGCAGATCAGGGAAGATTCAGGAAGCAGAGGAGTTGCTAAGTAACATGACAGTGGAGCCTGATGCAAGTGTGTGGAAATCATTGCTTGCTGCTTGTAGAAAACATGGGAATATCGAGCTCGCAAAGAGAGCAGCAACAGCCCTCATTGAATTGGAACCTCAAGATCCCATCCCCTATGTTATGTTATCAAATACGTATTCTGCAACTGGGAATTGGGAAGAAGCTGCTTCGATTAGAAGGTTGATGACAACACGGGGTGTTGTCAAAGAACCTGGACGTAGTTGGATGGAAATGAACGGAAAAACTCACACATTTACGTCTGGAGATAGGAGCCATCCAGAGACGGAGGCGAGCTTGAAAGTAGATGAAATGCTCAAGTTGATCACTCTTCATGATATCAACAAAGAGGGTAAGGTTCATTGATCCTAAGGGATTCAAATTGGTTTCATCATTTTAAAATAGGAACATGTTCTTGTGACAACCATTGGTAGAGGTATTTGGATATTTGATTTTTGTTCAATTCGGACCATGAGAACAGAGAAACCTTGTTTTTTTACTAGGAAGCAAGTTGTCTGAATGAACATACTTGCGAAGATATGTAACTAAATCATCTAAAAACCTCCAGTTTGTAAGCTTCCAATGGCTATATGGACATCTACAAACTGGATATATCTATAATCTAAACTATACAAGAATCTGCTGAAGCTAAATTCACCACTGGAGCTAACTTTTTTCATCATGATCTACTGTTTGATGGCAACAGGGTGTGGTTAAGGCGGCCTCTAAGCATCCAAAATCTCATTCAGAACTCGTAGAAGGCAGATTATAGAAAATTCACTTCTTGGCATGGTCTGGGATGAGCCGTTTTAGCAGTTCAGAAGGAGCACCGGCAAGTTCTGGGAGAATTAACAGCAGTTTTGAAAAACAGAGCTTACAAGATGAAAAAATTATCAAGAACGAACAGAGAGTGTTTACTTACCTTCAGCCGCAAAGTTGAAAAGAGGCGGTAATGGTTTACCGTTGGGCAGGCATGCATTAGGTTCTCTCAAGTCATCAAAGAATGGATGTGCACAAGCTTCTAACTGAAAAATTATGGAGAAAAAACAGTTAAAGAAACAGAGCAATTCAATTTAAAGAATCAACAAGGTGCTTTGAAGAATGATCTGTTGAATCTCAGCCACCTGGTGGTTTAAAATGTGCATGAGAGAGAGAGAGAGAGAGAGAGAGAGAGAGAGTTACAGCAGTAAATCGCAACGTAGGTGAATACTGGAGCAGTCTCGACACTAGATCAACTGCTTCAGCTGGCATTCTCCGATGAAATACCTGGAAAATAACAACATTTAGATATCTCTTTTCACATCTATGCATTTAGTTTTATTGTTACTTCGTTAGAGCAACGAGAAATGTCGGGTCTCAACAAACCTTGTGCCATGGGTGGGCTTTAATGTGAGGAAACTTAAATTCACTATAATTTGGATTCATGCACTTGATTTCCTCTCTAGTTGGCGTCCCCAAAACCTAACATACAAACATGATACAAAATCAGCTTAAAGATCCATGTGCACGTACAAAGACCTGCGTGTTACAAATGAAAAGGAAGAGGTTACGCTCTGTACCTTAATTATCTCAACAAGCTGATCAACACTGCTTTCACCAGGAAATAGAGGCTGCATGTATTTGAGACCAAATGTGAGAATTCTATAACAAACCGTAGATTATTACAACTTCTTCATATACAAAACGTACCCGCCCTAAAAGCAGCTCAGCCATAACACAACCAGCGGACCACATATCAATAGCAGTTGTATACTCTGTAGCTCCAAATATTAGTTCTGGAGCCCTGTAATAACGAGAGCAAATGTACGAGATATTTGATTCACCCGGTATCTGCACCATACCACAAATCTCACCCATTAAAATCTCAATAAATTCAAACCAAACTTTACCCAAAAAAAGAAAGAAAGAAAGAAAAAGAACATACCAACATCTTTGCACTCCCAAAATCGCAAAGCTTAAGCTGATGTGTTTGAGGATTGACCTGAAGGAAGCGACACAGTTAATGTCCCAAACCTCAAAAAAAAAAAAAAAAAAACGAGCACAACCTATGACAAATACAACAAGGAGAAATGAAATATAATTTCAGAAAAATGTCTTTTAAAAAATCATACCAGCAGATTCTGTGGTTTGATATCCCGATGGCATACACCAATAACTCTATGCATATAGTTTAGTGCACGACAGATCTGCAAATTAGAATCGAACAACACATGCAACAGTTTCAATTAAATCAAGCTGAAAATGTGAATGCAAGCTAAGAAAAGTCACTCAGATTATCAAAAGCTGTTCAACATCGAAAGAAAAAAATACGTACCTGATACATATAAAGCTGCACATATAAGATAGGCATGCACTGGTTGACTCTGACATAGTGCCTTGAAGATCGGTATACGGTTTCCAGAACATACTCCAGTACGAGATTAAGGTACACCTCATTCTTGTCAGTAGTAGAATAGAAATAATGCTTCAAATGAACGACGTTAGGGTGGTTAAGTAAGCGCATCATTTGGAGCTCTCTGTTCTTATATCTTCTATCTTGTAGAACCTTCTTTATAGCCACCAATTCACCTGTTTCGAGACACTTAGCCTGCTCGTAGAAAAGAAAACAAATGTCAAATCAAAATTAGACATATAAAAACGAGTAATGCATCCTTTATCTTAATAATTAATACCTGGTATACAACTCCAAATGAACCACTCCCGACCACACGCTCCGCCATGTAAGACATCGTCTGAGGAAATAAGAAAGCAACATTAAGCATAAAAGGATAAACCTAAACTCAGTAACCCTTCAACAAGAAAAATCAATCACCTGCTTCGGTTTTCCATTTTGGCCACCGATTGAAGTCACAATTATCTGACCGGCTTCTGTTTCGTTGCCACTAATAACAGTTGGCTCCATATCCTGGAAATAATTGACAAGTTTTAAAACAAACATGGCAACATCGAAATTGAAAAGGGGAATAATTATGCCAACCTTTATACTATTCTCATGGTCATCAGTGACATCCCCTTTAATTTTCATTTCATTCATTTCTTTGGGAAGTTCGTGTACATCTGACGTGTCAGCAAAAGCTACAAGCCCTGTGGGATCGGATTCCATAGGCGGCTCCAAAGCTCTCGAACATTTTTCTCCAGTATCCACGATGCATGCAACTCTGTGATCTATTTCTTGATCCACCTTCACCCTTTTAATGCTAGAATCCCCACCCTGCAACAAATACATCAAACTTTAGAAGGTCCATATCCATCAACCGAATAATGCTAATGTTAATGTGCTTTGAAAGTATAAAAGATAAAGCTTACTAACAATTGAAATTAGACCACACCTAAGTTATAGCTAAGAAAACAAGACTATCTTTCACCTATGCTTCAAAAGAGAATTCCTAAAACCTAACAACATCAGCAACTCGAATCCTTCATTATGACGAAAAATGGTTACAAAGGAAAAACCCGCATAAACTGTGTCGATACACTTCAACATTAGGAAACTCCCACTATACATGAAGCATGTGAGATGATTTCTCAACCCCACAAAGCATAAAATTTTATATCACCTTTCTTACATTTTATATCACGAGATACCACAATGAAATGCAGCCACAAAAAACACATAGGACCATATGCCACAAACACAAACTTGATATCACTCTCACTAAAAGCTACATCCAGCTTTGTCTTTCTTGAATCAAATCTTGAATGTGAAAGGCAAACAATTTCGGGTCACTTAATAACGTGCCAACGGATAAAGAACATTAAATTTTGAATAACCTAACAACCATTTCATGTTTAGTAGAAACCTAAGAGAAATCCCATAAATATACGTGCTTAATGAAAGCATCCAACCCCACCCCACCACCACCCCCAAATGAAGCCAAGACTTGAGAGTAACAACAGATATTGCAAGGGATAAAAATTTACCTAACAAAAAATCTTAACTTTTACTAATTGTCATTATTTTAAATACAACATCCTCAGCTATTTCTAACAAACTCAAAAATCAAATCTTTTGTATTTTAGGGTCTATACTAACAAACATGACTTTTTTTTTCTTCTTTCGAAGAAAAAAAAAGGGAATATCTTGCTACCTTGAAACATTATTCTCAACCATTCAGAGCTAGTTTTAGATCAAACTGATACAAACAATAAGCAGAGAGAAAAGATGAAAATGAAAAGAGAATTACAGGATCTGAAACGGATGAACGCCCCGAAGCAATGCTCTTCAGCCTACGCATCATATTCATTTTACAATCAACTTCACCAACCAAAACACAATACAAATCAAAATCCCAATATTAATAATTAATATATATATATATATATATATATATATATATATTTAAATATTATTAATTTTCCTTCTCCTCTCCAAGCTCACTCTTTAATCCAAGGGAAAAAATAATAATTAATCACTCAATCCAAAAATGAGGAAAGACACGAAAAAGTAAAAGCGAAGGGAAAACAACATAGTAGGAGATATCCTTTCACTCTCTCTCTTCTCTCTCTCTTTTCTCCCTGCTTTTGAAACAGAAACAAGAAGAGAGAGATAGAAAGAGGAAATCGCGATTAAAAAATAAATAAGGAAGAAGAATTTAAAAGAAAATGACAGAAAAAATCTCCCTCTTTCGGACAAATCTCTCTCTCTCTCTCTCTCTCTCTCTCTCGCAGTCAAAGCTTCAAAGCCTAATCATTATTCGTTCCGCCCCACTATTTTCTTTTTCCTTGATTTCGTACTTGCTGTAAGACTTTCGTTTACAGCCGTCAGATCAACATGATGATTGATCGACCTTTGTGGGGGAGATTGAAGTGGAATGACGAAAATGGGCCTGGCCTTTGTGGGGGAATTTATTAGGCGAGAGTGAGAAGCGGAATATTCGGGGGTTGTTTGGTTTGGTGTGTTTAATTTTGACTGGGCGTTTGCTTTTCTTTTCTCCCTTTTTTTTTTTTTTCAGTTATTTTGTGACTTTTGAATTGAATTGGATATATCCCTCTTTAATACCTTTTAATATCCAAATAACCATTGTTTCACATTTTAATGATATATCTAAAAAAAATTATATTGTTAAGTAATTTGAGTTTTGTCTTGTTTTCACTTTGTAATTTGAGGTGTGGACACCGACCTTTAAACTAAATCCTAACACCTAACAGTAAAATGATGAGCCTATGATTGAATAAATTTTAATTAATTAAATTTTGTTCAGTATTGTAAAGTTCATTGATTTAATATCCTACACTTATTTGTTTCCCTGGAAAAATTATGTTTACACTTTAATTCTTAAAATTTTCAACAAATAAATGCTTAATGTATTTCCATATGTGCGTATATCATTAAATAATATGGTATTTAAAAAATAAATATATTTTTTTGATATAAAATATTGATAATGTTGAGTGAGTGGAAAACGAGACCCACAAATAATAAATATTAATGTTTAATAAGCATTAAAGTATATTAATAAAATGATGATATAACATGTTGATTCGTATCAATAAATGTTATTAATATGGATCATTCTAGATGCTCGTACATGATACAAATATACAATACACACATTTTTCAAGTTTGATAACTTTATGCTTGTATTTACTATATAATTAAATGAAATGGACTAATAAATGCACAAATTGTCATCCTAAACAATAATTCTTCACAATATTTTGGGCATAAAAGAAACTTTTAAAAATACTTTGTTGAAATGATTAAAATCCCAATTTGTAACGTTTTTGTCTTTTAGTTATCAAAGCCTGGTAGGCCAGCCCACATATCAAATAGATTCCTCTTCTACAGCCCAAATTTAAGATTTAAGCCCAATAAATAAATAGTAATCAGAAAAGCCCATCTCTTCTATTCGGCCCAATATGTTACACAAACCACCCAATATCTAATTAGAAAACGTCTGCTTGGATAGAAGGATTTGGAGATGAACTTAAGATCCATAATGATAATTTTATTGGTGATTGTTTAGATTGATATTAATATTAACTGTTGTCAATTTGAACTAATGTATTTAAATGTAGTTGAAAAAGGCTCTAATTTCTGAGATCTTAAAAGCTATTCATTTTATATTATTGTTCGTATCTTCATTCCAAACCCAAGCTGAAAAAATTACAAGCCCGGTTTGATTTGTCATAAATAACTTAGGTGTTTCGTTAGTTAAATCATGAATGAAAATTTCACGAATTTGAGGTACAATAAGAAATTAATACTCCATTTGCAGATTAATATAGCCAATTTGAGTAAGAAAAAAATAATGAAAAAGAATGATGGAACAAGACCTTACATAAAATAATGCATGATGAAATAATTGTAGTGGGCCAGAAAACATTTACTTGGATGGGCTGTGTATAAACTTAAGAATGGCCCAATTTACAATTATAGTGTCACCTTATTAGTTTGATATATTTAGACTCTGTAAAAAAAAAAAAATCACCACCTAAAAAAGAAAAAAATTAGGGTGTGTGGGGCAAAAGAAAAAAAAAATTGTGTTTGAATCGAGGGATTTGAAATTTGGAATTTAACACAAAAATTTATATGAGACAGTTTCACGGATAGCTACCGTGAAACGGTCACACAAGAGACAGACATATGATTTAAAATGATCAAAAGTTAGTTAAAAAATGTAAACCATGAATCTCAAATTTATATCTATCCAAACACCAACAATTGATTTACTATTATAAAATTTAAATTATTATCTTGGTCTATTGAATTTTTATTTTCAACAAATTTCGAAAGCAACACTTTTAAACATGTTACTTTTCCAAAATTTAACTATAAAATAATCAATAAACCAACTTAAATGACAAAAAAAAAAAAAAAAAATCCCAAACATTTATGAAATGGAGTGAGATGAGAAAAGGTTTAGATATTCAAGTGGTGATTAGTCACAAATAGTAACACCCCTTGTCAATATCACATTTCCAACACTTTTGCAATATGGCCCTTCATTAATTGCACTCATGACCCCCTCCAATTTCCTACATCATTCTCAAATTTCCCAAACACACACACAAGTAGATAAATAATTGGCCCACTTCAATTAATACACAATTTAATGCTACCTAGATTTCATCAAGCCCTGATTTTCAATTGTTCAATTCTTTTGTGCATCCTAATTTTTCCAAGTGACTCATTCTCCTCTCTATTAAGACTTTCTTTTATTGAATGTGGACAAATTTTCACTTTGCACTACCATTTTCACATTGCTAAAATCAAAATGGGTCATTTAATATTTTGATTGGGACTAATTGTTTTAAGTGCATTTGAAATCAATGAAGTGAATCATGTTTTAGCTAAACCATCTACTATATATGTTAGTATTTCTTGTTAACACGAATATAATTGTATTTTTTATAAATTCTAAAAGTTTATTGATCAAGACCAACATTTTTCAAGAAAAAATAAGGATAAATATGTGTAAATAGTCTAACTATTCGATCCAGCATAAACATAATTCAATCGATGATCAAACAAACAACAAATAATAATAACAACATTAATGATAAGAATTACGAAATGACAATGCTAGAAATATGAATGATAGGGAAGTGAAGAAGCTTATTTTGGGATTCATGAGATATAGATTTGAGGCTTTTGTAACAAAATGCTCATCTTTTCCTTTCCTTTTCTTTACTTGGTCTAGTTTTTCTTTTTAATAATGTTGAAATAAAACAAACTATTTTAAATTTCTAAATTTAAAATACAGATAGATTGATGACCAAACAAATGAAGTTGATCGATAGCTTTGCTAGTATATAGTTAAATATACTATTTTAAATTTCTAAATTTTGTTAGATTTGCATCGAAAGCTATCTATAGGATCATTCTTTCACCATTTCACCATTTCTCTAATAACTAATTATAAAAATAACAGGTTTCTATAAGAATTTCAGACAACTTGTAAGCACACTTGTGTAAGATAAAATATAGTAAATATTTTTAATATTTACAAAATTGTTTAGTTTTGTTTTATATATGGGGTACATAATTCATGATTGACTTATTCATATTTTATGAATTCAATTTATTGACCTTTATTTCTTTTTTTAATATTTTGTGTGAGAAAATGGTGAATTATTGGTCTGTATGTATGGAGGTTGTGTGTCTCTATACGGTGGAGGAGAGAATGGGCCCCGCGAGACTGACGGAGATAGACTGGACTTGGGAATTTGGTGGAGCCCACGTCCATGTGATGGGTCGGAAAGATATTGACGAGGCCCAATATTTCTTCCCTTCTTCGGCCCATTAAGTGGCCCACAGGAACCCAGCAAGAATATTAAAAAATTCTTGGCATTTTAAATAATTTAACAAACATATGAACTAAATAGTGGGGGATTATAATATAGGGAAACAAATTTAGATTTTATGCAGTTCATAAATGCCACCACATAAAATCATGGTTCTACGAATAAATAAAAATCTTTAAAGTCCAAATTTATTATATAATTATATCATTGTTTGGACATTCTCGGACGTCACGAATTGAGTTATTTGCCATGGTCTAAAATTAGATGTTTGTCTAGTGATGTTGACTATATTTTAAATAAAAATACAATTAAATTCTCAAAATAATGTAACATATTAATTAAGAATTTATTTTAAATGTTGAGGAAATTAAAGCCAAATATAAAGGAAATATATAATGACCACCGTCTTCTTCAACTAACCGCCTGTCTGGACGTTTTATAACTGATAAAATCATAAAAATAAATAAGTAAATAAAAACTCAATTCATAAATACAATTTCTCACCTTTTTGTTATTAGTCTTGTCTAAAGGGGAAAAAAATTATGAAAGGGTCAAAACTGTCCAAATTTGACCTTTTCTTGTATAGTTATATTCAAGCATTGACCTAAAACATATATAAACAAAGCAACTAAGTCATCTCATTACTTGGAATTTTTTTGAAGAATTCAGATTGATAATGAAATTTTAGAATTTTTGGAGAATTTTGATGACGAAAATTCAACATATTCAGACTTAAATTTGTTCAGTAACCATCATGCATGAGAACATGAATACCCTTTAATTATTAAAGGTCCACATTTATTTTTTTGACTTTCCAAACAAATTGGTACAACATGAGAATGAGAAATCAAATATTGTATCAAGTCAAGATGATGTTGCATTTCCACTGTAAATCTACAATCGATTTACACACACACACACAAAAATATATATATATTACGTTAAAAATAAATTATGTATGAAACCCAATGTTTTACACTTTTTTATAATTTTATTTTTAGGGCTAATTTCAATTTTAATGTGGCAGCCAAATTCCGACAATCATATTAATGATTTTGAAAATTTCGACTAAAATTGGATTGAAATTTGAAATAATTAAAATATAGAAGATCAAAATTGAAAAACAGATACTTGATTGTTAAAAAATTAAAAATTATCTTACCAAAATTGAAATTACCCATTTATTTGTATATATTAACTTTATCAATTAAATTATTAAATAAAGGGAAAGATATTGGAGCTGATGTACAAAAGAATAAATATTGCATAATGCAGCACACATATTGATGTACCATCATGCAGATACCATTACATGCGCATATTTATTATTGATGGCCAAGTCCAAAACAAAATTTATTGAATTTCTTCATGATGTTGAAGGATAACTAGAACTAAAATTCTAATTCTAATGATTTTAGAATTTATTTATTTTTTGAATGATCATGATCTCTATTTCTCTTTAACTTTTCAATTTTTATCTCTTTTGTCATTCCTCCTTTATTTTTCTTTAGCGAGTCCAATTTTTCTTGGTTTATATTATCACTTCGATTTGTCGATTTTGAACAACTTGGTCACAAAATAATTATTCTTAGGCAAAAACTCATGTACATTAGGTGTACGAATTTATAATCCGTGCAATTGGGTCGACCCGATCTGGATCTGTGAGTTTTGATTTTTTTTTTTTTCGATTTTGTGTGTTGATCTTTATGTTATAATGTGTGATCTTTATGTTATATTAGTATGACCTTTATGTAGAAATATTATAATTTTTCTGTACTGTAACTTAGAAAAGAAAAAAAATGAAGAATTTTAACGTTTTTTTTGGATCAACATACCTTTATGTGATATTACTCATATCTTCTAATTATGTTAGTTGCACATTTATATATTACATAAAGGTAATAATATTTGTACATAAATATGACATGAATATCATATAAAGGTATATATGTACAAAATTGTGTTGAAATTCTTATTTTTTCCCTAAATTACAGTACATAAAGGTGAGGACATTTGTACATAAAGATGACATAAATATAACATAAATGTAACACATAAATAAAAAACGAAAAAAAAAGACCCACAAGTACACGAATTCAGATTGAATCATGCATGGATTAAAATATATGCAACTGGTGTATGGAACCAACTCTTATTCTTAATTTGACATAACATACATTAGCATTGTTTGGATATGTTTGTTTCACCACCACGAAAATATAATTATATGCATTCAACTACAAATACACTCTTTTGTGTGAAAATTCATGATATAACGCATCAACAATTTTAATACAAGATCTCACTCTAGTAAAGTGGTACAAATTGACAAATTGAAATGTTATGATAAATCAGAAAGAAAAAAAAAAAAAGAAACTAGAATATTAACCAAGTCGGATAAAATGATTTTTTTTTTAATCTCGTAACTTTACGAGAAGGAATATATATTTATTCTAAGAAAATTACATTTCCAGTAACCAACCAATTCCCAAATATATGATATAATTTCTTAAAATATAAACACATGGTCCATTATATCCCAATTACCAACCAATTCCTTGTCTAGTAGTAGTATGTGAACACACCAATGCACTATTTTTTTTAATTAAAACAATCAGCTGATAGATAGATTTAATTATTTATTTATTGTTGGAAGTATTAAGCAATGTCATAGTGTTCACACACAGTGGATGATGAGAAGTACACACAGTGAATGTGTCAAAATCTAAATAATAAATGGTCCCTCAAATTGGATGAAAAGACAGTGATGCATTTATACGAATGTAAAGAATGTGAATAGAGAAGTAATTGAAAAGGAAAGCTCCTAATATATGAACAAATTGGAGGAATTTTTACTAACATTAAAATGACACCTTTTCTTTTGTCATCTATATTTTATAGATTTACTCATTATATTCACATTATCCAACTTTGACATTATTATACAAATAAATAAATTCCAATTTTAATTTTATTATCATTGTGTGCATATATATATATATATATATATATATATATATATGTGTGTGTGTGTGTGTGTGTGTGTGTTTTAGTTTAGATAGGGACCTCAACCTCCATCCAACTTTCATCTTTTATTAAACCCTTAAACGTGGAAGTCGGCAAAACTATGTATTGAATAAACACAACACGATTTATATTAATATAGTATTTGATTAAATTAAATAAAAGATAAGAAGTTGATAATCTTCTCTACGTTCAAGTAATTTTTATTATATAGTAGTATTTATTTATTTATTTATAAAGTTTAAAAATAACACAATAGTTTATATGAGATTGTCTTATAAATATAATTTTGTGAGATAAAATTTCATATTCTGTAATGTAAACTCCATTTCACTAATTAATTTCTAATTTATGGATTACAAATTATAAATTAACTTATCTCATTAATATAATTTTGTGAAACGATATTCTATTGTGATTCCTTACACTATTTTTAGGTTAAGTTACATTCAAAAATAGAGGTTTTGTCATGGTAATGCTTTTACAAAGTTGGATGGATCTTCAGATCCAAATAGTTTTTTTTTCTTTCTTTCTTTCTATACACAAATACAGTAAATTTCTCAAAATTATTATTTATTAAACCAATAGCCTCTATTAATAATATTCTCGGGTCCCACCATAAAATACAACCCTATTACTCTACTGGTCTTTGAGCACGTTAAGACGTATCCAAACTAAAGTATCAAAAATCTAATATATTTATTAATTTCATTTTTTATATAATGAGGGGATGAGATAATTACAAGTTATCAATGAGTATATTAAGAGTTGCCCACGATTGACTTTTTATCATTTTCTCTATAAAATAATATGTAGTTTTAAAATAATAAGATATATACTTTATGCAAAATCATAATATTGTTATGTAGTTAATTTGATTGAAATATATAAATTAATAAGATACTAAAGTTACAAATACTTTCCTATTAGATAAGAATACAATTTACTATATATATATATATATATATATATATATATATTATTTGATATGGTTATATTTGGATTTTGTAAGATAACGCTTTTCAAGTTATAATTTCAGTTCACTGAATAAATCTATATAAAATTATATGATAAAAAAACAAGCTTATTTAGTCAATATAAATTCATGCATTCACTCTATAAATGAATTTATAAATCACTAATTTATGGATTAATAATTTCATGTTATCTTGATTATTCGATTTCACTAAAGCTGCAATATTTAATAAATCGATACAACATCACAATCTTAAGTTGTGAGCTTTCTTTGTCCCAAAAAAACATAAAATCAAATGAAAATAAATATTTTACAAAATGGCACAATACTGAATTCTAGAATACTTCATCCGAAACGTCAACGCCCAAAAGTTATTTCAATTAATTTACTCCCTCCGTCCCACAAAGATAGACCTAGTTCTATTTTCACATAGATTAAAAAAAAATTTGAAGTTCCAATTATACCCTTATCATACATTAATTGTTCAAGAAATTAATTCTACCCCAATTTTGAAGTTTCATTAATTGAAACAAAAATTATTTTCACACTTATAATATTGCATTAATGGTATTGTTTATTTCAAGATACATTTTTCTACTTTCAAGGAAGAGAGACAACTAAAAAAATTTAGAAGAGAGGCAACTAAAGTTTTTCAACAAAATTTGAAACTCAAATTGTACTCCAATTTAAATTTTCGCCATTTCTTCTGCTCTTGAGAATTCATGGAGTATTAGTTTTTTTTTCACATTTTAACAATGAACATGAATTAAAATGAGCATTTATTGATTAGTGTAGTGGTAATTCAATTTAATCATTAATGACAATTTGGAAATATGAAATGATTATGGGAATTTGTCAAAAATGAACAAATGAAGACCACACATTCAATGCAATTTTTTTTTCCCTAAAAAATAAATAAGGGCATATATGGAATTACAAGTTAAAAACTACACTAATATAGTAACATGCCTATCTTTGTGGGACAGACGAAAATAGTATACAAGTCTATTTTTGTGGGACGGAGGGAGTATCATTTTTAAAACTAAAAATAAGAACCAGTGTTTCATTTACTATAAATTCTAACAACTTCTTATTGGAAATCTCATCTTTTAGTTTGTCAAAAAGGGATTTATGGTTATCTTCCACACATAGTTATAAATATTAAATGTTCCTTAATCAGCACTAAAATTGAAATGATAAAAGTATTAAAACTCAAAAGTTATCAGTATAACAATAAATGAAAACTATTAGTAATATAAAAAATAATATAATAACAAAATTGAAATGAAAAAATTAACTCTTATTGATAATCATAAAACAATAGATAAATAAAAATAATAATTGTTTAGAAATTAAAGGTAAATCCATAACTTTTTATAGAAGTGATTCCACGGGGGACTCATGGGGCATTGAAAAGGATAGTAAACGTGCATGCATTTATTAATGTTTACACCAAACAATCTTTCCAACCCTAATCTCTTTTGCCTATTAACGCCATCTATTAATATGTTTGTTCTTCATTTGTAAATATCATTTTGGTAAATTGTAGCAGTTATAATGTTTCAACCAACATTTTTTACTCCTTTTTTATTTATTATAGTTATAAAAAGTAAACTAGATACAGAAAAATTCGTTGTTAACCACATAATGCCATTTTTATATAGGCAAAAACTTTTGTGCACAAGGTGCACGGATCCAAATCTGTGCACAACAATACTGTTATATTATATGAGTGATACTGTTATATTATATGAGTGATACTGTTTTATATGAAGTAATACTGTTATATTATATGAGTGATACGGTTATATTATATAAAGTAATACTGTTATATTATATGAATGATACTGTTATATTAATATAACAGTATCACTCATATAATATAACAGTATTGTTGCACCTTATGCACAAGAGTGTCACTCTTTTATATAATATATTAGTGAGAAAATTAATAAATAGTACATCCTTAAATTTAGTTATTGAATTTTCTTATCTAATATAAATTTAAGACCGAATTATTGTCTGCACGATATTCATGTCTAATATTCAACCATCTATTCATTACCAATTTAGGGAGTTTGAATCTCCTATTTCAAATAGGTATTTCATCTTATAATTCATTATTTTTAATTGATATCAAGTGTAAATTAAGGATTTATCTTGGAACATCAAAATAAAACATCACTGAATTTCATTTCTAATTTTGTTAAAGGTAATATTTCACTTGATAATTTGCAATCAATGTAGTGAAACGATTGAAAATGAAGGTGAACAAGTCGATAAAAGTGAAGTAGAATGAAAAAAAAAAAAAGCCAAAGTGGAGGCAACTCAAGGGTACTACTCTTGAGTCAATACCCGAACCACCACCCTTGGTTGCGTCGGGAACTGCCACCTCCCGCCACCCCACAAGGGTCGTCGAGCGTGGTTCGTTCTTGACTCACCCCCTCACTCGCGAGTCAATTACATTTTCCGAATCCCTAGTCATCACACACAACACCAAAAAAAATTAATGCAGATGGGCGGGGCCCACAATTAGCTCTCACAGTTGAGAGCTGCCTTGATTTTTTGCACAGTGCATGAGATGAGATTATTAACAGTCTCCACCGATTCTACAGTGAGCTTCGCCGTAGGGAGGCTGTTCACCAAGATCTGAAACGCCACCGTCAAGAGCGACCCACTTACCCGGTGGGCCTGCCCAGTAGGCCCATTACTTGTCGGCCCATTGGAGCCCGGCCCATCAGGCACGATCGAGAATCCCGAGGGCAACAGCGCCACGTAAGCTGAATCCCCACCGTTCATCACCACGTGCATTGCCGGGATGTCCACCGGCGCGTACACCACAAGCGACCCGGCCGCGTCTATGCATGTCTCCTGGAGTATCAGCATACTGCTCTGGTTCGAGTTTACGGCCTGTAGATGAAATTACCAAAGTGACCCTGGATCAGATAATGCCTCGGTACAGTAAAAATGTCATCTGTCAGTATCGTCACAGGACTAAAGAGGTCAACCCACAAAAATGACCTTTCATTGAGATAGTGACGTCATCCTATTGAAAGGTCAAAGATTTTGACTATTTATTTATTTAATTTTGAAATATTAAATTAGAGGGTGAAAATGGGACACACCATTGGATTTCCATTCTCCAAGGGGTTGTCCTTAGAGATAATTCCAAATGCCATTATTGTCCTTGTTAATCATGTCAATCCTATAAATTACAAAGAGCTGATTCGCCAAGATTTCATGGGCACATGCGTCATTTTAACCATTTTGTGCTTATTTCATTTTCATGAAAAATTTCAGGTTCACGTACCATGCCACAAGATGCAACTTTTTTTACCATAACTTGATTTAGGTAAGGTAAATAGTAAAATGTAAACAATGTTCATATATTAATAAAATAAAATACGAGATTAAAACAACTTACACCGGCTCGTAGGAGAGAAACACAATTGCCATGATCTTGACCCTTAGCAATGTGAGCCATTTCTTGCATGGGGCCTCCATTGGAGAGTATATCCCACTCGCTCCTCAAATGTTCGTCTCGGAGGAAATCAAAGAGCCTCTGAGGCGAAACCGGCAGCCACACAGAGGTGGCGGCACTGAGCACGATACCCGGTGGCTCACCGGGGTCGTCAATGCTCTTCCGGGTCATAACTTGAACATCCTCATCGACATTCTCGGTCCGTAGCTTGTTCCATTTATGAACTGATGAAGCGCAGACACCGGCGCAGAAGTTGTTGGTCATACGTTGGGCCAACTTCAGCATGCTCCGACGCCCACCTGCGGTTATGGCCGCTGCATGTAAAATATCGATAAATATCAATAAAATATTAAACATCTCATCACGAGATATGAATGAATGACAAATGGAGGAGCATTTTCGAGTTTTTATTTACCGCTGTGATCCCTAGCGGGTACGGTGGACGACATTAGGATGGCAAGACACTCGCATTGTCTTTGGAGGGTGGCGACCCACCTCTGAGCCCCGAAGCCCATTCCGGAGCTTATCAACGGGCGGTAGAGCTGGTGGACTACGCTCTCATCGTATTCGATATGTTCCACCCATGTAACCTACATTATATGTGACATAGTTATTAAGTGTATGAATGTGTAATTGGATGTCACAATGTATATAGTCTCGATAATTTATTTCACACGCATATATATGTGGGGTATATGTACCTAGGTGTGAAGAAATCAATAAGAGTAGATGTAAGTCAAATATAAGTATAATGGGAATAAGGTAGAAAATTCAGACAACAGAAAATATTGCAAGATTTGGGGGAAGGAGGTGGACTGGTGAAACATAGAGATACGTACAAGACTCTCACAAGGGGGTTAGATGGTGTCACGTGACAAGAAAAAATAATTAGCAAAGTCATGGGAAATTGACTAAATGGTGTTGATTGATTAGAAAACAAACACATCATGAGGCTGGAACCAGGTAATATACAGTCGTATGAATAAAAAAATAAAAAGGGCATGGGATCGAGACAGCATCAGAGATTGGAATAGAAACATCAAATACATAGTTTTATTCTACCAACGTTTGATCACACGCATTTACTACTAAATCCTGAAGAAATTAATGTGTCCCAAGGAGCAAAATTAGGAGTAATAGAGGCTTCTCTTAATTATTTTAGTCCGACCTCGACTGCCTCGTCTTGGTCGTTTAAATTTTGCATTAATCTGATCTTCAAGCAAGCCCGATTCTTAAAAAATATCGGTTTGTGGCACGAGAAGCATCTTGTCGACTATTAGTATAATGTATAGGAAGGTTCCATTCGGGCCGGATCGGATCAGGACCCACAGGCTCTGGTGATTTTGCTAGCTAGACTAGGAAATTAATTAGATTCTTGATTTAGGAAATTCTATCAAATTTTGGAGTGTGTGTGTGTGTGTGTTTGTATGCTGTCAATTAAATGTGATCCAACTAAGTTCCAAGGTGGTGCAGTTGCTTCAACAAACTTATTTAACACAAAGGGGGGTGGAAGGATATACCAACCCTTGAGAGAGACAATAAATGTCTAGAAAACAAGTATGGAGTTGTGTGTATTAACTAGCAACACAACAAAATAATGAGAGAGAGAGAGAGATGATTACCTTTGAGTAGCCATTGGGCATATCTTGCACCACACAGCCGGAGGGAAGTCTCCGGCTGTTGGGAAACGTCGGGCTGCCCGGAGTTTCCCGGATGGTGTCAATGGAAACGTCAACAACCGCCCAAACTCCCTCCGCATGCTGCTTGCAGAAGCGGAGGAAGTTGACCTCCCTCACCGGAACCAATGGCGACAGAACTTGGATAGCAGCATTCATCTAAACCATATGAAAGATTAGCAATTTTCTTTTGGGGATTATTAAACAAAAAATTAAAGACTTGATTTTTATAATTACCAGTTGAAGTGCACCATTCCTTGTCCCTCCCATTCCACTGGATATCACATCTGTAGTTGAGGTTCTTGCAATTAAACATGGAAACATTTCTGCCCATTTGTTCTATCAAACAAACACAAAGCAAATTAATTAAAGCTCAATGAATCAATCAAAATCGAAATCAAAACAAAACCGAAATCAACAACTCACCGAGTCCATGAGCGTCTCGACCAAGGCCAAGCTGTTGATAATCACCATACCAGACTCCCTCGTAGCCTCGGTGACGAAGCCATTAGGCTTGGACCCGATGCAAGGAGTGATGGTTCTCAAATACTCCTCATGGTTCAGTATCTCTCTCCCACCACCTTCCAAGCTCCTAAGCCAAACCGGCTCATCAGTCTGAGCCATTTTCACCAGCTCATCCATGGCGGCTAAAGCCAGCTCCAAGTACATGGATCTTTCAAACGACCTCTCCATTGGGGCCATGTTCATCGAGCCTTTAGGAGGCACCGCCACTGGCAATGGGCTCGAAATCGCGACTCCGAAATCGGAAGGGGTGATCTGCATAGGATTCAAGCCTCCGAAGCCATTGCTGCCAACTCCAAGCTCCAAGCTCGAGCTAAGCATCTGTGCTCCCATGGGAGCACCAAGAGACGAAATGGGACGGCCTAGAAACTTCCCGGCCAGCGCGCAGACGCGATCGAGTTCATCTTTTAGCCTCGCATTCTCGATTCTGAGGTGCTGCTCTTCTAGAGAGACTTCTCCGATCACGGCGGGGCCGCCGCAGTTGGTGCAGATGGGGTTCCTCATCGCCTCTCTTATCGACATGTTTTCTGCTCGCAGCTTGTCGTTCTCTTGCCGGAGAATCGAGTTCTCATGGCGCTCGATTTGCGTCTAGAACAATCCACAACACGCAATCGAAGATTAAAATAAAAAATTATGAGATATATATTTGATAGTAATTAATCAGCACCGTACCTTCATCTGAGTTCTTCGATTCTGGAACCAAAACTTGACCTGCCTGGTCTCCAAACAAAGGCGTTTGCTAAGCTCCAATCGTTGCTTTTCGTCAGGGTGAGGGCAGTCTTTGAACAGACTGAAAGAAACAAACAAGAAAATCAAGAAAAGAAATGGGGAAAAAAGGGGTTTCTTGAAAAGAAGGAAAAAGAAAGAAAGCATACGCTTCGAGTTCTTGGATTTGCTGAGGAGTGTGTCGGTGGTATCTCTTCTTCCTGGGAGGCTTGTCGGAGCCATCTTGATCATCTCCAGAGCCACCGTCCATGTTGTCACTCCCAGATCTGCTCTCGTGCTCATCATCTCTGCTTCTTCTCCCACCAACATTACTCAATTCATTGTTGTCCCCAATCCTCCCACCCATCTCTCCTTGACCCTCCATGCTCGTTTGGAGGGCGAGAGAGAGGCCGGGGGAGTTGAACATGGGTTTGGTGGAGAGAGAGTGGTGGAGGAGGCGCGGAGGAGCGGCGGCGGCGCCGGTGGGCATGTTGTGGTTGTTGGTAGGGGCAGTAATGGCGGCGGCTGCGGTGGTGGTGTTGGTGTAAGATAAATCTGTGACAATTCTTGCACCGCCACCACCACAGGAATTGTTGTCAAGAAAATCTCCAAAATTCATGATAAACAAAATCCCTCTTATTTGTCTATATATGAAGTAGTTTCCTTCTTTTTTTAATTTCCCCCAAAAAGGTTCTCAACTTTTGGTAGAGTGAGAAATAGATGCATTAACAGAATCACTGCATTAAACGTTGGACTCACAAGAAATCTGCTATATATATATATATATATATGTATGTATATGTGTTTGTATATATATATATGGCAGTATATAAGAGAGAGAGAAGGGATTATTAAGGTTTGAAGAAATTAAGGTTGTAAATATACATAGAATGGTTAGAAGAGAAGGAAGAGGAAATAAAGAAAAGAGAGGAAGAAGAGACACAAGGCCCAAATCCAAATGTCTCAAGCTGCCTCTCTCTCTCTCTCTCTAGTTTTTAGTGAGAGAAAGAAAGAGAAAGAAGGCAAGCAAAGAAAAAGGAAAAAAAATCCCTTGTGTTTTGCTGCTTTGCTCTTCCTTCTCTATCCCTCTCTCTCTCCCCTCTATATCAAAATCACCAGTCTTTCTTTCTCACTCCCAAAAAAGAAAGAAAAAAATTGAAGCTTTAGAGAAATGTGAAGATGCAGAAGAAGGGGCAGCCGACAAGAAAAGAAAAGGAAAAAAACTTTCAAGAAAAACCTAGTTTAGAGGACTTTTCTTGCTTTTCAGTTATCTCAATATCTGCATGCTTGACTTGCAAAAAGCAGCTGCTACTCATGTCCAACAAAAGCAGAGAGAGGGCTGTAAAGGTTTTTTGTATTTTTTAGCAGAGAGAGAGAGAGGGGAAAACAACAATTGAAGAGAGAGAGAGGGGAAAAAGGCGAAAGTGAAGATAATACTGGCAATACTATGTGGAGTCTTGGAAGCCCACATATATATGTACGAGTAAAAGAGCACACAAAAGAAAGAGTAGGGTTCGGTTGACTCTCTCTCCCTCTCTCCCTCTCTATACACACACATAACTTTTTCTCTGTCTAAAAATCTTGTGTGTGTGACGGCTGTGAAAATTTTGACTTCCTTTTTTAACCCTCCTTTTACCAAAGTAAAAAAAGTACCCTCTTTTTTCTTTTCGTTTTCTGTGGAAATTTTGGATTTGGATCCTTGTGCACAATTATCTTGTGCTGTTTATTACTCATTCCTATTCTAATTACCTTCAACAATATGTGTTTTATTATTATTTTTTGCTACACAATAATTACTCCCATCTAAAACTAATATCGTTTTAATCAAATTTTTATATTCTCAAACTAAATGATATTATAAGTTTTCCGCTTATATTTATAAAAATTGCTCTTATTTAGTATTACTCTCTAATTAAATTTTATACAATAGTGATTATTGAAATTTACCTATAATAAATGTACTTGAATATTAGTAGACCAATTTTTTTATCAAGTTTCTTTATTTATGTGCAAATTTTTTATGAGGATGATTATTTTAGGGTGGGTGAAATATCATGTAAGGTGTTTGATAAATTTAAGATTTTTATAATATGTATAATTATGTTCTCAAAATATTATATCGAATTTGTAACCTAATTTCTACATATAATACTTTTTATTTAGTTCATTTACAAATATATCCATTCAATTTATCTTTTAGTCTAGAAAATATAGAAACATAGCATTAATGGAGTATTAGAGAGTATATATTTTTTAAAGATGAGCATATTAGCTAGGAATTAAGTTGTTTAATTTACATTTCAAATTAATGGCTTTCTTAGTCCTTGAGAAAAGTCCAATCAACCTTAAAATTTTGGATGAAGAAGTATATAACACTAACTAAAAGTTTAGCATTAAAAAACAAATCTGATTAAAATTTCACATTAAATAAAATTCGTGATTTTTCCGAAAATTAACCCGAAAAAATTGCAAAATTTGGTGAAAAAATTAACCTTTTGTGATAAAAAAAAAAGATAGATACATTAAAATAATTTAAATTATATTTTCTAAAGTATGGTTATTTTTTAAATAAGACAATAATGTTTCTAACTTTAAAAACAACACAACAAATGTTACTGATCCGAATTCTTTAAATATATATATATATATATATATATATTTAAAAAAATCTTAAAAAAATGCGCATGGTGTGGATTTTTCAGGTGTGTACCTAATCAAATCTCGATAATATATATATATATATATATATATATATATATATATATATATATATATATCAGAATTTATCATGTGCGCTCATGAACTACAAAATACGAATACACCCATTTTCAAAATTTATTGAGAATCAGTGTTTCTCAATTTTATTTTTACACTTATAATAATACTATATGTGTACATATTATGAGCTACCTGTATTTATTTCATACAGAATGGTTCTTCTGCCCATCATAATGTGTCACGTTTATCCCTAGCGCAATTTCATTATTATATAATGTTTATTGTGAGCAAAAAAAAAAATTTATTTGATTGTACAATCACTTTTAACTTTGATTATTTATATATACACACATTATATACACACACGTCATGTAATTAATGATATAATAAAAATATTGTCTACAATTAATTCGCCTCTAATCCCATTTAAGTGTGTTTTATAGGATAAATTTTATTTCTAATTATCTATGTTAAACTTTCATACAAATTTATCCCAACATTATGAATATTACCAACTTTAGGAATTTGATAGAAAATTATTTTAACAATTAATTTGATTCTATTTTAGAAATTGGATCATAAGTTTTTTATTAGTTACATATATTACTCAAACACTTTATATTCCTTAAACTTTTATACATTTTAAAATGACGCATAATTATGATCGAATATATGATTGAATAGTAAAAATAATAAAATATAAGCCATTGAAATATTTTCAGTTACTAATATTATATTATTAGTATATGCACACAAATGTGCATGCACCATGTTTATTTCCATTTAATTTAATTCGTAACTATATCTGCATGAAGATTCTGACGATTTTCAGTTACCAATATCATAATAAATGACTCGCTAGCTTCTCGGTTTAATTTTCATATGTAACCATCTCATAATTATTTGTAAGACTATCATAATTAATAAAAATAATTAATACTTAGCATATCAAATGTTTTTTTCTTATGATCATGATCCCTCTACCATAAATGAATTTTCCTATTTAATTATATGGATATACCGATCATAAATAAGACATGGTATTGAGGAAATAAATATTAGAGTTTTTTTGTTAGTACTTGATCTGTAAATCTTATGTGTTGATGAATTATTTTTACTCGACAAACTTGTCAATGAAAATGCCTCAAGGGATAGCAATTATGTCAAGATATTTTAGCTTAAAATGAGAACTCTTTTTATTTAGTTGAAATTAGTCGATCAAAATCGATAAAATAAATCCGATCATAAATTTATATGCTCTTATATAATTAGTGTAAAAGTAATTCACTAACTTGATAGGGTAAAAAAAATTATGTAATATGAAACATATACAAACGTTACTTGTTGAACTTGCAACATTTAATTGGGAAACAACATATTTTCTTTATTTGAAATTAAATATAAATGTGTGAACATTTATTTTCACCAAGATAAATTCATAAACATTTATGATAAACTATTATTTCAATTTTTACTGTCGCATATATAGAGTCAATTTTAAAAAGACAGCTCATTTATAATTGGAATAAACATTATTGCAAAAGTACAAAAGTGATGGGAAATAATTCATACGTTTTTCACCTTTGTCTTTTATAATAATAATAATAATAATATTTTTTTAAAATCACAATAACGAAAATTGAATCATGTATAGGGCCTGGTAGGCGACTTTAGGTCTACTAGGCCTAGCATATTGCCCAACCTATTAGGGTGAGTAATTAACTACATAATTAATTTAAACTCGGCCTAACATTTATATTTGGTCAAATTAATAACCAGTAATAAATATTTAAGTGCTACAAAATTAGTAGGAAAAAGAGTGGTCAATCTCTAACTTTTATATATCAATTTTTTTTTTATTGAATTATAAAAGTAGACTAATTCCTTTAAAAAAAAAGTTGCGTATAGTAGAGGCTCACACAAACATTTGTAAGATTAAATAATATTAGACAATAAAAAGGGAAATAAATTAATAAATTAGGCTACTTTGATTATTTATGCTCTTGAAATAAATTAATGTGTATTTCATATAAGATTCTGAAATAACTATCGCACGTCAGTTATATAAATGACATTATTGATTAATATATAATGTATTAAAAAAACGAAATATTAGATGAAAAA
This sequence comes from Scutellaria galericulata, assembly GCA_946896805.1. NCBI lineage: Eukaryota > Viridiplantae > Streptophyta > Magnoliopsida > Lamiales > Lamiaceae > Scutellaria > Scutellaria galericulata. The sequence continues at coordinate 13,492,578 of OX335798.1, read as the reverse complement.
CAAAATACTCTCTCCATTCTTTTATAAGTGACGTTTTGAAACTTTAAATTTTTTCCTATTTAATTGACGTTTTGTGCATTATTTCCATATATATACCCCTATGATTAATTAATGCCTAAATTAAATATATTGTATAATACCCCACGTTTTCAATAGAGGCAAAGAAAAACTTAATTAATGGTCAAAGAAAAGCTTAATTAATGAGGGGTATATTAAGAAAATAAAATTATTCTTAATTTGTGTGCAGAGTTGTAGGACGTCACTTAAAAAGGAATAGAGGGAGTATAACATATCGATTAACGAATGCCTACTATATCTAAAAATGTAATCTATTGAAATAATTCCATGATATGTGTCCGTAAAATAAAATTTTAAGTTGTAACACAATTTAGAATATATACAATTCGAACTAAAAAAATGTAAAAGGAAAAGGGGGTTTAGTTTTTCAATTTAGGAAAATTAGTTTTTTCTATAACGCAAAAATTAGTAATTTTCATTTAAGTTGTTTGGCACAACAAAAATTACTAGAAATGGCTATTAATTTTGCGTACTTGCGAGAAATGAATGGCAATGAAATTCAATTTTCGTTGAATTTAAAACAACATTTTATTTTTATAATAACGTCTAAATTTCTGGATGAATTTAAAATATTTAAATGGTGAGCAGTGTAAACCCTCCAAAACTATTCAAGTTGGCTTTAAATATTTTATGTAATATTTTACTTTTGTCAGATATAATATGCATCGATAAATTAAGTAAAATAAAGTAAATTGTTGATCGAACTAAACTAATAAAAGATAAAGCGCCAATACTTTATAACTATAAGGTTGAAATTCAATATTATTACATCTTACTCTAATTGAGAGAATATTCACTAGTTTAAATTTATATATGGGTTAAGAAAAATTATAATGGTTTATTTATTTAATTTTTCATAAATCATCATACCCTGAAACTGATCACATATTCACGTATTTATAGGAAGATAACGTAATCAGAATATTTAAGTTACCAATAAAACAACAGGTTTTGAAATTTAGACTTGATTAGGACAAAAATATCATTAGTTTGATAATAATTATTGATATGAGAATTAAATGATAATTAGAAAGGAAAACATAATTATCGCAAGTGGATACTCAAAGTTAAATTAGACATTGATCAACAATCAAACACTTAACATACCAAAAAAACAGAGGACAATCGACAAATTAGTAGTCAATAATTGATCTCATATGAGGGACTTAAATCTATAATTATAACAAAACAACAACATATATTACTAGGTTTGAAGATAAATTAAGAATAAAGAATCTTTTAACATCACATAATTGTCTTGATGGGCAGGTATGTTAATTAACCAAACTTTCATCATTTAAGATCGTAATCTATGATAATTTTAATGATTTATTGGCATTGATTATTGCTTCATAATTTTACTGCATAAATATTACTCAATAACCTGATTTAAACACCCTTTATATTTAAGATCCTAGAAAAACATATTGAATAATGACATGTTTTATAGACAGGACGATTAAATGAATTTCCCATGAAATATAAAGAATCTAATCTACAAATTGACCTACTTACACACATTATGGCTTTTAAATAAATTCAGAATGAGATTTTAGTGTTTTCTCTTAAATGAAATGCGACACTAAATCATCAAACTATAATGATCGATAATTGATACGTTTTAATATATTCTTTAAATTGATTTTAAGATTCATCTGTTAGTTTTAAATTCTTCTTCTTCTTCTTTTTTTTTTTTTTCTTTTTGACGTTTGGGTATGGTGAAACTAGTTGAGTTTGATTCTTATTTAATTTGATACTAATTAATTTAGTCTAAGTGTGGTTTAATTGACCGTTAGTATATTTGAGTAATTCTTAAGTTGGATTAATTAAATGATCTCAAATAAACTTAATCAACAGCATGTTCGAATGAACTCGATTAATTTACACCCTTAAAAGCAGTAGGTAGAAATAAATAGATTCATCAAATGCTAGTTAATAGTTATGAATGTGATGATCATAATGAAGGTTTAATTTTATGTCCCCGTTGAATTAACCCACCATCATTTCTAGATGGAATTTAATTGAGCTTAAAAAAAAAAAAAAAAAAAAGCAGAATTGGAAGAATTTTTTTTTTTTCAGAATGAGTTTTATTATTATTGTGAAAATTCCGATTATTTTTTAAATTCATTTTCAATATTTAATGTCATTCATGATTCATGAGACTGTTTAAAGGGCATTTCAAAAATGTTGAAAAACTTATTCTGTATGGCTATTTAATTTTCGAATTGATTTATAAAAATTCGCATCCAAATTTGAAGTTGAGAAACCAGTGCCTTTTTCTTGTTAAATGCACATATATACTAATTTTGATCATAGTAGTTCACAAAAGTGGCATGACCCCATAAATAATAAACAGTGCTTAATTTTTTTTTTATTACAAAAAAAAAAAAAAAATTACATTGAGATTGATTTCATATGAAATAATTACATTGATTTCTTTATCAAAATTGTGTACATATATGTGTGGGCTATGTTTCGTCAACCTAACTTGAATCAAAGAGGAAGCATTGATGGTCTAATGGTAAAAGACGTCTGCTACCTAGGCATAGATCCTGGGTTCGAGTCACTGCGGAGGGTAAGGGTGAAATCTGTTGATCCTCCTTTAAAAAAAAAAAAAACCGAACTTGAATCAAATAAAACTTGAATGTAGCAAATCTTATATTAGCAAACAAAATAAATGTTAAAATCTATTTATTAAACGCCATGAATTTAAAAAAAAAAAAAAAAAACATATGGGATTAGTAAAATAAAATGAAAATGGCGTTTGGTTATATTTTGGAATTGTAATTTTTTATTTTTATTATTAATTTTTTATTTATGTGGATGACCATGAACAAAGAAAGGGCAACTAACTTGATTTGACTGTACTTTATCCAGCTCTCTATATCTAAAACATTAGAATCATAATTTGTCATAATACATTGAATTAAAATATTAATTTATTAATTTCGATCTAAATAAAAAAATTAGACAAAAAAATAATTTCAAGAATCTTTATAAAAAGGCATTATAGGCAACAAAACTTTTTTTTTTTTATTGACATGTTAATAAAAAGTTCTAGGTTAATTGTTGGAAAATCACAACTTGTACTCAAATTGTCATTTTAACTCTACTGGTCAAAATAACACAATCTTACATATGTAGTATGTTTTTTTTCCAATAACGAAAAATTTAATTAAAATGACAATATAAGTAAATATTCGTAATTTTTCCAACAATTAACCCTGATCTCTCCTATTCCTACCACAAGAGACTAGGTATAAAACAGAGTTGAGTATGTAATATGTAATAATTGAAGCATAGTCCTTGAATTAAATGATAGTCATAATCTGGCAGAGGTGCCTCATTTATCAAGCATAGTGGGGGTGGGGGCTGTGTGGATTCAATGTTCAACCATGGTGTCAACACACACACACACACACATATATATGCACATATATGTTTCGTTTAGTTTGAGTCATATGAGGTAAATTGTACATTATGAGACATTTATTTTGTGGTAAGTTTTAAAATTTGGACAAAATTGTTGATAATCCATCACGTTCTCTTCTTAGAATGGGTTATCTTACTAATCTTATCGTTTTCACTTGAGTAAATGATGTCATAAAGTTTTGTAAAGAAAATCAATACTGGGTTCTTTATGAAGTTAAATAGGTGTTATAATTTGCACTCTTGGATCACATTAAAATGTCTTTTGGTAAAAATATTTGTCACATCAATAGTTGGATTACTTATTAAACAAATCCACGTGTGTATGAGTGTATGTTATATGTAGGTGCATATATGTGTGTGGGGATCATGAGCTTGAGAATTAAAAGGCATCAATAAGTGGTCATTAAATATGCATGGCTTATGAGGTAGATCCATCTACTTTCATTTTTCAGTCAAAAGGTGCCCAATATATCATGCTTCAATATTTATTATAATCTTTTTTTTTTAAGATTAAATTTTTTATGGATTAATTACTACGACTCCATCAAATTATCAATGATTTTACATATAAATCATCAAACCTTCTTTTTTTTAACACCCAAATGTATTAGATTATATAGGTTTGATACTTAAGTTACTAAACTAATTTTCCGGTTATTTTTCACCGGATTTTTGGCATGTAACATATTTTTAAGGTTTTTTTTTTTTTTCCCAACAATTGAGTCGTTGTATTCTTGCTACATATTTAACATCTTTTTTTAATACAACGACTCAAATGTTTGGATAAAAAACTTTTAGAAATATGTCATGCGCTAATCACTTGTCAAAATCCGGTGAAAAATAACTAAAAAAGTAGTTTGATAGTTTAAATATCAAATTTCTATAGTTTATATATATCGTTGCCACAAAAAAAAAATTTGGTTGTTTACATGTAAAATCGCTGATAGTTATACATATTTGCCGCAATTAACCATTTTTTATAATTAAGTTGAATCATTTTACTTTGTTGCTGAACTTTGAGTTTGATGTATTTAATCAATATATTGGATCAGATTCTCTTAACATTTTAGTACATTTTATATTACAGTGTGTAAATAGTATAGAATTGGACAACATGAAACTTCTATATGGATTGAAAGAATTAGAGAGTGATAAAGACTTGTTGATAAGATTGGATGAAAAATAGAGTGTAAGTTTAGGAGTAGGATTTCATAGCATAGGATCACATTGGATTTGTTTATAGGAAGCAAAATTTAAAAATACCTTTAGAAGTTAAAATAGTGAAAGTGAGGGGGCCCCCTTCAGTTTAAGGATTAATTACTTCATCTATACTTCTTTTTCTCCAAACCAGATCCTCTGTACCAAAATTTATATCTCATTTGTGCCCCATTAAAATTACGTAGTTTTTATATTGGAAAAAACTTATAATTTGTAACCGTTTTTAATTTGAAAATCAATATAACGTGTTTTGGGATGTGGTACACGCGTGGTACATGGATATTTGGTACAGGGGATCTGATTTGCTTTTTCCCACCGGGCCCCCGTTTAATAGGTCGTTATTTAGCTATGAGATAAATCCGTCTCTATCGATCATTATCATACACAAGCCAAATTACGATTTTTTTAAAGAATATTTTAATTTAAAATTTTAGATAATAAATTACACATTTTGTGTTCAAACTTAGCATACTTATAGCTTTTAATATAATTATATATTATAACAAAAAATCTAAAGATTTTCAAAGATTCAATGCGCATCACTTTGATATGTGAAGTGTTGTAAATTTAAACAGTTTATTTTGGTGCATTATTAGAAGTTGTTAAAGTGCACTTAAATTCGAATTTTAAATGAATAAATAAATTCTAGATTTCAGTGTACTCAACTTCCGGTACTAAAAATTACTATTTTTAAATATTTAAAATTAATTTGTGAATTTAAGTTCTAATTTAAATGCTAGAAGAATCTCTAGCAGTTATATTTACGTTGCTATAACTTTCACAGTTAATTATATCAGATTCTAATCAATCCGGGCCAAAAAAAAAGCCCGGATTAAAAGGTCTCATAAAATTAAGCCATAATTCAATAATTTTTAGTGTTAAACGGGCTAATTTAAATAGTTATCATAAACGGGCTTTGGTTAGAGAGATCTAAACAAGCTTAGAGAAACGCTTTATCAACACATTGTATTCAACTTCCAACTAGACGAAACATTGATAGTCCAGTGATAAAAGACGTCTGCTATCTAGGCATAGGTCCTAGGTTCGAATCACTGCGGAGGGTAGGGGTGAAATCTGTTGATCCTTTTAACTAAAAAAAAAAAAAAAAAAACTTCCAACTAAGTAGGGTGGAAACACACTTCCAAGAAAGTATGTAGCATCTAATAAAATTGAATTATTATGACTATAGTGCCTAAGTCACATGCAATAAGAGAGTTTTAATTTTGTGCTACTATATGATACTACTCAACTATTTATTTAAGTCTATGTCCTAATCTGTGAAATCAGTCAATGTACTTAATTAGAACATGTAATCTTGTTACCTAGCTTCCTACTTCTAGCTAGCAAATGTTGACTCAAAATAATGCACCATAAAAGATAGATAAAAATGTTGGACAATAAATTCCACTATTCACAACTTAAACAAATTTTCAAATATTAATCTCTATTTTGTGGATTATAGGTTGAGATTGACCCCCCACGAGTCATACTCCAATGTTGTTGGAACCATTTTTCTTTAAAGTGGACAAATATTTCAAGAATGTGACATTGAATGGAAGATTTGAAACTTGATCATCATACATTGATAGATGTCTAATGTTACAAAATATAAAACTTTTAAGAAAAATGCAGTCAAAATAGACACAACTTCCTACTTTTAAAAAAGGGTCATTGTAGTTTTTTTTTTTTTTTTTTTACATTTTTCGTCGTTCTATCAGAACACGTAAAAATATGTGCGAGTGCTGCACGACTGGTTGTGTCGAACCGTCATTGTAGAGTATAATCGAAACCAAGCTACACAAGAGTGCCTATACCTTATAACGAGTAGTGGAGTCGTTTCAGTGGGATCAAGGTAGCTTCCATAACTTCTTTGTTGCCACCAATATTTTCTCCCTTTGATGTGATTCAGGTTCTTTTTCGTGTATAGAAGATCTCCATCTTATGGCACCAGAAATGCGATCTATTTTTTCAATCACTTCAGGTGAATCACGAACGACAACTGTTCCTTCAGGGCGCAACATTCTATCGATTTCCACCATTAACTCTACAAGGTTACACCTGCAATCATGTCTAGTTGTTAAAAAACTTACACAAAAAGGAAAAAAAAAAAAATTTTGAAGGCTCCATGCAATGGCTAGACGTACCTGTTCTTTCCAGAAACGGGATCCTTAATAAGAGACTCTATATCGTCTACATGAATTAGATCATAAGTACGAGGATATGTGGAGAAAGGCTCACACCTGCAGCCAGAAAAGAATATGTAATATCAGTTAAAAGTATAACTTTCAAGATGAATGAAAAGGATATGGAGAATCTTAACCAAAACACAGGCCACATTAAACAGTAAATCAGCAAAAGTTTCAACCCATATTCAATGCGATATTTGGTTCATGAGAGACTATCTTCTTGTTTGGAAGCACTTCTGAAATGCAAGCCTAATTTCCAAAGGCCCTTTTTAAAATATGGACTTTTCAGTTCTTGTATTTGTTGGGCATTTTGTTGAAAAGAAACAATGTTATTGTCACTCACCAATCATGGAATACTCCTATAAGTCCTCGGTCGTAAATGACATCAAGAGTTGAAGGCTTGCGAGCCGGGACAACATTCATCACCCAAACAGGATCGGAAATAATGGCTGCTGCAAAACCTCCAAAGAATGCGTTCATGTCCATGACATTACGTACTGATGAAGTTCCCAATTTAACATTTAATGAATTTTTGTAGTAAGCGACCCTCCTCATCCATCTTCGCTTATCAGCTTCAAACACATCCATTCCATTTTTAATCACACTGGCCCTTGAAGGTGCTGTTGTCAATCTCTCTGGCCATTTTGGAATTGCTCCAACAGCATATTCTCCTCTTACTGAAGATGTCCTGCTCACACACTTCTTCAACTTGATGTACCTGCAGATTTGTATAGTCAAATATGATGAGGTTTTAAGACCAAATGACTATCAAGATGATAGATATGGTGAAGTTTTGTGGATTATATAGTAGTGACAGCTTTTGATGCATACTACCATGAAAAACTTGGATCATTGGATTCATCACACAGGTTGAGCCCAAATTCATTCTGATTGGGAAGACATGAATCCCCGATAGGCTTTTTCCAGATGGCTGTGTTCCCATCGACCACAATCAGCTCATAACACAGTGATCTGGCTACTGCCTGCAGATCGGCCCATTCCTTGTCTTGTTTGGGCCACTGCACAGGAGGTCCAGATATAACTAGGTAGCCACCGGGGCGAAGTAGCCGATCAACTTCAAGAAAATACGTTGCATCTGTAAAGCGAGAAATGTATAGGTGTTACAAACAGTGTTACACAGATTACAGAGATCCCAACAAGGTAAATGGTAGACCATCAAGAAGAGAAGTAGTACTCACTATATGCAGTGAAAGGAATCAAACACCGTGAACAGTGCATAAAATCAAATGAAAAACCAGGAAATGGAAGTCTACGTGTGCCAAGCATGGCAACAAAAGCCGGTATTCCTCTCTCCAAAGCAAACTGAATCTGTGCTTTGTGTGAATCTCTTGGAGCGAAAGAAAGAGTTAAAATGCCTTCAGCAAGCATGTATCCACCAAAACTAGCAACCTAGAAAAGGGAAAGATTTCTCAAAAGCTGCATTCATTAGTAAGTGTTGTAAAAAACTGGGGTAAAAATCCATACCCCACATCCCATGTCAAGAGCTGTCCTCAAAGCTCCACCAGCTATAGGGATATACTGTTTAAGCTTTTCGATATATTGTACTGCTCCATCAGGGAACATTGTGCCACCACCTGGAAATATGAAATATGGACCTTCCCTTTTCATCCATCCCTGATGGCCTTTCCTATCTGCTATTTTATTGTAAGGCATGTTATCATGCCATATCTGCATGCATAAACATAAGTATTGATCATGTAAGACAAAGCACAGTGCAAACATATTGTATGTTTAGGTGCTGCGGCATATAAAAGTACAACACACACACACACACATTATTATCATATTTCTTATTAATGTTGAATGAGCTTAAAATCCGAATTCATGCCATGTATAGTTTCCGATCATAGCAATCTACTACTACACCCAAAGTTCATGAACTGTGAGATGAACAATAGATATAGTCTACAATTCTACATATATATACAAGCTATTAGACTACACTTGCAACTCCATATCATAGCAAAAGACCGATTAACATTCTCATCACAAAGAAGCTACTCATCACAAAACGAGCAAAACTTAACTTTTAAAGTCAATGCCAAACTCTAAAATGCAGTGAAATTACTTATTCCAAGAAATTCAAACCAACACCATAAAATTGAATCATTCTCAACAATTTCAACAATCACTAATGAAAAAACAAAATTCAAATGATTTCACCTTTTGCAGACTCTCCGGCCAGTGCACCGGAACCTGGTAGCCCTCCGGCGGCGGGATCAAACAGAGTGGCGTTTCCTCGGCGGGGGGGCAATGCCTCTCCCTGTAAAAATTCATCTCCCTGCTAAGCTGGCTATTGATTCTAGGATCTTCACAGGGCATGTGATCCACCATATCAGCGGGACAGGCATCGATCTCCACCGGCTGCCGCCCATGCTCCACCAGCGCCACCAACCTCCCACGGTGGCGCGGATCCGAACGCAGCAGGGTCTGGCGGCCCGAAGCCGCCAAGGAGTCGCCCAGGGGCGTGAATACTAGAAGGAAGAAAAGAAGAACAGCAGCGAAGAAGGCAGCAGTGATGAAATCTAACAGGCGCCATTGCCGCGCGTGGCGGTTCTTCGAAGAAGGCAGATTTATGAGCCCCATTTGGTTTGCTGCTTTAGGGAAGTGGGGTCTAAGGAAAGAGAAGTTCAAGATCTCATCTTTACACAAACGTACACGCAGTAGTGTGCGTCTGTGTGTGTTTGCTCTTGAAGATCTGAAATGGAGAAGCCTGGGAACTGTAAGATTCAGGGTCGACTGTCTTTCCTCTATCCTTTGATATGGGTACACCTTGCGATGCTTAATGTACAATTTACTATCAACCTGTGATGCTACATTAAATGAAATAAAAATAATACTAAATTCGATCCAGATTTGACTTTTAATGGTAAAACTGTAAATTCATATGTTTAATTAGGCTTGCAATACGATCATAAATATTAATGAATTCGAGTTTGACTTGATTATATTCGAATCGAATTTAGTTTTTTTTGATGGATCGATATCAAATGTAGATTTTCTAAACCATTGCTTATGTTTATGAGTGTAATAAGAATGTACTTTAAAATCCACAGCAGTTCAAGAGAAAAGTATGAAAACCACAAATTGAATTTATATAGAAAAGGAAAAATGTGTAAAAATGGCCATAAGAATAATTCCTATACGCAAATATGACCTTTAACTTATTTTTTGAGCAAAAAATCACCAGAATAATCTTTTGTTCAATTTTTGTACATTACACTAGTCAGCTTTCATGTACTTTGTCGATACTTTTCATCTCCAAATTCACGAAGCATAATTTCGAAGATCACACGATAATAAAACGACAAAGCAAGTGATCACTAGGAGAAAGAAATCAAACTTAGAAACATTTAAGATTATAAAAAAGATCTACAGAATTTACAAACTAAATCCTCTAACTTGATTTGGAGTGATAATCAGCTCGGAACGACTCAATTGTATGATTCAAAGCTTCCGTGAAGCCTTAAAGTTATAGTCATGTTTGAGGAGGTTTGCTCTCAAAAGCATGGCTCTCACTTCCCGATCGAATTCACTGCCCGTCTGCAGGACACGCTGGAATGTGCCATTCCTCTGATCAGCATGACGAGCATACAGAATTTTGTTGTGGGAGTCGATTCGAGCCTGACAGAATGCCAGTAGATACCAACTGTTAACTGACACTGAATGCTCTTAATTAGTTGCCAATGTATAAACTTACTTATGCGGATGCATGTTAATTACCTGTATTTGGTCGTTAGTGATAAGAGCTTCGAGTTCTTTCTTCAGGTCCATAACACTTATATTGAAGGCATTTGCCATCATATGAAGATCAACAGAGACAAATGGAAGAGTGTACTGGATAAGAGCTTTGTTACGTATTAGTTCATACAGAGTCTCCACATGATCGTGTAAATGGATATCGAGCAACAAATTTGCCTTGAGATTTCCTAGATATTCCAGACAAGAAGCATAGTGGCTGCATAAAAATTTGTATCTCAAGTCAAGCAAGGAACTAAAGAAGTCAGTAGATAAAGTAAGTTACTATAGAGCTCAGGAATTGTTAAAGTGCTCCACAATTGTGGGCATAACCAGATCACATTCGTATCAAGATTCTTAAAGCTAGAGATTCATGGCAACAAAAAAAAAAAAGTTTCACCTTTATGGCCATGATCCATTTTTTTCTTAGTGAGTTTACCTATCTGACTATGTGTGTATGCAAGTGAGTCTAGCTTAAATCTTTTAAACTGTAACAAAATTGAGTTACCTAGTATGGAAATCATTGATGAGCTCCCTTATCTCAGGTACCAATTCCAAGAAAATCTTGAAATTAGTGTTATCAATGACTTTGCTCTGCCAAAAGAAACAATTGAAGTTGTGAGATCACAAAATCTCATGAAGCTTTATAAAAAACCCAATAGAAGCACAGTGAGAATATATGCCTTCAGTTCCGCACGGTCAAAAGTTGCAAGTGCACACAGACTACCGTAGGTTGCAATATCTTGAGGTGCAATTACTTCAGTGTAATTGTTCCCAAGTTCAGGGCCAGTTTCCAGGAACTGCGGATTTAAAAAGAAATGTCAGACAAAGATCTAAAAGGACATGTCAATATGCCCCAAAAGAAAAATACTTTCAAATCTCAAGCCCCAGGCAGGGGGCCTACATTTCTGTGAACTGCGACACTCTAGTTAATAAATTTATCCATATTCCATAGTTCTTATTTAAAAGTTTTAGATCCCAGTAAGTAACGATCATTGCATTCAGCGTGTAAGCTCAATATTCTTTTGACCAGTTTGAAGGAAGCAAGATTTTGATATTTAGATCATTATAGCACCATTATGACCCGATTAACTAAAGCTTCTCCTAAACAACTAGATTGCAGAATCACCATTTAGAAGGACAAGCTTTGTGATCATGATACCATCAAAAGGGTTCTACAAAGTACAATTTGCTCTTTTACTTGACATCATCCCATGCCGCATGTTTATCCAGAAGAATTCAATGTGGCACTGGATCGATGAACCAGGCCACAAGATATTCGTGGCACTTTTACAGCATAAAGTCTCTCTATGAAGAGAAGAAATTTGCAGACAAACCTTTCGAGCAGCAAGCTTATACTTTTTCCCTTCCAGATGAGCCAATCCAGCAGCACAACGTAATTTTGCAATTGTAACAGGATCCAAGGCATCTTGGCTTAGCTCAGCCTTACTAACATAACTTGTAACATGTGTGAATTGACCCATCTCAATGCTAACCAGAATTGCATTCAGACACATATGAATAATGTGTTTTGATGTAGTACAGTAGTCACGTGTGCGGACATAATTTCTTAATGCCTCACCAAGCAGACCATGTGTATAGTAAAAGTCTCCAAAATCATTGTACCCCATTCTAATGCTCTCTTTGATCAAATTGGTCTGCAGAAGAGAAACCAAAGTAAGAAGAGCCAAGAAGAACAACAACAGGGATAGGATACTGGGAACCGGTGCATTTGACATCACAATATGCGCTTTGGATCAAAAAAATTAAGTGTTTTAGAAAGCTACGTCTTTTCGTGAAACATAATCATCAGCACCATAAAGTAAAAAATGATGTAGAAACTAGGAAACTTATTGTCTGAGCAATCAGAAACATTCACCATTAACAAACTAATCAGATCTTAAGAAACAAGAGTCATAAATACCAAAGAAGAAAAACACTTTCAGAAGCTAAAAGAAATCTCAAATAAATTTCCAACAACATAAACTACAGAAAATTTCAATAAAAGGGTACTTAGAAACCACCCAACAATTTCTATTTGTAACAAACAGTAAACAAACTCAATCAAAAAATATGACACCTCACCAGAATCAAATACTCAATCTCCAATGGTCCAGCCCATCATTATAAAAATTACAAAAATCAGATAACCATGAAAATCTTACTCTCTTAGTTAGTTTCACATAAATTCACAAAACAAACAAATTTAACAGAAAATTTCTCTCTCAAACATTTGCGGGACAGTTAGCTACCCAAACCAGAATCATATTGCCAAGAAACATAATAATGACACCAGGTACAAGACTCACCTTTTATCTTTCTTTCTTTTTTTTTTTTTTTAAGAACATTTTCTTTTTCTTTAGAAAGCTTCCAGAAACCCACTCCAAAACCCCAAAACTAATACTTTAAGTAGCTCTAAGTTCCATCATATTCAAAAACATGAACGTAGTGCACAAATCAATCAAACAAGTATCACAATTCACAAGCTACAACTTACAAAATCTACAAATATCATAGTGAAAGTTGCACACTAAGTGTATCGCATTCAATTGAAAACCAAACGTTTAAAAATAAAAGATCAATATTAATCAACACTGTTTATGTTATAGATCAATCAGCATACCCTGTAAGCATTGAGTTCACTTTCAAGCTTCTCCTTCCTCACCTCGGCCCGTCGGTCCATGGCATTTACCCAAGCATAATCCGGTCCATAATTCGGGCCCAATCGGCCGTCAATCTTCCCCACAACCTCTCTGAACAGCTGCGTGTTTTCGCCCTTCTTAATCTCATCATACGCCATCCTCAGCGCCTCCAGGTGCATCGAAGGCACGCCACATTTATCTGCGATGAAAAGGAGGCGAGTAATCTTCGTACGGCCAGTGTACAGCGCGGCGTACGCCTCGACGTCGAGCTGCTCGCTGCTGATGATCGGGCGGTGGCGCTGCGATTCGCCATCGTCTCCGCCGTTGTCGTAGATCTGATCCTCCTCAATAATCGCTCCTGTAGAATCCTCTTCCGCTTCCATTGACAGTATAGCCTGAAGCAAACGAAATTAACCTAGTTGATCTTGCTTTATTCCCTCTCGTTGCGAAGGAGTTCACTGTGTTCAAGACTTGGGAAGTGAGAGGAAGTTGGCTTCGCACGTGTACAGGTGAGAGAGAATGTCGGGAGGATGCTACCAAAGTGGGCTCTGCGACGGTATATTTACCATTAAATATATGAATTTAGGTTTTTCTGGGCTGGGCTTTGGCTACCTGTATAATGGGCCTGGCTAAATAACTATGGGCTTTAGCTACCAGTATAAAGTTGTCTATTGGAGTTCTTTTATGTGTTTTGGCCTTTTGGGTATGATTCGACCTGTAAGTTCTAGTATCATATAATATATATTTGGGCCCGATTATCCACACCCCCAAATTTCTAAACACACCTCATTTTAAAATTCAGATTGGAAATTTCTAAACGCACCTCTCATGTATAATTCAGATGAGAAAATTTTTTAACCCTGTAATATATTATATCGTTTGTTTCAAAATTTTAAAGGTTAATTTCATTTTCCAGCATATACTATGCACGTTTTTTAATTTTACATGTTAAATTTTTTTCCAATCACAATATATAGGGTAATTTTACAATACACAATTGTATTAATACACCGATATTTTTTTACTGCAGTAACTTTTGTGTTTTGGGCTTCTGGATGCATTGAGTCTCTTTATATTATATTTAGTTTTGAGTTGCAATACAAGTGGGTCTTTTAATGATTTTGTATGTTACATGCATTTTATTTCATTATTGTTGTTACAAGCATTACATGCATTCCATATGTCTAATTCACGGTAATTGTTTAGTCATTTAATTAATCATTTAAATTAATTATTTTGTGATGTTAATTAAAATCATTATAAGTAAATTATCAGAAAATTATTGGTTCATAATCTTAATTCGTAAATGACGTAAGAATAAACAATTCTAATTTCATTAGGTGAAGTATGCAATAGTAGTAATAGGTGTCATTTACGAACAAACGATTCTAATTTCACTAGCCGAAGTATGCAATAATAGTAATAGATTCACATTAATTATGCGTCATTGTCATAACTGTTAATTAATTTGATTTTATGCATGATAGAATGGTTTCAATTATATATTTATGTTAAAATCATTTATATATTATTTTAAATTCATACAATTTGGATCAATTCAATAATTTATATTTCATATTTAAAATGAAATCTATATTTTATATAGATTGACATAATGATTTTTAATGATAATTTTGTATTATTACACACATATATAGGATATGATCGATACTACCATTGTTTTGGATGATAACCAGAACAATGATTGTTAAATGATAAAATCAAATATGTATTTTATAGATTGCATATTTTATTTTAATAATGATATATAAGTGGATATAATTTGAAACAAGTATATCAAATCCAAATCCAAACCTTCACAAAATTATGGTAACTGCAATGGTAATTCATTGAGTATGAAATCATAAACAATGGTTTAAAATACTAAAATATATACAAATTGAAATTCATGTATATCTTCCTAAAATTATGGTACCGATAAATATAACTCCTTAAGTATTAAATCTTATACCACGGTTGGAGATATTTTAAAATGTATCCAAATCAAAATTTGTATCATAATCTTAATCAAAAGATTATGATAACGTTGATTGGCTTATTATTAAATCATCTGATAAAGTATGATGATACCGTATCGAAAATTTCGGTATACCCAAATTCGGTATACCGAGTAGCTGTACCATTTCATACCGATAAATTTCGGTATACCGAAATTTATCGGTATACTAAAAATAACGCTATACCAAAATGAAAAATATATACCGAAACTTCGGTATACCGAAAACATCGTTATATCCAAACAAAAATTACATATCGAAATGAAAAATATTATATTTTATAATTTATTAATGTGGAATTAATATATTTTTTAATTAATATTAATATTTTCAGTATTTTGGTATATATCGAAATACCGAAACTTTGAAAATATTATACTGATACCGTACCATAATTTTTGGTATGGTATCACACCGTACCGAAATTTTGGTATTTTTGATATTTTTTTAGTACAATAAGCCTGATATTTTAGTAATTCAGTATTTTTCTCCATCCTTATCAACAAACATTAAATAAATTTTTGAAGGGTATTAAATAACAACCACATACTTTATTGATAGGCTCAAAATTTGGGAATAATTAAGTTTTAAAAATTATGTCTGAAATTTTGAAAATAAAAAACTAATAAATTTGAAAATTATTGTAAAATTCTACAAGATAAATTTGGAAAATAATATCAAAATAAAAAATTAATATTAAAATTTACATATATAAAAACATAGTTTAGAAATAGGAAAAAATGTTTAAAAGTCATAAGATTATTTTAAAAACTAAAAAATACAATTAATCTTTTTAATAATAATAATAATAATAATACGGTCTTTGATTAAATCTCAAAATGTAAGATACAAAATAAAATATAAAATTTAATTTATATATGTAATATTAAGTTTGAAAAAAGAATCAACAAATAGAAATATATTTAATAATATTTAAATGAATTCAAAACAAAAATATTGGACAATTATTAAAAAAAAATTATCTTAAGAAAATAAAACGATATACATAATCTACAATTTGTTTTCAAAAAATGTGAAGTATTTTAAGAAAAAAATCTTGATATTAATGATTTGAAAATCTTAAAAATAATTCAAATATATCGAATCTGGGTCTTAAATGATTAGTTATAACAATATGTATAATACCAGTAGATTTGATTGTAATTTTTTGGTTGCAATTGACTGTTAAATACGATGATCAAAGAAGGTAGATATGGATTTTTACAGTGGTAACTTTTGAAGACAAGTTAAAAAGTTAAAATATAAATGAAGGGTCATGATGCAATCATTTAAAATTTAATGGCTAAAAACACTTATGTATTAATACAATGGTGTACTATAGAAGGACCCCAATATATAATATACGTTTTGTTAACTTTTGCAACATCCGACAATATTTTTCAGTGATAAAAGGTCACATGAATTTTGCGTGTCAATTGAGGGTTATTTTTTTCATTTTTCAGGTCATTAATTAATTCCCCATTCAAAATCGAATTTAACTCCCTAATTTCCCCCCATTTCCTTTGTAAATTGTTTAAGTAAATGAAGAATGGTGTTGTTGGTAAGGTTCAAATAAAAATATAATCTTTTTACCATTGAATATAGTTGAAGAAACGAATTTACCTATGTTTTAGAAGTGCAAATGATGAAAATAACTATCAGATAGCACGTGAGTCCTTTCTTGTCTGAAAATATTGGTCAGAGGTTGTAAAATTAAATAAACCGTGTAGAATGCAAAATTAAAAATACAAATTGGAAAATAAAATTAACCATTTTTCAATTAACAAATAAGTATACATTAGGGAAATATTGACAAATAATTGAATTTCATATTTTGTGTATCCCAAAAATAATTATCTTTAATCAATGATTATGACATTATGTGTTGATTTTGCAATTAATAGTTTTGTGGATAAGTAAATTTATGTAGGTAGATTGATATATATTACAACTGCAATATATATCTAATAAAATCATACGTGCTTTGAAAATAAACAAGTTTTGTCTTATTGAAACATTTATAAAACTTCCATAAAATATATTTGTATTATTATTTGCCAAATTATTCTTTTTATAGTATAGAAATAGAAATATTGTATGGGTGCGGCTATCCAAACCCCAAAATTTACTAAACACACTCAATTCCTAGTGTTACTGTTCACAGGTGATGTGAATAATAACACTAGGAATGAGGTGTATTTAGTAATTAGTGGGTGCGAATAGTGGACCCATATTGTATTCAAAATGTAGTATCGTATTTTATTTAAAATTACTTTAAATTATTATGCGCTTAGAATTTATTATTATAATTAAGCATAAACAGATTAGCTCCAATTACTCGGACAATGGACGACGACTCTAGAATCCCTCCTTCCAACCGGAACCCTAATTCGGCCACCGCCGTCGCCGCAAGTATTCTTCCGACCACCACAACCACCGACGGTACTTCATCGTCAATAAGAAGATCAGGCCGTGCAGAATGGCCCACAATCGATGGCCCGCTCGGGCTATCGCACGAAGATTCGCTTACATATGCTCGCAGATTCTTCAAATTGGGGTTTTTGTGCCTGCCTTTCCTATGGGCCATTAATTGCTTCTATTTCTGGCCCGTCC
The DNA here is from genome assembly GCA_946896805.1 of Scutellaria galericulata. NCBI lineage: Eukaryota > Viridiplantae > Streptophyta > Magnoliopsida > Lamiales > Lamiaceae > Scutellaria > Scutellaria galericulata. Next base: position 13,474,632 of record OX335798.1, on the reverse strand, counting down.
TCCGCCACCCCCATTCTCATCCGACACACCACCGCCTCCGCCGCTACCTTGTTGGATCTGCAGCTGGCTTCCTGATTTTTGCAACAATTCTATCTTCATGGGCTCTTACCTTTGGCCTTGGAGGGGAGCATCTATTTGGTCATGTTTGGGGGGAACTGGTAATGTACAATGTTGCTGAAAAATATGGCTTAACAGGATGGATCTAGATCTATTCCTTGTATCTGTTCGTATTTTACATGAATGGAGTTTGTTTTAATCTTCTGGAAAGGGTTTGGAATTCTATTTCAGTTACCACTTTTTATTTTATAAATAAGTTGCTTTATCGTTGATGCTCTCTCAAAAAAAAAAAAAAGATCAGTGTTCGTTATTGTAGCCTTTTAATTCTCTTCTATTTCGTTAATAAAGATGTGTAAATAGCAAATTATGGCTTGTCACTTTGTCTTGTGCTGGCGGATTTGGATTTTAGGAAAATGCTAACAATATCTGTTTGAATGTCGATTAAGAGTTAGATGATGTGATGATGGTATAATAATCTGTTGTTCATCTCTTTCACGTTGAAATTGGTTGGTTGAAATGTTTTGATTATTAGGTCACATTTCTTCAATTTCCCCTAGTTGCTATCACTCCCTCTTACTCCGAAGTTTCCCCGAAGGCTGAAGCATATTTAACATTGTTTTAGTTTCTCCATCAATCCATGTCATGTGCATAGTAGAAATAAAGAAGACTTCTCTTAATTTATTTCTTGCATAGTCATTGAAACTTTCTATGTTTTGGTCAATGAAAATAGATTTTTGCTAGTTTTGTTTACAAGAAAGTTAATTCTTTTTGGTTATATGATGATGACTTTTTCCTTATTCTTTTTACCTGATCTAATTGACAGTGATGGCAAGATGCTGTGTATTATAAAAAAATAAAGCTGGATATTGCCTGCATTACATGGATTGATTATTCATATTTCTTGTGTTTTTGCCTTCAATATTTAGAGATATACCAATGTATTATAGGTTTCTTAAAGAATTTGTACTGTAAATTAATGAGACAACAAGGTAGCTGGTGTGAAGTTACGAACCTTATAATTAGCAAAATGTTTTTATCTTGTTTATGTAATGAGAAAAAAAGCAACCTGTTTAATGATAACCGCGGAGGAGAAAAATCCGAGAAGTTCACATAATTATAAATATATGTATATTTATTGTTATGCATATTAGAGATCATTAATATCCTTCTCATTATAATTTATTGTAGAAAACGAGGAAAATTCCTCATGTTCTCTAGTTAGTATCGAGGACAATGGTGATTGTGACCCTCCTGTCTGTCCCCAACTCTATATTGTCTCAAGTGCGAACTGATAGTAAAGACAAGTCTGATTTGTTTTAAATGAATTCATGAGTTCAAAGCTTTATGTTATGTTTCTAGATTCAATTCTGACCCACATACAATGTATAATTAGCGGTTTTGAGTCCATCCCACTAAGGAAATGGATACCTTATTACCTTTCTTGTCTATTGCACTTCTTGTGCTTCCTCTAAGTATTGTGCAAGCTTCCAGTAGCAGTACTACTGATTTTCAAGTTGGTGTCATTCTTGATTTACATTCATCCAATTCACCCGTGGGACAAATAGGAAAGAAGGCTCTATGCATGGCACAGTCCGATTTTTATTCAGTTCACACTGACTATAAAAGCAGAGTGGTTCTTAATTATAAAGACTCCAATGACAGCGTTGTTGATGCCGCTGGTGCTGGTATGTTATTACTTTTCTCATACAAATCAATATACTGGTCTTGAATTTTTTTTTTAGAGGACTATTGATATTGATCATTTTGCTAATACTACATTTCTAATCCTTTATGCTCCACTGCACTCTGCAGCTCTTGATTTGATGAAAGATTTACAAGTGGATGCCATCATTGGTCCTCAAAAGTCCACACAGGCTAACTTTGTGATGGATCTTGGGGACAGGGCTCAAGTACCAATTATATCATTCTCTGCCACTAGTCCTCTTTTTCCACGAACTCCTTATTTTGTTCAGACAGCACAAAGCGATGCTAATCAAGTGCAGGCTATTGCTTCCATAGTTCAAGCCTTCCAGTGGAATCAGGTTGTCATTATTTATGAAGATACAGAATTTGGCAATGGCATCATTCCCTATCTGTGTAATGCATTGCAAGATGTCAATGCTCGAGTTTCATATAGAAGCGTGATTCCTAGTGCTGCCTCTGATGATTTTATAAGTAACGAACTACGCAAAATGATGACCATGCAGACAAGAGTTTTTTTGGTGCACATGTCTCAGTCTCTTGGGAACAGATTTTTCCTAAAAGCAAAAGGATTAGGAATGATGAGTGAAGGATATGCCTGGATTGTTACCAGTGGAATGATGGATCTATTTAATTTGGTGGACTTGGATGTTGTTGAAGCCATGCAGGGGGTTCTAGGGGTAAAGCCTCTAATCCCCAAATCCGAACAACTTAAACTTTTTGCAGCTAGATGGATCGCGATGTTTCTTGAGGCTGAAACAAGTATTTTTGGCCTTTGGGCTTATGATACTTTTTGGGCACTAGCTATGGCGGCCGAAACAGTTGCTGGTGCAGTGAAGAATGAATCTGAATCTGAATCCGAATATTCGCAAGGCTCATTTGCTTTGGGAAAATCTAAAACCGGTCCTGCACTTCTCCAAGCACTTCTAAACACAAGTTTTAAAGGAGTTGCTGGAGAGTTTAATCTTGTGGATGGACAATTGGAGCAGACACCATATCAGATAGTCAATATTGTAGGGAAATATGAAATAGAGGTAGGAATCTGGACACTTCCCAGAGGAATTCATACTACAAGCTTAAATATGAATGTAAGTAGTTCTTATTTTCCTTTCAAAAAAAAATTGAGGACTATCATTTGGCCCGGAGACTCAACGGTAGTTCCAAGAGGTTGGGAATTTCCAGTAAGTGGTAAAAAGCTAAGAATTGGGGTAGCACAAAAACCTGGTTTCAACGATTTCCTGAAGGTAGAGAAGGATCCGCAAACTAATGCCACCAAAGTTAGTGGATACTACAAAGAAGTGTTTGATTCTGTTATGGCAGCTTTACCCTATGCTGTATCTTATGAGTACAGTGCCTATCCTTTTTATAATTGTGATGGCTCCAGAGCTGGGAGCTATGATGATCTCGTATATCATGTTTCCTTGCAGGTGAATGTTGTAACAAACATATTTGCCATTTGACCTTTTGTTGGTAAAAACTAATTTTGGTGTTGCTTTGTTTATCGTTGTTGCTTTTAATAGGAACAATATGATGCTGCTCTTGGAGATATTACAATTACTGCTAACCGATCAATTTATGCTGATTTCACTCTGCCGTTTGCTGAAGGAGGTGTTGCTAGTATAGTTCCCATTAAGTATGAGGATGTCAATGATTTGTTCACATTTTTGAAGCCCCTAACTAGAGAACTTTGGCTTACGACTGCGGCCTTCTATATCTCAACGGCTTTGGCAATCTGGATCCTTGGCAGTAGGATAATTGCCAGGTCCAATGATTTCCCTGGTCAACATGCTGGCATGATATGTTATTTTCCATTCTTTCCTGGTGATCTATCTTTTCAATCTTTGTATTTTACTTAAAAACTGCAAACTGCTTGCAACTTCTGAATGAACCTTTTTTTTTGCATGTAGGAGAAGGTTTTCAGGTCGGTTTACTTTGTCTGGTTCTGGTGGCGTGGGCTTTTGCTGCCAGTTTGTTGAACTCGACTTACACTGCCAGCTTAGCTTCTCGACTTACTGTACAACGGCTTATCCCCACCGTCACAGAAGTATCTCAGCTTATCAAGAATGGAGATTATGTTGGGTGTCAAGAAGGTTCATTTCTTGTCAGTTTCCTGAAAAATTTGGGTTTTCAGGGATCGAAAATCAAGACATACAACACTTCCGAAAGTTGTAATGAAGCCTTGATTCTGGGAAGTAAAAATGGTGGGATATCAGCCTATTATGATGTCTTGCCTCATATTAGGGTTATCTTATCTGAATACAGTGACAAGTATATGATGGTTGGGCCTACCTATCGCACAGATGGATTCGCCTTTGTAAGCATATTTCGTTTTAAGACATACACATTTGGGGATTGGAGTGTTATTGTTATTATTATTATTTGTTTTTTTTTTTAAAGACTGGAGTTTGTTCTGAGTATGACATTAGCCTATCCTCTTTCTGTTCTAATTAACAGGTTTTTCCCAAAGGGTTTCCTGCAGTTTCTGATATCTCTCGTTCCATAATTCAATTGACGGAAAAGGGTATCATTCATGAGAACGAGCAACAATCGCACAGCAATTTAGTATGTTCAAATCAGGAGAATGCTAGCTCCCCCTCCAGTGTGAGGCTCAGAAGCTTTTTTGTGCTTTTTCTCATCACAGGTTTTGTCACACTTGCCTGCCTTGTTATCTCATACATAAGCATCCCTGAGAATCGAGCTTTTCTTCGTCAAAGAATGTCCCATTTTCATGCCCAGTTCGTCTCAAGAATTCATGCTTCACGCAACTACTTGAAGAGAAAGAATCCATTTTCTTGTCACAAGACTACAACTACTGGAGATCAAATTTAAACAAGTTGAAGAAGTTGGTTCTTTGCTATTCTTGATTGATGATTCATCACCCAAAAGTTCAATGCTTACATCTTAAAGTTGAGAAAATGAGAGCAATGTCACTCTGTAAATCACAGAATTGGAACATATATTTGTCAATAAACCTAACATTGTATTTTGTGATTATGTACAACACTCATCTTGCTATTACAAAGGGTGAGAATCACTGCACAAACGTACGAGCAAAAAAACCGAGACAGACAAAAATACTCTATTCTTTGCCTTTGGTGCTTGAAAACTACGTCTTTTTACACACTTCGCCATCTATAGCAACCAACTCTTTACCTAAATTAGTTGGACATATCAAAACAGAATCTACACATAGGCCACCTTTGGTGTGTGTGCAATCAATCTGAGTCAAAGAATATTTGATCTTTGTCAAAGAATTAGAATCCTCAACAACAAAATCTCCCACATGGTAGTTCATCCAGTTTCCGACGTTTTCCAGCATGCACCGGGCTGTTGAACGATGACCACCCTCAGTTGTCAACTGAAATTGCACGGGTTTAACGTCCCACCCGTGTATGTTGTCAGGGCCATAAACACGACGGCCCGATCTTTTACCAACTTTTCCGAGGTGAAGCCTGAAGAAGAGACTGTAAGTTCCTTTGGGAAATTGGAACTCAAGATCGCCATCAACTTCAAGCCACCAGATTTGTTGAAGGTATGCCACTGTCTGAAATCTGCATTTTTAAAGAACAGATATCATTCATTAATAATGCTCCAAAAATAGACATAAAAAAATTCAAACTCATAAGACAGAAGGCTAAAAAATATATGAACTGTGGATATAGCATCATGTTATCTTTTATTAGTAACACAACAAACTATCAAGTACGTGCTGTCTATCCTAAATTCCAAGACTAATAGTAAAACAATAAAATTGTGTTGTGAACGATTATACATACACTTGCAAAAAAGATTAAATAGGCATTCCTATAGATCATGAAGATGCAAACCGATCATGTCATTTGCAAAATCTCTCTCTCTCTCTCTCTCTCTCTCTCTCTCTCTCTCTCTCATACACACAAGCACATACACGCACGGAAATGGATCCTCTCAATTTTGTTGATTGATAAATTTAGTAAATTTCCTTTAATTTTATCCGTTTATTTCATCAGCGAATAAGTACATGATACACCATTCATTTTCTCAAATGTTAGAAATTTTAGAGTCAGTTCTCTTTTTTACTTTTTTTTTTTATTTCTCCAATTGCAAGTTTTTTCTCTTATTTCCTTATTGTTTATACTCTTTAATTAATTTAATTTAAACCCTAATCATCCATATTTCTACTATATTTTCTACCATGTCAATTATTCTAAATCTTCTCAAGATCAAATAATTTATTTGTCTTTATTAAATTATTATACTCACATTTTCTTTTCATTGATGTTGGAAAGTTGGTACATATATTCTCCTGTGTACTAGAAATTACATTTACAATCATGTTGAGATAAATTTTAATTTGATGACCTAAAGAATCAGATTAATAAATGAATTCATAGTGATGAGAACATTAATTAAGAAAAAGAAAAAGAGAACATCGATTTTAATTTTGTAAGTCTTATGTCAAGTAACTGAAAACAAGATTTAAATAACTTTTAGTATTAAATAAAATTTTGGACACAAATTTTTGATGTAAATATCACTTTAATTGAGATGAACATAAATGATATTTTCTCTTTTTATTTCCCGATGCTTATTATCAATTGTGAGAGAATAAGAAATAACTCAATTATTATTTGGTGGGTTAATTACATTTAAAAAAAACTAATGTTTTGGCATGTTCTTGTTCATTGGTGAAGTAGACGGATAAGATTAAAGGAAATTTACTAAATTTATCAATCGGTAAATTGAGAGGATCCGTTTCACATACGCAAGCACACACACGCACTTTGCACGCAAAAAAAACCCACCTAGATTCGTTAGTCGGAGTATAATTCCAATACCGCCGATCATCGATTCCGGTTATCGCCATAGCCTTCGAAGATATTGCCAAACAAACGCCTCCGGTTCTCTTATCTATCGAGACTTCCTATTCCATAAAAAAAAAAAGCACAAATTCAGAATTCGCAATTCTCGAAACACACAAAACAATTGATTAAAGTAAAACCGCAATTACTTCTCCAGAAACAAAATCCTGCAAAAGTCACACACCTTAGTGCCACCATCGAAAGAATTAGGCCTGCACAGCCTCGCATAAATGTCCATCTTGCCCTTGTCCCCCAAATCTTGATCAGGCAATCTGGAGAGAATATATTGGTAATTGGATGGAAATTTGGGAAGCCAGATGAAATCCGATGAGGATGCTGCCCTAAAAGCCCGATTAAGGCGGGCCAGCTTGGCGATCTCTGGCGGGTCCAAGTAGGAGAGGACTAGAGCAATACATGACTCCGGTATATCCTCCAGTTTGGGCCTCAGGCTCGGGCCGTCGTCGTCTCCCGGCAGAGAAGAAGCGTTTGCGCCCATTTTGATGGCCGGAAAATAAGAAATGGGGATTTTTTTTCTAGAGAGAGAAAAGTGAAGCTAGAGGTTCAGCAAAAAAAGTGAGACTTAATTTATATAGGAGAGAGAAAGAAGAAAGGTGGGAGAATGTGATCCTCTGCATTATGTAGTACAACTCTTGCGGTGTGTCCATCCTTAATTCACTGGTTTCGAAATACCTCTCCTTCGAGGTTGTTATAACTTATATCAAAGATTAAGGAATTATTTAATATATATAATTTTAGATTTTGAATGATAGTATTATCCAATATCCAGTATACCTGTCTAATGTATAGTATTAAACAAAAATCTAAATAAACAAATAAGATAGAGACAAAATTGAAAAAAATATCTCTAACTTTTTTTTAATAAAAAAGGACTAATGAATGGAATCAAATTCAATTTATTAAAATCACTATTATTATGAAATGAGGAGAATAATTCATAATATGATAAATTGTTAAATAAAGCCAATTTTTTGAGTTTTTTTTTTACAAAACTTTCCTGATCATTGAATTTCCTTAAAAGCTTACTGTAAAAAAACAGACATACTTTAAAAAAAAAAAATTGCTGATGTGCTAGATAAAAAGTGTATCCATGTCAACTATTTTCATAACTCAGCAAAAGTTGCACCTTAAAAGAAAAAAGATTTTTACAATTTGAATCAATCTATTTAACTTTTCTATATATAAACTAATAAATAAAAAGAATTATTAAAATGTGAATACCTTTTAAAATATAAAATACAATAAAAACTTCTGAAATTCATTTACATCATTGAAGAAATTTAACTAAAATGTGAAAAATAATACCAAAAAATCTAAAACCAAAATAATTAAGTTATTTAATAAATGAAAAAAACCCACAAATTCTCAAACTTTTATAAAACCAAACTAAAATAGGATGACTTCTATTTTTACGATGGGGTGTTCATAATTAACAAACCAATGTTCATGGTTATTATTACTAACTACTACTATTATTATTATTCGGAAAAGCCACGTATTAAATTAATAATTCAATATTGACCTGTGAGAAGGAAAAATATTAAATTGAAAATCATCATAACTTATCTGACTATGTCATAATATTTTTCTAAAAAAATAGACAAATTCATAAAATTTGATTTGTTGGGAAAGAATGCTTCAAAAAATTATTTAGTCAATATAGTACGAATATGGACCAATAAGGTGATGAAATGAAGGAATTGCAGGCAATGATAGGAGCACCTCCAACCATAAATGCTATAATGAAATGCTAAATGTATTTTTAGCATTTCAAATAGTGTTGTAGCATTTTCAAATTTACCATGTGTTCCAACCATAAATTGTAAAATGTTAAATTAAATGATATTTTATTATTTTTTTAATTTTTTATTATAATTGTCATTTGTAATTGATATTTTATTAGGGCTAAATAAAATGGAAGAATTGGGTCTCATTTCAATAGGGCTCATTTGAGAAGAGATAGAGATATGAGAGGAAAACAAAACTAGGGAAAAACCAGAGTTGCGTGAAGAAGATGAAGTCTATCACTGATGGTGCGTGAAGAAGATGAAGCCGCCGCCGCCGTTCCTATTTTCTTTTCGGCACTCAACATTTCGAGATGATGAAGCCGTCGTACATCATAGTCTCTCTTCACTCATGAATTGATCTGTTTCAAACCATTTATTTTCTCTGTTTTTGTTCTATTATTCCAGTTTAATAGATGAAATCATCAACTACCAACATAAATATTACCGTTGGTGGTTGATTGTCAATTCTTTCATTTACTTTTTTTTTGTATTAAATTATTATAAATTTTTACCATTTGATGAACAGTAAAATATTAAGGTAGCATTTCAAAATTTGATATACAATTCTTACAAATTTATTGTGCTTCCATTGGAGCACTCAAATTCCTCCCAAAATGCTACTCCCTCTGTCCCAACTTAACTTACCTATTTGTCTCAACTTAACTTGTCAGCCCATAAATGACAAATTTTTTTTTACATTAATATCCCTATATTTCAACATTATTACAAAAATATCATCCAAAAGTGCATAGAATTTGATTTGATATACATATTATTACAAAAATGTCATCCAAAAGTGCATAAGATTTGATTTGATGTGCATATTATTACAAAAAATGTCATCCAAAAGTGCATATCCACTTGAGTCAACTGCATTTTCCTAATCTTCGTACCCGGTCAAAATAGACAAGTTAAGCCGAGACGGAGGTATTATATTTTTTAAAATATATCATTTGGGAGTAATGGTTGGAGATGGTCCAACGGAGAGGAAAAGTGCCGTGTGTCTGGAATCTGACATGGAAACCGAAGCTTCTTATCCAGTGCAATGTCCACTTGGGGTCCACACTCACACTCTCCCTCTGGCGCGTGAGTTCAAACAATATTGATAAGTCGGTCTACTAGTAATTTTAGTCTGCGTATCTCTCTTTCTAAATAATCATGTTTTAAAAAAGAGAATTCATTTCAATTTTTTATTACTGGGAAAATTTAAGGATTTTTTTTTTCAATTTTGTCAGACTTTTGATTAGTATTATACATTGATTGCGTCAATTAAATGTAGATGATTAATCATTTTATTTACATATTTATACGTACTAACTGTTTTTTTAATTGTAAAACAATTCAAATGAAAGTTATTATGAATGAACAGAGTATTAAATATCTCTTTTCATTTTATTTATTTATTTTTAAGATTGAAGCATTGGTAAAAATCTCATATTTTTTAATATTAGTGAGTAGATCGGTACAAAAGGATACACAACTTATTGTTTTATTTCATACATATATTTCATTACATGAGAAAATTTATATTTTGAACATTATAACTAAGTGCATATTGTTTACTAATATAACTTATGTGGCTTTTGCTTTTGAATTTTTCTTTTCGTCCTTACAGTTGTTACACAAAAACTTTTATGCATTTGGTGTATGGATCTTATATTCATGTATTCAGATCGATCTGATTCGTCACACTCTCTGATCCGCCACCACGTAAATGCCTGAATGTCTGCGCACAAACTCGTTCCCAAGTGTTATGTCTTTATGTTATGTTAGTCATACATTTATGTAATGTTAGTTATACCCTAACATGTTTTTAAACAGACATTAATGCGTCATACATTTTAGTTATTTTAGTCATACATTATAGTTATGTTAGTTGTACATTTATATAATACATAAAGGTATGACTATGTTGATATAAATGTATAAATAATATCATATAAAGGTATATATGTACAAATTTTGCAGAAATTGATTTTTTTTAAGTTAAAATATTATATAAATGTTATGATATTTGTACATAAATGTATGACTAATATAACATTAAGGTAAGCCAAAAAAAAAAAAAAGAACACAGATCCGAATCAAATTTAAACCGACCATATTGCATGGTGCACCAGGTGCATAGAAAAGTTACTCTAGTTGTTATATGTAATATATATATATATATATATATATATATATATATATATATTTTATTATTATTTTTTTTTTTATTGAGACCTCCTAATTGAACTTGTACGTCTACCATGTCTCTCATCATAATTAAACTTGTTACTAATTTTCATTAATTTTATACTTAAATGATGAGGAAAACATGCTTACATAGTATTACACGATCTAAATGTACAATGTAATGTAATATGCCGTATGGATTGGTGTAAATAAAATCCGCATACAATTTAGTAAGATATATTAGTTATTGGAGAAGGTAAAAAAAAAAAAAAGGAAAGAGTTTAAATTTTTTATGATTATAAAAGAGTTCCATCAATATAGTACTGACCTTAGAAACATTATTAATGTGTACATCATTAATGTGTTATATATATTCGATATAATTATTAATTTAAATCATAAAAATTTTGAGGAAATATATAATTTTTACACATTATCAATAAACATATTAACACATATCTATGGTGAGCATGTGAGTATTTAATATTTTCCTTCATCTATACTAAATGAATATTACTTTAAATTTTCAAAGTCCGTGTATTTAATTTTCAATAATTGAGATTATTAAATCAAATGTTCCAATTGATTATATTAAGTAGCCTTTAATTTCATAATATTATTAAGCATATTTAAGCAATTTTTGATTCACAGTGAACACCAAGGAAAAGAGGTTGTGGAATACGCGCTTATCAAAGGAATTGGTGAGGTCCAAAATCGGGTGCACGGTGCACCATTGGCTCATAAATTCAGACCTAAAATTGCCACTTGTTGATAAATAATGATTGGTCACAAAATAAAATGGGTATGGAATTACTTATGTAATTATTATGACGATAGAACATCCTTACCTTTATCCATCGAGGTGCCACTTGTAAAAAAATCAACTTAAAAAATTATTTATTTTACAACATCATCAACTATTCATTTGAAAGGATCATAGATATGTACTCATTAATTAAATATAAATTATACAGAATTATCCATAAGAATTTATGTATAGTGTGGCCGGTTCAAACGATTCCAAATATACGAAGGTTATATATAAAACACATATCAACAAATGTATATATATATATATATATATATATATATATAACTCTGATACACTACCTATTATGAGAACATTAAGATCTTTCCACGATTGATGTGTCGAAAATTTAGAATGTTTATTAATTTTATTTTTCATGTAATAAGGGGATGAGATCATTACATTTCATTGATGTGTATATTAAGAGTTGTTCATATTGGACATTTTATCATTTTCAAAAAAAAAAATATATATATATATATATATATCTCACTTATCACTTAAGAATCTACGCCAAAGTTTTTAGACCAAACTTCATTAAGAAAATTTATAAGTATACTTTTATGATTTATAATTCATTTCAAAAGTTAGTTGTGCAGGATTTACAAATTGATTTAGACTTGAAGATGATTTTAAATATATAAATGTAAATAATTATTCATTGATATGAGTTATTTGAGGAGGTTTAAAAAAAAAAAGCTATGCAAACTCAAATTTAAAATAAACAATATCATAATCATAGGGTCCACGAGTTAAAAAAAAAAAAAAAAACAGAGAGAGAGAGAGAAATATTTAAAAGTGAAAACGACTTTTCGAAGTTAATTATTAGATAACCAACTGTTACTTATATCGATATATTTTCTTTAGATAATAAATTTATTTGTATGTGATGAGCAACATTTTTAGTTATTGTCTTTTACCACCAACAATATTTATCATCCGTAGACTTTTTATGAGACAAAAGGATCTATATTTTATTTTAATGTCTTACATTTATAATTACATTGTTTAGGTAAAATAACATCATCCACATATAAGCCTTTGCGTCCATGAAATTGAAATATTAAATAAAATATACTGTAATTTAATTATATATAATGATATAACATCATCTTTGACCATAGTGTGAGCCTCTTATCCACATTCATAAAATTTGGTGGCCTTTGTTATTAGTTTGGTCACTACAAAATGATTAATGGTCCTATTCTTTCCCTTTCCACTATGCACTTTTCACTCACTAGAAAATAAAACGAATAAAGTAAAAAAAAGCAACATTAAATTAACCAATTAACAACTCTTTAGCACCTCAATCACAGCACCAAATCACCCCTTTAGGAAAATAAACAAATCTAAAGCAACAAAAGGCAGATTTAATAGTTGTAAAACGTTATGATTTATGTTGGGTGGTTGTTCATTTGCCATTATTTAAATGCTAATCACCTTAATCAACAATTAATAAATATTCTCCACTTTGTAGGTATTGATTGGATAGGTTTGATTACAATTTCTATTTTATCTTATCTGTTTTAAATGCTACTCATTTAATCAACAATGGATAAAATGTTCAACTAAGAGGTATCTGAACCCGAATTAATTATTAATGAAACATAAATACATGAATTCATCCTAAATCCAATTAAAAATTAATATGATTACCTAAGTTATTTCAAACTTAATTGAGAGTACCTATGATTTATCTGAACCCACCTAAACCCGTTTATATCTTTATATATATTATTAGGTTCAAATAGCAAACAACGTATACCCAACTCCAGCCAAACCCCAATAAGTTCTTACTATTTTCTCCAAACACATTTAACTCATCCTATTAGTATTTAAATGATTCAAATACTAAAAATACTTGCAAAACTATCACCGTGTGGACAATGGGAAAAGCTCAAAAGAAAAAATTAAAGCAAACAATATTGTGTATATTAATAAAAAATAAATAAATGTTAATATTGATTTAGCAAAATTAATGATTGGGCCAATGATGTGGATCTGAGTCACCAAAACCACGTATGCCACAAGTTGGACTTGGTTCCAAACCAAGTACGCGTCAGATAATGTCAGCATTCGCACAATGCCTAATATTATATTTGTGGGTAATCAGGGGTTCTAAAGTTTAGATGGTTAAGGGAGTTTTGGGTTGTACGTCATTTTGTACATTTATTATTTTATACTATATATGTCGACATTTATAATTTATGCAAAACAATATGTTTGTAGGAATATTTAATTTATTTTGAGTCTACTATAATTATGTACTCTCTATTTTCCGCATTGATCGACGTTGATTCTCCTTGACTTAATCAGATCGACCTGTCTCATTGAATGAGATTTGTGAGACGGTTTCACATAAGATAAGTTGTTGAGTACAATATTATACCATCGGATCATGTAGATTATGTAGTCGTATTTAGCTAAATGTAGGGATGGCAATATCGACCCGACCCGTGGATACCCAACCTACCCCGCGACTATTGGGGCGGGTTTTACCTGCCCCGTGGAAGAAATGGGGCGGGTCTTCCCCGCCCCGCGAACGGGGCTGGGCGGGTCCGGATACCTAATTCGCCCCGCCCCGTCTAAATTAATTTATATATATATATATAAATAATATTAATGAAAATTCTTAAATTCCTTTTGTTAACTTAATTCATTCTCATTCTTCCTCAAGTTGTGTATTTTGAATGGATGAATATTTTTTAATAATTGTTGTTGATGGATTGTAGTATGCTTTGAACGGATTGAAGTTTGTATGTTTTATAGTTTCTTTTGAACGGAAAGTAGTTTGTATACTTTGAATGTTTTTTTTTTTTTTAAATTTTACAATTTAAAAAAAATATTTGGAGGCGGGGCGGGGTGGGGCGCGGGGCAGCTTAGACAGACCCGTGGCGGGGAATGGGGCGGGCACGGGACAGCGGGTATGTGCACGGGGCGGGTCTGGATAGTCAACTACCCGCCCGGCCCTGACCCCGTTGCCATCCCTAACTAAATGTATTTTGAATTCTCTTTACTATTCTATAAACTGAACGACGACGGATGGATAAGAATTCCCATTAATTTTTCTACAATTTAAATAGTAGTCTTAATTTGTAATTTATATTTTTAAATTCAAGACATGATATTATACATATTTATGTTAATTTTTTATTATTTACTAATATGTCATTTTAGGAAAACTAACAAGCAAGTGCTCAATGTTTTTTAAAGACAAATATCTATTTTGAGGCAATCAAGATAATAATATCTAGTATAAAATATAATATTATATATTTTTAGTATATAAATTGACTTCACAAAAACGGCTTGCTGCGGTTTGATGGTCTCTTTGTCGACTAGAATTGTTTTAGTATCGGAGCTGAGTGTTAATAAAAATGGGCCATCAATTAGTCCACTTTCTTATTGGGCTTATATGAATGGTCTGGGCCTAATATGATCTGATGAGCCCACAATGCTTATATTCAGTTTTTAAAAGAAGGATCATAAATGATTCATATAGACTTTCTTAAGAAAAATTCAAAAACATTCAGAAAATTTAACCCTCTCTTCTTCTTTTCTTTTTCTTTTTTTTTTTTGTTTTTCGCAGAATTATATATATATATATATATATATATATATAATTTTTTGATGAATAACATTTATGAAGAAATAAATTCTCATTTTCCTAAAAAGTTCTCTGTAATATAGAGATCAGTTATAAAGTCTCATAATCAGTAGAAGTAATCAAGATTCTATAGATATACATTGCATATCTGGATGCATATTAATTTCATCATATAATATATTAGATATATTTATGAAACTCCCATAGTTATTTTATATTTGTCACATAAAAAAAATATCATATGATAAATATGAGTATAGTCATTTCATAATGGAAAAGTGGAAATTATTTATGTGGGCCGTTTCTGACAGCTTCGATCTGTAGTTAGTGTCAGAATGAACCCTTTTAATGTGACATATCATCAAAAAATACTATTTATGGCGGCAAAAAGGAATATATTTATTTTTCTTCCTAAAACCAAGGTACAACACGACAATGCATGTCCTACCCTAACTATTTAACACCCACGTACATACATGCATTACATAATACACACACACACACACACATATATATATATATATATTATATAGATATATTAAATTTAATTTAAAAAAGAAAGAGACGTGGTTAAGCATTTGCACGTCTATAACTAATTGGTCGTCAATTTTTTTTATGATCTACGCACTAATGTGCTGTCGGATTTTTTTTATTATTTCAAAAATTATTTCATTGTCAACCCTCCTTCTTTATTTAAATAGTCATTACATATTTGATAAACCTTGTTTATACTTAGTAGTGTTGTAATTGAACTAGTAGTACTCCCGCGCGATGCGCGGTTTATTATGTATTATAACAATATATATGATTTGTAATAATATAATGAAGTTGTTATATTAAAAGATTATTTATGGCATCTTATTATTTCGAAATTTATAAAAATCAATATTTTTTATTGATAACATCAATATTCAACAATTAAATATGAAATTAAAATTGAACATAATATAATAATAGTTTTGTGTTTGTGAATTTTAATTTTTGAATAATTAAGAAGTGATTAATTATACTTACTAATATGTTTTGTTCATATTTTTGTTCCTTTATATCTTATAATTATTTTTAAAATTTAAAAAAAAAATTATGCATTGTTTTTAGATGGATTTGTTCAAAAATCATTATAATTATTCCAAAAAATTTTAGTTTATATTTATAAATTTAGGTTTCAAATTAATTTTAAATTTTAAAACAATATTTCTTAGATTTTTGAAACCATTTTTCAGATTTTTTTTGGAACATATTATAGTTTTTTTTAAAACAATTTTTAGATTAATTATATTTATTTATTTGAAATAATTATGAATAAATTTTATCAAATATTTTTATTATTTTTATTTAAAAAAATTTATTCAATTTATTGATTTTTATATCTTACACAATTAATATTACATATATATTTATATTAATTTTAAATTTTATTTGTTGATTTAAGATTGTTAGTATTAATAAAATATGAAATTATTATTATTAATTTCAGATTTTATTATTATTTTAATATTTTTATAATAGTTTCAAACTTTTAAACATTTTACAATCCTTCATAAAATGAAATTTAGATTTTAAAACTATTTTCCACATTTATATATTAAAATTATAAACTAATTTTCAAAATTTTAATTTTTGACAATGTTTAAATTTCATTATTTACAAAATTTAATTTTATCATTAAAATATAATCATATTATTTAAGATAGCTTCTTTTGTTTCATATCTACTCCTATATATAAATTATAAGATAGTTTATTGTGTAAGATATATGTGAAGCTTATTTTATAAGATACTTAAAAGTTATTTAGTTTTTTTTTTCTTTTTTTCTATTGATTGATAGTTTGGGAGGAAAAATGGCAAATGTGTAAAATTTGCCAACTTCTTTCATTTTATATATAGTATAGATAAAATCGATAGAGGGCTATTCAGAACTCGATTTAAAAGATCGTTTAAGATCATTTTACAAAATTCGTTAAAATAAATTAAGATATTTAAATTAATGATACTTTACTTGTTAGTCTATGAGTAAGCTGATCAAAAGACTCATGAGATAGCTTATAAAATTACTGATAGTTTGATATTTTAATTTATATTTTTTATTCATTAACTCATATATTGATTTCCCTCATAAAAGAAGCAAACTTGTATATTTAAAAACTAGTAGTTATATCGATAAACTAATTTGACTAATACATAGTAAAGTTTTTCATTATTCAAATAATGAATATATATATTATATTATATTTATGATTGCAAACTATTGATGGTAAAGTTTGTCTTATTAATATTCCATCCTTCCACCGTTTTATACCTATTTATATATTTTACTTATTTTAAAAATAAAAAGTAAACTAAAGAATAAATTATAGGAGTAATAATTAATTTTGATGAATGAGGAAAATGGAAAATGATATGGTTTATGAATTATGAGTCTTATTCCGCCCAATTTTGGATGTTGTGGGCCCCTTCTCGTAAAACGTGACGTGTGAAACACTATTCTCGTTTCTATACGGCTATACCTCATTACCAACCATTGTTTTTGATTCCATTTCTCAAATCTATAAACCAATCACCAATTTTATAAATAAATAAATAAATTCGAAATCAAGAGACATTTTCCTAAGTAATATGAAGAACGAGGCATGAAGCACATTCGTCAACAAGTCATACCAAAATTTCCGAAATGGTCATCATCATAGTTATTATCGAGATGTACGTGTTCCTCACGCGCTTGATGCCATTTATGTTAATTATTTTTGTCATTTCAAAATTCAAGCAATAAAAACTATCATATATTATTAACATGGAAGTAAAATAAAAATAATACTAGTACTAGTATTATATGCCAACAAATTAAATTAAATATTCCCTAGTACTATTTCAACAAGTTTTAGATCCATCCACATTTTATGTCCCAACTTGAATCCCAAGAGTTGTATGATAAGATCATAAATTAAGATAAATAAATTTAACAATAAAAAATAATCATTTCCGTCATTTTGGTTAAAAATCGTGCAATCTTTTGGTTATCTTTTAACTTCTTCAATTCATAGTGTTAATAATTCAAATCTCGTATACAATGTAGTTACTTTAAATAAGATCTTCCAAATCAGGAATAATTAAGTTTGAATTTTTAAGGAAATAAGTAAATAGATTTTCAAAAAAAATGTAATTGAAATTTCAATTTATGTAATTTGGCAGTATAATATTATTGAGTCAACTATGATAAATGGGCAGCCGTTAGTTTTCTTGAATTAGATGTTAAATATCTGATATAAACAAGGTTTTTTTACCAATATTTATTTTATTTTAAAATGTGAAAGCAGAGAAATTTATGCAGTAATGTTTTTATATAGAAGCACATGGTGCAGGTAGGTTTGTCCTGGACCAAACCTGCACAACTTTTTATCTTTTTGGCCACACAAATCTACTTTGAATTCAGCAGCCAATTATTGTGTTCTAATTAACTAACACATAGTTTTAATCTTTTCTACTTATTTTTTTCAACATTAAAAAAATAAAGTGGGACATTGACTTCAATTACAAGATATAAAATTAGAGTGATGATCATTGATCACTTATATTCCTTTCTTCAGCACATGCCAAAGCCTTGGCTTGATTCATCAAAAAGTTGCGTAAATAATGATTGATTCAATAATTTTGGATAATACAAGTAGGATATTTGTGATCCGTCCCACAAATCTGATTTCATGAAATCAGTTAATTCATAATTCATATAATAAAAATGAAATTAAGTTGTGTGGAGTGGAGCCAGCTCCATTTGAAATAATTATATTTGAGACAATTTCATATAATTATATTATAGGATAATATATAGCTTAGTGATATCCTTTATATTTTACAATGTTCATCATGAATGTACTATATATAATAAGATTATTATTATTATCTATATATACATATACAGATATAGTAATGTCCACTATTTTTGACTTAGAAAAAATTATATATCCTACATTATATATATATATATATATATATATATATATATATATATATATATATATTACACCACGAACTGGCCATATTTTGATTTCTTGACCCTTTGTTTGGACTATTGGGTGTCACCACTATCTATTATCTAAGGTTGAAGTCAAATACTAACAACTTTTGAAATAAAGTAATCAACCACCCCATCTGTCAATCACATCAAATTGGTAAATAATTTTCTCCTTTTCTTTTTTCAGTAATCCAATTCATCTAAAACATTAGATTACTCCATCCACCATAATATACATACATAATATATATATATATATATATACACACACGATTCATTTCCCCGAATATCTGGAATATATATTCCGATTTATATATAAAAACATTTCGAATTAGATAAGAGTAACACTTTTATGCACCAATTGCATAGAAGAAGTGAATTCGTGCAATCCATACCTTTATGTTATAAATGTAACACCTTTATGCATGTTCATTTTAAAAGGTACATATATTTGTACATAAATGTACTACATTTATAACAGAAATGTTTGGATTGCACGAATTTCACTTCTGTGCAACTGGTGCACAGAAGTTTTTGTGATTAGATAATATATCAAAAAATACAATACTGGTTACATATGAATATAAATACACAATAAGAAACCAACTTAAACTGATCGTCGTTTTTAATGATTTCTTTTATTACTTTGAAAAATCCAACCAATTACCAATAGGGTTCGGTTATCCGCACTCCAAAATTTTCTAAACACACCCCATTTTTTTATGTTTGATTTAAAAAATTTAAAAATAACAAAATTCCAATTTTACCCATATAAATTTAAAAAAAACAAAAAAAAAATAAAAAATCTGTTCATCTTCCTGTCTTTTTTTTTTTCTCTCTTTCCTCAAACCTTGAATTTGTAAGAGGATAATGTATTAAAAACCATTCTATGAGTTAACAAACTATATAATGTGAAATTGTGTAAAAAGAACGAAAAAAAAAAAAACAAATCTGGGACCCGTTCGACCCTGGTTCATCGCATCTCTTTGTGTTCGACGAACCAGGGTCGAACGAGTCCCAAATTTATTGTTTTTTTTTTCATTTTTTTTTACACGATTTCACACGATTATTGTATAATTTATTAACTCATAAAATGATTTTTCATACATTATCCCTTTACAAATTCAAGGTTTGAGGAAAGAGAGAAAAAAAAAACTTAGAGAAGAGAGAAGAAAGTAGACGGGATGGGCAGGGAAAGAAATTTTGAAATTTTTTTAGTTTTTTTAAATTTATAAGGGTAAAATTGTAATTTTACTATTTTTGAATTTTTTAAATCAATTTTTTTTTAAAAATGGGGTGTGTTTAGAGATTTTTTGGGTGCGGATAGCTGAACCCTTACCAATATATATTTCGAGAAAGATGGAGTGATTATATCACACCCAGCAAGTGATACTTTATTTTGAAATTGGATTTCATGAAAATACATAAATTTCACATAATGGTAACATGGGTTGTTAGCTATCAGCCTATTACTCCCCTCTTATGGAATGCTAAATATTTATTTGTTGGATTAAAGATGTGAATTGATCATTAATTAGGGTTTTTTTAGGGGCAGAAATGAATGGGGCTATCAATCCAATTCATGTGATTTGTTTGAAAATACCTCTTTTATTGGTGGTCCTGCAATTATTTTTTTCTTCAATAGGTTGAGGGTGTGTTTGGATGCCTATTTATACCTATATATTGATATTGCATATATATTTAGATGAGTGCTCGAAATAATGCTTGCAATCGAATGTAGTTAAAGCAATATATATTTTTCTTTTTAAAGAAAAGGCCAGGTGTTCTCAAAATTTTTAAAAATAAAATGGGTTCTAAGTATATGGTATATTAAATTTCAAATGCAATCTGAAATTATCTTGAATTAGATGAATTTTACTATCATAAATGCGTGAATATATTGTGTATGATGAGTTTTTATGTCCATAGTTTTTAATTTCATCTGATGCAGATGATATATATGTTTGGATAAATGCACTTTTCAGAATTAGTCAATAAAGCTTTAGAATTGTATATGAGTTTAACTAAGGTTTTTTTTTTCTTTTCTTTTTTTAGGTTGTATTTGAATTGAATGATTTTATTGATTATATAATTCAAAGAAGAATTTCCCTATTAAGAAAACTTTAAACCAACTAAATTTACCCCAAAAGTAGTTTGAATTAAGGAAAAGGTAAGTTTCAAAGTGATTTCATAAGGAATTAATTTGAACACACTCAATTCTCAGTACATTTATTAATGTTTTGAATTTTATTTTCATTCTTTAAATGCTTCATTCCTAATGCAGCTAAAGAACGTTTCAATGAATTGCTGTTACCAACAATTGAAATACATTTCGGTGATAACTATAATTGAAAATGAAGCATTAAAATGTTAAAAAAAAAAAAAAATCTTTTCCCAGATATACTCTGATTTGACCCACACACACATAAATTAATTTTGAAGACAACAATTTTTTTATGCCTTCACTTTATTGGTTCAGAGGTAGCTTAAAATTTAACTCAATAATTTTGTCCTATTGAAATAGATGAATGAGAGTATTAAACAATCCTAAGCAATTATCCAGAGAAAATTAACCCCTATTAATGAGCAATTATAGTTGTGATAACACCAATATTATGTTTGGTTTGATGTTGATGGAACATGGTTATTTAAATAAATTTAAATTAAAGCACTATAATATCATTAAATATTTTTGTTGTTTTGTTTCAGTTTTTGTATGCGTGATAATTATGAGGGCAGCACTACTAAAGTTATTAGACTGTTTTATTTATTAATTTAATTAATTTCATCAGATTTGTAAATCTTATACAATTCACAATATATAGTATGAATTTGTAAATATACTTTTGATTTATAAATATAATAATGAATCTTCATTTCACATATTTATATTTATAAAATCATCTCATATAACTTTTTGTATATTACTCAAATAAGTATATATGATAAATGAATATTGACCTTTTTCATCATAATATAATAATAATAATAATAATAATAATAATAATAATAATAATAATAATAATAATAACAACAATTGTTGTTGTTTAATTTCTAAAGTATTACAACATAGTCAAACAAAATCCCATGTCCAATTCTGAAAATTATTAATATTTTTAAAAGTAAGTTAAAATAAAAGAAAAATCCAAATAAGACATTACTTTAATATCAAGATTTCGAACTATATGCGAAACTTAATTAAGGGCTGAATTCTAATTTCTCTTGGTCTTATTATTTATTATATATCAAACTTTTGTATACAATAATATATGATAATTATATATGTATGCAGACTGATTTATAAAATGAAATTTATTTTAATTTATCTATTGTTCTATATAAGTTTCCAAAGAGGAATCAATCTTTTTTCTTTCAATCTTACCTTTTATATTAGCTCTTCATTCATTTAGAAACTCCATCTTTTAGTACTAAAAAGTAATTATAACGATCATTGTATACACATAATCAAACAATTAAATTATTTTTAATCAGTCTAGTAAGATATTAATAATACTCCTCTATTTAAAAGAATTCAAAAAATGTATTTATAAAGGAAATTAAATAAACTCCAATGAGAATCCAACTATAATAATCATAAAAAAATCAAAAAGGAAATAAAGTAAGTCAAAAAAAGTAAAAGAAAATAAAAATCCAAGTATAAGAAATTAGCATCATAGTAATTCGAAAGGTCCAAAAAAACCATCCGTATTCTTGCCATAATAAATTCTCATCAATTTTATTACAGAATCACGAGGGAGCGTCGGCGCGTGTTCCCCACTCACCCTCTCCACCCTCGACATATACATACACACACCAGTCTGTCTCTCTCTGTATAAAAACAATATACACTGTCTCTTTAATCCTTATACAAACAAATAAACATCAATTCTCTCTCTTTCTATCTCCATCTATCAATCAATACACACACACACACACATATAGGGGTTTTCTGATTTCAATTTGTGTTGAAGTTGGTGCAAAGATGGCGACATGGGGAGGCGTAACTCACTACCTTTCCTCCAAAACAAAGAGAACAAATCTCTACTACATGGCTATAACCACCATCCTCTGCTCCATCTTCTACTTCATCGGAATCTGGCAGCACGGCGGCGCCGCCTCGTCCTCCACCACCCTCCTCCCCTCCCTCGCATGCACCGAAACCAATCCATCAATAAAAAACACAATCCCCAATCCGACAACCCTCTCTCTCAACACCACCGCCGCAATCTCACTCGATTTCACCGCCCACCACGCGGCCGAGCTCCTCGTCCCACTCTCTCCGGCGGCGCGTGCGGTCCAATTCCCCCCCTGCGGACCGGAATTCTCCGAGTACACGCCGTGCCAGGACACGCAGAGATCGCTGAAGTTTGACCGGCAGATGCTCGCCTACAGGGAGAGGCACTGCCCGTCGAAGGAGGAGCTGTTAAAGTGCAGAATTCCGGCGCCGCATGGCTATACGACGCCGTTTCGGTGGCCAGAGAGTAGGGATGTGGTGTGGTACGCAAACGTGCCGCACAAGCATCTGACGGTGGAGAAGGCCGGCCAGAACTGGGTCCGGTTCGAGAATGACCGGTTCAAATTTCCGGGCGGGGGGACGATGTTTCCACGTGGCGCCGATGCCTACATTGATGACATCGGAAAGTTAATCAACCTCGGAGATGGCTCTATCAGGGCCGCCATTGATACTGGTTGTGGGGTAAGTACGTGTACAACTCTTCAATTTTCTAAATTTGTTTATTATTTCTCTTTTATTTTTTTTAGATATTTTTATTTTTTTTTGGTATTGTCTTGTTTTCTTGTGTTAAATGATTCTTTCCTTGAAATTTAAATGGTCTAACAAATTTCTTATTAAGTCAAGTGGTGATAAGAACAAAGATAATGATGGATGAGGACAATGTGGTAAAATTCCCTTTTTTATTTTTTATATCCCTCGTAATTGTATTTTTGTATGAATATCAGATTTTAAATTTGCAATTGTAAAATTAAAAAAAATCTCTAATTACTTGATGATTTGAATAATTCGAATTTGGTAATCCGAATTTAAAGCTTTTTACCTGAATATTTGAATGAGGAAGTTAAAACTGGAAAAGTAATTTGAAAGAATTTATTGTATAATTGAAGCTATCAAATGTCATAATTTGCAATTAATATTTTATTGTCAGATTGAAATCTGGTAAAAAAAAGTTGAAATTACTGTTGAACTTAAGTACAAGTATGACTCTTCTGTAATTGAATCAGCCATGATCCATAATCATAAATTAGATATTAATTTGTGAAATTAAGTTTCGTTTTACAAAATGGTTTCATCTAGGTTGTTTTTTTCATTAAGTACGTAGTTAATCATTTTTTTCGTTTTTAACGACGAATGTTTGTTTATGAAAGAAACAGTGGATGTAATTTGAAAATTGGTCCTGTTTGGAATTGGTCGTTACGTTGGCTATGTCATGTGTAGGCTAGTTAGTGTTAATAAATTATTCTTTAATTATTATCAATACAGCTTTTGACTTTAATAAAAATATTGTTTTCAATAGTCTTACAATTTTGTAGCCTGATCTAGAAATTAATGAGTTATAGATTCAAAAACCTTCTTTGTATAACTATGGAATAGAACTAATTAATTTTATTTTTATTTTTTTGCCTTCATTATCTTCAATTACACTCCAAGAATATGATTTTATTCAAACCTAACTATGCAAGCAATAAACAAAGAATTTGGAAAAGGAATTAGAATTTCCCACTTTCAGAAGAACTGTACTCAACTTAGCAACAATTCTTGTAATAGAAAGTGTTCAACTCTCTCCATATCTTCAAGATATTCTCGGAGAAAACAATGTAAGTTGGGTAATAAAGAATGGTGAACAAAATATTTTCTTGGTTGAATTATTTGATTTTTGGTTGAAATTATTGCTTTGCAATAAAGCTCTTCAATATTTTTTTCCCTAACATTATGGCCCATACCTTTATATTTCTAGGCATCTTGAGTGGTTTTTTGGCAATAAACTTGCTGTATTTGTTGTGTTCATAGCTTCTTTTTTAACTGAATCGTGTTTGGTCAGAAACTACCTTATCTGGAAATGTGTTGTCTGTTTTTTAACATTAATTCTACATAATGGACTCTTACTAGTAAAGATAGCAATTTGAGAACAACTTGAATTACCCCACCTTGATTAGTCCATTTCTTGAAAAGAAGGTTTCAACTTATCTGATTTATCCTGTCACATTATTGAATTTGATTGTGGTTATAGTGTTATAGACATTGTGTTTTGATCACATTTTCTTGCAGGTTGCTAGTTGGGGAGCTTATTTACTCTCTCGGGACATCCTACCGATGTCATTCGCCCCGAAGGACACGCACGAAGCTCAAGTCCAATTCGCCCTTGAACGAGGAGTCCCTGCCCAGATCGGAATCATGGCCACCGATAGGCTGCCTTATCCGTCGAGGGCATTTGACATTGCACATTGTTCTCGTTGCCTGATTCCTTGGGGCCAGTATGGTAATAATAAACGAGACATTGCTCTTGTTCTTGTTCTTTCTTACGCTATATATTAGTCGCGTTTTAACATGTGTTGTTGGGGCAGACGGGCTGTACTTGACCGAGGTTGACCGGATTTTACGCCCCGGAGGATACTGGATCCTCTCGGGGCCACCTGTCAACTGGGAGAACCACTGGAAAGGGTGGAACAGAACACGGGACGATCTGAACGAAGAGCAGAATGGAATCGAGAGCGTTGCTCGAAGCCTTTGTTGGAAGAAATTGGTCCAGAAAAATGACCTTGCTATTTGGCAGAAGGCTACTAATCACTTGCATTGTAAATTGAACAGAAAAGTTTTCAGAAAGCCCCCTTTTTGCCAGGGCCAAGATCCTGATCGAGCATGGTAATTACTAATTAATTTGATCATATCAAGAATTGATGTCCAAATTTGTTTTCTTGATTTTACTACAATTTTCTTTCTAGGTATACTAAGATGGAAGCCTGTCTTACTCCTCTGCCTGAGGTATCCGATGTCAAGGAAGTATCGGGCGGCCAATTAGCCAACTGGCCGGAGAGATTGACAGCGGTCCCACCACGGATCCTCAGTGGAAGCATCAATGGAATCACAGCCGAAAGCTTTGAAAAAGACACAGAGCTTTGGAGGAAAAGAGTGGCACACTATAAGGCCGTAGACCAGCAGCTAGCTGAACAGGGCAGATACCGAAACTTGCTTGATATGAATGCAGGATTGGGAGGCTTTGCAGCTGCACTAGTCGAGGACCCCGTGTGGGTCATGAACGTTGTCCCAGTCGAGGCTCAGGTCAACACTCTCGGAGCCATCTACGAACGTGGACTAATCGGAACTTATCATAATTGGTAATCACAGTCCCTTCAACGTATAGTTCTTCAAGATAGATCGTTATAACAAACTCAAAACAACGTATAAACAAACGTGCAGGTGTGAGGCCATGTCTACGTATCCAAGAACGTACGACTTCATTCATGCCGACTCTATATTCACTCTCTACAAAGACAGGTAACATTCTAGTAACTCATCGAAAGATTAGGACAAGACAATGTTGTTAATACATTCATCCATGTTTTTCAGATGTGGAATCGAGGATATTCTGCTAGAGATGGACAGGGTTTTGAGGCCACAAGGTAGTGTGATCATAAGAGATGATGTGGATGTAATGGTGGATGTGAAGAGCATAGTAGATGGGCTTCAATGGGATAGCAGAATGACTGATCATGAAGGTGGGCCCCATGTAAGAGAGAAGCTTCTTATTGCAACTAAGCAGTATTGGACATCCCCTGCACCATCTGATCAAGATCAACATGCTACAACTTCATAGTATTTTTTTGTTACTTTTAATGTCAATAATTCTTTTTGATATTCATTTTTGTTACCTATTGACAATATTTAAATATATATATAGATATATATATATATATATATATATATATATATTCTGTGTCTTTATACTGTGAAAGAGAAGGGAAAGTTTACTAATTATAACCAATGTTAGTGGTTTTTTTGGGCTTGGATTTTAATTTTGTATTGTTCGAATTCCCATGCATTCTTTTTTTTTTTTTAATTGATAAGGCTTAAGGGGATATAATAAAATATAATGTAATAAAGGGTATTTTATATTTGATTGTTAACTTAGATGAGTAATTTCTTTAAATAGATTTAGACTTTAAATATGATTTTCGTAATAATCAAGTAATTTTAAAATTTTCAATTGTATGCCGATTTAAAATATACAAAAATTAATTGCCATACATATTTTGTGATTTTATTTTATGGCCAATTTGGGCCTTAAATGAGAAATCGGAATATACTGAAAAATAAGGGTTGGGCTAAACTTAAATGAGTTCGTATGCGTTGGATTTCAGTTAAGAAAAGTCCAGTATTGTCTTTGTGGGCTTCAAGCTGAGATCAAATATTTAGGTCTATTATGTTAGGGAGATTCTATTATTCACAATCATCAATATTTCTCTTCACAATCACAATTTATTTAATTAATTTATTTTATTCTTAAAATTTTTATTTTTTACACAACTATCATATCTTCACCATCTTCTCATCATCTCAACCGTCTACCTTCTTTTTCTCCAAACCAAAACACCATTCATTTCGGTCTTCATTTTTCAATAAACTACACAATATTTAGATTTAAATATATAATTTTTTTTATCAATATCCATACATTTTTATTTAAAAATTATTTTTAGATTTAAAATTTTTCCAAAATATCATATCCCTCTACAACCACAACACTCTCTTTTTCTACATTTGGTACTTTGATTAATTTGTATTGTATCAATATAAAAATTTTTAAGTATTATCCTATGTTCCTGAATATGGAAATAATTTTCTTGATTTTTTTAACGAGGTATCTTATAATGTTAATTATTTTAGTGAAATATTTCGAGATATTAAAAAAATGTTGAGGAATGAAATGAATAAAGAGATACTTTTTAATAATAAAAAAAAAAGATTTTGGTGGCTGTAAAAAAGAAAAAAAAAAGTTCGATGTGTAAATAATTTTCTTAAATTTTTTAAGGAGATATCTTATAATGTTAATTATTTAAGTGAAATATTTTGAGATATTAATAAAATGTTGAGGAATTAAACGAGAGAAGATATAATTTTTAATATTTAAAAAAAATTAGATTTGGATGGCTGTAAAAAGAAAAAAAAAAGATCAAGGTAGAAACAATTTTCTAGATTTTTTTAAAGAAATATCTTATAATATTAATCATTTAAGTTAAATATTTGAGACATTTAAAAAATGTTGAGGAATTATATGGTGTGAAGAGATGATTTTTTATACTTTTAAAAAATTAGATTTGGAAGGCTGTAAAAAAGAAAAAAAAAATTAACTTAAAAGGTCAAAATAGAAAATTTACATGTATAATGGTTGTGGATAGATATAATATGGTTGTGAACATAATTACCCATCATGTTATCATGGTGTAACCCAAAAATTACATTAACTTACGAACAATGTTTAATATTTTATCAGATAAATATTCCTATCAAATTTAGAATTTTGTTTCGTAGAAAAATGATGATGATGATATTTATAGTAATAATTTCTGAAGGTGGGGTTATACATTTATTTATATCATATTTATGATCATGTAATATGTCTATATATGGCTGTATTTTCAATTGACTCAAAATCTATTATTCGTAAATTTCTGATCAAATGAGATTTTTTTTTTTTTAATTTGGTTGATTTTGACAGGATCAACAATTCTTCTTAGTCAAAAGTTCAGACCAAATAAATCCAACATGTTGATTCGGAATGATCCAAACTTATTTGGAACATTTTACGGTCTAAATCATCACACATTCACAATTTAAAGATTCTTATTGCTTTTATGATGGATCAAGTTGAATCAAATGGATCTGATGACTATTCGGGCCAACATAACTATGAACAAATCATACTACCTTTTGGGTTAATACATTTAAGAGTCAGTTTCTTGTACATCAGTCTCTGCGCACCATACCATGCGCTACACATGCACTGTATTATCGTGCACGGTCGGACCGTGCCCCATAGCACAAGCAAAAACCACATATTTAGAGCTGAAAATGACATATTTAAAGCGGAAAATGACATACTTGTACACTGCTGTGGCGCACGGTCGGGGCACGACCGTGCGTGGTCCCGTCGCACTGTGCGTCGGCCACACACAAGTTTTTGCGTACATTTAATTTGATTGTACTATTTTTTGGGTTAATACATTTAATTTGACAAATTACGACGTGCACAATGGCATTTATTGAGAGACACTTGTAAAATAAATATAAATTATAAAGATATGTTTGCACCATAAAACATGTATATCATGTTAAAAAAGTATAACATGTTCTTCTTAAACAGGTTAAACTTTTAAAGAGAGTCTATGCAATTTTTCCATTGTTACTAAAACGGCATAGTAATAACTTTAAAATTATATTCATATACCTTTCTTTTATGCGTCATTTACTCATTGCATGAAAATCATTCTATCATTTGGAGCTCAATTTATGAAATAGTAAAACCAATTAGCAATGCTTATCAACTTTCCTTTATACTACTTTTGACCTATAAAGAGACACATTTTCTATTTTGCACAAATTAAGAAAACATATATAATTTACTTGGAAAAACAATTTTAACCTACAAACTTCCTATTATATCCTATTTATACACATTGATTATTAAATTGATTCATTAAAAATGATTACAAGTTTAAATCCAACACATTAATTAAGGGTATTTTAGACAATTTATGCCCTACTAATAAGGAAAATGACTATAATTTGATTATATATATATATATATATATATAAATGTTTAGAGGAAAATAAACATATATGTTTAAGCTTTAGATTTATTTATTTTTTAGAAAAGGGAATTTTTTTTCTTCTAAATTTATGTGATTATTTATATCTTTTATATATATAGAGGCCAGAACACTCCAGTCCAATCTCATTCAACCCCTCTCCGCTCTTAATCTGCATATACATACATATATATATATATATATATATATATATATATATCTATAGATAGATAGATAGATAGATAGATACGAAAATTTCGTATGTATGTAATAAATTGTATATGCTCGTGGTTTTTCTGTAAAAAGGTATTATTCTATTCGTGCTCTTGATTTATTGCTCATTTTTGTTGTGTGTTGGAGGGTGAGGGTTGTCATACTCTGTGTGTGTGTCTGCGTGTTTTGATTTATTGCTCATTTCTCCTGTCTAAGATTTTCATTCATGATGATGATGGTGGGATTTCTATCTTCCCTCGAAAATTCTTTGATTCATGATTGGGTTTATGTTTCCTGGTACTCTCTCTCTCTCTCTCTCTCTCTCTCGATTCATTAAATTCGAGTGTATTCTCGATTTCTTCTGTTCTATGTCTGCGTTTTTCTGTTTATAGTTTGAATTCTGATGTTGTGTGATTCGAATTAGCTTTATCCGACCTTCTTTGAGCAAAATATTGAAAATTGAAGGGGGAAATTGAACTTCTTACTGGATTTGCATATAAAATTATTTGTATGTTTCTTTTTCCTTATTTTTCATAGTGCATACTTCTATGGAATGTACGCTGTTTATGCTACAAATACCTAATTATCGTGAGAACTTCTCGAATTTGGCAAATTATTTTTATCTTTTAGGGTAATGTTAATACTTGCAGACTCCATTTCTCTTCCTGATATTGATTAGAGCTGTAATTTTTACAACCATTCATTCTTGCAGTCAGAGAATTTGATGAATTGCAATACATTGAAAGACATGGACCACCAGAAAACGGAGACTCGAATCAATTTTTTGCAATACCTTGAGGCGGATGTTTCCATTTATATTATGAGTTTCTTAGATGATCCGGCTGATCTAGTTCGTGCAAGTGCTGTCTCACGCTTATGGCGCCAATTTGGTGAGATTCATCTTTTGTTCTTTTCGGTTCTTAACATGTGCTGGCCTGGGTTCTTGCTATTTAAAACTAGAACGAGACATAGGGTTGTATTTTCCATTGTTACGGCCTGTTTTGTGTTTTCTATTACTGTTTTCTAATGCTTATTATGTGTTTATATCTTCTGTTATATGCAGTAAACATGTCTATGAAATAGCTCGTTATACCCAATGTGACCTTCATTTCTCTCCAACTTCGGTGATCATTTTATCAATATTAAATGTTGGTGGTATTTAATTGTCTTGGAGCACTCTAAGAGTAATTGTTCAAAGACCCATTAGGTTTTAAAGATTCCAACCAAAGGAAGTAATTGGAAAAACAGATCAAGGACGAATACTGATTATCCTTGAGGGGTAGCCACATACCAAATGTAAAATGGAACAAAGCTTCTAGGCATGTCTCACCCCTCTACACCTGCAGAAGGCAAATCAAGATTTAATCTTTCTCACCTTTAGTATTGACATGTTCATCTATTTGTTTTCCTATTAAAAACTTCTAATACAATGATTAACACCTTCCCCCACTCTTTGCAAGCGCTTACATGCTTCTTACCTTGATATTCCAGATCTTAATTGGCTGGAGAAGACAATTAACCAGAATACAGGAAAAAGTAGAGGATCCATACTAATCCTATAGCTTGCTTACAAGTTAGTAGCTCTTGATGAGGAATAATTTCAAATTTGGAAAAGCTCATTGATGACTGATCTCTATATTGCTCAAAATTAAGATTGTCAAATTGTGTAAAATGCTGTAAACTACACTGACAGGTTCGATGATTCTCAGTCTTCAAGATTTGCTCTTATTAATTGATCATTATACAGTTTTTAAGCCTAGCCAACTCCTGAAAATAAATAATTAGTAGTGACGCTACAATTCACACTACCTAAGAACCTTGTTACGTGGTATCTACGTGTCCGAAAAAAGGTTAGATAACAAGGTTCATTTGTTGCACCAGTAGCATGGTGAGGTTCCTTATCATAATTTAGAAGCTTCCTGTCTGTTATTCCAAAGTAATTATGTATCTTTTATCGTGAATTGCAATGTCCTTTAATTTTTTGCCCACGTTAAATGGTAAAACATTCAAGGTATTGGGATTATTATGATTCTTTATCATTCTGTGAGTTTCAATAATTTTCTATGATCAGCTAATTTGTTTGGGATGGGATTTGATATTATATTTGAAAGAAGAAAGAAAAAAGCGCTGTGATTAAATAATACTTTTATGGCTAGGCTTATGATGTAATTTCCTTTTTCAGTGATTACAAATGGGCTTGCAAAACAGTTGTGCTTAAAAACATTCCCACAGCTCTCCAGTATTGCTTGCGTGGTTAATGGAAGTGAAGGGACGATGAGCTCAATTGAGGTCGAAACTAACAATAACGAGGAATGGGAGATTCTTGGGAGAGATCATAAGGTTTATGCATCTCTACTTCAAGCAATCACAAAATCAAAGGTTTCTCCGAAGGATTGCATAGCAAATGCAGTTAGCGCATCCAGCACTGACAACTATCCTGATGAAAGTATTGTTAACACTTTGAATCCAAGGGACAGATTTATAAGGAGAGCATCATATTGGTCGAGTAAAGGACAAAGTAATCCTGAAGTGCCTGAGATGTTAATATACAAACTAAGGGCTGGAATTTGGGTTATTACTGAAATTGATATTCAACCATTTGAAGGTGATTGCTCAACCTAACTTTTTCTTCTTTTCCGTTCTCTTGATACTTCCCATGTTGAGTTTTGCGCTTACTCGTAGTTTCTGACAACATTCTCGGATATGTTGCCTATGTAGCTTTTTTTCAGCAGGGAAAACCTATATACTCTGCGAACTTCGTAAGATTCAGAATGGGCCATCCGAAATCCCCCAAAGAGATTGGAAGTGACCTCCAACATTTGCCATTGCAGAAATCTGCTGATGACAAGTTTGTGTGGACTTACACTTCACCAAAGTTTCCCATGGTGCAGGTCATATTTTCTTGTGACTGAAACTTTACATCATCCCAATCTTGTTTTTATTTTCTCTTCTTTCTTAGAGGACAAGTGTGACTATTTCCTGGGAGGAAGTTTTTGAATAGTGTATGAACCACTGTAGTTAAATTTGAAGATGGCTCTCAATTGAACTAACTGGACAAAGAATGTAGATATAAATGCTCCCGGTAGGAAATGAAATTTGTTTGCGTTTCTTTTTTTCTTTCCTTGTATGCGACTGGGTGGGGCCATTGACATGACATCGTTTCTCTTTTAGAAGTTCCTATAACCCAGGCTCTAGATTATCGATTGGATGAGCCTTCAATTTTGAGATCCTGAGTGCTACTAGAGATCTCTATTACTAATTATTTTTTGCTTTTCTTTTGAGAAATGGATAATTGTACTGGAATGCTCATGTTCACTATTGGTGTTCCTTGAACAGGAGAATCAGTTGCAGCCATTCAAGCTACCAGAACCTGTCCTGTGTGTTGGTGGATATTTGCAGATTGAGTTGTTGGGTAGGGTTCAGAGACAGGAAATCGATGGATTATTCTATATATGGTCAGTCATCTGTTCTCACTGTCGTTTTATGATCATGCTATTCTGTTGATTGCTAAAGAGATTATTTTTAGGAGAGCGAAGTTTGTTAGCATTTCCACCATATCTTTTCATTAAAATAGGAAATATGTCCTTGTTTTGATGGCACCTGGAAGAGTAACTGAGACTATGAAATATGATCCCCTTATCTGAGTTCAAACTAACAAAGAAATAAAGCTATATCTCACTATTAACGTATACAAGACAATATGAGATCAACACATCACATGTTTGTGCTATATTTGTATCTCACTCTCATCACTGCATGTTTCAGTGTGTGTTATGTTCGAGTTCTTGGACGCCCTCTTTTTCCTGCATTTGACATGGAGATGTACGAGCCAAATGGAAAATTCTCGCTAAAGTACTACCCCGAGAACCTCAACCACGTTCTGCAAAACTCATCCAACAACGAAGTTCCTCATCTGCGCAACTTAGAAGAGGAGATGTTGTGGGAACGAATAGGTTTGTTGGAGGATTTGTTGCGTGGGATACAACAAGGCCCTAATAACCCTTTCGTTTGGGATGGAGACGATGATGATGGAATCAACGGTGGCCTTGTTCTTTAACTCCACCAATAAATTGCTCGTTCCAACCATGTAAACTCCCATATCCCAAACATGAATGAATTCTCCATCAAAGGTAAACTAGATGTTGCGAAGGAGAGCATGCATATTGGCTCTTCTAAAAGCCATATTTCTTGATCATGTCCTCTCCTGAATTTATAGTGATGGTTTAGTAAAACTTGTGTTTGTTGTAACGGCTTTTTGCATGTTGCTGTAAACGAGTGTTTTATGGGACCCCAATATTATGAAATTATTTTAGGGTTATTTAGTTTTACAAGTTCTTTGACTTAAGAATAACATCTTGTTTTATATAAACTTTATTTTATAATCTTTTAAATTATCCAGACACAAGATTGTTTGTATACTGAATTGATATGAGATCCCCAGTCATATTGTTTTTTGTCCATGTTGTATATTTGAAAGAGGTTGACTTCTCATTTCTTTCATTTTTTCTCGACTCACAGACATAAAATATAGGATTACTGCAAGACTTCATCAGGACAAGAATAGATTCACTAAACTGGAATTACTAACTAATATCAATATAATACAATAAAAACTATATTAATCTTTTTGCCAAAATAAATCACGTGATCACCTTTGCCATCCCAAATAACTCCTCTCACTGCATATAAATTGAACAACTTCAAATGTCCACGTAAATATTTCAACATCATTTTTATGTAATTTGTTGAAAACATACAAACTAATTAATGTGTAAACGTAAATAGGCTTGAAATTTAATATCCACAAAGCAAATCATGTTGATAAATATATGGCTAATTGATTAATAAATAATTTAAATATATAGGTTAACGTAGATGGGTAGGGGTGGAAATTGGAACGGAATATCCGATATCCGCCGAATCCGATCCGAAATTTTCCGATTTTGGAACGAATTTTTTTAATCCGAAATCCGAAATTCCGACATCCGATTTTTCCGAAAATTTTCGGATGGAAATCGGAAATAGTTTTAAAAGTTTTGGAAATTCCGAAATCCGATCCGAAATATTTCCGAAATGCTATTTTCGGAAATTTCGATTTCCGATCCGATCCGAAATTCCGATCCGATTTCCGATCCGAATTTCCGATTTCCGATTTCCGAAATTATAAAATGTAGAGTGAGTAGAGACATTTGAGAATCGAACACGAGACCTCTCACACTCAAAGCACGAAACTTACCATCAAACCAATAGTAATTGTTTTAAATAATTCAAACATTTTATACTATATAATATATTTTATATACATTTACTATATGTAAATATTAATATACATATTATAGTATACTTTATAATACTATATACTATATAATATATTTTATATACATTTACTATATGTAAATATAAATATACATAGTATAGTATACTTTATAATACTATATACTATATAATATATTTTATATACTTTATACTATATGTATATTGTATAGTTTATACTATAGTTTTATTTTATACTATATACTATAGTTATATTGTAGTTTTTTTTGTATTATTTTATAATATATACTATATACTATAGTTTATACTGTAATTTTTTAGTATTATTTTATAATATATACTATATACTATAGTTTATACTGTAGTTTTTAGTATTATTTTATAATATATACTATATATTATAGTTTATAGTATAGTTTTTTAATTATACTATATACTATATGCTATAGAATAATATTATATACTTTATGCTATATACTATATACTATATGTATATAGTACAGTTTATACTATAGTTTTATTTTATACTATATACTATAGTTTATACTGTAGTTTTTTAATTATACTATATTATATACTGCATAATATATACTACATACTACATACTACATACTATATACTACATACTATATACTATATACTTTATACTATATGCTATAGAAGAATACTATATACTATATACCATATATTATATACTATATACTATATATTATATGCTATATAAGAATACAATATATTATATAAAATAAAAAGTGAATATCTAATTTTAAAGGTAAATATATCTTAAATTTCATTAAAAATGATAACATTATATATAATAGGAATAATGACAAAGAAAATTATACAAATTATAAAACAAGTATTTTAAATATTGAAGGATTTCAAACAAAGCATTATCATAAATAATAATATAGATTTAAATATTCATTTGTTTTGAGCTTCCTAAAAGAAAAATAACTTAATAAATATGAATTAATAAGTATAATTACTTACAAAATGATAAAATGTAGAGTTAGTAGAGGCATTTGAGAATCGAATACTATAATACTATATACTATATAATATATTTTATATACTTTATACTGTGTGTAAAT
This sequence comes from Scutellaria galericulata, assembly GCA_946896805.1. Taxonomy (NCBI): domain Eukaryota; kingdom Viridiplantae; phylum Streptophyta; class Magnoliopsida; order Lamiales; family Lamiaceae; genus Scutellaria; species Scutellaria galericulata. Next base: position 13,438,227 of record OX335798.1, on the reverse strand, counting down.
ATAAACATACATATTATAATATACTTTATAATACTATATACTATATAATATATTTTATATACTTTATACTATATGATAGTATATAAATATATTATATACTATATGTATATAGTATAGTTTATACTATAGTTTTATTTTATAATATATACTATATACTATAGTTTATATTGTAGTATCTGTAGTTGTTTAATATTATTTTATAATATATACTATATATTATAGTTTATACTTTAGTTTTTTAATTATATTATATTATATACTACATACTATATACTATATGCTATAGAAGAATACTATATACTATATATTATATACTTTATGCTATATATACTATATACTATATGTATATAGTACATTTTATACTATAGTTTTATTTTATACTATATACTGTAGTTTATACTGTAGTTTTAGAATTATACTATATTATATACTGCATACTATATACTACATACTATATACTATATGCTATAATAGAATACTTTATACTATATACCATATATTATATACTATATACTATATATTATATACTATATTATATGCTATATAAGAACACTATATACTATATATTATATAAAATAAAGTGAATATCTAATTTCAAAGGTAAATATATCATAAATTTCATTAAAAATGATAACATTTTATATAATAGGAATAATGACAAAGAAAATTATACAAATTATAAAACAAGTATTTTAAATATCGAAGGATTTCGAACAAAGCATTATCATAAATCATAATATAGATTCAAATATTCATTTGATTTGAGCTTCCTAAAAGAAAAATAACTTAATAAATATGAATTAATAAGTATAATTACTTACAAAATGATAATAGTTTATAATATAGTTTTATAGTTTTATTTTATATTATATATTATATACTATTCATATAAATTTTTTAATTTTATTTTATACTATATACTATATACTATTCATATAAATTTTATAGTTTTATTTTATACTATATACTATAGTATATATTAAATATAAAATATGACTCAAAAACTAAAAGTGAAAAAAGTAAAAAAATTTAATATAGTATTTATATACTATTTATAATTTTATTTTATAACTATAACTATAATTTTATTTTATAACTATTTATTTTATAATTTTATTTTATAACTATTTATATAGCACATCAGCAGAATAATTAATCTCCCATGTCTTTGGTAGATATTATATTGATGTTAAATGCTTAGAATATCAGATTCGAGGTCGTATTATTTCTTAGGATATTAGAAAAGGCTATATATAGCTAAAAGACCAACTAATTAATTCTGAAAATTTCTGAATTTCTGAATTTTTTAATTTCCGAAATTTCTGAAAAAAATTCCGAAAAATTCCGAAAAAAATTCCAAAAAATTCCGAAAAATTTCCGAAAATTCCGAAATTTCCGAAAATTCCGAAAATTCCGAAACCGGATGGGATTTCACATTTCCGAAAATTTTTGGATGGAAATTGGAATTGGTTTTTCATTTCCGAAATTTTTTGGAATTTTTCCGAAACACCCTATTTCCGATTCGATCCGTCCGATTTCCACCCCTATAGATGGGTCTCTTTCCTACAATGGTTGCCAGATCAGATTCGAATTCTTATAAAAAAAAAACTATTTTTATATATAAGTGTGTGTTGTCTTTATCACTGTATGTATAGGCTCTGCAGTTCGCAGCTGCCGAGTCGAGCTTTTTTTTGCAGCAGAATCTCTACGGGTAACCTTCTTTCCGTACACTTTCTTAATTTAGAGTTTTCGGATGAGTTCTTACAGGTATGTTATATGCCCAAATTAATTGATATTCTTAGGGTTTTTGCAGGTTTTTTTTTTTTTTCAATTTCAATTTACTGAGTTGGGCGGCGTTTCACTCTGGAGGTGTATCCTCTTGCATGCATGATCGACCTTGCTCATTTGGGATTTAATTTTTAAATTCAATTGAATTGTGCCATTTTTTGAAAGAACTAATTGCGTAAAATTTTGTGACTTCGTGCTTCTCGCTTTTGTTGTAATTACTTTTTCTTAGAAAAAATTCTTCATTCTTTGTTTCCCTTTGCAGTATTTGCTGGGAATTAGGATTGAATGTATTTTCCCCTTTTTTCCTTCCAAAATTTTGCTGAGTTTTTTGTAAGTTACTGCTATGGTGCTGTTATGGTATATGAGATCAGAATCCTCTTGTACAAGTCTTGAGTTGTGCTTCTTTATCTAAACATGTTCTTTTTTTTTTTTTAATTTTAACTGTGCAATGATGCAATTAGAGTGTGAACTTCATTTAATTTTCTTTTGTCGGTTCAAATTACACTAATTTTAATGTTTTTTATTTGTTGTTGTTTTATGTGATAGGATACCTCGAATGGAGATGAGTACAAATTTTGTGGATTACTTTGAGATAGATTTGACCTCACAATTCCTGGCATTCTTGACTGATCCAGCTGATCTTCTTCATGCTGGTGCTGTTTCACGCTCTTGGCGCCATTTTGGTGAGAAATTTGTTGCCTTAAGCACTTGGCTTACGGAGTACCATAATTAATTGCGTAATGTCCTGCCCGGTTTAAGGGATTGGTTGTTGTTGTGTAGAAGGCTCTTGTTTTGGTAACTTATTATTGTATCACATGCTTGCCTTCTGTATTGTTCTTGTGTCGATCATTGCATCTATGCAGCCATATATTGGCCACTTTATTACCTACCTTGGCCCCTTCTTTGGTTTCCAATTGGGATATAGTTTCTCGAGTTTCTGGGATTTATTTGTATCCACTCTCTCTCTCTCTCTCTCTCAGAAATCAACTTGTATAATTACTCTTATCCGGAGTACATGATTTATGTATAATACCATATAAATTCATTCACTGGTTGCCTTAGTGAGGTTTTGGTTTGTTCTTTAAATTTATCTGCGGTGGCATGACAGATGTCTTTCCAAAGATTATGAACATCTAAATTTAAGTGTATTAAGAGTGAACATCTTTGTCAAAGTTTATTCATCATGGTTTTAATAAATGAAATTTACTTGTTGGTCCCACAAACTGGCTGATTATACAGTTTATATCAAACATTGTGTTTTGCTAGATATGTTCACTGCTACTTGATTTGATTGGTGATATATAATGTACATTGTGATACTTTGAGATGGTAAATTTCTTATTCAAAATTTCTCTCCAATTATCCATATTAATCTGTACTGGAGCCATTTTGACATGTTGGCCTACCATTAGAAGCTTCCAGCCACCAGTTATCTTGAATGTGCCCATGAATGAACAACCCCATTGGTTTCATGTTGTTGAGATTATTCTTATATTATGGATATCTTTTTTTGTTTTTCTTGTTCAAAATCTGATTCAGGGCATCTTCATTTTCGTATATGGTGAAAAGAGATTATAAATATAGTGTTTGAGCGAATAAAAATATTGTTTCTTGCATGCAGTGATTGCAAATGGCCTTTGCAAAAAGCTATGGTTGAGAAAGTTTCCTCAAGTTGAAACACATAATGGCTATGTGGTTCAAGAAAGTGATGGAATAATTAGATTATCGGACATTGCATCTAGAAGTGCTGCCAATTGGGAGACTCTTGAGAAGGAACACAAAATCTATTCTTCTCTACTTCTGCCTCTATCAAAACCAATAGTCTGTCCCAGGGATTGCCTGTCATTTGCAGTTGGGGCTTCAAGCACCGATCACCATCTGGTGGAAAATGTCATTAATACTCTGATTGAAGTTGACAGATATCCAAATGGTTCCTCCTCATACTGGTCTAGTCAGGGACAGATTGAGCCTAATGTTCCTGAGTATGTAATGTACAAATTAACATCCGATATAAGCATTGTGAGTGAAATCGTTATACGACCTTTCAAAGGTGATACCTGCCAGCTTCTTTAATCATTCTGTTATTTACTTTGTGTTTCTGCAAAGCCGCGTGTTTGTACCAGTTAGGTCTCTAATTTATTCATTCTTTTCTGTTACCCTTAAGCATTTTGGGAGCCTGGAGAGCCTGTTTATTCACCAAAGTCGGTGCGCTTTCGATTTGGTCATCGAAAATCCGTAGCACTTGTCGAGTGGGATGTCAGTCCACTGGAACAGCATTATGTTGACAAGTATGTATGGACATATACTTCGCCGGAGTTTCCCATGACACAGGTAAAGTTCTTGAATGCATTTCATACTGATCTCCAAATCAGTCTTGTTATATCCTTTCGTTTACGATTTTTTTCTCTTTCCTTTACGTTGTTTACCCTCATCTGCTTCTGCAATATGTATTAAAGAATGCTTACGTTGGTTTTTGCACATGCTTTCTATTTATGTACTGCGTCCAAAAAAAAGTCATGTTTCCAAACATTCATACTTGAAAAGTCAAACATTCTTTGTAGGTGAAAATTTTATAATGCCCTTATTATATAAAACAAATTGTTTAGGATGATAGATAAGTGTGGTGTAAAGAATATTGATGGATTTAAATTGTTGGACGTCTATTAAGTTGAGTAAAAATAAAAAACTGTACGTTAAAGAAACATGACTCTTTTATTGGGATGGGTGGAGTATTTTGATATCTTTTTTTTCCCTTCCCCAAAAGTAATTCCTGCACATATTGATGCCAAAAGTAGTTGAGACTTGTATTATTTCTAACCTAAATCGCACTTTGCTTTTGTGTGCTACATTCTGATCAAAATTTTCAAGAGCATGTTGTAAAGTTATTCTCCTTGCCATTTCTCTGGCTTGCCATATCATTGAATATTTCTCGTTTGTGAGAAGGAATCATGCTTGCAACAATTCAAGCTACCAGAACCTGTTGTTTGCATTGGCGGTGTTGTTCAGATCGAGCTGTTGGGTAGGGCTCAGAGAAACGAAGAAGATAGCTTGTACTACATATGGTGAGTCCCATAACTTGCCATTTCCTATACTTGTCTTAAATATCTGTATCTTGGAGTATTTACCTTAACAAAATCAAACGCGCATTCTTGCTTTGTTGTTGTAGTTTGGGACATGTTAAAGTAATGGGGCACCGACTGGACCCAGCATACATTTTGGAGAGGCTTCAAACAGGAGAGATCCAGCTGAAATTCTATCCTCATTCTCTGAACCATGTTCTGCAAAGCTTTTGCCATGAAAATAATCATCTCATTATTGATGAACTATGCGACGAGGATGGCTGCGCCTATATTTGAGGGACCCAGCGCGTTGTAATCTTTTTGTAGTCTCATTCTCTATCTCTATACTTTCTGTGCTTTGTAAGATTGTTTTCTTAATGTTTGTAATGGTGAATTTCCGACTTTCAACTTAAAACCATCCTCGTAACCTTTTGGGACCTAACTTTTGGAGTTGCAATTTAAGATGATGTTTGTTGATATTAAGTTGAGATGCATGCATTTGCTGTTACTACAATTTTTTAATCAAATCTAAAGGAACTTAATGGGTATATGTTTTACTTAATAATTACTCAATGTGAAGTATCTGTCTATAACAATTATAACAGGGTTGATAAAAATATGATCTTAATCAAGTGTACATGTTGAAATTGATCTCTTTTATGTACCATAACAAGAAGGGTGCGGCTATCCGCATCCTAGAACTTACTAAATACACCTCATTTTTATACAAATGAAAAATATAAAAACACTAGAAATGAGGTGTATTTAGTAAGTTTTGGGGTGCAGATAGCCACACCCTAACAAGAAATGTAGACATTTAAATTTCATACCATTTAGTATATTAGTTTAAAATTCTATTTGGTATCAAAACTTCTTTTACATGAAAACTGATGCAATTATAGATGAGTCGAACTGTTGCAACCAAAATCAAGATTTTATTTGTACATCTATGTATAAATAACTGTTTCTAATACAACCGTAACAAGGACCTACATATGAAGCTTATTTTGGTATGATGTTTTGGAAAATAAATGAACAATGAAGAGAGGGGAGCGAGGTTGAATAAGGCATATTTCAACCACACCCAACTAGTCAACAAATTGCTCAAATTCCTATTACAGCTTCTTAAGCATATATTGTTGTTTTGTTACGGAGAGACTTGTTCACCAGATAAGCTCACTTCAGGTTGCCTTCGTCTTTGCTGGTGCTGGGAGCAACTGTAAGGCACAAATCAAAGCCTTCATTAGTGAATGTTGGGACAATCGTAAAACCATGTAATCTGTGGGATTGTGTCTGTGTAAAGTTATAAACTTTGTTTATAAATACTAAGGATCAAACTAACTTGCAGTAAGTAACAAAATCTGTATAAAGGCCTCAGAGTTCTCTCTCTCTATATATATATTTTTTAAGTACGGAGGAACATGTACAAAAACCTTCAAGAAGTCTTAATCCTCCCAGCCCATTAGATGGATACATGTACATATTCAAATCCATTTGCCACGAAGATTGTGGTTTACTTTTTCTCCCATTTCTATGATAATTTCATTCAAAAGGCTGATAAGCATGATGTAAAAACTAATATACCTGGTAGCAGGACATGAGAGAGCTGACAAATCCAAAGGCTCCTGTTACACGAGGAGTGATTTTGTTGGGTGCCAGTTGTAGCAAGCCAACTGCAACCCCTAGATCCAGGATAGCTTTAACAAGGGCTAGAGATCTCTCATTTGATTTTTGAAGCTTACTTCGGTATTGCTCATTCTGGTACAACAAAGTGACAAACAAGCAGCACAAGAATAGATTATCAACTAGAATTCAAGGTTGAAATTCCCAAATTATTTAGTACTAGAGAGAAGCAAACCTTATGCTTGTCAGTGTTCTTCAGTTCCTTCTCTAACTTTTTTAATGATCCTGAAAGCCTTCCAATTTCACCAATCTTAAGCAAGGAGGAGGAACACAAAGAAATGATCATAGCTTAATAACCTCACAAGAACAAGAACAAGTTGAAGCCGAAAAAATGGAAGGAGGGAGATGAGCAACATACCTCAACCAGCGTGGTACAGACTGAAGAACCCAACCAACAGAAAAGTGATATCCTTCCAATCAGTTCTGTACGTTCTTTGTTCTGTATCAGAAAACTTTCTGCTCACCACACAATTTCCTTTCCAAACTATGATTAGAAGTTTAAGGATATACCTTGTATATGCCTGTCCTACCCAGCCACACAATTTGATCCAGAAACAAGAAACTGGACAAGAGGGCATTTTTGGACTGCAGAAGAAACCAATTAAAAGACAACATACCAGCAAATGATTAGGCAAAAATAAACTAATTAACAAGTTATTGTGTACCTTCCCCAACAAAATTAGAGGAAGTGGGGTTCCTGGAGCATTTGGGCTAATGAGAGCATGGAGATCATTGATAAACTGTTACACAAACATATACAAAAATTTGGTCAATAGGGTAACCCCCAAGAAAATGTCACTGCATATACCCCATAAAACAAAATGAGCCCCATCACTCAATGAAATTATATAAAGCAGACCTTGAACAAACGAAAAACTTTTCGAGCCAAGCTAGTTGTTTTGTCAACATTTTGTGCTGTCCCAGGTTCTCCATTACTCAAGAATTTTGAACCATATTGGATTGCCCTGCATATCTTATCCCTGGCTTCAGCTTTGTTCAGATACAGAACAGCAAATGCGAGCTCAGCTCTGGCAACATCCAATGAACTCATGTTTTTGTCTAAATGAACCTGAAAAGTTAAGAATTGACTCTTTTAAGCAAGTTATCTAAAGCTAGCAAGTCATTGCAGTGTATTTACTGTACGTGTAGAGCTTATATAGCGTATCCTTCTACTTTACATTTGAACTGAATACTCACACAGAAATTACAAAAACTGCATAAGCAATCAGAAACTCACACAAACACAGTCACAAGCTCCCCTCATTCATATTACTTTGACTTTTGACTGTCATCGTTTAGTTTCACATACACCTATTAACTCCTGCTCATCAGTTTATTCATTTCTTCATGGAAATAGTCTTGTAGCTGACAACCCTAACATTTAAGACATGTAGGATTGAAGGATTAAAGAATAGCTTTGAAATCCATAATAACAATTGCATTAGTGGTTGTTTGGATTGATATAGATTTGAAATCCATCACTCATTTTGAACCAAGTTTTGAGTGAATTCGAATTTTATTCATTCAAATACTGTACTTATAATCCCTCAATCCAAACACGACGTTAATTTTTTCTTAATGATGCAACAATCTTTATAATAGAGCTTTTTCAATCAAATTTAACATAAATAACCTTAAAAAAATAACCTTAATCATAGCAATGATAAGGTCTCAATCCAACAGTCTTTGTCAGCTAGGACAAACAGCTTATTAGAGTAGTCAAAGTTTTCACTCATCAAAATCGACAAATAGAACAAAACATGATTCGATTCCATTAGTCAACGCCTCCAAATTCACAGCAACCTATTGTCTACTCGGCAATTTCTTCAATTGAGTATACCAACCATCACAACAATCAGAAAAGCATCGACTTTTGCAAAATCGCCATCGAAAATACGTTATAAACTCTTCGACACAATATCTAATCAAGAAATTAATAATGAAAACAGATAACAGAGCAGAACCAAGCAACCATGAAAATGGAAATCACCAACTTACGTTTCTGAAGTGGCAAAAGGCAGCAAATTTGCAGAGAGAGATTCAAGAATTAGGGCTTTTACCTGTTTATAAGTGATTGGGTAGTGAAGTGGATAATGATATAGTTATCACCGGGAGTTGTGCCTCACCCCTTTCGCCTTGAAATTCACAATATTATACTCTCTCTCTCTCTCTCTCCTCTGAGAAATAGAGTACCTAATTCTATTTCATAATAAAAAAAAGAGTTAAATGCAAAAAAAAATCCCAATTATCGACTTTTTTCAATTTGCAATTTAATCTTTTTTTTTTTCCGATTGCAACTTAATCTATTGTTTTTTTTTCCGATTGCAACTTCCATCCATTTTTTGAGTATTTTTCCGGTGAAAATATCATCACGTGACTTGTACACTCACAACTTAAAGTATAACATTCATTTAAGGGTGATTTTATCATTTAAGGAAAGTGAAGAGAGATAAATGCCCTAATTTTTTATTTAGGGCAAAATCATTTTTATAGTTTATTTTGTTAAATACATAATGTAAAAAGACGATTTTACCCTTTAAATGATAAGTGTGCTAGTTACGTGATGATATTTTCACCGGAAAAATGCTAAAAAAGTGAAGGGAGGTTGCAACTGGATAAATTACAGAAGATTAGGTTGCAATCGGAAAAAAAAAAAAAAGATTAGGTTGCAATCGGAAAAAAAACAATAGATTAGGTTGCAATCGGAAAAAAAAAAAAAAAAAGATTAAGTTGCAAATTGAAAAAAATCGATAGTTGGGGTTGTTTTTTGCATTTAACCCTAAAAAAAAATGATGGTATGATACTATGATTAGATAAAGGCGTGGTTTGGTCCTCAATTTTTCTTTTTTCTTTCTCTTTCGAATTTTTTTTTTTTATTGAGTATTTTTTTTGTCAACCTGTCACGGTGGAGCGACACCCAAGTGGGGAGAAGGAACATTTTGATATAAAAGATTATTTAATATAGGATTTAATTGCTGGTTTGAATTAGGTAATTGAATTTAGTGGTTCAATTTATGGGGCAATGAAAATAAAAAAGTAACATGATTTGAGTTTCCATTTTTCAACTGGATTTCTAGCGAGATTTGAGATTTTTGGGCCTCAAATGGGCTGGACTATGTACTTACCCCTGATTGGACCGACCAATCAGTCCAACACTTGTTTTTCTAAAGTAAATGTTTTTATTTTCGGTTTTGTAAATTCGTAGTTTAGTCATTAAATCTCAAAATTTGTTGTGACCAATTACAAGTTTTTTTTTTTTTTTTTTTGGAAACCAATTACAAGTTTGTTGTAATGATAGTATGAATAATTTAATAAAAACTGTCAATTTTCAAATTAGACTTTTTTTTTTTTTTTTTGGATTAGAAAGATTTTGAAATATTACTTTTATTAAGGAAATAATGGGGTTTTAACAGAAAGAAACATTCTGGAAGATTTTTTTTGTTTGTCATTTCTCTCCAAAAATTAGAACCAAACGCATTTATCTTTTACTGATAGTACACTGCAGTTTAACTATTGTCCTACACAATTATCCCTAAATAAAAATACCTAAAATAAAAAGAGAACCCAATGGTATCATTAATTTGGGAATCCAGTACTTGGCCATCTAGCATTAACAAATCTGCTTAACACTGAAATATGTACACACAAAATGAAAGAAAATATCAACTACAGTGAAGCTTCTATTAAAACAAAAATTCCCACACAAAAAAAAGAGATGTTAGTAACAAATTCAACAACCAAAAAACATGATTCTTTGCATGCATGTGTGTTTGTCATCCACAGTCCCACCCAACTGTTAGGAGGTTAACCAGTCATTTCACAACACTAATAATTGATTAATTGTATTGTTTTATATATGATGTGGAAATAAGAGATGTATTACTATTTAATAAGAAAGATCGAGTGAAAAACCAGATCCCAACGATGTTACATCTTATATTAAAAATAGATCATAAATATATAAATTTTGTGTCTCGGATGAGGTTAAAATAGAAAAGGAAACACATACATACCTAATAGTGTTCTCACATGACATTCTTTTCCAGTTTAGGCATGTCACTTTTCAAGAGATGAACATAGAAACAGAACAAGAACATAGTAAAAAGTGACAGACAAGGATTCATGTAGAAGAAGAATACTAGGATTATTCTTTTTTACAGAAGGATGCATTTAATTAAATAGATCAGAAACCCTGTGCTTCTCTCAGTTGAAAATATAGTCATGACTACTTTGTTTCATTCAGATAATGAAACAATCATCAAAGATTCAAAAATATACTTGCATCATTCATTGTACAAGAACAAGAAGGTTATTATTTCCTGCTGAACAAACTCTTGAGTTTACCTCGTTCCAAACGCTCGAGCAGCATCTTCGCTCCTGGGATTTCCATTTCCGTCAGTTTCTTGAGATATCCGATCGCCCCGTACGAGATCATCAGCTTCTTACATTTTCTACTCGATGAGAGGAGCGCGAGGCACGAGACCGCGTATTTTTTAGCAGTGTTATGAGGGCTTGGATCGAGCAATGCCACCAAGTTTGGCACACTTTTATCGTCTTTCTTCACTTCTCGACAATTTTGAGATAAAGTCATCAAACTCGCGACTGCTTGTGCTGCTAGCTCCCTCGCGTTGTTAGCTTTCGCCTCTAGCATTTTGACAAGGAGAGGTATACATCCAGCTTCACCGATCGATCTTTTCATTTCGGTTGAGCTGCAAATTCGACAGATTGCTGATGCGGCTGCTTGTTGTGCGCCGAGTGACCCCGATTTGAGCACATGGACTAATCGGGATAGAAGACCTATGGATATTAAAACCTCAATCGGGACTAAACTGACCAAGTTTCTCAGTGCCCCGACTGCAGATTCTTGAGGTAATGGACCGTCTAGATAGGCGAGTAGGCTCCTTATTCCACCTTCTGAAATAACTGATCTCTTGAGATCATCGTTGCTCGAAGTTAGGTTTTGCAAACACTCAGCCGCGTACTCCTTAGATCCGAGAAGAATCCCACAATCGAGAAGATTGATCATAACCTTCACGATCCCTTCTTCGGCGAGTGATTGTCGCGCCTCAGGCACAGCGGAAATGTTCTTCAACGTACAAGCTGCGGCAGCTTGCGAAACGGAATCACCCGTTCGAGAGATCTCGATCAAGGGTCTCACTCCGCCATGGCCGACTATCGATCGAGCTGTTTCAGCCGACATGGACAGCCTTTGTAGAGCGATTGTAGCCTTCTCTTTGCCAACTGTGCTTCCAGATTCGACAAGTCTTATGAGGGGTGGAAGCACGCTTTCTGAGACGAGCCAATTCTCGCAACTTCCCGACTCTGCGAGTGAGCAGATGACAGTGACGGTTTTTTCTCTGATTCTTGGAGAAGTGGCAGTAAGCAATTGGACTAAAGCCGCAATATTGCTTCGACCTATAACAGCCAACACATTCTTCTCATCCTCTTTCATGACCTCTACGAGGCTATCAAGGGCTTTATGCTTCGCCTCCAAGTGGCCGATTTGAAGACGAGCAAGCAATTCTCGTAAATTTCCATGAATTGCAGCCTCTGGTTCGGCAGATGTACTTGCAATAGAAGATGGAAACGAGACCTCACCAAGAACTCCGGTTTTGATCAAGAGCCCGCAATCTCGTAGATTCAAATCGAGTTTCCCTGCAAGTGCATCTAGATCACTTTGCATTCGAAGCTTTCCCTCGTATTTCTCCTTCAGACACACCTCTGCCAACTCAATTGCTTCGTTCAATGTCTTCAAAACAGCCTGCAATTGCTCCTTACAAAGTGCATTCTTGGAGAAGCAAGGATGGCTAGATAAATCTGATAATCGAGAGGGAACCTGCTCCAGTTTAGAAATTATCATCTTCCACCTCCCAGGGAACCCCTTAACCTCCTTGGCCTTCTCCAACGCCCTTGGAATGAGCCCTTGTGCACAAGATAACCATTCTTCGGTTGATAGGCTGTCAACCACTGGATTCTTTCCACCGCCTTCGACCATTATTCCAGTCAAAATATTACCGGAGCTGAAAAAAACTGAATTGCAGAAAAATCAAACCTTAGTTTTGATAAGATAGCCAGGAGATAAAAAAATCAAATCTTTTGAGAAATTCCAGAAAGATGCAACAATTGTTAACCAGAGAGGAAAGATGCTGAATACAAAGGAAGACAAAGCTTCTTTCTTGGTGGCTTCTGAAATGAGCAAAATGTTAAAAGGCATACATTTTTGTCATATAAAAGAATCAAAGAAATGGAGTAGTTACAATCATTTAAGATATATTATACATTAGTCATTAAAATACAACAATAAAGAAAAGTGGGTCTAGATTTGAGACTTCAAGAATCTTGCATGATCACAAAATGCTCGTTCACTGAAAATGAAAGCCGACAGGCAATAACAAAGTACCTAATGAAGCCCCCACGAGTCGACTCAAAAGAAAAAAAGCTTTGTTACAAAAAGATCATCATTAATACAATTGGACATAAAAAAATTAGCAGCTTAAATATGAGGTAAGAATACAATGATGAAACTGTAGAATGACAACAGATGAAAGTGAAAGAAACAACTTTCCAACAGCCATCACTACCGTCCAATAAAAGCTGATACTTGGTATGACCAATTTGCCCTCAACACATGAATCTTGGATAAAGAAATGGAACAAGATAGAGATGCATATGTGTCAAATATCAGGGGTAGAGTTACCCCATGAATCAAAAAACAATTTTAGAAAAGAAGGTAGCTTTACTTTTCAACTTGTGAAGTGCAAAATTACTGGAATTTTTCTACAAGATTGGGATAACTTAGAATGCATACAATTGTGAGGCTAAAATTATATGGAGAGGCCCACAAATATAACTTTCAAGAATTGGGCAATTTTATCTTCATAATGTGTTATATGGACATTTGATAGGGTAAAAGACTTGGCTTTGAAGAGAAGATAGCAGTCTCCATCTCCAGTTGTACATATATGTATTCTCTTGGTATAAGAGTTTCTGATATGGGCCAACACTCCAAAAAGAATTTTAAATCAGAGAAGTATTACGCAATAAATACTCAAATCATGTAATAACATATGCTACCTCAAAATGTTTTTGTCTTTTGCCTAACATTCAAGGCACTCAACACCCTTTTTCAGCCACCAAGCCACAGCTTCTCCACTTTTTCTGTATGCAAAATCACAGAAAATCAGCATCCATCTTAATATCAGAATAGAACTATTGTGGGGAAAAAAAAGAGGTCTGAATTATTTTCTTTAAAAAAAAAAAAAAGGAAAGGAAAGGAAAGAAAAGAAAACCCAATTTATTTATTTTTAAATAGGAAAAATGTTTTTATTTCTATCCTTATCACAGAACAGGCCTCATGGAAAAAAGCATTAAATGACAATTTGAAGGAACAAAACTTTATGAGAAATATACAATTGAAAGAATCCTCTTCTTTTTTTCTTCAGAAAGCAACCTAATACAACCTTTACCCCAATGTCTCACACCCACCCCATTTTCAGATAAAAACTAAGTATTGCCACTAAAACGACCCCAAAAAAAAAAAAAAAGGAAGAATCTTTAGAAATATTAAAGGTTAATTAAGCCATGATCTGTGGATTGATCCAAGAATTCTTCCAACCCATTCGAAGAAAAAACCCAAACACTCCACTTAGAGAAATTGTTTTCCCATAAGAATTAAATTTCAGAAATGTCAGTGATTTAAGAACTAAACCCCCCCCCCCCCCCCCCCACACACACACACACACACTCGTAATGTCTAAGAATAAGAGATTTTTGTAAAAAGAAAAGTAAAACAAAAAAGAGAATAATGGGAAGGTTTTCACCTTTCTTCTTTGCAAACCACCTTCAGTGCACATAAACTACATAGAAGTTGAAACGGTCGACTGCATTAGATTATTCTTGGGAAGGGAAGAGAGAGAGTAGTTTATAGAGAAATTTGAAATGAAGTAGCAAGCAGCAAAGAATAGTCAACTAATAAATTCAGCTTCAGAACACCTCACCATTTGAAGCTTATAAAAGTATTGGGGCTTTAAGGCAAACAGACAAAATGCTCAAGAAGAGAACAACCGCTCGAGTTAAAAAATTCCAAACAAATTTCAAATGAAATCCTCCTCTCTCTCTCTCTTAGAAGGAGAAATTGTCAGAACTGTCTCCCACTGTCTCGCTTTTTCTCTCTCTCTAAAATATACTATTTATTAATGGCATTTAAACAAACGAATGAAAAATATGGTGAGTGAAGTAGTGCGTGTCTGCGTGAACTGTGTGAGAGTGGCGTGGTGGGGTTTGGCGATATATGTCGAACTGAATGAGAGATCGAACGGCGAGGATCAAGGGGATGAACAGTAGATCTGACCGTTGAAATTTGAAAGTGCTTTGAGGATACGGACGACTACGCGCTGCTGCCATGGCAAAATTGTACGCCACGTCAGCGGTGGGGGTTCAATCATGCGCTGGAACTTTTGCTTCCGCACGTGTTGCGAGGTGAGATTGCCCTTCGCATTCCTCTGTAAAATGACCTTATTGTCCTTCAAAACTTGCAAAACTTTCTTTCAACTTTATTTTTTTCAAATTTTATTTGGATAAAATATGGTATTTTATTAAAATGAAAAATAAAGTTTTTTTTCCGTTTATGATTTATGAATGATTCCAATCTTTATAGATAGATATTGCGTATTCCCAACCCAAGAAAACAGATTTACCTTTTTAATCATAGATTTACCTTTAAATCTCATTAAATAATTTACCCATTTTTTAACAAATTAAATAATTTACTTAGTTAACAAAAAAAGAAAGTTAAATATTTAACTATTATGGAAAGTAATTTATCTTCATGAAACCGACTAAAACAAATAAATTTATCTTTGCGTGAGGGATGAAATATAAATTATTATACATCAATTAATCATGTATGGAATACATATAAATATGTAATAAATATCGTATTAATGTATTTTGTCCTAGGCTCATAAAAATGATGATGAAACATAAAGAAAGGACTAGGATCTTTAAAATATTTGAAGAACGCCAACATTCACAGAATCAGAGTCATATTAAATATTAAAATATTTATTTCTATCCGTTTTGAAAATTGAAATTGGTTTGGGGGCCAGCGGGGACGAGACAGCGTGCAATCTCTTTTACCTTCGAGAATAGGACCGAGAGTTGATACGCCGTCGTTTTGCAGCTTTTCCATTTTTCATTTCTATTTTCTCTTCCTCGATTTCTTCATTTCATGTATTTCCATTCTGCACACACTACACAAAATCAATAAGTCCTTTTTCTTTATCTATTTTGAAAATTTGAAAATGTACTGGCTACATCACTTATTTTTGCATTATTTATCATATTCATATTTTGATTGGGAGGATCAGGAATTCTGGATAACATTTTGTAATAAAATAATTGCATTTAAATAAACAACGTGTTTAGACATGACTACTAACAAAAGAAATCGTTTGATTTCCTGATATTTAAGCATTTCAGTTTGTCATGCAGGAAAATGATTTAGACTTTATAATTTATTAGTAAACTATTTTGATGTCAGTAGATCTGGATCTGAGCAATGAATTTTTATTCTTTTTTAACATTAATCTGAAGAATGATTGGACATAGGCTTCTAATCATTTACTGCTATATCACTACATAGTAATCTACACCATATTTGGTTTCAAAATTCAAAACTAGGTTTAGTGATTACTTGGGGATTATGTTCTGAAATAAAAAGTTACAAGGAAAAACAATGCATTCCCAATTGATGTATTTTGAAAAACAATGGTTTCAAAAATCAATGAGATAAAATTTTAAAAATCAAAACTAGTATTTTGAAAGAAGAAACAAAGATCTTTTTGGGAAACTGTTCCCAATTTTTTAAAATACTTTTAAGTATTATTTTTAACAAAAATATCATACATGTTATATTTCCTGAGACTTAGCTAATAAATTAAGTATTAAATTATAACTCAAAAGGAGAAAAAAAATGTACATGTATATGGAAAGATCGGACAGGATCATGGCGTGCATAATATAACATTCAATCATTCATTTACATACCAATATCATGAAACATCATTAGGTGTAAAAGAACACATCATGAAAATGTAAAGCCATAGTTCAACAAATAAGGAAAAGGAGAATCATAATCCAGAAAAATATAGAAAAGACAGAACATCAAATTCGGAAATACAGTACTTGAGAATTTCCTAACAAACAATTCTACATTCTACCTGAGTTGTGCCAGTTCTGGTTGAGTAACATTTAAGTAGATCATCACTAATAATTGGCTAATAGCACACAGAAAACTAGATGGGTAAAAGTTTATGGCAAAAAAGGCTACTGCGAGTGCCGCCAAATGCTTTCTTTCAAACATGCCTTCTTTATCAAGATCGAGATCTTTCATGCGGAGGAGGTGAGCGGGTGTGTCGCGCAGGTGGTGAGCGGGTGTGTCGCGCAGGAGGCGAACGGCTGTGACGTGGAGGAGGTGAGCGGCTGTGTCGCGGAGGAGGCGAGCGGCTGTGTCGCGGAGGAGGCGAGCGGCTGTCGTAAGTGATACATCACAAGTTAGATAAATCTAGCCTTTTAAGTTTTAACAACCAAAGATGAATAGAAAAGCAAAGGTGAAGATGAAATTTACCTGAGATATCTATCGTTGACGGGGCTTTCAGCTCTGGTGTAATCGGGACTGCTCCTTCGTTCAGGTCGAGAATTTGGCACAGATCCATGTCCATAATCAGGGCTGCCTCTATTCCTGTGATCTGGGCTTGGGGAACGTTCTCTGCGCCCATAGCTCCTTCCATCAGGAGACATGTCTCTGCCTCTTCTATTATCAGGGCTGTACCCATTTCTTTTATCATCATCATCCCGAACTGCGTACTCTACCGAAATAACTCGATCCATGAACTTGCTGTGTTAAATATTCAGGACACCAAATCAGAAGACTCAATCAAAAATATTTATATGTCAACATAAGTAGTCATTCAGCAGAAACAACTCATGTGCACTGGAGGTCCTTTTTGAACTACTGTTCCAACATTCTCAGCAATACTGGTTTGAGTGTTTTCAAACCAAGATTTTCTTTGTTATGCAAGTTGGAACCGCTAGTTAAATAGATGATAAGTGGATTCTATATCTTTATGTTGCAACTAAAACCCTCCACCTCCACAAACCAAAAGAAAAAAAGCTAAGGCGTGAAATATAAATTATAGCATGCAAGTAATTAACGTTATAACAAATAATGGATTCATAGCAAAGAGACAAACCTCATGTGAGTCGACTCTAAAGCTCGGGTAGCATCTTCCTGCAACTCATATTGCACAAATGCAAAATTCCTTCTGATCCTGACATTTGATATCTTCCCATAGGTTTCAAAATGTCTCTCAATATCCCTGGTCCTTGTATTGACAGGGTCGAAGTTAATAACAAACAAAGTTTTTGAAGGTTTTGGGTTGGTTGAAGATCTCCTCGAGCTATCAGGCCTTCTGCCACCGCGTTCTTGCTGCAGATCAAACTCAATCGATGTCAAATTTGAAACGAAATTGAATAAATCAATCGCCATTGATGAATACTATAAAAATTGTATATTTTCTTTATGCCCACTTAAGGCATTTAAAGTAGCAAGAATTCTATAAGCACAAATCATTCAAAAATTGGACCCATTCCAAGTACCTTAGTCCACTCAACACGTAGTCGACGTCCTTTTCTTCCAAACTCTACCCGGTCGAGTTTCCGAATCGCATCCTCAGCATCACGCTCATCTTCCATGTAGACGAAAGCAAAGCCTATAAAGCCAAAAATTGTTAAAGAAACCAACCCAAAGGGCTTCAGTTGGCAACAGATGCATGCTAAGTTAAGATGCCTCCAGTGAGGACATTTAATTACCACATGGTTGACTAAATCATTGCTACCACCCAAACCCCTCCAAAAGGAAAAAAACTGTATGAAGAAAACACAACACCTGCCACTGGATCCGGAATGAACATGTAATCTATGTTGAAACATGTCGGAAATTGAAGAGTGGGCAAAGTCATGAGGAATGCAAAAGGCAATGGTCTCAGGAAAGTGTAGGATGGTGGGACCATGGCAGATCATATTGGTTCTTTCGAACAAACACAAGAACATGATTCTTGGGCACAAGCCAGAAAATAAACGCAGAGAACCATCCATCGAGGAAGATCGTGGAATATCCAAGGAATCCTGCGCCAAAGAAACTATTGAGCATGGCGGTTTCACTACAGAAAAAAACGCGATTTTTTTCTGGGAAATAACATGTACAAACATTTTTGTTAACAATTAGTTGAAACAACATATTTATCCTCCTAATACAATCAAGGGCTTCCTTCAAAGCCAATGAAAATTTTATTGACAAACAATCACTAATATAATCAATCTGTGCCGTTCATTATATCTCTAACAGATATGAAGACACCTTTCTCCTCTCTTAATCAAACTCTTGATAATGCAGGGCACTACAATGGTCGGACATATCCATTTCAGAGAATGAGAAGACTGGTCGACAAATATGGCCAAAAGCATTCCATTTCAGTAATCATCCATCATCCGGCCCACATGAATGTTGTATCAGCGCTAAATGGTGGAATGTAGAGGGACTGAACCAAATATCCAGAAAAGCCAGCCAGAAAAATCTCGTTTGGATCATGAACTCTCAATTCCTTTATATTAGTCGCCTTAATAAGCAAAATCTCCAATTGCTTTTCCCATCAGTTAAATCCCATGTGTTCAAAACCATGAAAAAGCTTAAGCATGACATTAACTCATGAATCATAAACCAATCTCTAGTGGTGTCATTATAGATATCTCAAATAACTCTAAATAAAATGCAACCTTACCAGATTTCATATCCACCCTTTCAACCCTCCCGTATCTTCGGAAAAGACGTTCAACATCAGACTGGCGGGCATCAAACTCCAGATTCCCACAGAATACAGGCCTCATGATGCTGAAACTTTCCTGCCAAAATAAAATTCTTCATCTTCTACTATCTTCCAAAATGCAGCATTTTTTCATGAACACAATCAATGCAGTAACAAGATTTATAATACAAGATTCATGTCAAAAGATTAAATGCATACAAAACTGTTTCTCTTACTTGTCATAGAAACGGAAAAAAAATAAAATAAAAAACTTCAGTCATTGCACAAAAGTTTAGCCTTAATCTCCAATGACACCCAGATTAGAAACAAAATTAAAAAGTTAAACAAAACCTCTGCAATTCTATAAAAGTCTCTCATAGAAAATAACATTGAAAAATTGCAGATTACCCGTGTATTCTAGAGAAATCATCACGGAAAAAAAATTAACACAGCAAAAACTTTCCCATCATCTCGTTTGCCCATTAACTACTTTGCAGCAAGCCATAAAAATTACCTTCTCCACGAATACTTCCCGCACCAGAAAGAAAAGGCGTTGAAGAAGCAATAGAAAAGGAAATTCAGGAAAAGGAAGAATTTTTAGCACAGATTAGGCATTCAAAACTGCATTTGACAGCTGAAATCAAAATTTGCACACCGAATTAACATTTGAATTCGCAAATAAAGTGAATTAACTCGTAGATCTGTCGAAATTCATGCGCAAATACCTGAATACGCAGTCAAAAATTGAAGCTTTTTCAACAACGCGCTTTAAATCCCAATGCAGAATCTGAAATGTTTACCAGCGAGAAAAAGATCAGATCTACAAGACTTTGCAAAAACATATATACGTAAGGTATAGATACACCAACATACGAATTCAAAGAAAGAGTATCAAAATAGCTTACCTTTCTCAGACTTCTCTCTCTTCTCCTCGGCGCACTGATGTGAAGAAACCCTTGAATTTGTGAAATTGAACCCTAACGCAGCGTTTGTATGATGGGCTCTAGATGGGCCGTATAAATGGGTATATTGGGCCTTTTTGTTCTATTCATTGTACCCACACACTATAGTTCTCCTTTGAGCCCAATTTCTTTCTAGAGATCAAATTCATCTCTCGAAAATAAATAAAATAAAAAATTAATTAACTCTAATTTTTCTGTTCTCTAAAAAAATATATAAAAAAACCACATTTCCCTCAATTATAACTATATTTTTGCATAATTCGGTATAATTGTATAATTTTCGAGTGGTCCAAATTATGTGTAGGGGTCATGATTCCACATTTGAAAAAGTGACAAATATTATGACCATATATAATATAATTATAAATTAAATGGTTACCATTTAGCACTATATATTCACTTATATCTGTATGTATTTGTTGGTTGATACTTGGATATGCATTATTCACTAGATGACAAAGGGAGAAATCCAATCAACACCAAATTGGATTAACTTAAATGTTTGTTATGAGAAAAGGACCCAACATTTGGTTATGCATGTGAAAGAAACATTTGACTAATCCTATGAAGTATTCAACACGTTAGTGTTTATATGCATGATTAGATAACTTTGAGGTTGTAGAATAGTAACATATGAAGGATTCAACATATTGTTAGTTATGTGCATGGTTAGATGATTTTGAGGTTGTGAAAATTGTAGTTTTCATGGCCTGCCTTTGAGTTATTGATTAAACTAATGAGTATATCATCATCGAATTTATGTTTAAAAGGGTTAGAACCCTTATACACAAGTTTGAGTTTGATTGGTTTATCTTAATAAGTCTGATTAAATAAATAGTCCATGATACATAGTTTAATTAGTTCACTTGTGCACGAACTAATGCATAATTATAAGTTTGATTTAAATTAGTCGAGCTTCTTGTCTCATTCTTTCAATTCTAACTTTGCTAATGCTATATGAGATCACTAATAGTGTTCTTTCTTATGATGAAATGTCCTCTTTCATTGTACTTGCTAGAGTCCCAACTAGTTTCCATTATTTCTTTTTCCATATACATCAATGTGTAATAGCAACAAAACTACCAACTTGATGAATAAAAAATTATGGGATTAATTAATTAATTGATTGATTGATTATTGTGTTGTCTGAAAACTCCAAACTAGGGTTCTTGTGTAAGAGAAAGTGCACTACTCTTTCACTGATATTGACCCTTGATCAAACTAAAGAGCCACTAACATTGTAAGTTCTAAATGACTAAGAACATAACATTAACCTTGTTCTGTTATTTCTAATGTACATATGTTCTCAGATGTTACATTGAACAGTAGAAGCTAGCATTCACTGCCTTTTCACCCTTTAGTAAAAAGGATAGTTGAACTTTAACTTGATAGGTTGTTATAGTAAGTTTTACTCCCCTTTTCACCAATCACCATGAGCTGGAGATTCAGTAAATGTTGGAGGAACCACAACTGATGATGAAACCTTGAATCTTTTACTTCTAGAACCTTCTGATCCACTGATCACCTCAGGGCTACTAATCCACCCCATGTTCTGATCACCAAAACCCGGCTCGTTGAAGCTATAGACGTCGCTTATATCTGATCCATCCGAGTCCAAATAGGGGTGTCGAAAGCCACCCCATTCGCTGCTGTAATCCGACAGGCTTGCGGCCTCTTCGTTGACATGGGGGACAATGACACTCGGCTGAACTGCCTTCTCGATTTTCTTGATATCGAGAGGCGTTTGGTTGTATTGATTGTGGCCTCTGAAGTGAAAGATGCTTGCAAAAGTGAAGTGGTCACTTACTCTGCTCTTTGAGGCCTTGTTTTCGGAGTTTCTTGCCATGATGCTCTGCAGATTCTTGCTTAATTTGGCTTTCAAGGATGAGAAGCTAAGGCCATGTTTGGTGTCCGATTCTGAATTGGGTGTGTTCGTGTGGTGGTTCGTGGCTGCGAAGTTGGTCCGTGCGTTTTCTCCGCGAAGGGCTCGAGCCGCCTCGTCGTAGGCTCGTGCGGCTTCTTCAGGTGTGTCGTATGTTCCGAGCCATAGTCGGACTCGTTGAGACGAGTCTTTGATCTCCGCAACCCATCGGCCCGATGGCCTTTGTCTTACCCCGACAAACTTACGGGCCGATGATGATTTTGCAGGTTGTATTTTGCTCGTGTTGCTCGTGGCAATTGAGGTTTTCGTTGTGTTGTAACAAGCCATGAGTTGCACGAGTTTATTTGAGGTTAGAGTTTTTTTTTTTAATAGTAAGGTTCGCATGGTGTTGTTATAAGTTATAAGTCCATTTATATAAGGCTATTTCCAAGAGTGAGGTTTTAAGTGCAATTCTTGAAAAATTCTTCTCAATTATTTGAATTTTGTTCACAAACCTTGTATCTTTGTGATTAATTTAATGCCAAACTCAATCAACTTGGCCCATCTGCAAATGCGTAGCTACTAAAAACTCTATTAAATAATGGAGATAGCATCATTGCATATACAACCAAAAATGGATTTTAAATAAACTGATTTGGCGAGTCGTTGGGTGCCAACGGACATGGCTAATATCGCGATAAATTCATCGAACGTGTGATTGTGCAAGAAACGAGATGATTAGTGATTAGTTGAAAACGAGTTAAACTCAAGATAATTATTATTAATAAATTGAAGGCTGAAATGGAGTTTTGCTAATGGAGATGGAATGATTTGTGGGGTTGCAAAAGCAACGTAACGTGTCGTTTCTGATGTCCGATTCTCATTATTAATCTATCATATATTTCCATGATTAAGAAGATGGATCAATGGGAGCTTCAAAAATCAATTGAAATTAAAGAAGATTTTTGTTCATTTTCACCAACTATATCTATGACTCATCTCATCATTCAAAATGCTGCATTGGATTCCTTACACCACTTTCATTCATCTCAAAATGCTAAAAATACATGTTTGATTTTTTAGAGATGTGCTATGAGAATTTTCAAGTTCTAAAAGTTATCGAAAACAATGTCTTGTTTATTAATTATAGACACATTCATCAAGTGAAGAGACATAAAAATCTATGGAGTTTTAATGTCAATTAGGTAAATGAAACTCTCCACTATCCCATTTCATCAATTATGAGGATTTCGAAGACCATCAACCATATGAGCTTCGAAATGGGTCATTCCAATGGGCTTTTCGAAAGGCTTTAATGAATTGAGCTTTACAGACGAACAATGTGCCCCTCCATGTGGACATAAATGCACTGCGATTATTTACTCGAAACTTAGATCGATTTTTTTCCCTCTACTTTCACATTTGCCTGATTTTTAATTCCTACAAAAATCAACAAATGACATATTTCTAATTGGCTCAAAACCAAATTTCTCCAACAACTAAACTATATTTATTGTATAGTGTCTCATAACCAGTGAATATCTGAACATATCTATTTTCTTTTGTCTCTAGATTAGTGTTCTTTAGCTTGCATAATCTTCTGAACGTCGATGATTTCATAGTCCACACAAACTCACAGACCTAGTCTCGGTCAAACATCGAACACAGTTCAATCTTGAGACTGATTCCATGTTCCTGCAAGTACTAGGTAATTTAGCAGATTTCAGTTGTGCAAGAAAAAAAAATCTTGCAGAAAATTATGATATATATATTTATATATCTTATTATTGATAAAGTGAACAAAAATGGATTAAAAAGTAAGTGAAAATCCAGGGTGATAAGCTCAATTAGTAGTCTCAAAACTGTGCAGCCTGCATTTGTTAATATTCAGTTGGATTCTATAACATAAAATCATTCTTACATATCAGAAACTAGTAAGTAATTTTTATATACTTAAAGCAACAGTTTTAGATGCCAACGGCTATTTAACATAAAAAAGAATCACTTGATAACGGTTTTGTAGATGTTATTATCTGTTATATTAAACAAGATTTAATAATATGACAGTAAATAAATGAAATTCCACAGAGATTGCAACAGTGAATTTTCATAATCATTAGTTTTTTTTAAATATAATATTGACATATATAAGACAAAGATTATTTAAAAATGAAGAGATTTATGTAGTATCTCAGACTGAAAACAAGCAGAGAATATAACAGCTACAGTTATTATTTGAGATGCTTAGTTAACTAGATAACTTCCAAATACAGTAAGTTTTTTTTTTTTTTTTAAAGTTTTCATTCACTTATTCACCTCATGCTATTGACAGTGGAAACTGATATGCACTGGATTATCTTATTTACTGTGCCTATTTTAAGGTATAGATTAATAGTAGATTATAGAAATATGATGGTCACAGCTCTAAACAATTAGGGACATGGGAACAGTTTTTTGTCATCTAGAAACAGGACAAATTCTAAGTTTATTTCAATGTAAATTGTCTGGCCAACTCTTTTTCTTTAGTACCAAATGTTGTCCATGGGGTATGTTTGAACAATAGCATATATGTAAGCCTAAATTTTTATGATGCCACGTCACGTTGGACAGTGTTAAAAAAAAAGATATGATTGTATTGTCTCATTGTAAAAATTGATTTGAATAATATGTTCGATTATTGGTAATATTGAGTATTATTTTATTGTGGGCTGTTAAAAAATGGAAGAAGGATGTTTGGGCTTTAGGGTTATGAGTGGGTTGAGTTTCATAGGGCTGGCCCATGATCTAGAGGGTCCAAAAAGACAACCTAAACTACATGATGTTCAGCCCAAATGCCCTTTTCATTATTGGGCTATGCTTTTTGGACTCTGTCAGGCCCATCCTGACCCAATAAAGGATTCTTGGAGAGAGAGAGAAAAGTGAACCCAATTTACTCAATATTTAAGGTTTTCTCTCTCTTTTTTTTTATTCCTTTTTGAAGAAAACAAGGATAACAAATATTAAGAAAATGCTGACGAAATCCTATTTTCCAAAATATATTTCATCTTATCTTTAAATTTTGAAAATAAATGTTAGGTGGGGTTTGAATAGAATGATTTGAAATTAAAGACTTTAAAATGATGGAATTTTAAATCCATTTAAAATAATTTAAAATTAGTTCAAAATCAAAGTGATGGTTTTAAATTATTATATATCCAATCTATACACCATCGATAGATTTTGGTAGTATGGATTTTAAATTGCTTTTTTTAACTGTTTTTTATTTATTTAATAATTTGGTTTTCATAATCTATGTCTAGCATATGCCATTCAAAAATTGTGAACTTTTAGCATCTTAATATATATGTTTATATATTAAATGTATCTACTCCTTACTCAAGTTCCTGGTGTAAGACTAAATAAGATTTCATCAAACAACAACAATGAATTTATAAACTTTTAAATATTCTATAAGATATTTTAAAATTTATAGTTTAACCAAACACTTTCTAAATCTATTGAATAAAAAGCATCGGTACACACACACACACATATATATATATATATATATATATATATATATATATATAAAATAAAAAATATTGTACATAACTGTTTTTAATATAAATTATTTTATATAATGTTCCATATATGAGACAAGTAATAAACCAGTTCTCATTATAACTAACACAAAAATTCATGTGATAATTACGGTGAGATGAACATCATCACCCACAAACAACATGTGAATTGTAGTGTTTGGATTGTGGATAATTGAATTGTGGATTGACCCGTCTTACACAAGACAATAAAAAACCGTGAGACGGTCTCACTGTTTACCTTATAACTAAACTGTTTACAACTGAATTACCCTCCAAAATAAACTCAAGGTGCTAAACTCAACATCTTTTTTTCTCTTTTAACCTAATTTTAAAAAGAAAAGAATAATCAAGAACTTATATGAAATTGGTAAATATTCATCCAATAGAAATCAGGCAGAAAAAGGAAGAGATATTTGTAGATTTGTTGGAGAGGAAAGCCCAAAAAATGGTGGTGGCAGTGGCGGGGCTTCCCTCTCTTTCTCCGCCGTTCCCTTCTCTCCGATTCTCCATCAACAAACCGAAATCGCTTACAAGTAAGTGCTAATTAATGTACTCTAAATTTCCCCCCAAAAAAGTATTAAAGACTCCATTTTTACTCCTAAAGAGTTATCTGCTGATACCAACATCAAATGGATTTTCGTTTCTCAGTCCATGCGTTGCTTGTCTATGTTAGAGCCTGAATTTTCTTGCGGTTTTGTGCCATTTTCAAGAATTAGTCTTTGTAAATTGGGGAGGTGGAAAATATGTGGGTTCCATGAGACTGAATGTGTGTTAGTTGCTGTTACATTGATGATAGTTTTACAATTGAGAAGTGTTGTTGAAATTCTCTGTTAATTGTAAATGTTGATTGACAGTGGCATCAATGAGTGAGGACCCAGTTCGTGAATGGATCCTATCTGAAGGAAAGGCAACTCAAATAACCGGCATCCGCCCAATTGGTGGTGGTTGCATCAATCGTGCTAGTCGTTATGATACAGATGCTGGCTCGTTTTTCGTTAAAACGAACAGGTGAAGTATTGTCATTCAAGACATACTTAGGAAGGCCCTTTATTCGATTACTTTTGTAGTGATGAATGGTTAGATGTTGATTGTTTAACAGGAGTATTGGGCCATCTATGTTTGAAGGGGAGGCTTTGGGGCTCAATGCCATGTATGAAACACGCTCTATACGTGTGCCTAAACCATTTAAGGTGAAAAGATGCAACTTCTTACATGTTATTCGATCCATTGTTGCTTTTTAGTTTTCTGTCTTGGCAGTTAAGCCTGTGAACTTTCTTCCTTGTGCATTTAGGTTGGATCTCTGCCAACTGGTGGCTCTTACATCATCATGGAATTTATTGAATTTGGTGCATCAAGGGGTAATCAAGTGAGGGCATAGTCTTCTCTGTTCCCATGTTGGTTTCGTTTTTGTTTCAGTCATTTGACGTTTTCCCAGTCCTTAGGCTGAACTAGGAAGAAAGCTTGCTGAAATGCATAAAGCAGCAAAGTCTACAAAAGGTTTTGGTTTTCATGTTGATAATACAATTGGGAGGTATATACAATCTCTCATTATCAGATATAATCTCCTTTTGCAAGCATTTTTAAGCACATATTCATACAAAAATAGTAAACATATACATATATATATATATATGGTGCACTCAACTAAGATTTTGTAATTGGTGCAGTACCCCACAGATTAACACATGGACTTCAGACTGGATTGAATTTTTTGGGGTTCATAGGTTAGGCTACCAATTAAAGCTTATACGACAACAGTATGGTGATTCCTTGATATATGAAAAAGGTTCTCTCTCTCTCTCTCTCTCTCTCTCTCTCCCTCTTCTCGTCTCTTCTCTCTCCATCCGATGCTAAAACTTTTTAAGCTCCATTTTTTCTTCTTGACAATAAATACACTTGCAAATCTATTCATCTTAACTTATGTGTGATATTTAGAGAAAATCTTAATTATGCCTCGTGTGATTAAAGTTTGAAAGCCTGAAGCTGGATGGTTTTGTTTCCAGAACACATGCATTCAATCAAGAATAGTTCCATTGTTTAATATGTCATGGTCTGATATAGAGACTAGTAATCAATTCTTCATGGTCCTATTTTAATTTCACAAACTCTTTTAATGACCCGAAATACTTGTTTATCCATTGATGACAATGAATTTGGTTGTACTAATATCAACTATGAAGTTCTAACATCATTTATATACACATCCAAAGGACAAAGGCTGGTGAAGAACATGGCACCTCTCTTTGATGGAGCGATTCTTGAGCCTTGCTTATTACATGGAGACTTATGGAGTGGGAATATCAGCTCTGACAAAAATGGTGAACCTGTCATACTTGACCCAGCTTGCTACTGTAAATCCTTCCACACCTTAATATGGATTATCATTATTTTTTGTTTATCTAAATTTATTCGAAATATTACCATCACTGCCAGCACTCAAAACTGACATTCTTGTTAAGAACAAATTACTACAACACACGTAAAAATGTCTGAGGAGATCACTGAATCTTGAGACCTCCCAATAAGCCAGACCACATTGTTTTAATTAAACCACTTATTGCTATGTTCTTACAGATGGACATAACGAGGCGGAGTTTGGAATGTCATGGTGTGCTGGATTTGGAGGGTCATTTTACAATGCATACTTTGAGGTATCTTTGTAGTTCACTTAAAGATGATTCTTTTAAAGTTGTTGATCTCATAAAACTTCTCAATTTCTGAAATTATTGTGCATTTTCACTTGCAACTTCTTCGTCACCACTTCTAAATTGAACTTCCAGCATCTAATACCTGATTGGTGGTGTCTCAGGTGATGCCTAAACAACCTGGTTTTGATAAAAGGATGGATCTTTACATACTGTATCACTACTTGAATCACTACAACTTGTTCGGTTCTGGTTACCGCTCGTCTGCCATGTCCATAATCGATGACTATTTGAGGATGTTCTGAAAGCTTAGCATTTCTGATTTTGTACATTATAAGTTTGATGTTGTAACACTTTTATAAGCAACCATCTCCCTTCTTAGTACAAGTCTTGTCCCTAGTCTATTCTTGAGATTTAAATCTTATTTGAGAATTCTTTTGGAACCTACATTATTTAAGTCTATTTACAGTCTACAGAACTTTTAAAATGTTTGGTGATTTAGTTTGGATGAATTTGGAAATGCCTTTGTATGAAATTTGGATAAATTCCATAACAAGATTCAAATTACATATTAGTTCTCAATTTTAGATCCAAAATTTGAAAATTTTCAACATGGGGCTCAATTTAATATTTTTTTGTCAATTTAAGGCTTCAACCTTCAAATTAGATTGAGTTCTCAATTCAAAACATTTTATTTATTTTTTCTTTTTATTTATATTTCAATATATATTTATATTTTGGATACATTAAGACACTCATAAAACGTTTTTCATCCGATTTATCTTAATTTATATATAAGAAAAGACAAATATAATTAGTTTAATTCATTTCATCCAATTTGTATTAATTTATATATTAAAAAAGACAAATATAATTAGATTAATTCATAAAATACAATTTATGTTAAATTAATGTGAATTTTAATCAATTTGGTATACTATTATTCATAAAATTAAGAAAATAAAGAAATCTTAAAATTTATGAATTGAATTAATTTTTTTCTTTCTAATTATATTTTCATTTTACTAATGTAATCCATGTAAAATAATGTTCTTGACATTGATTTACTATCTATATTATATATTAAAGTAAGAAAGTTGCCAAAAATTACAAGATTGTCATTTTCCCGCCTAAAAATGTCATGTTAATAAAAAAAAATACTTGATAAACTATTCTTTAATCTATACTATATATTAAAGCAAGAAAATTGACAAAAATTATAAGATTGCGATTTTCCGACCTAAAAGTGTCATGTCAATAAAAAAAAAATTATATATCTTACTTGATAATTATTCTTTAATGAAAATAAAAAAAAGACCAATCTTACTCTAGAAACTATTATATAATCTATATAAAGCTAATAGATGAAGAGAGATATATTAATTTCTCAAATTTATGTAAAACTAAAAGGAGTGACACTCCTGTGCACAAGGTGCAACAATACTGTTATATTATATGAGTGATACTGTTATATTAATATAACAATATCATTCATATAATATAACAGTATTACTTTATATAATATAACAGTATCACTCATATAATATAATATCATTCATATAATATAACAATATTACTTTATATAATATAACAGTATCACTCATATAATATAACAGTATTACTTCATATAAAATAGTATCACTCATATAATATAACAGTATTACTTCATATAATATAACAGTATTGTTGTGCACAAATTTGAATCTGTGCACCCTGTGCACAAAAGTTTTTGCCAACTAAAAGATGGAGAAAAATATAGTGATTTCTCAACAAAAGAGAAATGCATAGAGAATAGAAAACAAAACACAAGATATATAAAGAATGAAGAAAAAAAAATAAGAAAAAACCGTAAATATAATTATTTCTCAAATCTATATAAAACAAAAAAAAAAATACAAGATTTGCTAAACATTCAAAGGTAGAAAAGTTCTTCCAGATCTTATTGTTTAGAGTGACACTCTTGTGCACAAGGTGCAACAATACTGTTATATTATATGAGTGATACTGTTATATTAATATAACAGTATCATTCATATAATATAACAGTATTACTTCATATAATATAACAGTATCACTCATATAATATAACAGTATTACTTCATATAAAACAATATCACTCATATAATATAATAGTATTACTTCATATAATATAACAGTATTGTTGTGCACGGATTTGGATTCGTGCACCTTGTGCACAAAAGTTTTTGCCTATTGTTTAAAGAAAAAAAGAACAATAAAAAATCGTATATATAATGATTTCTCAAATCTATATAAAGTTAAAAAAATGAAAGAATACAAGATTAGCTAAACATTTAAAGGTAAAAAAACGTTCTTCCAAATCTTATTGTCTCATATCTCCACTTTCTGTCATCCCAAAGAAGCGCTTGAATCTTTGATTTTCTCACTCTATTATTATTATTTTAAGTGCTTCAATGTTTTAATTTTCCTGTTTATATGCCTGTTATTTGTTAATTAATAAAGGGTTTTAAATTTACTCCTTCGAGATAAAACTCCATCCCACTTATCTGGAGATAAGTAAAGACAACTTATAAAATAAGTAAAGCATATATAACGGAGACATTATATACATGTATGAAAAATCTCATCAAGTTAATTTCAGTGAATACTATAGTGCCTGACTCAGACTGTCCGAACTTATTGTTTGTAAGATCACCAAATTGTCTTTGTACACTGAATACAAATTGAACAAATAATTTTGTGAGAGATAAATGAACAAATAATATAAGAAAACTATATATGATGATTTAAGTATGAGAGTGAAATATACAAATTATAAAAAATATAAAATGAAAGGTTAATTATTATGATTGAATGAAATATTATTGTATATAATAATTTTAATTTGACGAAAATTAAATCAACAAATAAAATAAAAATATTTAAAAATAAAATTAACAATTAAAATTATTAAAATTATATGACAATTTGTGCAACGCACATGAATAATATGAAAAATCATTTGTATATAGTACATGTTTTAAATTTATATATAATACATATTTTAAATTAAAATAATAAAAGATGTTATGAATAACCTATTAGTTTATAATTTATTATATTACTACAAATTATAAATATTAATATAATAAATAATAAACCGCGCAATAATACTAATAATAGAACTGCTTATTCTTTATAAATTAAAATATCTTTTTTATTGATATGCATTTCAAATTCCAGTGGCGAAAATAGAGAAAATGGAAGTGGAGACAGAAACAGAGACATCGACAGTGGCGGCGGAGATGGCGGCAGCTTTAGAGCAAGCAGCCCTAATGGCGAAGCAACTTCCGACCACCACAGACCCATCGCAGCTCCTCCGCATCCTCACCACTCTCCATTCCGCCCACCACAGCCTCTCTCTCTTCCTCTCCAATCACCAACCCACCCCTCCGCCTGAAAACTCGGTCTCCTCGGCCGTGGATGGTGGCGGCGAGCCCATGGTAACCGGTGACGATGAGGAGGAGCAGAACTCTGGCGCCGCCACTAGTTCTGCTGTGGAGAAGGTCGCAGGGAGGATGAGAGAGTGCTTTATACAAAATAAAAGGCCGAAACGGCTGCTCTCGGCTTCGGCGGAGATGGGTCGGAGCTTCGAGAATGAGGCGGAGATGGATGGTCCGGTGGATGGCCCCGTGGTGGAGTTTGATCCCCATGGGAATAAGTCGAGGTCTCTTGATTTAATCTATCAGTTCCATGCTTGATTAAATAAATATGTATTTCTGCATTTGATCTGTAGAGAGTGATTGTTATAGTGGAATCCTGTTGTGAATTTAATAATCCAGAAATGTTATTTACAATGAGGAATGAAGAATTTTGGTTCATTACATTGACCTATTCTGTTCTGTAATTCTACGAAAATTACAAACACGAGTTTCAATCTTGTGTTGTATCTTCATCTCTATTGATGATTCTGGTAATCTTGAACGGGAACAGATAAGCTATGTTTTGACTATAAGGTTGTGCAGTTTTACAAAGTCTTGCAATGCGAGTTCTTCTGGTCTTGACTGCGACGATAAATCAAATCGAAACAGAGAATCAGAGACGAAAACCAGGTAAAAATTTGATCTTTAGGTATGGAACAGTGAAGCTTACGGTGGGAAGAAGATTAGCACTAGAGAGAGCAGATTCGATATCAGTGGAAGGACATATGTGTTGGAGTGATTTTCTCAACATTTTACGCTTTCCATTGAAGGCAGAATTTACCTAACACCACAGTAAATCAAGAATCGAGAAGATGATGTTTCTGGCTAAACATATTCAATCACAAAGAGATCATATAGAAATTCACATAAAAGTGGATTACCATTGAGAAGAAGCTTTTGATAGAGGAAACAGGAGGATAATCCACCGGTTGTTTCAGCCTAAATGCAACGATAGCTGCATCAACCTAACAAAAAAAGTTTCGATATGTAACTAAAGCGACATTTAGAAAGGCGCGATTTCAATATGCATGTGTGTGTGTTGGATTTTCCAGAATACAGGAGAATACTTACTTTAGGCTGGGGAAAGAAATTTGTTCTTGGAACCTTAATCCTGTATTCAGGAACTGACAAATAATTCTCGATTATTAATATATAAAACCAAGTAAATAAGAAGCTGCAAAATGTCATAACTTGAAATTACTCAATGTTTGTAACTGTAGTACCTGAATAGAAGTTGACAAAAATATTAATGGGGCGATACTCTGATGACCCTATCGAAGAATCCACCAAGCGCAAGGCTGCTTCATCCTGAAAATTTCCGAAGCAAAGCATAGTCAAAGAGCTGATTTAACAGGAAAAGAGAGGCTGAAGATCACCCCCAAAGTTACCTGAAGTAAAAGAATCACTTCAGAGAAAATGTCTCCCATTGGAAGAAGTTGTTTCACCACATCGGTACATATGTTGAAAGGTATATTTGCCACCACCTGGAAGACAAAAAAGGGAAAACGAATTGCAAGAAACAAAACATTAATCCAAGTTGCTACTTGAAGAAATGTGTCTTTTTTAAATGTATAAATAAAATGGTGTTCCAACCAAACCCAGTCCACAATTCCCAGATATTCTCTTTGTGTTTCATAAATAAAAGATACACGGTTAATATACAGCCATTAAATCCTAAAGTATGTAAACATGTTTGTTGATAAGAAAGTCCTAACCTTGGTAGTAGATGGATGTCCATCAGAAGGGCCTTTACTTGACAATATTGAAGACATATGAGAACGTATATGAGATCTTGTAAAATCCTCCTCCAGAACCTACATGATAAAATACGAAACCAACATGTTTCAATTCAGGTGTTGGTGAAACAGTGCATTATGTTATTGATACATGCGTCATGTATCAGTTCTTTTCCTTCTCATGCATCTTAATCTCAAACATACAAAAATGATCTAAACATAATCAGATCAAATATGTGAGGTAAACAAGAGGGAAACGGGAGAAAGGTAATAAAGTAAACTTCAAGAATTGCGAACTCATTGATCGAAGCCTGCTATAATTTATTAGAGAACATAGTACCTTCACGCGTTCTAATCCAGAAAAGCGTTCCCTCACCAAAGCTGCCATGTATGGATCCTGAAATATTATACAGCAGGATGAAACCTTAAGATCGAGAATCCTAAACTGACGAATATTACCACATCTGATGCCCAAAAAGTACAACAATTTGAATGCTTCTTGCATGTTAGTTGAACATATTGATTTTGTTAATGCTATATCTGTCTTCCGACTCAGATTTCCAAAATGAGCAACCAAAATCAGGTGTGCCATCTGTACTTTCACACAATGGAAGTGATTAATGTACAATGGAACAGGTCCTAAACACACGTTAGCTCGTCCATGGTACATCTGTATCTTATTTCCTTAACAATCCAATCTACACATCACTTCTATTACATCTAACTCACAGCTCTAGGCCAGTTACACAATTTTGTCATTCTATACTCTTCATTTTTCCAGAAAAATAAAAACTAACTAACTACAAAATCTCCTAGTTTTAAAAGGGGATATACATAGCGACCAGACAAGAAATCCCTCCACTGATCCACAAAAGCTAATCTAATTACATTATTCTTTTCTCCAAGTGATTTCTTAACGAATGAAAATTCTGATGCACACAAGGACTAATCAGAATGCGGTGATAAAACTAATACCTCCCCATAGCAATCAACAGGAAAATAATCAAAAAAACTTCTGAGCATAAAGGTGAAATCTTGGCAAGAAAGTGGAATCAATCATGATATGAGGAACTGGATATTCTATCACAGCAAGCAAACGAACACAAGCCAGAAAACAAATTGAAACCACTCGCTCTAAAAGTGAAACACCAACAAGAAAATAAGGTAAATTATAATAAAAAAACCTCAAAAAATCCGACCTTTTCAATAGCAAGAACAGTTGCACCAGCATTAACAAGTACACTTGTTAAAGAACCAGTCCCTGGCCCAATCTCTAAAACTATATCACCTTCTTTCACATTAGCTGCCGCGACCAGCTCCTCATTTATTGAAGCATTCAACATATAGTGCTGAAAGAAAAACGAAAAACATGGAACAAAACCCAGAAAAAGAAAACCCATTTCACGAATACTGTATAGAAAAATATGGTACCTGGCCAAGAGATTTTCTTGGAAAACGGCCTTTGGAGTTGAGGGCTTTAAGTGTTGAGTGGTAATCATCTTGTTGCCTATTGGGTTTCTTTTCGGAGGTTGTTCTGGCATTTCGACGCAACGGCGTGTTGGGGTTTTTATCGGTAGAAGTGGCGGCGAGGCTATCGTGCGCCGGTGGTGAAGTTGAAGCTCTGACATGGTGGAAAGGAAGGATTGGCTGGATGGAATGCAGGAGGAGGCTGTTCATTGTACTTGTTAGTTAAATCGCTCACAATTGTTTAGTTTTAAAAATTATTTGAACCCATCAACAATAAAATCTGCAGTTGGATAGCAATAAAAATTATTTATAAATTTTAATATACTAATAAAAAAGAAGCTTGTATGAATTGTACTTTGGATGAAGCAAGGATCATATTTCGATACCTTGATTTTACTGAAACTTTGGTGAAAATTTTGATATTTTGGTGGTTCGATTCCGAATGCGAAATTTTTATCATTGGGATGGACAGGCAAAACTATCAGTACTTTTATGGTAAAATTGTAATAATAAATGTAACCTCAGTATATTTCTTCTTCTCTCCTTGATATATATATATATATATATATATATATATATATATATATATATATTTTTTTTTTTTTTTTGGGTAAAGAATAAATATATAAACTCAGTGACATATGAAACCTAAACAAAAGCACTCTATGATTCTATCCAAGTTCTTAATAATTGATAAATCATTCTAAAAGTAGTTCTATATTATAATTAATGGTACCAAAAAAAAAAAGAAAAAAAAAAACATCATATTTTTTACACGAATATGGTTAGATAGCTAATCATGTTGACCAATAAGGGTGTCATCAAATTCTTCCGAACCAAATTGATGAGAAGTGCTGCTTCCTGTTCCTTTTAGCAGAGGATCTTCATTCTCACTTTGGTCAAAGATCTCATCCATATATTGGAGCACTTGAGGTAATGGTGATGGAGAAGAATACTGTTGTTCTGAGATGGCATCCAAGAATTCCTGCAGAGGAATCGAAAAACCTTGATCACGATGGAGTATCATCGTTGAGGGTGCTGACATATTCTGGACCAACATATCAACCTCCAATGGATTCTCAAATGGAGCAACATTTGCAGGTTGCAGATTACTTTGATCAACTATTGAGAAGCACTTTTCTGTGTCTTCTTTATTTCCAGAATGCCCAAATGGCTGAACAGAAATGTGTTGTTCGAAAGCAATGCTTGGTGGAGTTGAGGGATCAAGATTCTCAATTATTTGGCCCTGTGGTGAATGTAAAGCTAATGGTGAACACATGTTGATAAATGATGTGTCATTACCATGAATCCCAGAAACTGATAGGCCTTGAAATAAGGTATCAGTTGGAGCTTCAGTATTACCATACTCAACAGACTTTCCATCACTAGCCACTCTGTATCCAACAAATTTGCTAATGTAAGACTGATGTGAATCGTCTGATGAACTAATTCCATCTATACTCAGAAGCATATTTCTCATCTCAATGTCGTATTTAGGAGTGAAGTGGAGTTCTTGAACATGTTTCTGATGCAGCTTGTCCACACCACTTTGATCCCTGACTGATAATCCTGGGATACTTATGTGGGCTTTCCTTTCTAATGTGGCTCCAAAAGAAAAATCTTCATGCATATTTAAATAATGGCACTTAGATGAGGTGACAGATTCTTTGGCAGCAGAGATATAAGAACTTTGTGGATAAGGTGTTGTCGCATTTGTCTGCGAAGAGCAAAATCTTGAGGCCGGAGGTGATGATAGAACACGGAACCCCTCCAACTCGTCTCTTGTGTAAAGTGAGCCGAAGACAGTTTCTTGAGTTCGTTTCATGCTACCACGAAATTTCTGCAGAAAGAAGAAAAATGTCATTGTTTCATGAAGAAATTAATGGGGATTGAAAGGTAATTAATGGGGATTGTAAAGATTTTGCAATTTAATTAGATGGTTTTGATGATATATTTTCATTAATAATTTGATAACATGCTTCTAGCATTAAAAACAAAGATCTCATCATCACAGGAGATATTCCCATGTAAATTTTTGTTTTATAACTGAGCATCAGGTTTGCCCTTTTCACACTGATACAGGTATGGATGTACTAATAAAATTTTAATTTAAACACACACACAGAACCTGTAAATGGCTGGCAACATTCTCCCTGGTAAGCCCAGGGACATTCATAATTTCAACTATTTTCTTGGGAACTGCCTCTGCAAAAAAAAAAAAAAAAAAAATAATAATAATAATAATGAATAAAAAATCAGTAAAAGACTAACTAGATTGAGGGACATACTCAAATTCTCAAAAACTGAATAAGAGAACCATTATCTTACTATCATATCCTATAATGTCAAGCGCTTTCAAGAATTTTTGATGCATTTCAATTGTCCAAACAACCCTAGGTTTCTTCGCTTTAGGGTGATCCTTTTTGCTGCCTTCACTTAGATCTACACCCTTGTGTTTCTGGTTCAGGCATGTTGCATCATTAAGCAATGAAGAAGTCTTGTTTGTTTCAACTGCAATATCAGAAATGGATGCTCCTTGAACATTTTCTTCTGGAAGGGAAGCCACCATTCTGTCTTTCTCCATTTCTAATGCCATTTGCCAAATTTTTTCCACCCCGTTTATGCTCAAACCACTTAACAAATATGCTGCAAAACTAAATGTTTGGCCTTTCGACCCAATCTTCCTCTTATCACAAGATAACGCTGCAAGTAACAATCAAGAACGCTCTATAAAGTAGTAGTTATGAGTTTACATGAGCATATGATGAGAGAATTAGCTATATTGGAGAGTTATTACTCACGTAAAACAGGAAGACCTAACGTATTCCGAATATGTCGGACAATTTCTGTGCCACTTGACCCTAACTTATTAGCATTTGTAAGAACAAGGTGAAGCCTCTCTTTTGACTCCCATATCGCTTTTAGAACATCAAGACCACCTCCAGAATGCAATACTGAGGAGAGAAAAAAAAAAACCCCGATTCAAATAAGTTCATCGACTTGTAAAAAGTTACACAATTTCAATGAAATGAAATGCAT
The DNA here is from genome assembly GCA_946896805.1 of Scutellaria galericulata. Lineage (NCBI taxonomy): Eukaryota > Viridiplantae > Streptophyta > Magnoliopsida > Lamiales > Lamiaceae > Scutellaria > Scutellaria galericulata. Next base: position 13,400,103 of record OX335798.1, on the reverse strand, counting down.
AAAACAGTTGAAGCATAGTTGAATATATGCGGCCTGCAAAAATAATTTCTTAATACCTTGATAACAGTAGGGACGAAGTATCTCTTCAACAATGTTATTGCATGTAAGGTCATCTTTGACAACAAGAATACAAACAGAGACAACTTTATCAGCATCCATCCCTGAAACCTGTAGAGGATGTAAAGAGAAAATCTTAAATTAGAATTCAAGTGTTACAGATAATATGCAAAAAAAGAGAGAAAGATCAAATGACTTACCATATCTAAGACTTTTTTCACGTAGTCCATGTGTATTGGAGCATAGCATAGCATCCACCTTACTAGTACATCTTTTTTATAAATCAATATGCAGAAAACCTTAGTAGTGAGACCACATTTAAATTTTGCACCTCAGAACTTAATCAACCACTAAAAAGGTAACACGCTAGAATTATGAAGGAACAAATGGGAATAATAGGATGTTGGCCAAGGATTTCAGATCCACAGCCAAACAATCCCTATAGGAGGCTCAAGATCCTGCATTAATTTGTTAGTTATTACATTGCATATCAACATAAATCACAAAGCTATTCACGCCATTAGATTTCTTTAAATTTGGCATTAAATTCAAATCATTACTTAGAAACAGCAATTGATTTTCTTCCAAGGATGTTTTTCTAGAGAGAAAATAGAGAACGTGAGATGTTAAGCTAAATAGCTGATTGTCATTATGAAGGACTATTCACACTTCTAAGGACTATCAATATTAACATGGTCAAAACAGGAAGAGGGAAATTTGATGGACAAATTTACAGATGAGAAGTGATCTTATGGTACTGGATTATCCAAATAATAGTCGCCTCCTGGTTGACTTCGAAATTCTTGAACTTGAGTCTTTCCTTTTGCCTCCAGAGGAATCATCACTATTCTTTGCATTCTCCTCAGGTTTGTTAGGACTCAGCACTTTGGAGGAACGATAAAATTCGGTGATATTTAGCTGAACGCTTTGTGATGCAGATAGATCTGTTTTCTCAGGTGTTCCTTCAGATCCCAAGTTTGATTTCTTTTTTCGGGACTTCAGTTCTTTCAATTCCTATCACACATTACACAAATCTTGTCAACTTCCAGGAAAATCTCCAATTTTTTAGATTGAGAGAGAGAGAGAACCTTTTCCTTCAAAAATTGACTGGCTTCTTCTGGAAAAGCCTTCTGGACAAGCACCATATCTTCCTCAGTTGATAAAAAGCAGCCACTATTATCAATATGTATATACGAAATGTCAGTCTCCTCGATGTCAAGAGATTCATCAAGCTCCACAGGTTCATTCTGCGAACCAGATTCTTCAGAAGTTGGGTAGACAGCATCACTCAAACAGCTGGTAGCAGCTTTCTTCCAGTTAACAACATAGGACTGATGTCCATATCTTACTTTAACACGCTTAATGCTGTGAAACTCATATTGTCCACATAGTAAGTTATTGGTTGAATTTGAGGCCATATCTCGCAAATATATAGTTGATAACATCGGAAGTAATCTTTGTCTAGTGTAAGATGGCTCCCACTGCTGCTGGTAAGCAAGATAATCAACCAGCATTTCTGTGTCAGGGCTTGCCCATCCTATATGTGGCTCATCATCTGGCAAAAGGAAAAATTAGATTAAGAAATGGTTGCATGAAAGTGCTAGTTTGCATGACCATAACGAAGCTTGTTGCAAGGAAACTTGTTTTTTTATAACAACATAATATGATACAAACTTCAAGAGAACAGAAACCTAGAAACAGTAGTTGCAGAGAGTCATTCATCCGATTGCTACAAACAAGAGCAATGAGCACCAAGACAACTACATAATCAATTCCATCCTTTTCTGATTTCCTCAATGTATACGGTGTCGTGTAGCATAAAGGGAAAAAATACAATGAAGCAACTTCTAACATACCAATCCCATGATGGTTGCTGAGGTACATCTGTATAATTTCATCATTTGGAAAATTTTGCTCTGATGCAATCTTACGACAAATTGTAAGTTTCCAAGTTATATCTTTCTTCTTTGCTTTTTCTTCCCTACCCTGATATCAGAAAACATACTACAATTAAGAAAACACAACCAGAAAGTTCAATTAGAAATCCAGCACACATAGGAGTAGAAATGTGGTTGACTAAAGATGGCAAAGATTGAGTAGTGCACTACCAAGTCACATAATGAGCAGGAACACTTGAATCCCACTGGCTTCTGCCAGCAACTCTGGCCAACAGTTGAATTGCAATATTCACAAGAAAATTTGAGATGGGCTTTCTTGTTGCCTGGATGGCCACAGTGTGAACAATGAGGGACTTTTATCTTTGGTGATTTGACATCAGAATAGCAAGCAGATTCACCTCCAGCGTCAGTTTTTCCCTGGATCACCAGTGGATCTCCTCTGGCAACTTCATGCAACCTGAGTAACAAATAAGACATAATCAAACACCATGATGTTACTGACTAAAATTTCCAATGGCTTGTAGATGAATGCACAAAGGTAAAAGGACAATCATAAGAAAAACAAACCTGTTCAATATTTCGTCTTCGTTGAAATGTTTGACAAACCGAACTGCAGTATCCACCCCAATTCCCGTTATACCATTTAAATCATGATCGCTTCCAACCAACAAGGAAATAGCTATCAAATGCTTTCTTTTTAGCGCAAGACCAGCCTCAATATCAGATATATGATAGCACTCAAATGGCTCCTGTTCAAGATAAGAAGGTTACATTAATGTAGATCTTGATGTCCTATAAAAGGTTGTCAGATTTGCGGTTTTACTCATACGATTTTGCGATTCTACGAGACAATGCATGTACAAATGATTGACCTCTGTTAAAATCAAAGTAAAATCAAGAGCAAACTCAATGGAATCAGAGGAATAAAAAAAAATTCAAACGATTTTCCTTCATCTTATTGTACTTTTTGGTCCAATTTCAAGTTATTTTCAGCCCAAGATTTAAAGCCCAATATTGCCAAACTTAAGATTTATCCATAATCTATTAATGATATAAGTCTAATTATTGATTTTTTTTTTTTTACAATTTAGTGTTTATTATCAAATTATTAGAAACTGGGGTTAGGACAAAGAAAAACACACAACAGACAATTACCTATGCTCAACAGGCAAAGAAATTCGAGCTCACGCAGATACATTGAAAGTCTTATTCAGGATATTATTTTTTAAACTTTTAGTACTTTATGTGGATATTTAAAATGTGTGGATTAAGATGCTTGCTATATCTTTTTTTTTTTAAATGTATAGGTATTATAAGTTCATGGTTATAAGTTACTGTTATTGTTTAGAAGTATAATACATTGAAGCACCGGTACTTTTAGCAGCTACTAAATATGTATTGAGTTAGGCTTAAGGACTTCTGAAACAAGAGAAAAGATCATATTGCCGCAAGTTTTGTCGGAAATTCCTCAGAACCAAGTCTCAAGATAGCTGCATTATCTTCAATTAATCCGGCCCAAGACACGTTTGCTGACAAAAACTGCCTAAGGAATTCCTACTTTTCAATAGGGATCTTCTTCTCCTGACAATTAACTATAAAAATTGGCCTCTTAAGTACATAGGAATAGTAATCTTAACAAGTTTACTAAATACCATTTTCGAAAAAAGAAAATATTTTTCAGGTTTATAAAATCTTTCAATTCTATGATTCTATTTTACAATTCGACTTTATGGACTGTCCAATGATCCTAGTTAAAAAATTATTTTAATAAGCTTGGTCCTAATGCCCATAAGTCCAAAGAAAATGCCCAATGAAAGAAAAATATTAAAATAAATAAAATACATACAAGGCAGTTGTATGGTTCTATAAGCAAACCAACTCCTGGAAGTATCTGAGTTTAATTGGGGGGGAGGGGGAGAGAGAGAGAGAGAGAGTTCATACTTAAAAAGAGAATCTAAAATATCAATTTTCTCATCCACCAGACATACATAGCATGAATTCTGTGTATTTTACATTATCAACATAATAGACCACGTACGAGTAATACATCAAGAAAAAAGTGATTAGAAATTAAATGCAATTAACAGCACTCACTTTTGAGTTGGGCTGGATTCTCTTGACCACACATTGGGCACCATATAGAAATGCATCACTATCAGCAGTAATACAAGCATCAACATGTCCTTCTCTATTTAATTCTGCACATAGCGCTTCAGCTTCCCCTTTTGCTTTTAGAACAGGCATTCCAAGGAGTTTAAGCAATTCCTATCAGATTACAACAAGCAAGTATCACAAAATGATCACTTGTGCAGGAGGGGTAAACCAACCAGGTATCAGTTAGCACTAAACTATTAAATTTTAGCTTCTAACCAAACATACATTGACAACACAAGCCACACCACAACAAGAAAAAAAAAAAACACTTACTGCATAAATTTTGCATCATTTACTGCACATTGAGTGCAACAAAAACCTACTTAGACAGATGACAATGACCTTAAAAATACCAACACGATATGCATATGATATCATAAAAGAGTGAAAGGCAAGCAGCACGAACGATTTCCCCTAAAATATACAAAAAGTTAATAATCATTATACATGCATCTGATAAAACAGTTGTGCAAGTACAAGTTGCGACATTGCAAATTTTCTGCATTCTTACAGATGTAGCATAAAATAGGACACACCAACCACAAACATCTACTTGAGAGACAATAACCAACACGAGACTATATCACAGCAGAAATATGTAAGCTCCAATTCCAGTACAATATATCATTCAAAGTGCTCAACTCACCACACATTCTTCAATACATTTCTTAAAAGCTCTGTTCCTTTCAACTGAGACACCCTTCTCTGCCTCTAGAAGACTTGATAAGTCGATACCCGACAATCTGAAAAACCGCAGTATCCTTGCCTGAGATTTCAATGGCGACGGGGTCCCATCAAGTACAAAAACCGGGTATGCTCCAAACTGTATTGGTCGCCCAAAGTCATGAATCTCACTCCCATTACTACCAATTAATGATCATTAAAGCAAAAATCTTATCCAAACATACATTAAAGAATTGACATGATCACTACCAAGACTAAACTTCCCCCCCACACACACCCCTCCCCCCCCCCCCCCAACAAAAAAAACACTACATATTATAACAAATTTCATTATTTTTACTTTTCTTAAAGCTAGAACCCACTTGAATCGAAGACCCAACAAACATACACCCCACAGGAAACGGCAAAAAAGCAGAACAAATGGAATAAACCGGAAAAAACGTGGAAAACCATGAAATGTGCATGCACAAGAGCGTTGTACCTAGAAGGATAACAATAGTTGTACCTTGGAGAAAAGATTGACAGTCCGGAAAAAGGTAAGGCGAATGTGGGGGTTCCTAGCGTAGCCTTTAATGGCGGTCTCATGCTGGACGATCCAGTAAGACAGGTCGACGGCGACCCGTTTGTTCCTCAAGAAATCAAACCCTTCGAATCGGGCATGGGGTTTAAGCAAATCCCAGAAATGCCCTCCAACTCCCATTGCTGCCGGAGTTAGAAGAGAGACAAAATTACTGAACGATCATAGCCATAGCCATTGGGGTTTCACAGTGACGTTAGCAGAAACGAAGAACAACGACGGTAAAAGATATTTTAAAAATCTTTTTATTACTCATATAATCTTTTACCGTTGTGAATGATGTGGGCTTTTTAAATTCTTGGCCCTAATATGGGCTTTTCAATTCTTAGCCCTAATAATATGGGCTCAGACATTATTTATTGAAAGCTGGAGCCCAAAACCCTAATATATAAAAATTGAGATTCCATAGTTTGTTTCGGGTTTATGTAGGATTGGAGAAATTCGATTTTGAAATCCTGGGATTTGTAAATAAAGGTGAATAGTTAAAATCTGTGTTTGTTATGAGATTTTATAGGATATGATTGTTACTGTAGATGTCAAATCGATGCTGGAAAAAGTTAATAAATGTAATATTATATTATTAATTGATATAATAGTAATGATTGGATGATTGTAATAGTAGAAATTTAAGTGTGTATTGAAACTTGTGTATTAATAGGTTAAAGTGTAGGGTTAATTATTATGTTTTCTTTAAATAAAGTAGTAGTTGAGTGAATTTTATAATCCTAATTTAAATCTCCTAACAAACGAAGATTTAAGATTTTAAAATCTCAAATCCGGATTCGTGAAACCCGAAACAAACATACCCTATGTTATTTCCAAAAACCAAACAAAAACTTATTAAACAAGTTTCCTTTAAAATAATTTCTGCTTTAGATACTCTAATTTTATTTTTTAAATGAATTTCAAAATAAATTAAGACACAATAGATTTCAAGACATTTCAAAACTAACAAACAATCTTTATGGCTTAGTGAAGTGGGCCTTTTGAATGTATTAAATAGTTGCATATGCAACAAATCATAAGATAAAAAATGGTTTCTAACTACAAAATATGATGATTTTTTTTAAGTAAATTAGTAATGAATTTGAGATGAAATATGAAATTGGATCATTTTATCATTGTCATATTAATACATCTATAAAAATTTCACTAATTAATTATCAATGTATAAAAATTGCTTCGTCAACCCCCCTCCCAAAGAAATAAAGAATCTTCAAAATTTCTATACCTAACGATTGAACTATTTTCATAAATTCCAAAAACATAATTAAAATTAAATAAATAAATAAATTGGAACTAGGGACACGATTGAAACAAACAACATTACTCATGATAAACTCATAAAGGAATTAATAAGGAAAATAACATAGGATTCCCCTCTAATCACATACATATAAACCTAAGCAACAACACATGCAATCCACCAATTAGGGTTCGCCATGTGTGAGTGATGGACCAGTTGTAGAAAATCTAGTAGACAAGAAATAAAAATTTGATCATTTCCCATGTTTGCGAATCAATCAAATATCATGTTTTTAAGTTAGGTCCATAAAATTATTTATTTTCTACTTTGATCCAACACATCCACAAGTCTCCCCATCCCTCAAGCTCAACCACTTATTTATTTTGTGACACTCATTTTCTCATAATCTTTATTTTGTCATTCCCATAATTAATTCAGTTTTTTTACATTATGATATAGTATCTCAATTTTGTTAGCAAATTGTTTTTTTAGTTTTCTATATATCGGTTAGTTGAGTTTTTTTAGTCTCTCTTTAAAATAAACTAAAAATACTATGGCACCTATTCTTATAATCAAATGTAGCATATCCTTATTCTTATCCTTAAGGTATTTACAGTGATTTTTGTGTATTACATGAATTAACCTCAATAAAACTATATATCCAAGTCCCAAATAATATGAAATTTCTCCTTACTGAAATAAAATCATAGATCCCTCATACTTGTATATGAGAGAGATAATGTAAATGCAATATTTTTGTGACAGTGACAAAGCAAAAAACAAAAAAAATCACATCTGGATCTGGTATACATAGATATATATATATATATATATATATATATTGAATTAATTAATTTGGCTCAAAAAATAAAAATAAATAAATGAAAAGACAAGAATGTATGGATTGATCATTGATGAATATTTCTGTTCGACTAGCTAGTAAGGCTGTACATGTTGACCACTAACTTGTATCTTGTGAGTCTGTTTTATAGCAACCATAAATCGTGTGACAATACACAAATATTTAATTATACAATTAGTTCTTTTTTCTTTTAGGAAATTATGAAAGTATTTAAATACCAAACAGGCTATAGCTTGATTAATGTCGCATGCAGTTGCACTAACCTAGAACGTGTAATAATGAGTTAAACAAACTCCCATAATTAATTAGGAAATCCAGTCATCATGTCCCATTTCTCAACCAAACATCCCGACAGATTATAGTCTAATTTAATCGATAAGCATAGTTATTAACTAATTATCCATTAATTAATACAGTTTAGCAATAGGACAAAAAAGTGAGTGATATGTATAACTGATCCAATAATAGAGCAGGTACCTAGCAAATTCCTATCCCTCTTTCCAAGTGAACAACCTAATTAAACCATGAGTTTCGTGAAAAAGAGTTTATATATATCTACTTCTACAATCCATATATATGTGAGATCTACATAAAAATAATTGGGTTTTTTTAGTCTGAATATAATATTTCGTAAATACTAACCACTTCTCAAACTGAACTAAATTCGAGAGTTTGGATTATAGTTCATACAAAACAAGGTTTAAAGAATCCGATTAAATTATGTTGGTCTTAGAATTAGTTAAGTTACCTAATCAATTCCACTTGGAAGACAAATGTTACTTGTTTTCTCCATGATCTATCACCACAATTGCATATGTATAACCAATTGTCTACATCATATTACATGTGTTATATTTATAATGCTATCATAATTAGGGATAAAATATCATTTCTAATAAAGGTTGCTAAAATCACATACTATTTTCGGTGCATAAACATGGAGTCTCACATCCAAAAATAAATTAATTAATTACACACCTACAAACTGTCCGATTCATTAAAATTCTTTGTCCTCCGACATACTTCAACCCACAAAATAACATAAGAAAATATTACAATAATAAGGATCCATGCATCTCAATATTTATCTAAAGGAAAAATACATTAGTTAGAAGTATCCAAGCTCCTACGTGTGTTTTGTCCTTTTCTCCATATACAATGTTTCCTCTCTTCTATAAATCTACTACTAAAAATCAAACTCCAAACTCCCATTATTTTCCTCTCTATCTAGCTATCATCAACAAAACCAATAATTCTCACCAAAAAAAAAAACAAAAAAAAATCATCATGGCTATGATGCTCAAAGATTTCCTTAGAGACGACAGTTCCCATTCATGCACGCCGTCTTCCTCTTCGTCGACCGGTTTTCCGATGTACTCCAGAAGGAATCCCGGCAAGTCAACGGTGGCAGTTTCTTCAAAGTCAAACAAACCCTCCATAGTACTCATCAGAAGCTTGTCGAGAAAAGCTGCAGCCACCAAAATCTCAGCCATTCATAAATTGCTCCAATTTGCTAATTCCTTGAAATCTCCGGCGGCTAGTTTACCTCGGAGTTTCTCAAGGAAATCGGCGAAGAGGAGCAAGCACAGGATTGAGGTTGTCGGAGATGTGTCGGAAGTCAAAGTCAAAGTCAAGGACATCTTACGGTGGAGATCGTTTAGGGATGTAGTGGAAGATAACTGTAGTCCGTTGGATTTCCCGGCATCCCCTAATCGGAGCACCACCACCACCGCCACCACGACGTCTTCATGCAGCAAGAGGTCTAGTTGGTGTGACAGTGATTTTACGGCGGAGGAATTACCGACGTGGGGCGGTGAAAATGAAGAGTTTTGGGGTAAAAAGTGTTTTCTAGATGGTAAAAATGCTGCCATATTGAAGAATTCCAAGGTAAATTTTTTTTCCCTTTTTTTTCACAATACAATTATATGTTTTATTTGATATTCTAAAATAATCTGCCGGCATCGTCCTACATATTAAACTATATCACTAATTAACATGTAATCATGTGTATTAATGATATTGGAATATAAGATAGAAAATGAAATATGTGTGTGGTAAATGGTAATGAATTATGTATGATGAATTATTAGTGAAACCAATAATGGAGACAAATAAATGATTGAAATTAATTTATCATATCTTGTCTGCTGGTAGACTGACCAAAATTATTTAGTGAAAATAGTCTCCAAAAAGATGTATTTATTAATTTATTTTTCTATTATTTTACAGGGAGATTGGCTATTTGAGGAATCTGACCAGCAAAGCCCAGTTTCAGTTCTTGATTCACCATTTAGAGATGTTGAAGATTTCATCACACCTTTTCTCAGAACTCCCAATATTCAAAGTATAGCTCTTAATTTCCTTCTGTAATTAATTAATTTTACGACATATATATTTCTTCATTATTTTCTTACAAAAGAACCATGAATTTTCAGGGCAAAAATGTAATCTCACACGAGGGAATCAAAGGCTCAATTTGGAAAGAGTTAAACCAACAGAAGAGAAAGCAAAGGAGTTGTTGAGCCATGTCAAAAAAGAGACCAAAAGCCAAGTCAATATTGATGATGATCAAGTGATGTTGGATTTCTTCATGCACGAGCTTTCCATAAATGAAAAGCTGCATGATTATAAGTTTGATTGTGAGATTTTAAGGATTGCAAAATCATGGATTAATGGCGAATTCGATGAGTACTATGAATGGGAGGTGGAGGAGAAAAGGGAGTCGTTTGTTAAGGATATGGACAAGGAAACGTGTTGGAACAAGTTTAAACAAGAACGAGAAGAGGTGTCTAAGGAATTCCAAATTGAGATCTTGGATGATTTAATTTTTCATATTTTGGCCGATTTTATTACTGAATCAAATTAGATATTAGATCCACGAATATATATGTAAGTGTGGAACACTAGCATCCAATGCTTGAATTCGTGTTGTCCAAAAAATATATTTAGGGTTTTACTAAATTATTGAAATCTAACTTTAGCGTAATCATTACAATTTCCAACCATTGATCCAATATTTACAGTGTAGCATTATGTGATGTGAAAAAAATAAATTATATTAAAAAAAAAAAGATAGTTGGGTCGAGATTTATAACCTGGTTAACTAATGGGCCTAAAGGGAAAGGGAAAATCAATGACGGCCCAAAATGATATTCTTCAGTCATTTGGGAGCCCAATGGACCAAATAGTTTAGTTCGTAACCCAAAATAAAACTTCAGAGAGAAAGCCATCATCTTATTATTAAACATTAGGTTAATTAAATCGCAACCTTAACAGCTTTATTCGAAGGGTTATTTTAATAGATTTTTTTACTATCGATCAAAATAACATAACTTTATATATGTAGTATGTTTTTTTAACATTAATTGTTTTTGAAACTTTTTTACACATCCGATTTAAAAATATATATTCTTGAAGTTCTTGAAATGAAACTCTATGAAAATGCCGTATTTAGCGGCTAATGTGTTCGGGCAATTGAATATGTTAGAATTTTTTGACCGAGATAAAAAAAACATGTTACATATATAAAATTCTGTTATTCTAATTAATATTAAAATGTTTATTTATGACAATTTGAATAAATGTTATTATTTTTCCGACAATTCACCTTTGAATAAATCATACTTACTTTTGTATCATAGAAATTTTGTAAGATGCAACCTTGTAGTAGCAAGAAGTTCAAGTATGAATTAATCTTTGAGTTTTTGGTATTAATTTAAATTTGTATATTACCTAGTATCAGTGGCGGATCCAGAATTTTGAAATTGGGGGTACGAACAAATAACAAAAGATAATAAAGAAAAATCCTTGCATAAACATTGTTTAATATTTAAAGTCTTACGACTAAAATAATCTAATACATAAGGTATTGTAAAAGATTGCGATAAAGTCACATTTGGTCGCATAAATATCGTCATTTTCGCAATTAGTCTCATAACTATTTGTCTTTTCAATTTAATCTCGTAACTCAAGTTATAATTAAGCTACAATTTAGTTTGTCGACTCTTTTTATTTTTATTTTGGAAGTATTCTTCATTCCTAATATAATTAATAGTAAATAACAAGAATAAAATCAATTGTATAACAAATTAACAACTACAATTACAACCCACAACAATTTCAAAAAGAATTCACAACACATTTGCCCAAAATCAATAAATTTCATACACAAAAATGAAAAAAATAAAAAAACACAGACTCTACATTATGAATAATCAACATCAAATTCACTAATTAATAAACTAAATCAAGCAATAATTATGAATATATAATGTAAAATTTTAGTGGATAAAATGTGTAAATAAATAAATAAATAACAAAACAAACCTGAAAGTTGGAGAATTCGTAGAAGAGGAAAATTGTCAGGTGAGTTTTGTATTATGAAAAGGAAGGAAATGAATGTGTATTTGACTCTACCATTTAAATTAAACCATGGCAACAATGTAAATATAATATAAAATAAAGCATAATTAGTAATATATATAACAATAAATTTCAATTTGGGGGTACAGCTGTTCCACATAGATCCGCCACTGCCTAGCATCTACCCTACATTTGCTTTTCTATGGATGCATAAATAATTGTTGAAAAAGCTACTACCGATTTTCGACCTTTTGGTTTCTAGTGGATTTTAGCATTTTGAATATTTGGATATAAAATAATATTCATTTCAAACTCAATTATATTATATAAATATATTTTAGGAAGAGTTTAGGAATATATGTAGAGATTGGAACACTTATTTTTTTGATAATATTAAAACAATTTATTGTCTAATCTAACACGAGTTATATGGCAATATTGGTGTAGAAGATCAATTTATTATTCACTATAAAGTTGAAGTTTGTGTTCAGGTCAAACGAATTAAACAAACTTGATCAGTCTACAATTATATACACATTCTTCATTATTCTTACATATATACTTCAGTTATATGTTTAATTTATTTTTCAATTATAATTTTCTATGAAAGCAAGCAACAACTCTTGGTTCAGGAAAAAAATATATCCATGGAAATAGCAAGACACATATACCATCGTGGATAGAATTAAATACATATAATCCAATTATCCATATATATATATATATATATATATATATATATATATATGTATATGTGTGTGTGTGTTTTTTTTTTCTAAATAAGGATCAAAATATGAACTATATATTAATTTGGGAAAAATAGTTTTTTTTTTCCTTTTATATTGATCTCATTTGATTTTTAGTCATCTATATTTAAGAAGTATTATTTTTTAATCCTTTAACTTACTATATAACATATAATTCTTTTTAATTGAAATTTAATTTTAACATCGATTTTTTTTTAATTGAGAGAACACAAAAAAAAATAAAAAAAATTTGCAATATATTTTTCATCTAACATGTTTAAATTAATATTAATAAATAAATAAAATTACTGATACGTGGGTTAAAATTTTGTTATTAATTATTAATATTAATAATTTAGCCATCTTTTCCTGAACTTAGGCATAGTAATAAAAAAATTATTTTTAATTATTAATATTAATTTAAGCATGTTAGATGAAAAATACAAATTTGTGGTTAAAAATATTTAATTTTCTCTCAATTAAAAAAAAAAATTCCAATGTTAAAATTAAAATTTAATTCAAAAAACTATCTACTACAGCCGGTCAAATGACGAAAAATAATAATTACTAAACATAAAGAACTAAAAATAAAAAAAGTGAAAGATAGAAAAAGAAAAATTGAATAAATCAAATTTAGAAAATTAAAAAACTGTTTCCCCCTAATTTCATCAATGAATTAATATTAATTAAGTGAAGAGGAGAGTGAAGCAAGCAAAACTCTTGGACAAAAAATAGCACGTGCAATACTATGCATATTTAATTTGTGCCTCTACATTTACAGCTTAGAAATATACTATGTCACGTGCTATACTATAAAATAAAATTGAATTTTTTATCTTCATCCAATCTTACCACCTGCCTTGTCGATTATATTGTCAACCTGCGACAATGTGTTTATCTACTGTACTTTATTTTGAACATTATTTAGCTTTATAATTTGATATCTAACTCATTATGTAATAATTTTGAAAATGCCAAAAAATAAAATTATATTTGGAATTTTTTTTATAGCATATTATTATTGTTTAAACCTTTATTTCTTATTTTTGAAATGTTGGAAACTACTTCTATGGTGGTAATTTTTATATCTACTTTTTAAAGTTAGTTGTCAACTTAAAGCAGTAGGACAATTTAGGGTAGGTGGTTAAGCCCAATCTCAAAGAATAATGGATCACAAATTCACAATAAATCAACTTTGTCTATCTTGAATAAAATGCATCATATTTGACAAAATTCAAATCGATTAGTATTAAAAAAAATTAATAAAAACACCGTAGAAATCCTCAATTATCTGATGCTACATGTATTCAATTTGATGGCATTTAAGATGTTACATATAATTTAGATAAATCAAGTATAAATTGACCTTTAATTTAATACATACACATGAGCATGTGTGCTCATTATGTAGAATTAAAAGTAGACTGCATCGAATATACCATCAACCAAATATAGCATTGAAATAATCGATCTGATTTTTTGTGCATATTTCATATCAGGTAAAATATCAAATCCAAATCTCCTAATTAACGATACCTAAAAAAAAAGTAAGAAATCTTCAACTTTCTTTTTTTAACAAAACTTACTTATTTTATATACTTCGTATTTAATTTTATTATATCATATTTATATGAATCTCCGTACTTTTTTATTATTTTGTTTTGGTCTATTAAGTCCGTGTTTTTCATAATATATTCACCTAAGCATATATTTAATTTAAAGTTTAATATGGAATATTAAATGTGTATGCATATATACATCAGATGTAATTTACTTTTATTTTACACATTTATATCTATCCAATACAAATTCAGCCGCCCGTAGTTTTGGGTATTTTTGTTACTGTAATTATTACATATATATTGTTCCATTCATTGATTAATTTAATTTTTTTCTCTTTCAAGGAAAAAATAACAGATTTGGTGGGATAAAATTTATTGGCTTTCTTCAGTTATCATAAAAAAATAAATAATAATCATGCACCAATAAATTAATACTATATGTGTAGACAGTGGCGGAGCCAAGATTTCGATCCAGGGGAGCCCACGCCAACTTATAAAAAAAATACTATAATTTTAAACTAAGCACATAAATTTATCATGATTTCGATAAAGTTAATATATTACATTATAAAATAATAAAATCCAAAATTAGTAACTTAATTATATCTAACACTTGAATTATAAAATTTTATCTCACTTTCTTCATTTACTCAATGCTTGATAAATTCTATTTATAACTTCATTTAAACTTAAATATTGTTTATCACTATTAGAATACAAAAACTACAAATTTTAAAGAATATTTTGACAATTACCTACCATAATTTTTTTTTTTCCATAACTATAAGTATGGATAAAGAATTTGTAAATAAAATACAAAATCATTCATCAATCTTTTGCATCTAATCATTATATCACATATACAATTTAAGATATAATAAATCTACAATAATAAAGAAAAAAATAAACCATAAAAATTATATAAAAATAATATTTTATGTTAAAATTAGATAGAAAGAGATTGAGAGAAAGAAAAAAAAAATCTAAAAACAAAGTTGAGGCCTGAGGGATTTATGTTGGGTGGAAGACAAAAAAAAAAAAGTGTTTGTTATCCTATTTCTTGTTTTTTAATTAAAATAGTGAAATTACTAAAATACCTCTACCTATTTTTCAAAATATCAGGGGCCAGTGCCCCCTTCGCCCTAAGGTGGCTCCGCCCAGTGTAGAAAATAGGTAAGAAATTGCGTTCTAAAAAGTAACTAAAAATGGAAAAAGAAACCCACATGCAGGTCACGTGATTTGTCATAGGAAAATCTATAGTGGGCCCCAGAAGCGCACAATTCATGCAGTGGTGTCGCATGCAGGCGATCATATTTAATGGAGATTAATTACCTACGGAATTAGCTTTCAAATGTTGTTATTGCCATAATCCCTCTTAGAAAATTACAATCTCCCTCAATTTCCGAAATCTCTCCTTTTCTGTACAAAAGCTGCTTAAAATACTGAAATCTCTCTCTCTCTCTCTCTCTAGAGACGTTCAATTTCTCTCCCTGTTCTGTAATGAATGCATGTGTGTATACAAAAATAATACTCTATAAATACGTATTTCTTTTTTGGTTAACGTAGAGGAAGCGATACGTTTTCCTTTAAATTCTAATTTCCACCCCTATTTTTGCTGCTTCACTCTCCAAAAGTCAACATGCTAATGCGTTGAAATCACTCCTACAAGCTTTGATTTCGAGCATTTCTAGTACTTGGGAGAGATAATAAAAGGTTCTTCTTTTGCGCGTAGAGAGAGAAAAGATGAAGAGTGAAGAGCAGGCGCGTTCTCTTTTCGGAATTTCGCTGACAGAGAGGCCCAAATGGCAGCAGTTTCTCATTTGTTCTTCTGGGTTTTTCTTTGGTTATCTTGTTAATGGCATCTGTGAGGTCATTCCTAATTCTTTCATTTTTTGTCTCTGCACTTGTTTAATGGTGGAATGTGTTCAATTTACTTGTTGAAAATTGAAATTTAATTAGATTATTAGCAGTTTGGATTTCAATTTATGCGGGGTTTTTTTTTTTCTGAAAAAGAATTGAACCGATCAATTTGTTTTGTGGTTTTTGTTCTTTTTGGTTGAGGTGGCCTTGATTTGCATGATTCTGAGAGTTTGGTCAAAGATTTTCTTTATTTTTTGTTTTTTTAGTTCTCTGTTTCTGGTGAATATATGATTTATGTTACCTTATATGCACAATTTTGTTCCTTTTCACAGCTAATGATTTCTGTAATTTTGTTGCTTTCCTTAACTTTATGCGTAGAGAGAGAGAGAGAGAGAGAGAGAGAGAGAGAGAGAGACGGTGGAGTTCTACATTCACAGATAATTATCACTCTGTTCTGGAAATAATTCATAAATAATTATCATCAATATTGAGGTTGCTCAACAATTGTTCTTATCTATATATTCATACATGAAATGTAGTTGTAGGATTCATTCTTTGACTGTTAGTTACCACCTTTTCAATCTCCAATTGTATAATTGTATTAGCATCTCTCTCTCACACACGCACACAAACAAACAAATTTGACTGATGACTAGTTCTTCATCAATTTCAGGAATATGTATACAATAGACTCCAGTTCAGGTAAAGAGCCATTCACAACAATCATATGCAAATAATGTGTACATCAAATTTGTTGACAGTTAAATATCTGAATGAATTGGTAACTGCAGCTATGGATGGTACTTCACTTTTGTGCAAGGATGGGTGTACATTTTACTGATTTATCTTCAAGGATTCACCCCCAAGCAAATGGTGAATCCATGGAAGAGTTATGTGAAGCTCTCTGCTGTGCTCATGGGTTCCAATGGTCTTACCAAAGGTTCTCTCGCTTTTCTCAACTACCCCGCGCAGATCATGTTTAAGTCCACCAAGGTGAGACCAAGTTCCGTTTCTTTCACTTGGTGTGCATTGAGCTTCACCATCACCTCATTGGTCATTAGTTTCGGTTTTGTTTGAGTATCAGGTTCTTCCGGTGATGATAATGGGGGCGTTCATTCCTGGCTTGAGGCGGAAATATCCACTTCACGAATATGTATCCGCCATTCTTTTGGTAGTAGGTTTGATTCTTTTCACCTTAGCCGATGCCCACACATCTCCGAATTTCAGTGTAATCGGTGTCGTGATGGTGTCGGGTGCTTTGGTTATGGATGCATTTTTGGGAAATTTGCAAGAAGCTATCTTTACTTTGAATCCTGAAACGACTCAGGTGAGATCATGTGATTCGTGTTCTTGATTTGTTTGTAGAGTATCTGTATCTCGTCTATAATTCCTATGGATTTCGTGTTTTGTTACAGACGGAAATGCTCTTCTGCTCGACTCTAGTAGGCATGCCTTTCTTGATTCCACCAATGCTATTCACAGGAGAGCTATTCACAGCTTGGAATTCATGCTCACAGGTATCAAAATGACAAAATGTAATGAAATTGTTTGTCCATGTAATGAAAGTAAAATATATTCATTTGCAGCATCTTTATGTCTATGGAGTTCTGGTATTTGAAGCAATGGCCACATTCATCGGGCAAGTCTCGGTCCTATCCCTCATTGCTCTATTCGGGGCCGCCACCACTGCAATGGTGAGTGACTATCAAGATTCATGGCTTCAAACAATGCATGGTCATATGATTGTGTGAAACATTGACAGGTGACGACAGCGAGGAAAGCAGTGACGTTGTTGCTGTCGTATCTGATCTTCACGAAGCCGTTGACAGAACAACATGGGACAGGGCTGCTGCTGATTGCAATGGGGATTGTATTGAAGATGTTGCCTGAAAACAAGGCTTCCAAGAAGACATCAACCTCAAATACTCAGCCTAGGATTGAAGTTGTGTCTCATTCTCAAGATAACAGATTTGAACTAGGAATTCAAGAAGAGGAAGAAAGGAGACCTTTGGTCTGAAAATTAGCACACCAAATTCTCTTCATGTAACCAAATTTTATCCTATGGAGAAATGGATTAGTTGCACTGTTTTTGCAAGGGTGGGCTCCATCCAAGAACTCGAGTATTTTATTATTATATATATATATAAACGTAACTGTATTATGAATATGCACAAGTATTCATGAAAATGTGGGTATGTGCAAAAAAACCATTTTATTAGCCTTTTTTTGAGCTGATCTTTTTAGCCCTTTTTAAAAATCCTAGAAAGCTGCTTTTTATTTTTTATTTTTTAAACCAGTTTGGATTTTAGATCCTACTGTAATCCAATCATACTCCTATCCTACAATCATTCAGCCATTATTTTACAAATCTAAATACATCTTACTAATTTTCTATAATTATGTAATAATACAATCATAACGACTTTCGTATTGATATAAAATCTACTTAGAAATTCTGACTTTCACAATGTAATTTAAATTTACGTTTTATTCATAAAATTTTCAAATTGGGATTTTGCCAATTTTACTTATCAAATTCTCAACGTTCACAATCTTATAACAAACATAAATTTAAGTATGTTTTGGATTTCGCAAATATTACTTATTACATTCCAAAGATACCACAAATTTACCTTTATTGAGGATTACACGAACTTACCTTGTATGTTTTTCATGAAATCAAAAGCTGGCTTGATGGATCCATCCTTTTTTATAAAAAAATAAAAAGAAAAATCTCTGGCTCTGTTACCCATATGGTAAAAAAAATCAAAGATTGCCTTCCAAATTTAATAGATTAGTAAGCATCCAAAATATTTTGATCCCATCTGTTCAACCATTAATTATTTCTCCCCTCCCCCAATTTGAGAAAAACACGTTTACTCTAATTATATTTTTAAAAAATGATTTTTAGTTTCAATTATGAAAATAAAATAAAAATCATCCACTATATTTGTAAAAACTGTCCTTTTGCTGTAGGTCATAATTTTACATGGATTAAACCAAAATTACTTAAAATTAACAAATCTACATCAATTAATTTGAGAGTGACACTCATGTGCACAAGGTGCAACAATACTGTTATATTATATGAAGTGATACTGTTATATTAATATAACAGTATCACTTCATATAATATAACAGTATTACTTCATATAATATAACAGTATCACTCATATAATATAACAGTATTACTTCATATAATATAACAGTATCACTCATATAATATAACAGTATTACTTCATATTAACAATATCACTCATATAATATAACAGTATTACTTCATATAATATAACAGTATTGGTGTGCACAGATTTGGATCCGTACACGCACAAAAGTTTTTGCCTTAATTTGAATCCAGCCAAATAATTAACACATTAAAATATACTTTCCAGTTAAAAATAATTGTGGCTAAACTCAAAATCTACAACCCAACAAGCAACACAGAATTTATTTGGAGCCCATTTGGGCCCTATTGGGAAATAAAGAAGCGTGTGGTGTCGACATGATTGAACAATGAAGAAGCCACACGTGTGCACAGGGTAAATCTTGCCACCTCGAAATTCTCAAAACCAACTGGGCTTCCGCCACGTATCAAATTCTTGCCGACACCAATGCATTCCACTTTAATTACTTCTCAACTAGATCTATATCACTGTCAAAATTTTAATTCAATTTAACCATCTTCAACAAAATTTGAAGTTACGAGAAGAAAATTCAAGAATGGGTGACACTGTACATCTGCTGCCACCGTTAGTTGACGGAGAGATGAACAATGAGAGGCCAAAAGAGCCATGGAAAGGGGGGTTTGTGAAGAGCATTGTTTATGCAGGGCTTGACTCCATTGTGACGTCGTTTTCTCTCATTTCTTCCATCTCCGCCGGCCACCTTTCCTCCGGTTAGTAATTTCCGATCTCCGGCGGTCAATTCGAACCGTCCGTTACTTTTGTTTTGTTCCGTACAGTTGAAGGACTAAATGGACCAAAATAAAAGTAGGAGGACTTAATTGAACAAAATATAAAAGTTGATAGTGTGTGTTGCAGTTGATGTGTTAGTATTGGGAATAGCCAATCTGGTGGCAGATGGGATATCAATGGGGCTTGGAGATTTTGTGTCGAGCAGTACTGAAAGAGATGTGGCTATTAAGGAACGGTCCGTCACGGAATGGGACGTCGATAACCATCGGAGAACTCAGCAGCAAGAGTTGATCCGACGGTATCAAATTCTTGGTATGAATGCTACTGATGCATCAATGGTGCGTATGAATTAAAATGATCATCCACTCTTTTTTCAAATTTATATATTAGCACTTTATAATTCTTCATTTAAATCAAATTAGTTGAGCTTATTGAGGAAAATAAAAAGTTATTTGAAGAATGAAGTCACCACTAACTATTTATAAAGTTTTACCATTTACATTAGTGTAAAGTTTGAGCCATATCCATAATCCTCTTGAATTAATATACTTCATTCATCACTTTCAAAATAAGTGTTCGTTCTGAAGTTTTTTTTTTATGAATTAAATAACATAAGAATTGGACGACTATGTCCTTAATTAATCAAGGAATTTAGGATTTAAATTTGGAAGAATAATCAAATTAATTCCATTAAAACTATCATATTAAATAAGAAATATTAATAGGATAGTTTGGGGCTATATTACATAAAAATTTAAAATGAGACTTAATTTAAAATAAAATTTAGCCTTTAGAGCTTACACTTTATTTGAAAATTAAAATTAAAATGGAGGGAGTAGTTTTATTTATAAAAAAATGTGAAATGACCAAAATACCCTTAGTTTTTTTTTTGTGCGCGAGGAAAGGACGAATAATGATAATAATTGCAAAGTTTTGGTAATTTTAGTGGAGAGGTAGAAGATAGTTTTAGATGAGTCTTATGATCTCATTCATGTCAACAATGTCGAATATCTGTTGGTAGGTTGTCAACATATTCGGCAAGTACCCCGACATTCTAGTGGACGAGAAATTGGCTGCTGAAAAAGGAAGCCTTCCCCCAGACAAGTCGAGCAAGCCATGGAAGAACGGCCTCGTCACCTTCTTTGCCTTTCTGTTGTTCGGATGTGCTCCGATTCTGTCATTCATCATCCTCATTCCATTCACCGACAGCAATAAAATCAAGTTCATCGGAGCGTGTGTGCTCTCGGCTGTCGCCCTTGCCCTTTTGGGCATTGCAAAAGCAAAGATTGCTGGCCAAAACTACGCCGTTTCAGTGGGCACAACACTTTTCAATGGTGCCGTGGCTGGTGGTGCAGCTTATGGTATAGGGTGGATCCTTCGAAATGTGGTTGGTTTGGAAGAATGATTATTTGATCCTCTAATTCAGGTGACTATCAAGACTAACACAAATACTTTTGGACCTCAGTTATAAATATATATATATAAATGGAACGATGTTATTTTGTTGTTCCTATAGATTATGACATTATGTTTGTTATGGGGTTCACTTGACCATGTTGAGATTTCAGATTTTGGGATTAAAATGGGTGAATTTCAAATCATATATACTACATTCGACATTAACCCTTACTATCATCTAATTATTAGTAGTTTTATAATATATACTTATTTTCATTTTTGAACAATGACATGATATGCTCAACTAGTTATATTGTATACGATTTCATAATAAGCGTATGTAATTTTATTATTAATCAGGTTTTTCAAATTTCAATAATTCTATGATAGACTTGCAGAATATCAATTTCTGAGTTTTTTAAAATACTTTATAATTTCTAAAAATTTGGTGAAAGATATTCTGTTACCGACTAAAAGCTAATACGGCTCAATTGGCTTAAACAATGAAAACGTTAACAAATATAACTGAGACTAAAAAGAAGGAATAAATATAACCATGCTTGAGTGCATAAATATATGAGTTGTGGGTAGAGCCTCTCTACTCCTCACTCAATGCTATATGCAAAGCATGCTCCGCCTCCCTCATGAAACGACGAGTCAGTTGTTTTTGCCCTTTCCGATACACTATGCTCGCCCATCTGTTTTTACTCATCGGAGCACATCCATCGGGACATCTGAAGGGGTAAAGATGACGTGATTAGGAACTGAATGATCAACACCACATAGTTTTAACAAGATGTCGCTTTTCGCCCACGACATACCTATTTTCGTCCATAATTTCAGTAACGAGGGCATTCTTGAGCAATTCAGCGTCACTCTCTTCCGTCCCTGAACCCTCTTCCAGCTCTGTCATCCTATTGCATAGATATTTTCAGTTCAGAGAAGAAACACTATCAATAACACGAGAGAAGTGACAAGTATTTATTACTTCATGTTAAGAAGATCAACGAGCAGTTGGAACGCGCCAGAATCCCCACAAGCCTCCCATATAGCTGTTCGAACTTCAGTCTCAGATGGTTCTCTCTCCCCTCCAGAACCGGCAACCTATAAGAACAATTTTCAGAATTTGGTCGTTAAAACGTTGGCTGGAAGATATGGAAGAAGATGGCAATATATGCACACCTCTTCAAGTAACGAAGAAACCTGGTAGAGCTCGTTTTCCTTCATGGTAATCGTTCTAAGGGCAGTTAAGAACTGTTCGGGGAAAACTATTTTGTTAACATACGAGGGTATCTTGCGCTGTCCGCTCCAGCTATAACTACCACTGTCCTTGTTATTGGTTTCGACCGGAGAGGCGCTTTCTGGGAAAAATCCATTGTTTAGCAGACTTCTCGGCAGGAGGCACCTCAATTCGCCTTTCTGGCATTACCACAAAATGAATCGATCAAAAACCACTTATTTGATGCAAAGTAGAACTTGTTTTTTTATAGTACTAATGGATGACCTGTGCTTCAAGAAGCTGCAGTTTGGCCTCTGAAAAGGGCACATCCGAAATAGCTCCCATGGGATAATGTACCTGAGAGAGAGAGAGAGAGAGAGAAGCCACAATAAGAATAACTCTCACAGAGAGTGAAAATTTCAACTGATTGGGAAAAAGATGTTGGAAGAAGATAGGATTATTTACCATGAGATAGTCATCAGGGTTGTCTTTTATGACAAATCCATATAGGTACAGAAGTTCCTGCATCATAATTGAGTGTTGAGAAGGTTAATAATCTCTGAAGAAACTATCCAAAAAGAGTAAAAAGAATTATTACAATAGAGAAAACAGATTGTATAACAAAGAACACTCCATGTCAAAAGAACACATGATTCACACCTCTATAACAAGTTAATGGACCACTATCTATTAATATGTATATACCACTTCAACAAGAAGATAGACTTGTAACAGTCTTTGCTTTCAAAATTAACAAATAACATTCCATGTCATCACCATTTTATCAGGAAGTACACAAAAGTTACAGAAGTCCCTGAAAAATCAACGTTCAAGAAAGTTCCTACTGATTCAGTATACCTCATTCCCTTTGTTGCCATAGCTGATTGATATCTCTTTCTCGCTTTGGAGAGAAATGTTGCCAGCTAATGAAAAAACAATATCTTGTCAAGTAGAAGTTCTGTCATGTTAAACAAAAGTTTCCAATAGAGTATTGAGATAATTTAATCCACTTTTCTAAATGAACTCGATTTGTTAAAGATAATTGCAAATGGTACCAATGACATATGCTTAAAAGTGCAGATTCCATCATACTTTAAAATAAAAAAGTCAAAGGGGATGAATGCTACCAGAAAGAAGGTACATGGAAAAAGGGATTCCAGTTGATGATCCAGTTCCATCGACTTCCCACGTTGCTGCAGCCTTTAAGTCTAGACAAAGAGTTTGCATTATAAAAGTCAATGACTCCCAAGTATAAGACTTTAATGAGCAGACTCTGCTTATCATAAACAATCATCTGAGAGAATCAGATTACCATGATTGCAAAAATCAATTCCAGGTACAAGACCCTCAACCCATATAGTCTCTCCATGAGAAGCGGATTCAGCTTCAGAATTTTGGCTTGTGGAGTTGTTTATCTGGAGAGCTGATTAAACACAACAATCCAAATGGTTAAGAAGAGAAAGAAGATTATAAATGCTCAGAAGTTTGCATCTGAGAGCTAGAAGAAAGTATAAAGTTCATGAGCAGACGTATGTACGGCAAGCAACCTTACATGCTCCATTTTCAGTAGAAACATGACTGCTAGGTGCACCAGGAGCTTTGCTGCTTGCACTTTCTTGCTGTGGTTGAACTCCTGGAAACACATACGAGCTTGGAAGAGGAATATTAAGAGCTCGGGTCCAAAATATGGAATTTGCCCTGTTGGATGTTCACTATTCACTATCAGCAGTCTTTTCAAAGCTTACAATCTTCAAGGACAAGCCTTAACATATTAAAGATATATAGAATGCATAGAAGGCTGAACATACCAAAGGAAGTCTTCAAATCTTACTTCACTGCCAAACCAATGAGGAAGATAGAAGTCAGAGATATAAAGGTTCTAGTGAACGACTAAAGATACAAGATATTACATATGTTGACAAGATTCTATAACATATAGCCTAAACAATAGACATAGCAAAGGAAATGTAGAAAATTTGTATACCATTGCAATGTTAAGAAAGTGAAAATGTAATCTACAGTCTGAACTGACCTTTCTGGATTTCCATCAAGAACCAAAAGCCTTTCCGTCAATTCCTTCACCTTCTCATCAAATAGAGACTTCAAATTTTTCTTCTGTTAACACAAACCTGTCTTCAGTCACATATGCTAAAGGGTAAATATCAGAAAGCAAAGCAAATAAAATGGCAACATTAATGTGAATCATCGTAAACAACCATGAGCACATATAATATTAGACTAGGTACTGAAGATATTCTCAAGATTGTAATGGTGCATATTTGACAATGACTGATTTTGGCAAGCAATTGAAATTATCAAAGGGTCAATCCCGAAGTTTTAACAGTAAATGACAGAAACACTTAGACATCAAATACTCTACCTGCAGTTCAGTTGCTTGATGCAATGTTGTTCCCTTTAGCTCTAAAAGATCATCATCAGTAAACCACAATGGATTTCCAAATCTAGTAGGAAGCATATCAAGATACCTAGAAATAAGATCAGAAGATTTTATTTTTTAATTGGAAAGAGCCCTATTAGAAATCCTGCTTTACAAAGTAAACAGGTGGACAATACATGGTGTACATACGGCTTCCATGAAGAGTTCTTCCGCAGACGTTCCACTGTCAGAAACAACATCATCATGAACCTGTCATCTACTTGTCCTTCCTCAAACATTGACCTACATTCAGGTCCTATTAAAGGATCTTCTAGGACTCTCATTGGAGTTATTGCCAGATCAAGTGGAACCACCAGAAAAATTCCTGAATTTAAGTGAATTAATACCCCAACTAGATGGTTTGCCAGTTAGCAAAGAAAAGTTTCACATTCACATAGCTTTCATTCAGATTGAGGCAAAAAAAAACATCAATAACCAGTTTTGGAACATTGAAGCCACTCTGAATCAACCAATGCCTTTTCTACTTCCACGAGTGCGTCAGGTATTTTCATAGAATCTTATGTTTTACTGGGAGGTTGGAGGTATCGGGTTGGACCGCAATATCATGATAGTTATAGGGCGACACTCTAATTAGCGAAACTCCTGTCGAAAGGCTTTACAGGGAAAACCATAGAGTCGAAGCGAACACACGCTTTTAAATAAGTCAGCCGACGCAGACACTTTATCAAGACAGATGGGGTCTTTCCCTCCAATCTTGCCAAATGCTAACTACACACAATCGAAAACACAGTCAGATGTGTTTGTCTGCGTAATAAGTTTTTTTTACCTCTAACTAAATGTGGTTCCAATTGGTGCAAACTTAAGAATACTTCCCAATCCTAGAAGCATACATTATTCGTGATTCAAACCACAGTATCATAAACTGTGATGCAAAGTATACTGTATCTCTTGTAGTGGTTGGCTTTCATAATCTAAGATGTTATTATTACATCACTTGATTTTAAGATATTGTGAAACAACAGCAGACAGAAATTCGCAAAAGTGAAACAAAAACACACAAGTTCATAAGTGCAAAAGAATGGTTCGAAAAAAGAATAATTATTAATAAAATCTCATATTTTACCATCAGGGGCATCACCCGATGCAAAAATCCCAAACCCTTTACTCAAATTGCAATATTTGATTTTACAACCCCGAAGTTCAGCTCCATTCACCTGAGTTCAAATGCCAATTTCATTATTTAATAAAATTATGGTAGAAAACAAACAAACGATCAATAAATGAAAAAAAATAAAATTTGGTTCTTGGAGAAGTTGTGACTAACCTTCAGCCACTGAAGGAAAAGCTCAAGTTTGGCTTCTTCTGAACCCTCCGCCATTGTTGTACTTGTGAAGCTGCGAATACTAAACAAAGCAGCTTTTGTATAGAGGGGTCTGCGTCGCCGTTTTTGTATTATTGAGATTCTTTTTAATGAAAAGAAATATAGTGAAAGTATTAATATTGATGATAATATTGTAATATTTAATTTTTTTTATGGAATAATACTTTTTAATTTTTTTAAGGGAATACTACTAAAATCTGCTTGACTGAGCTTTTATAATTTATTTGTTTGTCATAAAATAAAGGTCAATATTGGTCAATTAACATAAGGGTTTTTATAATTATAGCATTAAATTAACAATAGGTTAATTATTTTATAAGCGCTCATTATAGTTTTAAATTACATTTACTAAGAATCAAGGAATGAGAGCTTCCTAACATAATTTTTTTTTTTACTAATACAACATTTCACATTATATTTTAAATGATGAATTTTTTTTTTTCTTTTTAACAATAAGAAATTAACAACATAACTTTGATATGTGAATTTGCATTTTAATTTTTACCCCAAATCTGATTGGCCAGCCATGCCAATATTCAGAATGTCCAATGGCCCAATAATTTCAGTTGACCTCGATAAAAATAATTATGACGAAAAAACAAATTTGGTTGGACACTTTGACTATAATTTTTGCTCGAAATTAGGGTGGCCCATTCTAACAACATTACTTGGCCCAATCATATGGGCCAAATTGCACACAACATTCCTTGGCCCAATTGAATGGGCCAACCTGCACACATTCCTCTTGGACGATCATTCATTAATTTAAGTTTCTTGCTTCATGTCCTAATATATATCTGAGTTCTGACCAATAGTCCAATATAATTCAAGACAATTAAAATCCAAAAATAGAGCAAGAAACCAAGAATCAATCGACTGTCAACTTGAAGAAGGTGTGTCCTTATAGCAAATTAATAACATGCTCCATTAATATAGGTAGAGAATCAGAGATAGATATACATAATACAAATATATCTATAGAAGTATCTAAGCATTCCAATCAGATTAACTTAAAACACAATCCAAAATCCTTTTGGTTTCCTAATCCTTCTCACCTTAGAAGATCTATTCCTAGTCCATCAACAACTCTTACATCCTTAATATTCCAATCTCTATATATATGATCTGATCAGTACTATTCACTACACGCATCAACATCAAAACTCTCATATCATATCATAGTAATCGAAGACGTTCGAGATGGCCGGAAATCTCTTCCCCCGCGACAAAGCTCAATACTCCATCATCGCCGCCGGCAGCACCCCGGAATCCACTGCCATCTTCAAGGCGAAACACGTGAACCCAGAAAACGGGGCCGAGGTCCCTGTCGGAATCAGGATAGTCAAGAACATGAATCAGATGGAAGATTTCTACTTCTTCGCGACACAGATCCACGAAGCTGAGACATTGGAGCATGAAAACCTGTTTAAGGTTCACTGCTCCTTCAAGAACGAGGACGAGCTCTGGATCGTCACGTCCCCACCCGGGCTCTCCGTCGGATCTATGCTCCGATCCTATTTCCGGCAAGGGTTGCCCGAAAAATCAGTTGGGTTTGTTCTGAAAGAGACGTTGAAGGCCTTACACTACATGCATGGCAAGAACAAACTGCATGGCAACGTGGGCCCTGATTGCATCTTCTTTGACCAGAAATCCAGGGTCAAACTCGCACACAGTTCCCTCATATACGAACATCATCGTTCTCACAACTCCTTCATGGATGAAGATGATCGCTCGTCGATGCTCGCCCCGGAAATCATGGCGTATTTCGGAATAGCCAACGACAAAGTTACTGATGTGTTGATGTTCGGATTCCTGGCGCTGGAGCTGTTTTATGGTCGTCGGATTTTCGCCTGTGACTTTGCCGAGTTTCAGGTGCTGCTCAGAAATCTTAAATTCTGGGCAAGCAATAACAAAAATGTCATTGAGAAATTAGGGTTTCTGTCGTGCTTCCATGGACAAACGAAGAAGAAGGTTTCGAAGCTATTGGCAGAGGTTATGGTGGCGTGTCTGACGAGGGATCCGAAGAAGAGGCCAACGACGGATCAGCTTCTGGAATTCAACTTCTTCAAGAAGACATTTATGAGTTCCAAGCTCATGAAGAAGACAAATTTGTCTTGATTTTTTATTTGTTTTTAGGGTTTTTTTATATGTAAATTGATGCACCGGTTTTTAATTTTTTTTTCGCCAAGGCCCAAAAAGCCTGACCCGTAATCTATATATGATGATGGGTTCTTGGTTTGGTATTTCTATTGTGTTTCTACTGATCATGATCATCAGTACTGCTTATAGTAATTCTCTCACTAAAGCTGATTATGTAGTCGATGAAGCAATTAACTTCAACAACACGACGACGTTTTCCCCGGTCTTGTCATCAACATTAATGGTCAATACTAATCTTAGGTCAACAAAGTTGCTTACTAGTTAGTTATTACTCTCTTTTTTCCGTAGCTCATAATGTTGTTTCAATTTTTTATTTATTTAAATTGATGCTGGAAATTATCGAATATTATTGTAAATTGATGATGAATTCCGTGCAACATCGAAATCAACTTTTTTTTTTTTTTGTAATACAAAAGAATAATGATCTAAAAATTCTGGTATAACGTTTTAATCCGAATCAACTATAGATTATTTTCCTTTGCTTTCTTAATAATTGCTAATTACGTTTTAATTTTGGGAAATAATTGGTAGGATATATGGGAAGTCAAATCTTTTAATTGATTATTGCGTCTAATAAAGTTTTGTGATATCAATAAGGATAAGTAATATTTTGCTTTTATATGTAATAAGAGTAGATTATTAATCATCTGACATGGTCTTGATTTTGGAGTCAAATATAGATTATTAATTGCTAACATTGTTTTTCTTTTTTAACTATCCAAATTGTGTCAGCCCTGATTCTGATGGGCTGAATTTTACGTGCAAGCTCAGCGCACAGGAGAGAGACAAGCCCAGCTTTATTAATTATAATATTATTATTAGCTTTTACAAGTATTAAATATTTCAATTAAAAACATTCATTTGTAAATCTGTTTACGTGATAAATCTGTTTAAAATAAAAATTAAAGTAATATGGTTAGATTTTTTTTTCATTTTTTTTAAATGTTAATGATAGTTTTTTAATGATCAATAATATGATAAGCCATAGAAGTTATTAATTTATATATATACACACACTACATTTGGAGTGCTTTTACTTTTTGAAGATGATTGCAATAATATATTTTTAGATTTTTGACGATTCGAGCAGTATATATATACCCTGTTACTGGCTCTTGATTCTTGATAATTAAATAGATGGGAATTGTGGAATCGAGAAATAGAACTGACTAATCCTAAGTCAAAGGGTCGAGAGACTTAACGCCACTATTCTTGATCTTGAACAACTTAGAGCCGGGTCTTCTTTTCGCACTATTTCGAATATGAAAAGAATGGTGAAAATCGGATTCAATTGTCAACTGCCCCTAGGATTGATTAACGATTTCGAAAGAACTGGAGTTACATCCCCTTTCCATTTCCATTCAAGAGTTCTTATATGTTTCCACGCCCCTTTAAGACCCCGAAAAATGGACAAATTGATTTTCTTCCGTTTTTCATATTCAAAAATACAGATTCGGGCCATCATTAATCATTTGATATAGTATTCAATAGATACGTTTATCCTTCATCCTTTCTGAAGTTTCCTGAATGCGTGAAAATCCAACTACCATTCTCAACTCTAAAAATTTATTTGGTGTTTAATTTCATTGTATAATACTATCAATACATGCTAAATCTACAACAGTACATTATTAGCACATAATACATATCTTGTTAGCGACATGACCCTTTTTTTTTTTTTGAACATTTAATTATATATGTTATAACTTTGAAATAAATATAAAATTCTATTTGAGCACAAAAATAATAAAATTACTGAACAAAAACAGAGGGATAACACCCATAAGGCCATAACTGCTCCACCATAGTCTTTGTTTGGCAATATGTATACATAATAAAGCGATGATTGTGACCAAAAGTTACAATTTGAATATTGATCAATATATGAATATATGTGGCGCATGAAATTCAAAATATAAATTTCATTAACTTTATATTTTTATCTAAAAGTAGTGGAGATAATAGACACACACGCACACAATATATTTTAAAAATAAGACAATACATATATCCAATTGAAGAGCAGGAATAAAATCATATGGTTTTCTCAAAAGTTTATTGGAAACTCAAATTAATTTATGGGTATATATATTCAGACTTTAAACGTGGTGTATATAATAAAAGATATATAATGTCAAATAAAAAGTGATTTGAGGCGAGATAATTATTTAGTTAATATAATTATGTCTCCTCTTTAAGTCATATTATATTGTAATAAAATACAGGTGTCAAATTCTTATAGAAAATGAGATAATGGGGTTGGACTATGACTCTCTTTATATGGCCATCTCCACCCCCAGAAGCCTTTCAAAAAACACACACTCACTTTGCTTCGAGGTTCAAAAGCTCTGAGAAATATTCTGAAGATTTTATCATATCCACTGTAAGTAATAATTAAGCTTTCTCTGCATTTTCTATTTGGTGTATACATTTATTTTGAAAATATAATGTTAATTCGATATTCCTTTAAATATGACCATTTTGATTACAATAACACTTATAATTCTATGGTTTTGTTTTTTTTTTTTTGCTAACTCTACACAATTTATTTTTAAAATGAGATTAAACGAAATATTAAAACTACCAAAGTGATATTTATATAGTTTTACCGTGCAAGGACGTGCATTTTTGGTTAGAATGAATTTTCTGATTTGATTTTCCTAATTAAAATGTAAATTTATATAACAAAGGATATATTATTATTTTTTTCTTTTTTGTTTTGTGAAAAATATTTATATATAGAGAGTCAATTGTTCCACGAATGAAGAAAAGAAGTGGTGGGGAGTGAAAGATATCTACAGTGTAAGATTTCACCACAAAATATACCATAAAATTAGATGTATGATGATCTAGTGGAGTTGGAAATATCATTGTTATTATAATTAGATTTTATTTGGTAAATTATCACTGGAATCGAGTTTAAAAAAATTAGTTGTCCCATTCATGTATCGATAAAGCTTGAGTATTTTGACATTTTTAAATAAAACACTTCTATTGTTGCTACTCATAAGCTATAACACAAACCAAGCTTCTAAATATTGTCAAAAAAACAAAAAAAGTAGACGTTTTTTATTTGTTATTTATCATCGAAGCAAGTCCAAATAGGTTTCTACCAATTTAAGTTATATGCTGGTCGTGTAATTTAATTTAATTTAATTTAATTCTATAAATACTTGGCCAAAAAATTAAATAATATTAGTGGTTGACAAGAATGGGACCAAAAATGGGTGAAAGCATGTCTAGTGGAAGATCCTATCTCGGTTTCTCTTTCAGAGCATCCTATTTGTTTTTTGGCCTTTTCCACCGCCAAAAGTAATTAATTTAATATTACTGAATTATATTTTCACCAAAGGAGAATAATAAATTATTAAAGAATACCTAAATTATATTTCATCAAAATTAGTTTGACTACAGCTTTTTTTTTTTTCGTTAACATTAAATACTATTTGTAACATGCTTTATAGTTTTTCACATAAAAATATTGTATTATCTGCATGCACGGTTGAATTGATACTTATATGAGATATTGTCCATAAGTTATATATTTTATTAATACACAATACTCGCAAATATAATGATTCATATTGTATTCGTAGTATTTTATTAATTAAATAAAACATCAGTATATTAATATGTAGAATTATTTGGTAGAGTATGGCATATATATTATAAGTATATAAAATGAGTCATGATAATATACAGCTATATATTAGTTACGTACATTTGATGGGTTGTGTCTCATTGCAATTTTGTTATACCAAATTAAGATCATACAACAGAAACCTGAGAAAAAAAGATATGGATTTATAAATAAATAAATTCTGATAGTATCTCGCGAATTAAACAGGCAAACAAAAACATACAAAAATGTGTCTAATTAAATATTGATGCGACAATTTCCACCGATTTTTCGAAACATTTTAAATTATTTTGAAATGCGAATTGCAAAGAAACTGGAACTTGAAGTACCGGGTACATGCAAACACGCACTTTTGCGTGTTTGTGTGTGTGTTTTTTCTTGGAGTAACATTTAATTTTCTGGGTTTCCACTGCCATTTCAAGGTAATTGATTCCCAGGAATTTTGTGGGCTCAAAACCCTTTCATCAGATTCTTGAAGTCTCTCTCTCTCTCTCTCTCTCTCTCTCTCTCTCTCTCTCTCTCACACACACACACACACACAGTAGTTTATTTGTATAATGAACCCTGATAAATTATGAATTCTGGAATTTTTAATTTTTTTATTTGTTTTTTTTGGGGGAGTTTCTTGATTTGATGTGGGAGATTTTGATGACATGCATGCGTTTGGTTGATATATATATATATATATATATATATATATATATATGTGTGTGTGTGTGTGTGTGTGGAATTGTAATCTACGCAATAATGAAATGTGAGACATCTTTCCTTTTGATGCTTATTTTGAATCATTTTGTATTTAATCTTACTTTAAAGAAAACATGAAGGAATGGAAAAGTTGTATTTTAGAGTATTATATGCAATGACGGACCCAAGATTTTGATTCGGGGCCCAAGTCAACTAATGAAAAAAATATATTAATTTCAAACTAAAAGCATAAATTTATCATAATTTCGATAAAATTAATATATTACATTATAAAATAATAAAATCCAAAATTAATAGTTTAATTACATCTTAACACTTGAATTACAAAATTTCATCTTACTTTTTTTCATTTACTCAATGCTTGATAAATTTTATTTGTATCTATTGATTATAACTATTAAAATATAAAAGATGCTAATTCTCAAAAGAAACTAAATATTACAGTAATTTAATCAACAAAATAATCAAATCATTTACCAAACATAAGTTTGACAATTTCCTACCACAATGAATTTTTTTTTCTATAACTACAAGTATAGATAAAGAATCAGTAAAAAAAATGCAAAACCATTCATCAATCTTTTCCATCTAATCATTGTATTACATATAAAATTTAAGACATGTTAAATCTACAATAATGAGAAAAAAAAAAGTAAAAGAATAATATAAATATAATGTTTTAGGTTGAAATTAAATGGAAAGACAGTGGAGAGAAAGAAAGAAAGAAAAAATTTGCAGAGAAGTGTACTGGACTTATGCAATTCTATTTCTTCCTTTTTAATAAAATAGTAAATTACTAAAATACCCTTTATATTTTTTAATATTTCGGGGCCCTAGTAGGGGTCCGTCCCTGATTATATGTAGCTTGTCTTGTAGCCCCGACTCCTGAGGTTTTGTCGTCGTTTAGAAATGCCTCTGACTTTTCTATACTCATTTTGGAATTCTGAATTGATCAGTCCTAATTACAATATGTGTTTGTTCTTGTAGGTTTATATTGCTGGACTAAGAATGGTAGCATTTGGGAAAAAACTGAAACAGTTGCAAGTTGAAGAATGGCAAGGGTACGTGTAGTGTTCTTACTTGTTGCTATAGTTGAATCTGGTAGAATATGATCTAACAAGTTTTGTGTTGAAATATTCACTAAGAATCACAATTTCATTTCAATTGAATATCATAAGTAATGTAATGCTCCATATCAGCTACTATATTAACTACAAGTTAATGAAGAGAAAAGTGAAGCAATACGTTGGAGAAATTGAAGTTTCAGAACAAAACCGTGACTACGTTCTCAAGGATTTCTCGAGTGTTCTGGATAAGCAGGTAGCAAGTCACATTCTCTGTCCATTATTTGTATTACGAGATGCAAGTTCATATATGTTTTTGTGCAATGGCTGCAGATTGAAAAATGTGTCCTCTTTTTACTAGAAAAGGAAGGGCATTTAGCAAGCAGGTTAGCCAATCTTGGAGAAGAGCGTGATTCGAGGAGCATACCCGAATTGCAAGAAGCGTATAGAAACGTGGGAAAGGATCTTCTGAAACTCCTCTATTTTGTTGAGCTGAACGCCATTGGATTGCGTAAGATATTGAAGAAGTTTGATAAGAGATTCGGTTATAAGTTCACTAACTACTATGTCAAGACTCGTGCCAACCATCCTTACTCGCAGCTTAAACAGGTGTTTAAGCATGTGGTGAGTCAAGATCGAAACAGGTATTAGTACAACATTAGGATTTCGAGGTTTCTGAGATTGAAAATGCTTGCTTGCAGGGAATTTCAGCAGTTGCAGGAACTTTGTCTCGTAATCTTGCACATCTCCAGGACCACCAGGAGAGCTTTATCTCAATCTACGACGAGCCTGCCCTGTCTCTCCCGGTTCTTGCTCACATCCATTAATAGATCAAAATCTAATACAAGTGTTCTGTTTCCTTATCTTTTTGTCTTTGCAGGACCCTGTCATTGAGGCTATCGAAGCTGCAGTGGATCGACTAACAAATTCGACTGATTTTCTCCAGTATTTAGGAAAGCATGCACTTATTATGGAGGAGGAATTGGCAACTCCATCGGATGATGACATTGAAGAGAGATATCATTTCACGTCTCTTCTTCTGAACCTCGTAAATACATTTTTGTACATGGTGAATACTTATATAATCGTCCCCACAGCAGATAGCTACTCGTTGAGTCTTGGAGCTGCAGCAACTGTTTGTGGGGCCGTTATAGGGTCAATGGCTGTTGCTCAGGTTTTCTCTTCAGTGTATTTTAGTGCATGGTCGAATAAATCGTACATGAAACCCCTCATCTTCAGCAGCATTGTGCTTTTCGTTGGGAACACATTATATGCTCTTGCTTACGATCTCAACTCAATATATATACTTGTGATCGGTCGTCTATTTTGTGGGTGAGAAGTAGTAGTGATCATCCTTTTCCATTGAAGTTCAAAGATGCAAGTATGAAATCACTTTTGAATGTTTGGAAATTGATTTCAGATTGGGATCTGCAAGGGCTGTTAATCGACGTTATATCAGTGACTGTGTCCCTCTGAAGTTGCGTATGAAGGCTTCTGCCGGTTTTGTTAGTGCCAGTGCACTTGGAATGGCATGTGGTCCGGCTCTCGCCTCTTTACTACAAACTAACTTTAGGATCTTCAAGATTACATTCAATGAAAATACTTTACCTGGATGGGTTATGGCCTTTGCATGGCTTCTCTACCTATTGTGGTTATGGTTGTCCTTTAGAGAGCCTTGTTTCGATGGCAAAATGAATTCTACCAAGCACAAGACCAACAATGGTATGTGAATACTTCTGTCTTCTCTGTTTCCCTCAATCAGTTGATTAGTAGCTACATTTGCACTGTAGGAATCGAAACTGGTGTTTTGGAGAACGATGTATCCCAACTGTTGCTCTCAAGCTCGGTGGAGAAGCAACAAGATGAAGAAGAAGAAGATGAATGCAACGAAGAAGAAGATTCAGAGGAAAACCAAAAGCCCGTAACATCAATCATGTCTGCATATAAGTTGCTTACACCATCAGTAAAGGTCTGCTTATGTGCATCTCTTCTCACAGAACACTCTATCTTTCTAGTAGTAAACTTGGAACTATACTTGGTCTGAACAGGTGCAGTTGTTTATATACTTCATGCTCAAGTATGCAATGGAGGTGTTGCTGGCCGAGTCAAGTCTCATCACTGCATACTACTTCATTTGGTCATCCAGCAACGTAGCCGTCTTTCTAGCATGTCTTGGCCTAACCGTCCTCCCCGTTAATGTCATTGTCGGAAGCTACCTTAGCAACATGTTTGAGGAAAGGTTAATATTAATATTACACCAGCTTTCCCTTAAATGCCCCTTTCTCTTGAATCACTCTCTCTTTCTCTCAATGCAGGCAAGTTTTGGTGGCATCAGAAATCATGGTATTCATGGGCATACTACTCAGCTTCCACCTTATAATCCCATATTCCGTGCCACAGTACGTCTGTTCGGCTTTAGTCACATTTGTCGCGGCTGAAGTTCTCGAAGGTAAGCTCTAATGTGGTGATCATGATACATGGTGATATTGAATCAGGATTAATGTGTTTGTTATGTATTAGGTGTTAACCTGTCACTCCTGTCTCGAGTGATGTCGTCTCGGCTCTCAAGAGGGACGTACAACGGAGGATTGCTGTCAACGGAAGCAGGGACGGTGGCACGAGTGGTGGCCGATGGGACGATAACCGTTGCTGGATATTGGGGTATGAGCAGCCTCTTAAATGTCACACTTGTTCCTTCACTCTTCATCTGTCTCTGCTCCATTATAGCCACTTGTTTCACTTACAATTCTCTCTACTGATCTTGCCTACAATGTACATAAATATGAGAAATGTCACTGCTAAATCATATGCTATTCTTTACTACCATTTTCTGGCTTTTGATGCAACTACTAAAGAAAAATACATGGATATTCAAGTGTCATCAGAGAATCCACACCACGACATCATATCAACAACACTCACCCTTTTAACAAAGTTCTTTAAAAAAGTAATTCTTGAAAATAATAAATATTCTAATAAATGCTAGAGAAAAGAATAAATTGTCCTTTGAGTTCTTTATTTTTAATCCTCATATTTCGGAAATATATTTTTACACTCGTTATATTTGTAAAAAACTTGTATCCGATCCTCAAGTTATGAAAAAACAATTCTATACATGTTATATTTGCAAAATTTATAAAATTGGTCTCAACCTAGTGTGATCGATAATTATACCGATCAATCTTGA
This sequence comes from Scutellaria galericulata, assembly GCA_946896805.1. NCBI lineage: Eukaryota > Viridiplantae > Streptophyta > Magnoliopsida > Lamiales > Lamiaceae > Scutellaria > Scutellaria galericulata. The sequence goes on along the minus strand of OX335798.1, from coordinate 13,363,026 downwards.
TTGATTCAAATTAACAAAAATGATAAATCAACATTTATTAATTTGACCTATAATCATCATCAATTGTTTAAAACTTAAAATCACTAACAAAATAAAAAAAAACAAAATTGTGTGAGTGAAAATGTTTTTTTAAAACTTTTGTCTCAAATATTATTGTAAAGTGCGTTTTGATAATAATCAAAAGATATGGGCAAAAACTGCAATTATTGAAGAAGTTGGCGTACGACGAGAAAAGGAAGAGAAGAAGACCGTAGAATTCTATTACCGGTGCAAGGAAAGAATCGCAGATCTTTCGCCAGTTGCGACAACTCAGCAGAACTCTCTCTCACACCATCTGTTTGAGTAAATTCCGCAGTAACCCAGAACCCAAAGAATAAGCAGAGAAACGCAGCATTCGTATTCGATTGATGGGTTCAACCGAGGATTTGCCGGAGGGAACGATGCAGAATATACTGGACCAGGATTCACTGAAGTGGATTTTCGTCGGCGGAAAAGGCGGCGTTGGTAAGACCACGTGCAGCTCTATTCTTTCTATCCTGCTCGCGCGGGTGCGACCCTCTGTGCTCATCATCTCCACCGACCCCGCGCATAACCTAAGCGATGCGTTCCAGCAGAGGTTTACCAAGTCTCCCACCCTTGTTAATGGCTTCTCCAATTTGTATGCCATGGTATGGTATCCTCCTTTAAATCCCTTTCAATTTTGTGTTTTTCGTAGTTATTGTTCTTGTTTGTGGTTTTGGTGTGGGTAGAATTGTATTTAGGTAGTTTAAAGAGTGATTTGAATCTTGGAGCTTGGTTCTTTCATGAATTCTTTTAATAGGGGATGCACGAAACTTTGATCTGGACATGTATTGTTATTTTGAAAATATTTAGTATTCATTCTCGAACCATAGAAAAAAAGGAACCCTTTATTTTAATCATCTATGAGTTGTTGATCAAGTGGAGTACTCGTCAATGGCTCCTTCTCCTTCAATTTTATGTTTGAATGACGCACTATTGTTTCGAATAAAGTTTTACAGCTTAAAGGAGCTATATTGTTCCTCTTTACTCTTTTTTTTTTCTGTTGTTCATGCTTGTGGTGTGTTGCGTTTAGGAAGCAATCATTATTATCATATAGATTTAGTTTTAAAGGTTTCTTTGTGAATATGGTTTAGCATTAAGGAACTTTGTTAACTGATTTCTGCATTGGTATGTCATTTATGAGTGGAATGGTTGATCTTAGACGTGAAACTGAATAAGATTTCTCTTCTAGGAAGTTGATCCTAATGTGGAACATGAAGACTCTCTTGGTTCAGATATGACTGATGGATTTGTATCAGAATTAGCAAATTCCATCCCAGGAATTGATGAAGCGATGAGTTTTGCAGAAATGCTCAAGTATGTTTGATTTCTCCCTAGTGCTTCATGATGACCTTCATTTGACTTCTTATTCCTTTTATTTTAGTTATTTTCTTATTTATTTATTTATGTTTTAGATGTCTTGAATGTGTTCTAGTTCTCCCTTTTTATTGAGTCAACCTTCCATACTATGTTGGTTGACTTCGGCTGAAAATCATTCTTGCACCTGTTTAGAGTTCATTGAGTGCAGAGTACTGTTTCTATCCTATCCTTTCCCTTGAAATATTCACATTTGTAGCTGTGGAATTATTCTTGCAAGATGATAAATCTGCCTGAGTTTATTTTGAAATGTAATACCTACTGAAATTAGAGATTTATGTTAGAAATTGGTGACTATATTTATTGTTTGGGAAGCATATTGAGAGTTGTTCCCTTGTAGTGTTTTATATCCGTGTACATAGAGAGTATGATAACTGTGGCTCTGAGACTGATATACTGTTAACTCTTGTGTAGCGTTATAGGAATCTAGAGACTGAAAATATCAAATGAAGGAAATACTATTTATTCTTCATATTTGTAATTTGACCTAAAATGTAAACAAATGGTTGGGGATCTATCAAATGTCATTTATATATTATATTGGGTTTCATTCTACAATTCAGACCTACAATATCTTCTTCAGGCTTGTCCAGACTATGGATTATTCTGTCATAGTATTTGATACAGCTCCAACTGGCCACACTCTTCGGCTGCTACAGTTTCCATCAACATTAGAGAAAGGGCTTGCCAAGATGATGAGCTTGAAGAACAGATTTGGTGGCTTGTTGAGCCAGGTATTATTTCCCGCTTGCTTTTTAGTTCACTTTGTTTGGATGCTGAGTTGATACTTTAGGTGCAATGTAGCATATGCAAATAAATTTACTAATAGAAACTAAAATAGTATCTTTGACTTTCTTCTGTGGTTGCCATGTTGCATATTACTAATCAACATAGATACTGTCTAGGAATATATTTTTTGTAGCCTCCAAATCATGTAATTGTAGTAGTGTTGCCCAAGAAGGGCCTGTCATTAATTAGCGACTGAAATAAAAATCTCTCATATGGAATTTTCTAACATGTGAATGCAAATCTAATTTCACCTTCTACATATGCATAACTCCATATAAAGTGAAAAATTGTGTTTGCACAAACTTTTCAAAGAAAACATAGCCATTTTCAACTGTACTGTACCGGAGGATGATGTACTAGGACTGGTGCATTCGCTATAAGCTACAAGTTCTTGGATCATTGGCATTTTGTGTGAAGCTTTGCATAATTCAACGGTTAGGTGAAACTTTATATTTGTACCAGAAACAAGTGCTGAAAATGAATGGTTAGAAACCATGCTTAATAAATCTTATTAGTTTGTCATGTATGATAGTTTTGCTGTCTAGCTGCAAGCCACATATTTAAACTACATAACTGCATGCATGCATTTAGTTCAAACTCTTTATACGGATTTTATTGAGGTGTTCACTCTCCTGTTTTTTGCAAATGAAAAATGGCCATTCTGCTGGTAGTGTTTCAGAGAACTTGTTCACCTGTATCGAGTTATTGCTTGATATCTACTAGATCTCTTGTATGCTTCCTTGATTTTGAAAGCTTTCAATCATAACATGGCAGATGACTCGTCTCTTTGGTGTTGAAGAAGAATTTGGTGAAGACGCAATCCTTGGAAAACTTGAGGGTATGAAAGAAGTGGTTGAACAAGTGAACAAACAGTTCAAGGATCCAGTAAGTTCTTTAATATCTTCTATCTAAATAGACATGTCTAATTATTGTAATTATCTTAAAAGTTGATTTAGAGGGCTGGCAAAAGATACTTGTGCTTCGCATTGCTGCAACTCTAAAATAGTTAGTGCTAGAAATGATTTGGGATGTTTATATAAGGTGAGGAATGAATTGGATTAGCAAATAACTGTGACTATTTTGTGTGAAAAGCTTGTAGTTTACTCGTGTTTGATGATTATTTGTTATTGCATTTTGGCAGGATTTGACAACTTTCGTCTGTGTCTGCATTCCAGAATTCCTCTCTCTATATGAAACTGAACGACTCGTCCAGGAACTCACTAAATTTGAGATTGATACACATAACATTATCATCAACCAAGTAATTTTTGATGAAGAAGGTAACTTATTTTGCTCTATTAGGTGCTCCAGTGTTCTCATCATACTAAATTAGTTTGTTTACAAAAATGGTTTCACACTCTTGGTTGATTTAACAGTTGTTGAATCAAAGTTGCTTAAAGCTAGAATGCACATGCAACAAAAATACCTGGACCAGTTCTACATGTTGTACGACGATTTCCACATAACTAAGTTGCCATTGCTGCCCCAAGAGGTATGTATACACAGACATGAGTGGATTTTCACACAATCTTGATTCTTGTTTATCTACTGTTACTGTGATTAACACTATTAATTCTTGATAGGTTTGTGGGATCGAAGCGATGAAAGGGTTTTCATGCAATTTTTTGTCACCGTATGAACCATCCATTAAACGAGGAACGGTAGAAGAGCTGGAGCTGAGAGTGTCAACACTAAAAGAGCACCTCAAGGATGCTGAAGAACAACTGCAAAGACTCAAAAAGGGAAAACAAAATTTTTGATGCCAAAAGATTTAACATGGAGAGAGGGGGGTGGGGGGCAACTTGTATTTCCATTCAGCTTTTAAGGTGTATCAACATTTATAACTAATTCAAATTGCTGTATGAATTTAAGGTTTACAGTTACTCTTTTTTTTTTTTTTCCCTATAATTTTGGAGTGCAATAAATAAAGGGATTTGATTTCGGTTTTTTTCCTCTATTTTACGTTTGATCATTTTGGGAAGACAACCGCATCCTTCTAACTAGGCGAAAATGATAAAATGCCCAACGTAGGCAACTCTTAATATGTCTATCGATGACGTGTAATGATCATATTCTTTAATTATATAAAAAGTGAAATTAATAGACTTATCAAATGTCTGACACATTAGCGATGGAGACATATTAATGTGCCCACGATGGGTAGAGTAATAGGGCTGTCTAATTAGGTATATTGTATCATTTCTAAACTTGCAACAAACAATTATTTATTTGATCACTTTTCTTAAAACAAGTTGTATTTTGTTTTCATCTTTCATTTTCTTTATTTGACAATGAAATTATATTTGATTTTCTATCCTTCTATGAAATTTATATAGTATTAAGATTTGAATTTTTTTCATTGTTGTATTACTCCTTTGCCAATATACTTCTGATATAGTAAACATATTTATGTGATTATGAAATTATTGAAACACAACTATTCATTAGATGCAAGATGGATTTTCAAGCGGTCAAAACTCAAAAGTTAAATATAAAAATACTTCTTTTGAGCTTAAAGTAAAACCAATGTTGAAATAATAACTTTTAATTGATATCCCAATTACTATATTATTATTCAACATATATATTCAAAAGTTCAAAATGTACTCAAAACATGAACAATAATTCTTATATGAGTAGTTTGGAGAATTTTTAATAAAAATTTGCTTGGTAGGTCTCAAAAGTTGCAACATGTTATTTTGAGATAATAGAAAGAAAAAAAAAATTCATATATTGTATTATTAACGTGAAATTCATACCCATGATTTGCAGTGTTTTATAAAATTATAAACGAGTAATTACTCATAGTAAAATTAATTATAATTACATATTAATAGGTTGTTGAAAATTATACCTTACAAAGGTAATGGTTAGTTCCACAAAATCAAGTGCAAGTCGTCATGTTTTCAGCTGATGTATTTCTGGTATTGACTTTATAATTAGACAAATATATTAGTGGTCTATTAGAAAAATATATTAGTGGTCTTATTATGTACTTTTGACATTGAATTTATAATTAAATAAATATAATAGTGGCCTTATTTTCGTGAATTTTATTGAATAAATTGGTTGTGATAACATAATATTGTGATATATAATTTCATTCTCCAAGTAAAAATTATTTGATAAGAAATAATACATATACTTCATATATAAAGTGTTCGAAGTTTATTTCAAACTTACTAAAACACAAGTGCACGGTGTCAACTATATATAGGGCGAGCAAGGTCGATCCCACAGAGGATAGTGAATTAAATCAATGTTAATTATCCAATTAATTTACCTAACTTTATCTAGGCGATTGAAATATGAGAATTGATTTTAATTGTCCTAAATCTAAAACAGATCAATGAAATCAAAAATCAAACAACCAAGTATCTAAGGCTACGATTTCATTCTACTTCAATCAAGTTCACTAATCTAGCAAAATCAAACTCAAATCCAAAATTATCTTATATATATATGAACAATCACCATTATAGATTAACCTCTTTCTCGAGCAATTTAACCCGTAGATTGATTATTAATGTTTGTATCTCTATTAGTCAACTCCCAAAAGCTCCTAAGATCGTATTCTCACCCCAATTATTACCAATCTCTCGATCTAGTAATTAATTGAGTCATGCATTTTCAAATCTATAATTAGATACCTTCTCTCGATCTCAATCCAATTAATTAAAACATACATAAATTTGATCAAGATTCATACATGGAAATATGCATAAAACTACCCTCGTGCCCTAAGACCACGAGATCCCTAACCAAAAATCATGTTCGTAAAACAAAATAAATTACAAGACGACATGATAAAAATTAGAAATAAAATCAAAGAAAATTTTGCGAATTCGTGATTGGTTGCTTCTTCTTTGATCTTGAATTTTCAATTTCTTGCTTCTTTGATTGCTCTTGAGACGTATTTCGTGGATATGAGTGTTCAAAAGTTGATATGGATGCTCCCAAAGTTTTTATTGGGTTCAAAAATTATTTATTTGGAGTCCCAAAACCTCAAGATATACCTAGGAGAGTTAGAATTGGATTGAAGAAGAGTTTTAGTCAAAAAATGGTCTAAGATTGGTAAAAAACACGCGACCCAAGTCAGGTCACGGGTGACCCGGACTGTGTTGGAGAGCTAGCGAAAAGGGGCAAGAAAACACGAGACCCGGTCAGGTCACGGGAGACCCGGACCGGATCATTACTTTTGACTTGTTGCTTCCTTCAATTTGTGCACTGGGACCCGACCTCACCCAGGTTCTAACTTCCAGCCTTAGTTTGCCCATTACGTTCCAAATTTGACCTTGACTTCTTCATAAAAGTTGTAGCCCTTGACGTTAGCTATCCAATGTCACTTGTTTCAATCAAATATAAATTTTCTACACCAAGTTATCCACAAAATACTCAAATCCTGTCATGACGAAAATCAGGACATTTTTGCACAACTCCCACCTTGTAATTTTCTGTTTTCTTGGAGCCAGAATTGGGAAAAATGTGTAATATGAAAGTTGTAGATCTCCTTCTTAATTTTCAACTAAGATAAGAATCAATGAATTTGGACTTCTAGACCTCGAGATATCATTTTTCTTCCAAAACTGTGTGTTTTCGACTTTTTATCTCAACTCCAACTTGGCTTTTCAACCGATTAAGTTTTCACTTTGTGCTAAAATCTATCAAATTCCTCTCAAATCAGGCAAATACGTGAAATCTTAAAAAGATAATGAAATCTATATAAAATATCACGAATACGTGCTTTTTAACACAAAATGATATTAAATTGAGCCCCAAAATGCATAAAATAACGCAAGTTATCAAAAAGTCAAATATATTTAATTAGAGTTCTAATCATAATATGATTTTATAGGATTTTGGAATCATAAAAACTCATGTGAGACGGTCTCACGGATAGTTATCGTGAGACGGAGCCCCATGTGAATTGTAGAGTTTGAGTTGTAGATGATTGAGTTGTGGGTCGACCCGTCTCATGCAATGTAATAAAAATTCGTGAGACCATCTCACAAGAGACTCACTCTTTTGGAATATATCCTATATAGGGTCAGAATTCTATATAAAATTAGAAAATACAAGTGTTAAGATTATATATAGGATTTTATTAGGATTCTAGTATAAATTATTCAAATATAAAAATACTAAATTACTGTTATGACATTGATCAATAATATTTAATAAGGATATATGATCTATATTAAATTAGAATTCTAATATAATAGAGTTCTAATCCTAATTGGATTATATTAGATTTTGAATTAGATTATAGCCTTAAATAATAAACTTTCTAATCCTAGGATTCTATAAGATTTTACATTAGATTATAGTCTTAAATAATAAAGTTTAATAAAAATATATTACACAATTCATATTTTATAAAAAACATTCACATTTTTTATATTATAATAAACTATTAAATATTAATGATATAACGAAGTTTCAGGAAAAAAAAAACTCATATTCAATTTTTGCACGGAATGTTACTCTTCAAAATTAAAGGTATTTTTGTTTCCTCCAACAAAAAAAAAAATTGAAAATATTTTATAAACTAAATCTCACCATCAAAATAACATTCTACATATAATCCTTCCAAATAGAGAAATAAAATCAAAATTCTTGTTTTTTTCCTTTTTCCTTTATTTGGTTTTTTCTTCAACGCAACAGAACTGGCTCTCTCCCACTAAAATATCTGCCCATCAATTTAATACACATTCCAAGAAGCGAAACCCCCAAAAGGGTTCTTTCTTTTGCCTGTTTTATCTCTTCGAAATCGGAGAAGATTACAATCAAGCGGTGGAGCAGCAGTGGCGTAGGAGTTTAGGGTTTCAGAATTGCTAGAATAAGCAGAGGAAAGATTGATCCTTTGATTACTTGGTTTTCGCTGCCATGGAAGCTTACAAGCGATGGGTTCGGCGGAATAGAGACTATGTGCATTCCCTCGAGTCTTTAGCTAATGTAAGCCTGCTCCGAAATGCTTTTCGCTTTCTCGTTGTTTGATTTTGGTCGAAATTAACGAGCTTTGCATTTTCTCGCTGATTGTTTTGTTAACATTCCGTCATCGCGTGGTTGTGATTTGATTTTTGGGTTCGGAATTACTTCCATAAACTCCCCAGATTTTTTTATGCATGATTTCAGACAAGCACACTGCTGAAACAACAAGTCAACAACTATGGATTTTTTTCTAGTTATGGCGATTCTTGCTCATAGGATTCAAATTTTTTAGAGATGTATGCATGTTCTTCAAAATTGTGTAGTTAATTGAATGAAGATGCGTGACGGATTTATGTGGTAAAATGTAATATGTTTTATTTATTAGGTGAATGTGTAATTTAATATCCAGCAAATGATGCTTTAACTCCTCTTGCATCGTTTGCTCCAACCTGACGAACAAGCTCCAGCCTTGTCATGCTACTTTTTTGAACTGAGTCGTGCAATGTTGTGATGAAGCTTCTGCATTTGTATGGTTTGCATGATTGCTTGGGCTTATCACTGTGGCCTGATTGTTGAAATGACACTGAAAAAATTGTAGAGTATATGTATTCTGAAAGTCTTATCCTATTGAGGTTTTTCTGATAAGAAGTTGGTATAAGTTGGTTTATCATTTGTTGTAATGTTGAATGTTAATTGCATTTAACTGTTTTTTGCAATTCTTCTTCAAATAACTGGGATTCCTATTCGTGGCATATTTTCACGCCTTTTAATATCATATATGTTAAGTGCAGATATTTTAACGTAACAATGTTAGTTTGCTTGGTAATTTTCATATGTGCCCTTATCAGATTGTTTAAATTGTATTTTCAGGGTTTGACGTGGCTTCTGCCGGAGCGATTTTCTGATTCAGAGATTGGACCAGAAGCAGGTTTTGTAAAATTTTGGTAACAATGACTTCTTCCTATTACTAATAAGATAACCCTGAGTGAAACTTTCCATTGTAGAATGTCTGTATTCTCCTTTCAGCTCACGTATAATGAGTTTCTCAGTTCACATTCATAAATCCTAGCACTTCTTTTGGACCCAAGATATTCCTAAAGAAAGCTAGAGGGCAAAGTAGAAGCTTTGAAAACCAAATTCCATCATACTTTTCTTTTGGACATATTAATTATCAAATTGAAGTTTCTGAATGCAGATAGAAGTGAAAAGATCATTAGTTAATCACTGTATCTTATCATTTCATTCTGAGAAGAGGTAGTAGCTGATATTGAAAATTGTTCTAGATAACTATTGGACGAGGTAGTAACTGATATTGAAATTTGTTGAACTTTTAAACCAAAAAACTCTCCACTTATTTGAAACCCTGTTAATGGTTGTCATATGAGTGTTTTATGAACTTTATACTGTTGACGCTACCTCTTGGTTGTTGATGATATGAATTTTTCCCTCATACGTCTTGCATGTTATGTTTCAGTAACTTCTATTTTGGGTATTATCACCGGCATCAATGAACATATACTCAAGACGACTCCAATACAGATGCGAACAGGTCATGTAGAGTCTTCTTCCTTCCCATTATCCCTGTGCATAACTTTACTTAAGGACTTGGAAACTCTAGTTGAAGTTGTGGCGCAACAATTTTATGGTGAAGAAAAAAAGTGGAACTTTATGGCTGTTACAGAAGGTGTGAAGTAAGTGCCTTACTTAGATAAAGTATTTTGAAGAGCCTTACCTTTCTGTGTAATTAACTATAATTAGTGACCGTAAATAAACTCTGAAAAAATCAATTACAGGGTATTACTTAGGTTGGCAATTTTGCAAAAAAACGGGTATAGAATGCTTTTACATGGCGGTGAGACTGTAAATGACAAAAGCGAATCTGATCCTGGTAGAAGTGGGCCACTGCCTAGGCCTGGCCTCCAAGGGGTTTCTGGTATTTTAAAAAATCATCATGGACAGACTCCATGGAATCTTGAAGGGAGAGCATTGTCTGCCTTAAATAGATTTGGTGAAAATGCCAGGACAGTTTCCGAACCCACATGGTTGCGCAGGGTTCAGCATCAACAGGAAGTCATTGAGCCTCCAAGTAAAACCCCCTCGTTTGACCATTTTATTTTGGCAAGTCGTTGCTCTTTATATGTTAACTTGTCTGCTGAACATGTTTCCGTATCATCACAGCACCAGTGGCTGAGACACCCAGTCTCTCTACTTTCTTGTCTGAGAAGGGGGTACCTGGGGGCTTATTTTTGACGGGTGAGGTAATGTGTTTGTTACGACCACTCATATATGTGTTGCTTATTAGAAAATATGGGGCGCGATCGTGGTTTCCGTGGCTTACTTCTTTGGTTGTGGACCTTGTTGGAAATGGAATTATTTCATTTGTCACGATGAAGTGGCATAATAGCAAGGATTTCCGTCTTTCCAACCTTGAGAAGAATGAGGTTAGACTTTTCATAGTCAGCTTATGTTTTTACCTGTTCTTTTATACTCTCCATGGACTCTCACAGACCTATGATTTATGAATGTGGCTCTTGTATTTGTTTGCCTACTAAGCAACTATATTTTACTTCAATTATCTTGAAGTTTGACCACATGTTCATTGTTCGATCATTGTCTTGATCCCCCGATCATGGGAGGGAATTTGGGGAACACAATATTGCTAGGGCTTTTACTGATTGCAGAAGAATTTTGTGATCATTATCACTGGTGAAATAACTCTTTGTATGTGCACATTACTGCAGTTAAAAAGGCGGAAACTGCTATGGGCGCTTTATCTCATGAGAGATCCATTTTTCACCAAGTACACCCGGTAATATTTTCTTGTTTCCATCTTTTATTTTCCGCCTTCTCCTCCACCCCCTCCACGATCTGCCAAAAAAAGAAACGGACTCAAAATTAATTCTATGCTTCAGGCAAAAACTTGATGGTACGCAAAAGCAACTAGAACCGGTTCCTATTGTAGGGCTTCTTACCGGTACGTTTGTTAATTACATTATATAATGTTATTAGCATCATGTTCTGTTGCAACTTCATAAAACTTTCCCTTCTACATGTAGAGAAACTAGTCGAACTTCTTGTTGGAGCTCAAACGCGCTACACATACATGTCCGGTTCATGAAAATCTCTCGATGAGCTCTTTGATCGTCAATGGTGAAGTTTCGTCAGAGTTAACCCTCCAGGCTTTCAATTTCCTCCACCAAATACTGCAACATTAGCTTTCAATTCTCCAGTCAATACCTTAGATCATGTTGTACCACACCACACACATTCATTATAAGTTATAAACATTCTCATCTTGTGTAAGTTGTTAAATAATATCAGTTACATTCATTGTCTGCCTTTCTTTCTATTTCCATTCTTGTTAGTAGCTACTTTGTACCCTTTTTCTTTTTCCAGAACATATATTTATATATAATAATTGTAATAGATGAGTTATGGTCAAGATTGAGGACAGTTCACAGAAAGGCCTATGGAGATTACTAGCCACCCTCCCAAATTATAGATTTTGCAGCTATTTTTGTTATTAGGCAATAAAGTGAGTTAAAATGGGGCTACTAGGCCCAACCCTACCCCATTAAAGCGAGTCCATATCCATTACTAGAATTTTCCGAGTTAAAATGGGGCTACTAGGCCCAACCCTACCCCATTAAAGCTAGTCCATATCCATTACTAGAATTTTCCCTCTCCCTTACCATTTTGGCCCCTACTACTATAAGAGACAACTACAAAAAACCAATATTTGTCTACTAGATAAATATTCAATCACCACATTATATGCACATCATCTATATTGTAAAGTGGGGTTTGGAGGAGTTTCTACATATTTATGTTTTCTTACCACACATAAGAAAATATGTTTTTCTAGTCATTTTTCTACTTTTTGGATAAAAATACTATTCAATTTGACATAAGAAAACATCTTTTTAGCCACTTTTAAGGGTGTAATTATCTTTTGGATGGAAAGCTTGTAAAAACAAGAACTTGATCCTCTACTCCAATTAGATATTTCATTATTTTTAAATGCATGTCATGTGTAAATTACTAATGTCATATTTACACTCGACGTGTGGTGGTTATTTTAAAATATTAGATGAAACACCAAAATTGTGGTGGTTATTTTAAAATATTAGATGAAACACCAAAATGGAATAGACGATCTTACTTGGTAAAAACATGTGTTCTTATGTTAATAGGTAAATAATATGTTTATTTTTATTTTTAATATGTAAAAAAAAAAAATGGTGAAAGTGATATTAATAGATGTTTCCCCTTCTAAAGTGTGTTGTTTGCTTTCACATATCTCATACTATTTTAGCTTACAAGTGAAATCCCTTTTAATCTATCCTGGACACTTGTTAAAGTTCGTTCGAGTTGATTTTAGTAAATTTAGTTTAATTCATATATAGTTAGATAAAATTAAATAAAAACTATAAAGAATTGAATAATAATCTATCTACTTTGATTTGATCCATTTAATGTCTTTTGCCCTTCTATTTAAGTTCGAAACATTAAAAATAGAAATAATTCCAGCTCCAACCCTCACTTTAGTAGAGGAGAATATAAAATACTTCTTCCATTAAAAAGGTGTCATTTCAAAAGAATTAAAGTTCCTCATTGAAATTTTTATAATGCACTCAAAACAAACAAATAATCAATTATAATAAATTTTGAACGATAGATATGATGAATAAATAGAGGAATATAAATGAGAATCAATAGCATCAAATAATATACTCTTTATATAGTAAAAAAAAAATAAAAAGTCTAGAAATAAATTTAATTAGAAGAGGTAGTATAATAGTGATGCTGGGAGCTGAGCCAGAGAAGCATTTAAAACAAGGAAAAGGAGAAAAGGTATGGCCCACAATAATAAAGAGGAAGTAAAAGGCATAGCCCGAAAGTGGGGCCACCCAAAGGAGGGGTTCCTATCGAGACCAAACCCAAGTGGGGACCAGTTAAAAGTGGGCTTCACAAGCTATATTGGGCTCCATGTTTAGTGGGCCCATGTTTCTACAATAGGGTGTAGAGCATTGATGAGTGTGGTAAAAATAATTTTTAGGGCCACCACCACACCATCATGGTCCACCACCTAGAGCTGGCGTCCACCACCACCACATTCCTCCTCCGCCAAACCCCCACTCCTACTCTTCTTCGTGGGGACCCCACCAAACCCTACCCCTATTCTACACGATTAGGTTACATGACTCCCCCAATGACGTTTCTAACTAAACTATCTTTTATTTCTAGAGCAATTTTCTTTAGAGAGATATGAGAAATGTTTTTTATTAGTTAATATTTGAATTTAAAATATTAGTTAATTTTATTTTATATTATTCGTAACAAGCAAGTTGAGTTGGTGATGAGGATTTACCTGGTCTTATGTATTTGTGGATACACCAATTTGATCGACTTGGAAATGATCAAGTTGGAATTTCATTTTGTTGAGCCTAATTGGTATTAGTTTGACTAAGCCTAATTGGTCCATTTTTTTTAGATGAAAAATTAAATTTAATTACAATTTTAGAATTGGGTACGATCAGCTAGCAAAATACTACCTAAAAAATAGTTCGCTCAAATTTAACCAAATGCAACACTCTACTTGGCAAGCTCTCGAGAATGGTGCATCTTATCATGTTTAATATATATTTGTTGGAATATGTATATGATGACCATATTTTCTTCGATTATTTATTTATAATTTTAAAGGAGTGAAGTTGAACAACAAATTTTAAGTAATATTTCTTTCTCTAATCATCCCTAGATGTGTGATAAAGAAGATAATAATTCAGTTTATGGTGAGTTTCAAAACAAGAGATTTTTTTTTTTTTTTTTAATGATTAGAAAATAAATATGGAGAAAATATTGGATAATAGCTAGAAACAAATAATTAAAAATAAGATTTTGTCCCATGCAGGATTGGAGAGAGTGCAATTTTATTTTATTATTAGGTGTGAGATACATATTTTTCCCTATACATGAGTTTATAAATAAATCATAAAATAGAGTAAAAAATGATAGAAAATAAAAAAGTGAAGAGAAAATTTACCATAGTTTAATACTTAGGCGCAACCATATACGATAATGGACCCCATAGATTGTCGACATGTTGCTCCTTGATGTATCTATTTGGCTAACAACCGTTAGATTTCCACATCAATAACATTTTTTTTAATTTCTCTCTCTATTTTTTATTCTTTATTTGAGGTACAAGTGTACAACTATTTATTGCACCCATGCTTCATTCCTTTTGCTACCTTTCCCTTCCATTTTTCACTTTCTTTTTCTATTTATATTTATGTATATATATATACACTACTAAACTCTCGATTTAATCGCTATCCACTCTTCTAAATTCCTATTATTTTTCCTAATTTCATTCAAATTTATGGCCTCAAATCCAGTGAATTCCGAACGAGATTTCAACAGCTCCAGCTCTTTTCCACGGCCGCCGGTGACGGCGGCGCAGCCGCTTCGCATGGCGTCGCTGAAAGAAGAACAACCTGATGGAAGCGATGAGAAGCCGGCCCCACCACCTGCGGTGGTATCTCCACCGCAAATCAAAAGATCTTCAACAAAAGACCGCCATACCAAAGTGGAAGGCCGTGGCCGGAGAATCCGAATGCCGGCCACGTGCGCCGCTAGGGTTTTTCAGCTCACTCGAGAGCTCGGCCACAAGTCCGACGGCGAAACCATCCGTTGGCTGCTGGAACAAGCGGAACCCGCCATCATCGCCGCCACCGGCACAGGCACTGTCCCCGCCATTGCCATGTCAGTCAACGGAACCCTAAAAATACCCACCACCACCACCTCCTCCGCCGCCGGGACCAGCACCAGCGATGATCGTAAACGCAAGCGTCCGTGTAGCAGTGAATTCATTGATGTGAACAGTATCGGTTATCCACAGTCTAACTCAGCCGCCGCGACCGCCGCTAATAATTTCTCCGTCACCAATGCTAATAATTCCGCAATAATCTCGAGCAATAATGCCACAGTTTCAGCGCCATTAATGTCAGTAATACCGATGTGGGCGATTCCTACAGTGACAGCCAATTCAAATTCATCAACCCCAACGTTTCTCATCATCCCTCCGAATAACACCACGCAGGTCCTAGCATTTCAACCGGCGGGGGCCATGAACGTGACGCCGGTGGTCAACATCTCCGCCGCGGCGAGGCCGATTTCCGCTTTCGTCGCCGCCATGCAGCCCTCCGGCAATAGCGGCGTTAACGTCGCGCAGCACGTGACTCAGATCAATCTGCAGAATGCGTACGTGGTTGACAGACCGAGTCTACCGAGTTCGAGTAACAACAACTCAGGGGCGACGAAGACTCAGATGCTGAGAGATATTTCCTGGGAGATTCACAACAAAAAGGAGTTTCCATCGGCGCCAACTCGTTCGACGAAGAATTGAGAGCCATTGAAGATGATCAGCTGTAATGGAAGGTCAACGGCGAGAAGCTCAGGCGTCACGTGCCTGAGAGGGTGCACGTGCGAAGGTGGCGTGGTAGTCCTCCAGCGCAGGATTTTGTTGGGGGCGGGGGACCCCTCGGGGATGGTGGCAGATAAAGGGGGGCCCACAGGTGGAGGACAGTGGGGGCAGGGTGGTGGGCCCCGCCGGAGAACTTTCTTGCGAGGCGGCCGGTGGTGGTCCCCGACATAGGCCTAGGTTTAATCCGAGTGGCGAAACAGAAAAAGCAGGCTGGTGGGCTCCAGAAGACGTGGCCTTTAATGGGCTTCTCAGTTTGGTGGGCCTTCTGTTGTTATTGGACGTGGTTGGTGGTCCATTTTTTTGTTCACTTCTGTTTATTACTTGTTAATTCAGTTCATTAGGGTACTATTCTTGTATTGTTATGGATAACGTTTCAAGGATTCAATCTTTATTCAAGTCATATTTTACTTTGGTTAAATTTTTATTAAGGTTTTTGAGGAAAATATATTAATATATCACTTCATGAAAGCAAAAAATAGAAAATAATTTAAGAAATATCTTCCTTTTCAATTAAATATCAAAAAATCTTGTTGGAGCTGACAACTTAAAAGTTGGAATTTTCTATTGTTCTGTTTTAGTGTGTAAAAGTGGCTTATTTGATATATTTTGAAGTTTGTCCGTTCTTAGAAATATTGCTTTAACTTAAAGCCTAGAAAAGAAGCAGAGAGAGAGAGAGAGAGAGAGAGAGAGAGATAGGAATTTAAAATAAAGATTTTAATTTATTTTTCCCTTATTCCTATATACTCCAGTTTTCATGTAAAATTAGAACAGAAAATAGTAAAATTTGCGTTGCTTAACTTTAATTCAAAGTTTTTCAATATATGTAACATGTACAATAACAGTATTATATTATACAATCTTTATATATATATATATATATATATAAGTAAGACCAAAGTGCCACATGGCAAGCCTACAATGTTTTCATATTAAATATGCTAATTAATTGCTACAAATTTAATGTTGATAAGAAATATTATTATTACTAAATAATAAATAATATAGAAATATTAATTAGATTTATCTAAATAACATATGCTAGAGTTCAATGATAGATATTATTATATATTTGAAATTTGTTAAATTTAAAAATGTAAAGAAAAATTATAAATAGATACAAAAGAAAAAAAATTAAAATAAAGGTGGGCAACTTGAAAATTATTATTCAAACTTATTAATTATTGAAATAAAATAATTTTTCGAATATATGCTTTAAAATAAACTATGGAATTTATTTGTGAAATTTTGACTTTCATTTTGTATCATTTAATTGAAAATAAAAGTTGAGGGTTGTTACAAATATAAACAATAAAGAGCAAACTAAAAAAAATGGTGAGTGGGTTAAATAATATAATAGGTATAGCAATGTATATTTTTTTCAAAATAATAATAATTTTTTTAAATGATCATCTACAAATGCAACATATATTTTGATAATTAATTAATTATTTGATCATATTTTATTATATTTAATGTTAAATTACAATATATATTGCACAAATTATAAATTTAATTTTTTTGTGTAAATAAAATTTAAATTTTTTTTTAATTTCACTAAATTTAATTTTTTATTAAATCTCATGTATTACACGGGTCCTGTACTAGTATGGTTTAATAGAAAGTCCTAGTACTGAAAGCATTTTAATATATTGATATATTAAGATGACATGATGTAAGAGTTAGCAAGTGCACAAGAGATTTTAATAGACTGTAACAAATTTCTCTAAAATAAATTTAGTGTCAAAAAGTAGAAGAGGGGGCCACTTTTTCAAAAGCACCAATTTCCATAGACAGACATTTAATTCTTCTATTTAAAATTTGTTATGAGATATTAGTGATAGACACGTAATCATTTCCATCCAAATAAAATAATTTAAATTTGAGACTTCTAGAAAAGAATTTAAAAAGGCACTATACAATATTGAATGTCATATTCTACAACTCAAAACACAAGTTCACAAATTTGACATCCATTATAACACAAATAAACGGCACAAACCTCTTTACTACCATAAGTTTGAAATTATTAACTAACTTTTTTAAAAATAAATAATGATTTTATTTCTATAAGACCTTCAAGATTCTTAATGTTCGAGGTGGGTCCTATATGCGTGTAAATGAGATGGACCAATATAGCCATATAGGGCCATGGCGAATGGACCATGGCTCCATAATAGGCTGGAAAACTGAGGATACATCTTACATAAGTGGTCCACATTTGGAGCACATTGAAGGTGGAATGGCTCATGTTTGTTTCCAAATTACTATTTCTCATGGGGACACACACACACACCCAATTAAATACTTTTTATAATTTCTAATTAGTAAATGGAATTAGTAGATTTATATATTTATTTTGGAAATCATGTTGAATTATTCTACAATTGAAGATCAATCAGATATTTCACACTTTAAGTTTTATTACTTTGTCAAATCTATTGCGAATATGGTTGATTATATTATTTAGATGAACTCATATAAATATATTAAAAAGACTCTCGTATTTATTAAAATATTTAGGGGATGGTTAGTTTTCTTTAGAGTCACAATTTTCATTATTTTCGGATATTTTCAACATTATTAAGAGTATTTTATTGATTTTTGTGTGGATAATGAATAGATAGGGCACACTATTTGGTATTTAGGTTGATAATTTTTTTAATATGAGATATCTTCACGGATTCTTTTTTATTAGATGGAGCTCCATATTACAGTTAAACGAGCCAGTCAACAGATCAACGTGATACCCGCGGTCAACTTAGTGAAGAATGATCACATTGATTGTATATGTTAAAATGTTGCATGTTATATGGTGGGGTATCAATAATGTACATCAAATTATCTCTTTAATATATCGCATTCGAACTGTATATTAAAGTGTCACCTCATATATGCTAAAGTTTATATAACTGGTGGGTCTTATTGAGAGATATATTGAAACTTATTTTGTTATATTCGATGAATTTGATAATGACAACCTTATTAAAGGATTACTTGAAATTTATTATATTATGTCAAAAGATTTCATAATTGTGAGGTCCATTTTAAATATTTAAATTAAATATAATAAATGATTTTAAAATAAATATACATAAAATATGTCAAAACAAACATGACTTGGTGTTTCACATAATGAAATATAGAGAATTCTTATTGGAAAATAAGTTCAAACGTACACTTAGTTGTTCTTGATGAATTTGTCTCCTTTCATTAGGCCACAAAAGGACACAATGGTTTGGTAAAGTGATTAAATGTAATTGAAATTTGAAAGCCGTACTCTATAAACTAATTTCATACTCATAATTTGACTTTATTATTAATAGCTAGTTAATCGATAATATTAATGTCCCTTTATTAACATGAGGATATAGACATATACTTCTTCTTTAATTGATCATTTTTTAAAGTCTATTGTTCAACTTAAGTTTTTTTTTTTTTTCCTCCTTAATTCGTCTTTTCGACTCTCAATGTGTTATCCGTAAGGCAAAGAGGGTATTTTAATGGATATATATTTGTCACAAAAATGAATATTTATAGTAATTAAAGTGGAGTATGAATAATAAATAAAAAAAGGGAAGGTGGGCCCATAAAAGAGTAATAGTCCATGCTTAAAAAGCCCGTGAAAAACGTGGTCCAGTAGAAGTAGGTCCAACTCATCCCTGCAATTGGCCAATTCCCAAAGCATTAACGCTTCTGCTGACTTACCCACATCACACGATCTAACTGTGAATATTAGGCCCTAAAGCTGGAAATATCAACATGTCCATTAATTCATCACATGCCATGTAAGAAAAAAGGGATAATAATAATAATGATAATAATAATAATAATAAGTTTTCAAATAAGACCGTTTCATTGTTACAACATATTTTGAGATATAGCTTTTTATTGAAGTCGATTGGTTGATCAATGTGGGATCAATACAATATTACTTTGTTTTCTATAAAAGTATTACTTGTTATATGTTGAATATTGATATAGTTATCTGTTAATTAAAATATTGTTTCTTATATATTAAAATATTTGCTATTAAAAACATTACTTAATATATATTAATATATCATTTGTTATATGTTAATTAAAATATCATTTATCATATGATAAACTATTTTTTGTTTAGATGTATTCAACAGAATGTCAGATGCATTGCAGATCTGTTCTATGTGTTTATTGTGTTGTTTTTAATTATAAATTTTTTAGTTATAGCAATGTGACTTATTATATATTAAAATATCAGTTATTATTTGTTGAAATATTTCTTATAATTGTAACCACATCAAAACCCTTTGTAATTTTATTAAATGAAGCCCATTTCTAAGTTTATACATATATAACATATTTTATATTTCCTTCACGAATTTAGGTGAAATTTATATGAAACTGAAACACAAGAAACTTATTCCCTTGTACTTCAAGAAAAACACAAAATATCTATTCAAGACATACAAAAATCTCAATCGAGCAAAATGTTTATACAATTGGTGGCATAATCATCTCTTCTTCATTCCCAAAAACTATACACAACCACAAAGGGAATGTTTCACTATGCAGAACCACTTCAAGAACACAAAATTGCCACTACACTTTACAAATTTCCAAAAAAAGAAAAAAGTTGTATGTTTATATAGTCAGATTTTCCTGTATAGCACGAAACGACCCGATTATGTTACCTCCGACATCAGGGAAGGTCTCGTGTCCAGGTAGTGGCTTCACTCTCCCATACCGATCCACCTCGACTGGATACTTAAGAAGGTGTCCCCTCATTTCCGATATTTCAGGAGACGCAAATTGTTCCCAATTAGCCTCTCCTAAAGATCTAACACGTCGAACACATTCCAGAGACTCGGGCCTCGTAAAGCATTCCTCCAAGAATCCAAGATGCTCGGCCCATAGAGACATCCTATATCCATATATCTGTACAAACACATTGAGGATTACTTTCTGACATTTTTCTTGAAAATACGGTGTTTCTAAATATATTCTAGGTTTTACCTGTCCCTGTGGACTCGACAGTTTTCTTGCCCAAGTGTGTTGAGGCTGATAGGCGCCCATTGCAATCTCTGTATCTCGAGTGCCCTCCATTGATCGTTGATTGATGTTTGCAGACCCTATGATTACAAACTCATCATCCACTACCATCCCTTTAGAGTGAACGTAAATCATGAATCTCCGGTTTTTCCTGCTGAGTCCCTGCAATGGAAAACACAGAAATCAGCATCAAGAAAGTAGTGATCATACAAGGTCTAAGCTATCCTTGTGGTCTATAATGAAGAACCTGAGGGTTGTTTGTTGCGGGTTGACTCTCAGACGAGTGGCCTGCATCGAGCGCCTCACGGTTGCCAAGGCAGTAGAAGTTCAAGAAATCTTGGGGTGAGTAAGCATCCTCGAGCCCCACCTCGACTAGGGCTTTGTAGATAGTTTCGTACATCATTTGCATTGTTTTGTGCTGGAAAAGAGCAAATAATTACCACGCCTAAACAAAACAGTACAATGAAATAAGACGAGAATGGAGCATGATTGAGTATGCACCTGCCAAAATAAAATCCTCTGTGTAGCGGCCCCGGTTGGATTTCCTTCTGGCCACATTGGGATGACAATATAAGCTGCAAACCTCTCGTGGGCTCTAATTTTTTCAGCAATTTTTAGGGCGATTTCTAGTGGAATCAAATTGTTAGCACCTGCATAGAGTCAAAATGGATCAAGATATAATCTTGTGGTGAATTAGTGGACCGTAGGATGACAATGAATGAAGATAAAACTCAAAAGTTGCAAATGGAAATACAGTGCTTACCGACATCCTTGTGTTGATTCCAGTTATAAGAAGATCCAATGAAGTACTGATTCTCAATGTATATAAAATGTTGGGCAGCACGGATAGCCTTTACGTATGCTGTATGTATGCTCATATCTATAAGAACGTTCTTCCCACATACCAAGTTCTTCACCAAAATAACAGAATTTTTTTAGTCAAACAATTCAATATTTGATTGCAGATTAAGAATCTAGATTTATCAGCTCACCCGTTGTCTACCATCTTTAGGATCCTTTGGGAAGTTTTTCACGGAATTTGAATCAATGGAACGAAACACCTGCATAGTATATGAAAGCGGAATAAAAATCAAGAATTACTAAGGTCGTTTTTGGAACTTGAATAAGGAAAAATCATAGAAAGATCAAAGCACCCTCAATGGAAACAGTAGAGTTACCTGCACATGCCAACCCTCGGGATCATTATCACTCACACAAGGAGCATCGGATATTCCCAGTATTTCAGGCATTCTTTCTATTCGGAGCAAAGCATCATCATATGACATCTTCAGTTTCTTAATGCCACGTGGCTTTGCAGCTTTCATCCACCGCTCCTCAAAATTACACAGAACATCATACGCTGCAGGTCCATCGATCTTACAGTGCAGGTCATGCCATGGTTCTCTTGGACAACCGGTAGCACTTCCCTGCTCATATACTGACTAATATCAAAACAAATAAACAGGTACTTGACTAACACTATCGCACTTTAGAGTTAGAATTTTAAGGTTTTGATATGCTACTCAAAAGTGAAACCAAACAAAAGAACTATACATTGCAAAGTTTGTACACTAGAATTCTTAGAGAGGAATGATTATATTCTTGAATAAAAACCGAGCATTTGCACAACATAACATGCATCAGAGATGGAGTGAAAAGAGTTACCGCGTAAGTGGGGTTGTGATAATCATCTGCATGCAAAGTTTGGAGTGTTCTAAATATAGGATGATGTGGAGTATCATATCGCCCGTTACATAAGTCCAGCCCTCCTAGAAAAGCAATTATTTTTCTTTTGTTATTTCCGGCATCAGCATCCACTAACACGGTTTTCTGATGGTGTGTGTAAATGACTCCAACTTCCTAATCATGAAATTGTAAGGCATTAAACACCAAGTTTAATCACCAATTCACAAATATAAAGTAGATGACCCTACAAGATTAAAAGACTCGTGCATAATACTGTATGAATAACTCGAAATCCAAAGAAAAATAAATGAATAATGTTCATCTGAAATCATACCCTCTGCTTTACCCAGCTGTGACGCTTTCCTGCCACTCGAGGACAAAGCAGCACCTGAACTGAAGAGTGTTTAAAGAAACTGCGAGTTTCTTCATCATGAGTTTGCATGACTCCATCCTGAATATATACATTCAAAATTAGAATAACAATCATCAAGGAAAGTGGATAAGGATTTAAATCTGTTTAACCACAAACACTGTGTATCCTAAATATAAAATAAAATTGCTTGTACGACTCATAGATGCACTTAAGGAAATTAGACACTAGAGATCCTACCAAGCAACACATGGAGATGATAAAAAATTCAATATAATCCATCACTTTTGCTCACCCGAAGCATAGGATAGCATAGAGGCAAAGAAGCTCAATTTTATCATGAATACCCAACTATCTTATCATAGAATTATTGGAAAATGTTAAACAACAGAAGCAGAACTTAATCACATTCCAACATGATATCATAATGTAACTTCATGATGCAGAGATCGAAATGTTAGGTACAACACAAGCACTTACTGTTTTGTATCCCAGTATGCTTCTTGACGTAGGGTCGTCCCATATCAGAAGCAGCACTCGCACTCCTTCCTGTGATTTTGACTTAAGAAGCTCACCCAATGTGTAATCAGAGAGAGAATTATCATCCCTAACAAGCCTAACTTTGTGCCACAATGACCATCCAGTAATATAGATCAGGCGCCGAGCATGGCTTATTGCGTCAAAGATATCACGCCAACATTTTCCATGAATATATTGCTTCCCATTTTCAAGCATCAGATTTGGGAGGCATCCATCAGGTACATGAGCATCTTGATAAAGAGTGACCATTCCACCTCTCCTAAGAGGAAAATATGTCTCAGGAACTCCTCTATAATCTGGCCCGGCGCCAATTCCATTACGGTAAATGCTCAATTGCTCTATTGGAGTATACTTTATTCGAAGACTCAACACAGCTCCAGTCTTGCAGGGCTTGCCACTAGCATTGAGAATTGGAAAATATCCCTTAACTTCTTCTGTACATATGTTCTCAACTGGAATCGAAACTGTTCCTATATACTGAGATCCCACCACATCATTATCCTTCACAACAAAGTGCACTTCAGCGGCATAATGAGCTACTGGAACTATAAAATTCTGCATCCAAACAGGGTTTTCGTCATTACTTATAACGTAAGTCCTTGCGAGTGTAGCACCTGTTATAAGTATGGATACATATGGATCACTGGTAATCTTACGATTCAATTGCCCTTCAATCTTGCTGCTCATATTACCAGGCAATTTATTAAACACATCCCCTATTGTTTTGTGGAACATATCCATGTTAGGGAGGTTCTTCGCTTCACATATCTCAACATCCAAGTTTCCATGTAAGAGCAAAACCTTCAAAGACGATTTCAGAGATGAA
Source organism: Scutellaria galericulata (assembly GCA_946896805.1). NCBI lineage: Eukaryota > Viridiplantae > Streptophyta > Magnoliopsida > Lamiales > Lamiaceae > Scutellaria > Scutellaria galericulata. The sequence goes on along the minus strand of OX335798.1, from coordinate 13,338,930 downwards.
GACGGCACAAGCTGCATACTGCTACTATATGAAATATTTGAGGCAGAACTTGATGATATAGGAAGAGACGACTCCAACTTGCCCGAAGAAATCGTCTCCCAGCCTGAAAAGCTATGACGATACCCTTGTATAGTCCCTGATCCATTATTATTAGCCACCACTGGCAAAGGCCCCGAGTGAAACTTCTGAGCAGGACCCACCGTGACCTCAGATGAAGGGGCCGGAGGGGAGGCTGGCGAAGATGCATTGTTTTGACTCTCGGACAAATGCACATTCGCCAACTGATCATCAATAGGCGGATAAAGCGAAGGGTAACCAGGGGACCCATCATCTAAGCTAACAGAGCCTACAGACGATGAACTATACTGGTAACGGTGATGACCAGGGAGATCACTGCTGACTCTAGGAGGGGTTTCGGATTGAACATCCGGAGGTTGCAACTTCCCAGACGATTGGTGATGGTGATAATGTGAGTCATACTGGAAACTACCGTACGTCTGAGGAGGAGCTGACGATGGAGGGACAGAACCAGGGTACACATTGTATTGGTAAGGATAGGAGCCATAATCCGGTGGGTGGTGGGCTGTAGGAGGAGGCGCGGTTGAAGGTGGAGGATTCGGATACAGGTAATTGATATGGCCTGAATGTGAAGTGGTATAAGGGTTCTGATAATGGGTATATGGCGGATAGGCGTACGGCCCAGAAGCAGGCGGAGGATAAGCGGGCTGGGCCCCGGAATTTGGAGGGGGGTATTGATTTGGAGGTGGGTATTGGTTGTAGCCATAGGCTGGATTGTAAGGGTATGTAGAAGGAGGAGGGTAATTGTTGTGATTGTCCATTTCAGAGAACAAAATTACTGATTAACTTCTGATTCTATTACTACATGAACATCATGATTTCATCAATAGCAGAATTCAACAATGATCTCTTCTCCCAGAATTAGAAACTACAACTAAAGGGTTTCTGCTATTAAAAATAAAAGGGGGAATCTTTAGGGATTAGGGAATCGACCCAGCAAAATTATCAAATGGGGTGTTCCTAATTTCTATCAATGATTCAAAGACACAAACTTTGTTCGTTTCGGAGCTTGAATGCTAATAAAATTGATCAAGCAAGACGAAGAAGAAGATGATTGATTACCTTTCGAGATTATCCGATCTTCTAGAGCTCAAACGCAGAAAACCCAAGATAATAAACCAGGTGAGATTGACGCGTTATTTGCAGGAAAAAATAAGTGGCAATATTTCTATTTCTTGGTAGAAATTTCCGAGCAAAATCCAACCTTTTACCGGTTATTTCAGGTCACCAATGGAGGATTTTCATGATTCGGAGTTACATAGGTTGGACAAATGCAGGCAGTTCCCCACTTATTACACTTATACGTGGCGTAATCTCATTGGCGATTACAGAAACACGTTGCTTCTTTTTGTGGGTTTTCTGTTTTCTTTTGGTTGAATTAATTTATCGCCAAGATGAAGTCAAATCTTTCTTGAAATGTCAATTTATTGCATCATTCAAAGAAGGATCTACAACTTCATTCTTTATGTTTGATGGGCCAATAGAACTTTCCACCTAAATTGGCTGTTAGTAGGTAGGTATCTTTTGGACGGTACATAAATTAGATTGCATCATTATTAAATTAAAATATGTTACATTCATTTTCTATTTTTTGATATATTTATTCAAATAAGTTTGAACAAGTTTTTCATCAAATGAACTCAATGTCAGGTATTTAGTTTGATTTTTAGGATAAACAGCACTATGGTCCATTATATTGAGAAGTCGGAATATATTAAAATCAATTAAACGTATGATTAGTCGTGCTCAGTTGAATAGAAAATGAATCCATTATAAATTTATAAGAATAAAAAATCAACAAATTAATATTTAATCTTCTATGTAATAAAATAAGAAAATATAATTTATTCATAGAAATATAATATGCTATTTTTTTTTTGGAATGGTGAAACTAATTAATATCTAACAAATCAGTTGTAGTTAGTTAGATAACATGGATGTGATTAACGGTATTGAGGGCTTTTGTCTATTTAGCAGACAAAAACAGTATTCTTGGAAATTGTCAACTGGGAGAAAATTGCTCATACAATCTTCTAATCTTGAAACAGATCGATAAGGCAAAAGGTTTTCTTATTTGAAGATATCACCTGTGTAAGTACATATCATGAGAGAGTTTATATGTTACTTCGATTACAACCAGGTTACTGCAATAGGACTCCTAACGGAATGTTTGTCGGAAACCCACTCTAGAGACCCAAACGTGAAATTAGTTGATACACTCCCTTCTGCATCCGCCATGAAAGTCACTCTGTAACTTAGCTTCTGTCCCGCCTTCCGGAAATTCAGAACTTTAGGCCTAACAATGACAGAGATCCCATCAGGTTCAGACACCTTCGCAGCATAAGAACTGACAGGGATTCCAACGTTTGTTACAGTTCTTTTGTATGTAGCTGTGGTGTTTGTAGAATTGCCGCTGAGAAGAACTGCAAAAGAAGGGTAGTTTAGGTCACCAGGTTGAAGACCAGAATCATCAGGGCATCTAAAACTCCCCCCAGCAAAAATGGCTATTTGTGAGGAGTTGTAGTTTAGGCTACACAGGTGGATGAGGTAATCCTTGCTGGAGATATCATAGATCAGCCCTGGATCAGAAGCTTTCTCAGGATCAACATGGCCAGAGCCGAATGCGAAAGGGGTGGCGAATTTTGAGCCAGTGGAAGCTGCATCAGCTATTGGAGAATGTTGAGAATCAAGAACGTATGCTGTTGTCATTATGGCGGACTTGATTGCAGCCGGTGACCAGTTCTTGTGCAAAGATTTGAGCAGAGCCGCTAGGCCACTAATGTGTGGGCATGACATAGAAGTGCCTGAAACAATGTTGAATAGACCGCGTCTTTTGTCGCTTTTAAGCTCTGTGGGACTGACATTTGGTGGCCAGGCAGCTAGAATATTAACCCCTGGTGCAGTTATATCCGGTTTGATGATTTGGGGCGCGATCAGGCTTGGCCCTCGAGAGGAAAATGCAGCCATAACTGGAGCAGGATTGCTGTAAACTGTTCCTTCAAACTTGATCTTAGCAGTTGCTTTGGTCGAGGAATTAGCATATGTTTTCACAATGTTGGATGCTATAGCTCCCAATGCTGTAGCTGGTAAGACGTGTGGATCGGCAAAGAGCTCCTCGCCTTGGTTCTCGTTGTTTGCTAATATCATACCAGCCCCACCAGCTACTCTCACTTCCTCTCCTTTTGCAGTTCTGCCATTGATTCCTTTGTCACAAATGACTATCTTTCCTTTAACTAGTTTTGCAGAAAGGGATTTGCTTGTGCAAAACTTAGCAGCTACCCCTCCTGCTTTTTCACCGTATACCAATGGCAATTGCTTCGTGGGCTTGCCAGAATAGAGTGATGAGCCGGTGAAAACCTGGCCATCACCGAGTAGGATCTTGGTTGGAAAACCACGGTCCATGTAGCTAGCAGCCACTGTAATCATCCATGGTGCAACGTTGCTAACAGTGGAATCGAAGGGACCTGAGTTGGCAGCTGAGGCCGAAACGAGAACTCCCTTCCTCATTGCACCGAATGCTGCAATAGCTATGTTATCATTGTAATAAGGCTTTGAGGCACCTCCCAATGAGAGGGAAAGCACATCAATTCCATCACTGACTGCATGGACAATTGCAGCTAGTATGTCTGAACTTGTACAGCCCAATTCGTAGCAAGCTTTGTATGCTGCAATTCTTGCTGTATATCTCATGCCAGCTGCTGATCCTTTAGCAAAACCTAAAAAGCTTGCACCCTTTACAAGATTACCACCTGCAGTTGAAGCAGTGTGTGTACCATGGCCTTGAGAGTCACGAGGAGATCTATAATCTGATGTTTCGTTTATTCTACCAGCAATGGCTTCATACCCTTTGAAGAAGGCTCTGGCACCTATAAGCTTCCTGTTACACTTTGAGGCCGCAAATTTGGGGCCAGCCTGGCATTTTCCTTTCCAACGAGGAGGCACTGGGGCAAAGCCTGAGCTACTGAAACTTGGGTGTTCAGGCCATATTCCTGTGTCAACGACTCCAATAATCACATCAGAAGCCAGATTTTTAGCATCCCACAGGCCAATGCCCTCTTGTAGGCCAAGAAAATGAGGTGAATGAGTTGTATGAAGGATGAGTAGTTCATCCATGGTGGCAGAGAGAAAACCATCAACTTTTCTTAAAGATTCAAGATGTTGCTTGGAGAGCTTAGCAGAAAAACCAGAAATGACATCTTCATAGACATAAAGGAGCTCAGGAAGTGTTGGTTGATCCAGCTCTTCGTCTCTGTCTTCTCCTGCTGAGTGTTCGTTGATTGATTCAACGATTGCTTCAAACCATCTTTTCGATGTTCCAAGAGAGAGGTCTAAAGCTTTCATCTTGGTCTGGTCCATGTGAACCACGTAAGTGTTCAAGTCTATGGCAGCATAAGAACTTACAACCTTGAGAGCCACAACTAGGAAGAATATCCTGAATATCATTGTTGCATCTGCAAGAAGAATACCAGAGCTTTTAGCATTGCATGTCTTATACATTATAGCCAGCTATAAAATTTCTTACATGTTATCATGATGATCTATTCAATCACCACAGGTTCCGCACGAGCCAGCCTTCTGATGTATTCTAGAAGAAGAAATGAACATAGAACCACAATCAAGAAATAGTACTTTCAGACAAGTTTCTAAAAGAAGAAAGAAACAGATGGATAGTGGAAAGAGAGAGATAGCCTAAAATGGCATTTGACAAAGCCTCCACAAGTTATGCACTAAGAAAAAAAACAGCTAATTCACCTATCCTTTCATCTCTTTCTACAGTAAAAGTCTGTGTGAGAATTTGGAAAGTGGAAGAAGGCTTTTATAGACAAAGTATAGAGTGAGACGTTGACAATCGTCTGCTTTTCAGTGCCTAAACTGAAGCGTGCAACTGTCTATAGTGCACGCCTGGTAATGGAAATGAATCAGAGAACAAATGCTGCTCAAGATCGATGAATTCACTTACGACAAACAATTTACAGAGATCATCCACTGACATGTAGGAATTATTACAAAAGATCTAAGTGGTGATGCTATCATAGGGTGTAGTGGATGTGTGGAGATATGGACCAACAATCATATTCCCCTTGCTTCTACTTAAAGCCATATTCTATGAGTTTTCTTGGTAAAAGAAGAACAGTTGTGGATATATGGACCATCTGAAACAACTGTTTAAACTTCATTGTCACTCCATAGTTGAGTTAGAAATCCCACTCCTAAATATATCAGCATGCCTTTTGTTGCTTGAGAGTTGAGGTTTCTTGAAAAGGAAAGATTCTATGATGTTCCACTTCAAATTCTTGTCTGTGTCATTTGTTCCTACACAATTCTTGAAAGCTGCAACAGTGCTTTACTCAAAGTAGTGTGTGTTTTCTTCAAAGTCCAAAAGAAACTAGTCTTTTGCTTGTCCATTTTTAAGTTCCTCTTATTCAATTAGACATTCATCGATTGAGATGTGTAATCTGAAAGAATTAGATTGAAGAGTAATCAATAACAAAGAAAACACAATATTTGTTTTTAGTCTGCAAAAAGATAGTGAGATGATTCATTCATTTTCAAATACTCTCAATTGAAAGATCTTGATTCTTCTTTACTAGAGCATTCACAATGGTTCATATTGATGTTGCTCCGATCCAAAGTTTCGGTTCTTCAACCCAAAAACTCGAGATCTCGAACCCGAAGATCTGCAAAACAAACACCGGGAATCGAACCCGAATATCTGCAAAACAAACACCGGGGGATTCCCGGCGATGGGACTCCGACACTCAAGTCAGAGAAAAGAAGAGAAGATTTGTGTGTTCTTTTTGCAATTGTGCGTGTGTGTATTTTGAATATATTTGTGCATAAGGAAAAAATAAATAATGAACACAAGAGGTATATATAGACTCCCTGGAATGCGAGTTGGTTGAGATTCATCCCACAAAATATGAGATATGGGCTAACGGTTCCGCCGAAATAGCGGTTAGTTAGGTCCAAAATCTGTTCGTCACTTTTCCCTGTTAATCAGTTCGTCGCTATAACTTCGAGCTGAATCAGCTCCCCTTTCCTCAGTTCGATCATAAGGTCATAAAACAGTTCGGTTAGCTTCATCGCATATCAGTTTATCATCGTCTCATAACTAATTTAGTTCGTCATCGTACTTCACAATTGCATTGGCTTGCGTTTCCTTAGTTCGATCCGAAGGCGGCCGAACAACTTGTTTCTTCAGACTTCAGATACGTTGACCTTGATTTTATTTCGGTTTCCAAGAGAAGAACTCAATTCAACTTAGTTCGACCATATCACATATTATTAACAATTTAACATCCATTGGATAAAATTAGTGCTCTTTGCTAAATACTCTCTACATATCAAAATAATTGTCCTTTTGTAAAATAGATGATTTCTAAGAATTTTTTTTTTTTTGTATTCATCTTCTGCATAATAATTATAATAAAAAAAAAAAAAGGAATACTTTTATTATTGTTAAACCCACTCGTATTTGTAAAACCCTTAATATGAAAATATGAAAAAACAATGGTGACCTTTATTCTGAGCCGTCTCTCCCACCGGAAAACACCGCCGGTAATTGCTCTCTTCTTGACGGGCCACCGTCTCTCCACCTCCGCCGCCGCCTCCTCTTCCAAACTCCGTTCTGAATACTCCTTCGTATCTCCTTCCTCTCTCCACCCACAGCCGCCGAATAGAACTACCATTTTCCAACCCGAATCCGAATCCCGAATCCGGAAACCATCCAAAACCCCCTACCGCCCTCCGTCGTCCCTGGACCGGCCCGACCCGCCTACAAGGTCCGACCTTCCGTTTGACTTCCGGTTCAGCTACACCGAAAGCAACGCAAAGGTCAGGCCCATTGGGTTGCGGGGCCCAAAGTATTCGCCGTTTGGGCCGGCTCGCCTGGACCGGGTATGGACGGGGGTTTGTGCTCCGGCTGTGGACCCAAAAGTGGGGTCGGCCGGAGTTGATGGTGATTTGGAGGAGAAGAGGAGGGAGATGAGAGAGAAAGTTCAGGGTGAGCCATTGACTAATGCTGAAAGGAAGGCTCTTGTTGAGAGGTTTCAAAGGCCTAAAACCAAGATGCAGATTAATTTGGGTGTGTTCAATCTTCCATTCTTGAAAATCTTGTTTTTTGGGTGTTGGTTTTTGTGTGTGTATTTGTTGCTGTTTGTTTGAGCAGATTTAATTTGGTTTTTATTTTTATTATTTTCTGTTCAAGTGGAATTTTTGGTGTTGTTAGGAGGGTTGAGCAATTAGAATTTGCATAGTAATTAAGGGTTGTGTGAAGAATGGGAGTTATGATACAAATTTTGAGCTTGAGTTGGAAAATTTATGATCTTTCAACTGATAGGATTCAAATGGTCATGGCATTTGATGAACTTGTTTTGGGGAAGAGCTGCGAGCTTTCTTGTTCGAATATGAAATTGATGCATTTCAGATGTTAGCTAGGAAGAATATATTAGCTGCTAGAAATTTGATGTTTGTTCAATCTTACTGCTGAGAAAAGAGAACTTTGTTTATTTAATCTCCTGGGAAAAAAATGAAGCAGATGAAATGAAACCAATTGGTACCATTTTAATATCTCATGAATAAGGAGGGATTAGTGGTCAATTATATCTGATACTAGAGGTCTAGTCCTCAAACTACCAGATGCTTGGGTCATGAGATGCTAATAGTGTATATATGTCTTTGTATTGCAAGTGAGTGAATTAGCCTTTTTACCCTTTTTTCCATTACATGGGATACGATCTTTTCCTTTTGATTTGCCAGTTTATACGAAGTTCTGTTTTCAAGTAATCTAACAAATCGAAAAGGACTATTTAAGTAGTATTGAATAAGAAATCATTTCTGTGAGTAGGGTTGTTAAAGTTGAGGTTTGTAGGATGCTTTCTGCGTCTTGTTTCCTTCATTTACATAAATTTGCTTTCATATTTTTCCATGGTTGTTTTTTATAATTGTGAAACAAGCACCTTCAAAATGCTTATCTGGGACTTTCCTGAGTTTGCATGGAAAACTTAGACTGAAGAATAGCTGATTTGCAGTATTACAAATTCTCTTTTAAAGTTTAATATGTATTTAGGACAATGATTCATCCAGTTAGGCTCTAATTTTTTTAATTGAGTGTACTTTCGTGTTTTCAAATTCTAGGGAGAGATGGTTTGACGCACAACATGCTGGATGTTATCCATAATCATTGGAAACATGCGGAGGCTGTCAGGATAAAATGTATGGGAGTGCCTACAGTTGATATGAAAAATATATGCACTCAGTTAGAGGTATTTTCTTTTCCATATGACTTCCTTGCTATTTTATCATTTCCGAGGTAGCATATAGCTGGATGTAATTTCTTTTCGGCAAATTCAGTTCATAAGTTTGATGAGATTTGTAGTTCATATCTTTTGTTACGATGGTTAGCCATAAAAATCTTTAGACATGTTGATTATGAATTTTAACTTTGACATGTCTACATTATATTATTTAAAGCCTTTAAATGTATGTATTCCAGGACAAAACATTTGGGAAGATTATCCATAGACATGGTGGCCTGCTTATACTTTATCGAGGTAGGTATTACAAGCCAAGAAAAAAACCTGTGATTCCATTAATGTTGTGGAAGCCTCAAGAGCCAGTGTATCCAAGGCTTATAAAAACTACTATTGATGGCTTGAGCATTGAGGAAACAAAGGAGATGAGAAAACGAGGTTTATCTGTCCCTGCCTTAACAAAACTTGGTAAAATTTCAATTCATGGTTTCTATAGTCACCAAATTTCCGTATGATCGTTTATAACATATGAATGGCTTGCTGCAGCTAAAAATGGCTATTATGGTAGTCTCGTACCCATGGTTCGGGATGCTTTTCTGTGTGATGAAATGGTCCGGATTGACTGTAAAGGGCTTCCGAGAAGTGACTATAAGAGATTAGGGTGCAAACTGAGGGTAATACTTTCTTGTTATTAGTTATTAAACAAGGCAAAACAAGAACCACTAATGATGTTATTACCCTTGACAATATTCATAGTTACATCTGGAATGAAATCAAGATTCGTTGCTTAGTTCTTGTGCATAAATAGTCCTGTTATTGCTGCTTATTTATTTAAACCGGCGCAGGATTTGGTTCCTTGTATCCTCGTCACGTTTGACAAAGAGCAAATCGTCATATGGAGGGGCAAAAACTATAAGCCGGCTGAAGGGGGGTACTTTCTCAAGGAGAGGGAATCATTCGATAATCCACATGAAGATGGACATGGAAACGAGAGCTCAGATTACGAGCAGGATAAAGCTTATTTCAGTTCTGGTAATTCTGATAACGAATAATCCAGGCAAAGATGCATATTGACCAAGAACCATGATTCTCCAAGTTCAAGAACGAAACACCAGCTATGGTAAGGAAATCGAGATGTCTTTAGATTGACATTCTTCATTCTAATATATGTATTCGTGCTGAACACTTCTCCGTTGTCCATTTTGCAGAACATGCAAACAAGTAAGGAAAATAGATCCAATAAATTTTTAAGATCTCACATGAATTGATCAGATCGTGCACATGGTCTACGAGGTTGGTGAGATTTTCAGCCACATTGTTCATATTTTATCTTGTATAGTATATTAGCCTTTTGTAGTATTATAGTTCAGAAACTACATTAGTTTGTGTAAGAAATAAGGATTATTGATAATTTGATAATATATTATTATATTTTGTTCCAGCTATTTAAGTTGATAGAATAATGCCATCAACAGAGGAACATCGAAACCCATCCATGGATGATTAAAAGCTGCATGCCAAGTTGATTTGTATTAACAAATTCTTGCAACATGGATGAATTATTGTTATTATTTATTTATTATAGTTATTAATTATGTTTTATTGAATCTGGAGGAATTTCAGGAATTGCTTGTGTGGGGCCCTTTCAAATTTTATTAATATGTTGAAGCTCGATCATGTGAGAAAGACTGGTTTCTTGTAGCGATCTACTTTTTGTGGGTCTCATTTGTGAGGACAAAAATCAAGTTTTTTTTTTTTAATTAAAGGAAATTGGAATAGTGTTAAGGGTGTTTTTGCTAAATTTATTTAAAAATATATTATTGTAAGATAAAAGAAATTAATCATCAAACTTGATTTTTCATGATTTCATTCCTTCATTAAATGTCGGCATCTACCTGGCACAACCTCGTTAAATTAACAACAAACAAGACTCCATAATAAAATAAAATAAATAAATAACAAAAAAAAATCGAGAAATAATCCACAAATCGTTGTTCATTGATACAACTAGCTCCACTAACTTTATCTTGTTCTTTTCTTTTCTATATTTCCTCCTTTCCAGTTGTGTGGACAAAAAGGGAATTTACATACACGTAACAATTCTGATAAATATTAGTAGTATGACTATGAGTCTATGATGTGACCCACAACTAAAAAAGAAGAACAAAAAAAAAAAAACTTTATTAAACAAATAAGATTTACTAGGGCAAGAAGAACAAAAAAGAAAAGAAACATACTTTATTAAACAAATATGATTTTACCAGGGCATGGACATGACCTAGAGTAAAATGATATATGTGATGTATAATATAGAGGATTGAAAATCTATTAGAAGTCAGAAGGTCGAACATCGATATTAATAAAGTATATAATTGTATTTAAATTTATAGCAAGAGTTTTATTATTATGTAAAAAATTGATAGTAATATGATGTGGTCACCCTCAAACATACTTTGTTTAAAAAATATGATTTTACCAATACATATATAATGTTAAATCATGTCACCTTTTGTACAAAAGATCAAACTTCCATGTTAATAAGGTGCCACCATATTTGAATTTATCAGAAGGGTTTTGCTATTACATGAATAAATTGTAATCACATTTAAAATACTAGTATCATTTAAATTTATTTGGAAACAAATTGAGAGAAAGAAAATTCGAATATTTAGACCGTTAAAAAAAAAGTGACAAAATGTGGGACCAGTTTCATTGATCACTTGTTTTCAAGGTTTTAGCAACTTACAAATGTACGGCCAATCAATTTCAGTGAATTAGGACAGAAATACAAATGTGAATATTTGTTTTTTGGCAGAATAGAGAGGAGAAGGACACGTGTGTTAAATTAAGGATGTTGACGTCAGAAATTTTCTCTCAATTCTTATATAAAAAAACGTTTTGTCCGGCCAAAACTGACCGACTATAACAAGACGAACAAATTTGCCTGAGTAGGCACCGGACCATTCTTTTTCTTATTTTATTCGATTCTCATACTTCTTATTCGGTTCGATTTCCTTAAGTCGGATCGATATTTTTTGGTGTTTGACTAGGATTTTATGTTCTACAAAATCTGACGTCAACAGAGGATAAATAAGGCAATGACAACTACCCATATCGTTTTATTTATATTCACATAAATGATCGAATTATGGCCTTGTGAATATAATAATGCCAAGTCGCACCACAGTATATATAATTGATTTTTTAAGTAACAATATTTTTTTTCTTTTTGATTAAAACATGGGTATAATAGAAAGAAAGAAAAAAACAGACACTAAAGGAAAGGAAATTTTACAAGATTAACTTTTTTTTTAATGGTTATTTTTTCTTTTGGTGTCCATCCAAATTTTCATCACTACCATTCAATTGGTCCAACTCACAAGCTCCATAATAGTTTCATACCACCATCAAAACCTCAACTAGAAAAATCAAATAAATGAATCATCTCAAGTGAATCCCTACATACAAGTACTATACTTTTATTCTATTCACACTAATTTTTTTACAAATAATTTAATTTTTTTTTCTTTCTTATAATGTTTTGATAACTTTTTTCTGTTGTTGCTATTAGGAGCCATTTGATCCACAATTCTTTATTTTTATTTGGATATTTATGTATTGAAGTTATTTCTTTCAATTAATATTTTGGAACAGTATTACAATAGATGTTAGAACGTATTATCTGTTGAAAATTCATACTATCTATTAGTTTAATTTGTCTTTGCGGTTTTAATTTTTGTATTGAGCTCCTTTTTATTTAATAAAAAAATTGTGTTGGCCATTGGGGTAACTCCTTGTAAATTATACAAGGATGGGTGTTGAGAATTTATTTTAATAGGACTAACTTTCATATGCACCCGTTGCATCATATAATCCATCTAAATGTATTGTTTTCTTTTACAAAGATATAATGTAAGTATATTATATGTATCATGTAAAAGTATTAATTATATAATGTAAAGGTATTATTGCATCTACTTAAATGTATTACCTTATTTTACTTTAAAAAAATGATTTATTATTTTAGTGAAATATATTAGTTGTATCGCATAAATGTATTACTTTATTTATGTTTGCATTACCTAAATAATTATAAGATATTACATATATAACTAAAGTTACTTGTTTAATAGAATACATTTGAGATGACGTGAGAATGGATTGTCCGTCGCTTGGGGTGAGTTGCATGGTTTTCCAGTTGTGAAGTAAATAGGTAGTGACACATAATGATTTTTTTTGAATGTGGAAAAAAAAAAGTAGATATGTGAAGAGTAAAAAAAAATAAAAAAAAAATTTAAATTTAAATGCTGTGAAGTATAACCCAAGCAAGTGATAGGATTCAAGAACCAGGTTTTATTTATCAAGAACCAGTCCGAATCGAGTCGAACCGAAGCAAACTACCTTGGCCTAACTGTTATGATTCACAATGGTGGGAAACATATTTTGCAACGGTTTCTTGGCTATGACTTATCTCAAACAGTTAATTTCCATCCAGAAATCGAAAACGATTATGAGGTCTTGATATATAAATTGTTTTAGGGCATTTATTCTATATATCTTTGAGTATATTTGTATACAATTGGGTTTCCCTTTATTTTGTTCGAGAAGTAATTAAATTAAAGTTATTGAGAGGGAAAACCCGAATTTTGGGCCTTCATTCTTCCTGTGTATGTAGGCCGGTGTGGCGAGTCGAAGCACGTTAAAATCTTGTACTACTTTCTTATTTCAATCTGATAGAATTCTTGCTACACATTCTTGATGGTTTTTGTGAATTTGCTGAAAAGAATCGATTATTTTCATAACTTGGATTAACAATGTATAAGTGACACTTAAAAGTACGCATATGAAATATTCTATGATTTTTTAAAGATAAAAAACCACACGTGTCGCAATAAGACAATGTGTAATCCGAGTTGATTCCATCTGAAACCACATTCTACGTGCTCTCATGTGCCCCACCCGTCCAGGTGAGCGCTCATACACTCTTCCGCATGTTCATGTTCTGACAAATTCATATATATATATATATATATATATATATATATATCTTTTAATTATAACATTTATAATTTATAATTTTATGTAATAATAATATAACATTTATGTTGATATAAAAGTATAAAATAATATCAAATAAATATATGAGTAATACGACGTAAGGTATATTGATACAAATTATGCAAATTTTTTTAAAGTTATAGTATTATATAAAAGTTATGATATTTATAAATAAATGTTATAATAATATAACATAAAGATCCCGGATGAATTAAAAAAAAACCACTGTTAAATTTCTGCGGAATATATATATTATTTACAAAAAATTGATTTCTTACTATTTAATTTATGTAAGCACAAAGATTAAGAAGACAATAAACCCAAATTCTTTTAACGCAAGAAGAATGATCTAAATATGTATGGACTACTCTACAGAGTATTACGTATTAATCCCATCGCAATTCACGTGGATACAAAATGATTGAATGAAAGTCTTTTCTCTCCCTTCCTATTTGACTGCTTTTTATTCCATTCCAAATTATATTATTCATGGCTGCGGCTATCTGCATCCCAAATTCTTCTAAACACACCTCGGTTTAAAAAAAAATGATTTAAAAAATTCAAAAAATAATAAAATTTCTATTTTACCCTTATTAATAAATAAATAAAAAATTCTCCCCTTTCTTCCCCAAACCCGTCTGCTTGCTTCTCCCTTCCTTCCTTTTTTTTTTTTTTTTCTTTCTTTCATTACTCAAATCTTAAAATTGCAATAAGATAATGTATGAAAAACCAATCTACGAGTTAATAAACTATATAATAATCGTGTAAAAAGAACGAAAAAAAACAACAAATCTGGGACTCATTCGACCCTGGTTTGTCGAATGCAAAGAGGTATGTTCGACTGATGTTCGAACACAAAGAGGTGTGTTCGACCAACCATGGTCGAATGTGCCTCTCTGTGTTCGAACATCAGTCGAACACACTTCTTTACATAAGGGTAAAATTATAATTTTGTTATTTTTTGAATTTTTTAAATAAAAAATAAAAAAAATGAAGTATGTTTAGAAATTTGTGGTTGCGGCTATTTATATTAAAAAAGCAAAACCCATCATCAGAATCCCAATTTAACCGCCCCGCTGTGTAGTTGGCTCTCTCCCTCACTTCCCTCTCTCTCTCCACCTTCGTCCTCAGCAATGGCGGCAGAAAACCACTCTCTCTCTACTCCCCTCCTCACGTCGGATCACCATGACCAACCTCACGTCGTCCTCACCGTCCACGATCAACCTGACCAGCCCCAATCCACATCCTTATCCGACAAGGATCCTAAATCTCTATTTCAATCGGGAGACGAAAGCCCTCACAATCCCTTCGCGTTTATTGGGGCGCATGACGGGTTCGAGGTGCCCGGATCGAGCACAATCGACCCGTTCCGCAACCACACGCCAGAAATCGAGGGTTTGTACGAGTGGCTGAAGATTGTGATCTGCCTGCCTATTGCCGCGGTCCGACTTATCATATTCGGGCTGTGTTTGTCAGTCGGGTACTTGATGACCCGTTTGGCTTTGAAGGGATGGAAGGATAAGCAGAATCCTATGCCCAAATGGCGGTGTCGGCTCATGTGGATTACCCGTCTTTGTGGTCGAGCGATTCTATTCTCCTTTGGGTATGCAATGTTTCTGTTATTGATCGCAAGTTATCGTCATTTTTTCGCACTTCATATTCCTTTAAATTTCGTTTTCTTGTCGACCTATTTTCTCAATTGATATTATGCTGGAAAACTACGTTTCCAGTTTCTTGTGGTATTGAACAAGTAAATAATAAATTAAAGTCCACATTAATTCTGTTGACTTTTATCTGTTTCGAAAGGGAAAAGTACTGCTTTTATTGGTGAAACATGTCATTTTGAGGAGATTTAAGGTCTAGTCAGAATTGCAGTTGAGCTAGCTATTATGGCTATTTGGGTACCAGTGTTAGTGCTCAAATTGTTGCACTCATGAGGAGCTTAATATGCAATCTTCTATTTCTGCATATCACACCATTTAGTGTGACATAATAATATGACTTACCTGGCAAATATTCGGCGTATGCGATCTTCTATAAGAATTTATGAAATATTTCATAATTCAAGTTTAGAACTTTGACAAGTTGTCAATATTTCAAATCAAGATGGCTATTTGATGTCTTTTCTAGTTAAAGAGTAGGTAAATTGGCACTGGTCAGCTCAGTAATTTCTTAACCATCTGGTAATTAGATACTGTAGAATGATTAGGATTTCCAAACAATCCTAGTGAGTGCCTAAATATCTGTATTTAACTTAGATCCTCATGTCATATATATTATTAGATGTTAAATAATAGCAAATATTATAACTGCATTTGAGATGCACCTACAAAATAATCTGACATTAGTTCACAGTGAAGTGAGTTGCAAAGTCATGTGATTCTTTTCCCTCTTGATGCTATTTTTATATTTTTTGAGAGAATGATGTGATGTTGGTTCAGGAGCTCACTTTTGTTTCTTTTTCACTATTTATGCAGCTACCATTGGATAAAAAGAAAAGGAAAACCTGCTCCAAGAGAGATTGCTCCTATTGTCGTGTCTAACCATGTATCATATATCGATCCCATTTTCTTTTTCTATGAATTGTTTCCGACCATAGTGTCTTCTGAGTCGCATGATTCCATGCCTCTTGTTGGAACCATCATCAGAGCAATGCAGGTATCTCTATATTCTTAAAAAGGTCTGAAAGTCTGTTACCCTTAATAAATATATATATATATATATATATATATATGTATGTATGTATGTATGTATGTATGTATGTATATGAACATATATAAATATATGATGTCCGCCTGTTTTTATTTGGTCTGCTTCTTTTTTCAGATTTTGGTTAGGAATCGCAGTGAACTTTTGTTGCCTAAGTTTCATGTGTTCATTGTTTATTATTATGCCCATGGAGATATTATTTCATAATAATGTTGATTCTCACTCTGTAGGTTATCTATGTTGATAGATTCTCAAGGTCATCCAGGAAGCATGCTGTTAATGAAATAAAGGTAGGAAAGCCCGGGATGCTCTGTTTTACCTTTTTTTTTTTTGAATTGAAATAGAATAACTGACTATTTCTGGTTTAACAGTCAATTTATGCGGTAGTATAAAAATGTTAACAGTAAAAAAATTGTCTATATATAAGCTATTTGATACAGAAATGTCCTTTCAAGGATTTCAAAACAGAGAAAAGCTTCTTGCAATCAGTATCCTCGATTGCTTTTATTTCCTGAGGGGACTACAAGCAATGGAAGAGTTGTTATTTCGTTTCAACTTGGCGCATTCATTCCAGGTTACCCTGTTCAGCCAGTCGTCGTTCGTTATCCCTATATACATTTTGATCAGTCTTGGTATTACCATCTTTGACCTTTTCCGCTGTCTTCCAGTTTCTATCATGTGGTTCACCTCATAAATTGTTCCATTTTGTTCAGGGGGAATATTTCTCTTGCAAGGTTAATGTTCAGAATGTTTACTCAGTTCCACAATTTTATGGAGGTAATGTTTAATATTTTCTGTATAGTTAACATAATTCTGCTTCTGACAAGCCAAGTAACTTTTCATTAAAAAAGAAAAGTGCTTTTTTTTTTTAATAATCATATACAGTACTGCTAAATGGTACAGTGTATAAAGTCTGTGATTGTGTTTTATATGTGATGAGAGTATGACTGAATTTATGAATATAGCTGACAGCTATTCCTGTTGCTTTTCCTATCATATTTTGGGCTGCTGTGACATCTCTCATAAATAGGGTACTCCTAAAATTCTCACATGGGATAGAAAGGAACGTGACTAACTATTTAAATGGTATAATCATGTTAAAAATTAGTGATGGGAATGGGGAGAGCTTTTGGGGTTGCTGAAGGGTTTTCCGTATAGTTTGTTTCTTTAACATGCTGCTAAAGTTTTACTTTTTACACATTCTGATGTGTTGATCTGATGCATTCGTATTTAATCTTTATTACTGTTTACAGGTTGAGTATCTTCCTCTCGTGTATCCTTATGAAAATCGGAAGGAAAATGCAAGTCATTTTGCTCAGAGGGTGAGCCATTGCCTACTTTCAGTTTAGATATGCTTCTTTCATCTATGTTATGCGACAATAACCAGTTCTGAAGTTTCTTCCTTTTCAACTTCAATCTAGCATGCTCCTAGTTTGTACAGCAAATTAGGGATCATATCCTTCATCTTAATGGCTCATTTCTCCATGTTTTAAGCCTTGAAAAGTTTGCTAACTTGTAAAATGGTGAACTTTGTGCATTTGTGTTATACCAGGAAACATCCATTGAACCCTGATGTGTAGTCATGCATTTAATTGAATTTTCTGCACCGATTGTAGTTTGATAGGGCTAACAAAGTGCCTCATATGGCTGTCCATGCAATTCCAACACTTCTCCTTTTGCTTTCCCTCTCTCTCTCTCTCTCTCTCTCTATATATATATATATATATATATATATATATATATATATATATATATATATATATATATAAACGGGGGCGGTGGGGGTTGCTGTAAGATTGTTCATGAAGCAACTGGGACAACTTAAAAGGTTATGCCTATTGCTTTGTTTGAAAATTCAAACCTTTCGTGCGTTATCTTTTCCTTTAACATTTGTCATCGACTTTTGCTGAGCTCAAAAGTACCTGTGCTTCATAAGCTCTTGGTGAGAAAATGGTGGCTCAACTCATTGATGACGATGGTGCATGGTGATGCATTGAGCATGGGATAGTCAAAATCCTGTTCTAGGGTTAAGTTCCCTTGTATGATTCTGCAAGGATCAGAATAAATATGCCCCTTTTTTTTTTTAACTCAAAGTTTCATCTCTCTGTCTCTCTATTTTGTGTAGAGAGAGAAGTTGGCAAGTTGGGGAATGCCATTTCTTGTTATAATCCTATGTGAAATCGACAAATTAAAAATACAAAATATATAGATATAGGACGAGGATCTCTCTTATAAGTCTGTGAGTTTTATATGCATTTTTATCTGCCTTCAAACACGATGAGACTGATGCAAGCTTTCCACCTCTTTATCTGCATTAATCTTCAATTCCATTGTTTAAAATTGCATCTGCTTAAGTCATTTGTCTGATTCAATGCAGACTGCTCATGTCATTGCAAGTTCTCTCAATGTGGCGCAGACTTCACACTCGTATGGAGACTTTATGCTTCTTGACAAGGCATCCAAGTCAAATCAGGTTTAAAATTAGTTTCCTCAGTTGCCATTGAAATCTGTTGAATTTCTACTGATAGCCAAAGCTATTATATCGCTATCATTTACTTTCTTCCTTTTTGGATCTCATTTAATGGATAAGGTTGAAGAAGGGAAAGTAGAATTGGTCCTGTCTCATCCCCATAACTGCTCATTTGATCTTGTATTCATACCACTTGCAGTTGTTCCAAACGTTGCTCCTTTTCTCTCGTGAGCAAATATTTGTTTTAAAACTTTTGAGATTTTGAATAATCTTTCTAGAACATTCTTATGCTAGTTAGTAGTTATATACTTGTTACATAAATTTCTTTTCCTAAAATTTATGTCAAGTTTATATATGTTTGACACTTCAATGAGAATCTTCTTACAATTGTCCTTTTTATTTTTTGTAAAAACTTGACATGCCTAAAATCTTCAATGTAATAGCTGCCTCAAAGTCCTTGAAAGGGTTTTTTGTGGAAAAAATCTACCTTAAATCTTCCATATGATGACCTGAGAATGCGGAAGTTGGGTTAGATAGCCCTTTCATTTTACTATAGTAATATGTGGAGGCCTGCAGTTTTTGTTAGATTTGGTTCTGGATTTCCGCTTTTTGACTTATTATTTTGAGTATGTTATGTAATTGTAATTTTTCATGTTGTTTGATTTTAGTCTCTGGTTTTATCAAATTCTACTTGTGTAAATTTGTGCTTAGTCAATTACCTTAGTAGTGGACTGGTTTTGTTTGATTTGGTTTTTAAATGTTGTTTCTACCATATTGTCTTTTTATGTGTACGTAAATGTTATTCTTTCATTTTGTTTGATTTTTCCTGTTGTCTTGTCAAATGCTATTTTGAGCATATAAGAAAGTGATTGCGTTGGAAGTTTTACGGAAGCACACCATGATGCAGCCATCTTCTTATGATGATATTAATTGTTTAACTGATATAATATTAACTTTTCTTTATCAGGAAAATCCGTCGCTGTTCATGGTAGAAATGGCCTGGGTACAATCGGTAAGTTAGACATGCTTCATTAGAACTTTGTAGAAATTTTGATGCAAGTCAATTTGTCTTTTGTTCTTTTATTAATATCTTATTTTCTGAACTAAGCATGGATATTTGTGTCTGTTGCTTGGTAGTAGTTCTACTGGAGTATTCCTTTGATTAATCTTTTTTCCTGGTATTGTGTAATAATAGTGGAAATTTTCATTTCAGTGAATGGTGTTGCATGAAGTACACTTTACCTTTAAAAAAAAAAAAAAAAATTGCGTAGCATGTCACAGTAATTGGTTTTGATACTTTTGACAAAACAAACACATTCATCAATAAAAAGAACAGATACTGGTATATCCCCTTTTATTCGCAAAGTATGTTGGTTGGCAGAAGGATCATGACAAGGTTTACATGGTACTTTTCTTTGGTTTGCAAAGTATGTCAGCAGAAGCATCATGATAAGTTTTACATAGTGCAAGTCCTGGGATCTATTTTTGCGTATAGGCTTCAGAGTCTGTTTTATTTATGTAAATGTAACTAAGAAAATTATGCTGTACTATTGGACTTCAAAAGCACATATACTTGTGTAATGACAGTTAGGGTGTTTCACTAGTTCAACTTTTTATTGTTATTAATAGACGCCATGAAGCTTATTGCACATGCACTACAAATGTTTGCACTACAAAATGAATTGGATACACCTCAAGCTCCTGCATCATACAAACTCTCGTGGATGTTTTTGTTTTAATATTGTTATATCACTTTACTGCTTAGGGCCTCATGTATGGTTTTTAAATTTCAGACACTGCATCTGACGGCTTTGGAAGCTGTAGACTTCTTGGAGGTATTTCTGTCAATGAATCCAGATCCCAGGTACTTTTTTTATGCTGTTATTTTCTTCTAGGTATATCATGTTACATGTTTGATTATTTTTAATCTGTTTATCTTGACTAGGAAAGCGAGGGAAATTCTTTCTGCATGTTAGCTATTTGTATTTGCTTAAATTTACTCTTAGAAACCTTTTATACTCTTGTCCTTACTCAATTGCACAAACCATCTTCCTTCAAATTTGACCCAAAAACTCTAAATTTAGTTCCCTCTTTCATTTGATTGCATCATTGAGGTTTGTTGACACTAGCTTAGTACTTTGTTTAAGACCAAGGGGGAATAATTCTTGGAAACAGTTTTGTAGTTCTATATTAGACATCCAAATGTTTGGTTACAGAGACACAATGTTAACCTTGATGCATATAATGAGATGAATTTTTCTGTGAACAAATGACCAAAAGAAACAATTCCATCATCTTAAGTAGTCTATGACTAATGTGTGCCTTCTTTCTTTTCGTAACCTTACTGGTAGATAGGGAAGGGGTATTGAGGGCCTGTTTTGTGATTAACTATCAGGGTGTCATGTGCTTTACTCATAGATCTGGAATTTGCTTCACTCAATCTCCATTGTATTCAAAGTTTAAACATGTGGTTCATAAATGGTCATTGTCTGGAGAATGCTTGAGTTATTAATTTTGTATGACTATTGATTATGCTGAAGAACAGATGGTATATTCTTATTGAGTTCCAGCATTTGAATCATCGGATGATTTTAAGATCATTCATTTAATATTGAAAACATGCTTCTGATACAGTTCTGTTTTTTCACAGTGGGCATGTTAAATTCCGTGACTTCATCAGAGCTGTACGACTGAAACCGTGTGGTCTTTCTGAAAGGGTCAGTTCTGGGTGCTGTTAAGTTTCATTTTACTTATAGTTGAATCTGCCTCTTTTGATAGTGAAATGGTATTATTTTGCATGCATCGTAGTTTGAAGTTTGACAGCTGAATGATAACAATTCTAGATGCTGTTATGCTTTTGCTATGCCTGACTATAAATTTTGGTCTGTCGGTTCTTTTTTTTTTGCCAACCCTGTATTTCCTGATTCTCTATTAGTTTCTTGTATATCCTGTAAGGATTCTTCTCATATTGAACTAACATTCACTGTCATTCTACTTGGTCTTTGGCGATACCCCTACCAATAGTAAGAAAGACTTGACTACTATTATAGGCAACTACTGGTACATTTAATAATCCAAAGGAGCATACAGTAATGATTATGCCTTGATGGCTGAGCCTAAAGATTCGCGTTGGATATTTTGCTTAATTTTGTCTTGTGTTGTTTCTTAATTTAATATGTTTCTCCATTGTTCTATTTGGCAGATGTTCGAGTTCATTGATGTGCGGAAGATTGGAAAAATAACATTTAAACAGGTAAACTTACATACAATACTCATAATTGTATTGAAATTATGCATTGATACTTGCAACGCTATGCTAGTTGCATTATTTCATTGTGAAATGTTGTGTTTGTAATGTTAGTGTATTTTATTAAGAGTTCTAAATAAAAGAGAAGAGGTTAAAGTTGGAAAAAGGTGGTAGGGTAGGATTAGCGTTGGATTGTATTACTAAATCCACCTTTTTAAGTCCTAAAGCAAACTGGTATTTGGAATTTGAAGTCCAAAGTTCTATGTGTTGTAAATAATCTGTTGGGTCCTATGAGAGCACAATTTTACATACAGATGGAGTTGTAAGATGCAAAATTCTCACAGTTGGAAGATTATGTTGTTTCAGTTCTTGCTTGGATCGGCCCATATCTTGAAGCAGCCACTATTTAGGCATGCCTGTGAAGTAGCATTTAGTGATTGTGACATGAATGGAAAGGATTGCATCTTGAAGCAAGAGGTTTGTATCTGTTATCCAACTCTACATCATGCTGATTCCCATTTGGCTCGTGACTTTTAATCTCAGATTCCTTGATTTTTTGTGACAGTTACAAGATGCAGTTTCACTAACAATTCCAAATTTGAATTGTGAAGAGGTTAGTTTGGAAATATCTGCTCTATGTTTTTTTTTTTAAGTGTGAAGTCATAACTCAGTTCTGTCAACAAAATGTGGACCAAATAGTGTTTTTTTTTTAAAGTCTGAAGTCATAACTCAGTTCTGTCAACAAAATGTGGACCAAATAGTGTTTTTTTTTTTTTTTTTTTAAGTCTGAAGTCATAACTCAGTTCTGTCAACAAAATGTGGACCAAATAGTGTTTTTTTGTTTTTGTTTTTGTTTTTTTAAGTCTGAAGTCATAACTCAGTTCTCTCAACAAAATGTGGATCAAATAGACTTAGACCAAAAATATATTTCAAACACATCTTGGTTTATATTGATAGGATGTATTTGACGTTACCGCTTGGTGTTGAACATGTTGTCTTTGATATGTGCTCCATTTATTTGATTTTTTTCACTTGAATAATTATCTTCCTCAACAGTTTAAGACAACTTTCATGTTGTTTATAGCAAGAATGATTATTTACTCGTACGAATTTATTATTAGCTTACATTATAATTACTTGGGTCTATGATAAATGGTTTCGTTTATATAATGTTTTCATCCGCTTTAAACATTTAGAACTAAAATGAATATTAGCAGTGTTTGTCAACAGAAATTTAAAGATAAAAGAAAGATAATTTCACAAGGTTATATACTTTTCTCATATTATTATTATAATTTTTTTTCTTCACTGAATCTGGAATTGTAAACCGATTTTATGCTTTTCAAAGTAAGCAAATATATACTTCATACAGAATCATAATTTGAACTTGGAAGTTTGAAATTGTAAACCGATTTTATGCTTATCCTTCTAGGACAAATAGATTTTAGACAACTCTTTCTAAGAGTTTCTCAGACTCAACTGTGTTTCTCATCATGGCAAAGTGTCATTTTTCATGTTTTCATTTTCTTGCTGTTTGCAGATCAATGGGCTGTTCAGTTTATTTGATGTGGATAGTGATGGGAGAATCAGCAGGGATGACTTCTTCTCCTGTTTAAGAAGATGCCCGTTGCTTATAGCTCTTTTTGCTCCCAGATTACTGCACAAAGGTTCGTCTATAGCTGATCAAAGTTTAGTAGAGGAAAGTCGACAGTGATGTTATTTGTTTGTGCTGTATAAGAATTTATACTTGATTGCATTTTCTAAAAATTTGTAAGACTCAATCGGCATTTTCCCTTGATGTGTGCGGTGGACGGGTATTACTCATCTCGATCTAACTCTGTTTACTGGTTTGAATCTAACCTACCATGGCTTTATGGGTATGCTTTGTATTTGATATTTCATTAACTGATTCTTGTCAATCATCTATAATCTCAAGTTGTGATTATTGTAATGTTAGGATGTTAATAATCTTAAAACTGATGAAGAGTTTTGCTTTGAGTTTGGTATACAGTATGTTGTGTGTAGTAAATCTATGTTATAGAAGACCAAAGACGTGAACAAGTGGTATTAAGAATCTAGTAATAACGAGCTTTGATTGTAAACATCACATCAAAATGTTGAAAAATCTGGAGTAAATGTATTTTTTATATTATGAAAAGTTATCTGTTGAAGCAATAATGATTGGATAATCATAAAGGTAAACGTTTGATTAAAAATCTGAGATCCGTGACTCACCTACCTAACATAGCATAGGGCATAGGACATTAGGGTATGGTAGGTATCCATTTTTGTGATGAGCATTGAATTGGGAATAACACTTTACAAAAATCTCCACGTATCACTGCAATTATTGTTGCACCATCTATCCTTGCTATTTAAAATGAAAAGGACAACATATAATATTAATACCTCTATTTGGTGATACTCTTTTGGTTTCAAAATCATTTGTATTTTTAAAATATAGTTTATTTCGTTTTAATTGGCATGACGAATTGATATATATATTTTGTCTTGATTCTTTTTTTACTACGTAAAACTTATATGTTCCGGGGACACGGATCTAAGATCCATATCCCCAATCTGTCCTGGTGTGTGGGCCGCTCGCACGCGCCCCCACCGTGCGCGCATCCGACAAGTATCACACAGCGCATCCGACAAGTATCACACATATACACTTCAGGTATTACATAGTCTATATATAATGTATTATCTTCAGGTATCACACATATACTTTTCAGGTATCACATAATGTATTATGTCCAGGTATCACACATTTACTCTTCAGGTATCACATATATACTATTAAAGTATTACATAAGTATCTTTTAAGTATCACATATATTTCTTTCGAGTATTACTTATCATTAAGCACGTAATTATGTAATACTTGTAATTATGTAATATCTGTAGTTCATGTATGTAATGCCTATAGAACAAATCTGTAATACCTCAAAACTATTTTTCATAACTTACATATTATTAAAACATGTAATTATGTAATACCTTTAGTTCATATTTGTAATACCTATAGGATAAATCTGTAATACCTCAAAAAAAAAATGTACACGGACGGGTTGGGGACACGGATCCATCCCCGGGGACACAAGAGAATCACTCTTTTTACTATGCACTTGTTTATTGTAATTACTTATAACTTTTGTCGAAAATCAAATATTTTGGTTTTTTATTTAAATAATAGACATTTTATATACATAATTATAGCTATTAATCTATGTGATACAATATTAAACCTGTAGGTAAAGTGAAATTCATGGACAAAATTAAGGGTTAATTACATAAAAATACATGAATTTAGAGTCTAGTTTCAATTACAACATGAACTTTGATTGTAACATAAAAAACGTTCAATTTAACACTTGTTTCAATTTGAGACATGTTTTGAGATTTTCGCGTTCCAATTGATGATGTGGAGCCCGAAATGTTAAATTGAAGTCATGTCATCAACAAATGTGGAATTTAGAAAGGAAAAATAAAACAAGTGGAAAAAGAAAAAAAAAATAAAAGTAAAAAATAATAATAAAAAAACAAGTGCACAGACCTTTATGTTATAAATGTAGTATCTTTATTTTATAAATATAATATATTTATGTATGTTCATTTTAAAAGGTATGAATATTTATACATAAATATACTACATTTATAATATAAAGATTTTTCATACAACAGTTGCACAGAAGCTTTTGCCATGGACAGAATTAAAGCCTACAAATTGGCAAACGATGAAGACAAACAACAGGTCCGTGGACTGCAAACTTTGATAAGAAGAAAACAGAATGAACTTTTAACATTTCTTTATTTAAATTATTATTACTCATTATCTTTTGGACTGACATGTGGTCCGTTTCGTCATAAATCAGTATCCAAAATATTCCAAGTGTTTATTTTTTCATTTTAATCAGTATCCAAACATGTACACCAATTTATTACAAATTTAAGGATATGCTGCCATCACATGTATAACTGACCCATCTAAAAAAAACTACCTTATTCAGGTCAATATCAACGTTTCTATATTTTATAACTCAATAGCTAAAATAAGAGTAATAATAACAAAATGTCACTTAATTATTAGTTACAAAATAGGATTAGAAAAGGAAAACCCAGAAATAACCTTATTTAGGTCCACCTTGTGATTCATAACAAAACCCACATTTGGAAACTTATTAGCAAGAGGTATTTATCAAGTGGTCCTCGACCCACGTACAAATTGCATATATTATCTTAAAATTTGGACCCCAAAATTCTTAAAAATATCAAAAGACCTAAAACCATTGGGCCATTAAAAAGTCTCACAACCACCCCACTTGCCGACACTTGTCGCCATTGCAACTTTTAGGGCATCAACTCATGTACTTTTATTTTCTATTCTACTTTGGCCCCAATATTTTATTACCATTTCTTTTGGGGCTCCCAAAGTAAAATATCTCCTCTATGACATGCCATGTAATATATATTTACTGCAAATATCTTCTCGAGAATCAACTCATGGTGGTCATTACTAAATTCTTTTTACCACTTGTTCATGTCCTTGCTCTTCTTCTCTCCCCGGGACCATTGTATTGATTGCACTTTAAAGTCTAATTCTTGGATTTTAACCTAAATAAAAAGGTTATATTTTTGGGAAGAAAGTGCCCTTCTAATGTAATAATTCATAATCCTAGTGGATTCCCAGATTACAATACACGTCTCAATGTGGGCGTTACTTTATAGATGGAATATATATAGTGTATTGGGTGTAATATCTATCACATTTACGGTGTGGACACCACCATACGCTGTCATCATTATTGTCGAGATGATAATCGATTGAAACATACTATATACATAAAGTATGGAATCAATCATATCTTTAATTATCACGATTACACGATAGTGGTATCCTGGATTTATTACTAATATTGGGAATATAAATATAAAATATGGGTATGATTGTACTAATCTATATAGGAGTTTAGGCATTCTAGAGTATTCTTATACTATAAAAAGAAAGGTGAGATCTTTGTATACCTTAAGTGGGAATAAATATTAAAAGTCAAGTAAAGTTGATTGCATTTTCTCATTATCGGATATGCCTTAATCATAGGGAGAAAATATTGAAGAGACGAGAACGCTTTAGTTGGCCTTAAATAGAATTATATGAGATTTAATTATCTTCAAACCAGTTTTAAGTAAATAAAGAGTCTTTATTGTCTGTTGGTTTAGATTGATCACTTTTAGAATATGAATTAAGCTACAATTTCAAACTTTATCAAATGAATTTGTTCTTACCTCATGATAAAAAAATCTTGATTTCAAGATTAAGACTAACATTAGGCTTCTTAAATTAGATGGGATTAGAGATTTGTTTAAATAAATGGAATTTAGAGAGTCAATTAATTGGTTTCCAACATCTATGCAAAGCACTTGTAGTTGTAGATAAGATTTATAGTTTGGAATTGGAACATTATCATTACCTTATCTGTTAGTACTATCAAAAGAGAGAGAGAGAGATCGATGGCAAATAATTGCAAGTCCACTTGCAAGACTCTCATAAAGTTTGCAAGTAAAATTTTATTCCATCTTAAAACAAATGTTTGGGAAATTTGTAATTTGTTTTTGACAAAGTATGAATAACTCTATCTTATTTCTAAAGTCAAACTCTTTTAAAATTTATAATCTAAATTACACTATTTATCATTAGTAACATATCTTAATTATAAGCTTCATCACTTTATTCCATCCAACCACTTAATAACTTGTTTTTTAATTTACATAAACTTTATTAACATTTTATTTTTCAAATTTTCTTTAATTTTCGGGCCAATTTTTTGGATTAATTCTGTCTTTTTTTTTTCTGTTTATTATTTTTTGTTTTTTAATTAATTAAATTTTTGTGTTTTTATTTTTCAAGTTTTCTTTAATTTGGCCCAATTTTTTGGATTAATTATGTTTTTTTTAATTCTGTTTATTAATTTTGGTTTTTTTAATTCATTAAATTTGTGTGTGTTTATTTTTCAATTTTTCTTTAATTTTGTTCCCTTTTTTTATTTGATATATTTATCAATTTTGTTTTTTAATGCAATTAAATGACTTGGGTGATGACGTGACATTTTAGGTAGGAAAATAATATAAAAATAAATACCACATAAGAAAAAATATGTCACATAAACGTCAGTTATTTGAAATCATGAAATTGAGGGCGAGTGTGTGTCACTCATCGAAAATTGACTGGAAAATTCAGATTCCGGCGAAAATCATATCAAAATTGGGCAAATTTTAAGATAGGAGAACTAAAATTGATGATCGGAAAATAAGAGGACAAAAACAGACAACGTCACTAGGGAAGGACGAAAACGTTTTCCCCGAATTTAGAAGATATATATTATAAAAAAGTTTTGAATAATAAAATTCCAAAAAAAACCTCCCAATATATTGTTTTAATGATTAAAAAAAACACCTTTCTCCTAATTATTATTTATTACGTACGTCATGTGATGTTGAAGGAATTAGGGGTTGTTGAGGGCCCGATTTTGACAGCAACATTCCTATATGTTATATGTTAAACTAATATAGGGTCCCTACACGAGATTTAAAAAAACTTGAAAATATAAAATTTTAAATATTATTTATACATTAAAATTAAATTTATGATTTTTGTAATACATATCACCTAATATTACATTAAATATAACATAAAATGATTGAATAATTATTTAATTATTGAAATATAATTTGCATTTGTGGAGGATCATAAATAATTTTTTATTTATTATTTTGAAAATTATATATATATATATATATATATATATATATATAGTTTTGCCTATTTTAATGTTTATAATAACAGTAACCATCCGATTTTCTTTTCAATTAAATTATAAAAAATGAAAGCCAAAATTTTACAAATAAATTTCATTTTTTATTCTTAAACACTTATTGAACAAAAATTCAATTTCATTAATTAATAAGTTTTAAAAGTTTGAACAATAATTTCCTATCAACCCACATTAATTTAAAATTTTATTCATTTATTTATTTATATTTTTTCTCTAAACTTTTAAATTTAACAAATCTCAAATATGTAAATAATTTATATTATTGAAGTTTAGCATATGTTATTTAAATAAATTTAATTAATATTTCTATATTATTAAATTAGTAATGTTTCTTAGTAACATAAAATTTGAAGCAATTAATTAGTCATATTTAATGTGAAAATATTGTAGGTTTGCCAAGTGTCCCTTGGTCATTCTTTCATATATATAAAGATTATTTGAATAATTTTTAATTTATTTTTGAAAATGAAGAATAATTAAATTATAGATGAGTTCTTATTCGGAAAACATTTAATACTCTAGAACCTTACGTTTGATAGGAGCCGATTAATGAATTAAATTTTTTTATATTATTTAATAATAATTAATTTGTATTAATATTAGATGTCCTTTTTTTTTTTTTTCAATTGACTGGCATAGGGAAATGCCAGTATGTATTATAACGATGAACATCAAGAGAAATATACTTCACAAAAATAAAAAATCAAATATCTAAGTTTGAAATTATTTAAAAAAAAAAAATCTAAGTTTGATATAAAAATCACAAGTAAAATACTGGAGAGAAGCTTACACCCACCATTTTTCTTGACTTTTTTTATTTTTATTTTTTATCACCAGTTTAGAAAGGAAAAAAAAAAGTGATGGATAAAGATGCATCATGTATGGTCACCAAGGGCGGAAGGGCCATTTTACCCTCCAATAAAGACACAAAAATGACAAATGGATCAAAAAAATTTATGTTCTTACATATGAGCCTCATCTGATTTTGAAAATTATTTATAATATCTCTTGTCACTATCGATTTCATTTCTCTGTATGATCTAAAATTTCTATAAGTAGAACTATAACTATCTATATTTAAATTTGTACAATGAAGATCATGTCAGGATTTTTGATGCATCATGTATGGTCACCAAAGGCCATTTTACCCTCCAAAAAAGACACAAAAATGACAAATGGATCAAAAATTTGTATGTCTTTTTATATGGGCATCATTAAATTTTGAAAATTATTTATAATATTTCTTGTCACTATTGATTTCATTACTCCGTATGATCTAAAATTCTATAAGTTGAACTATAACTATCTATATTTAAGTTTGTACAACGAAGATCATGTCACACTTAGTCAGGATATTTGATGCATCATGTATGGTCACCAAGGGCCATTTTACCCTCCAAAAAAGACACAAAAATGACAAATTGATCAAAAATTTGTATGTCTTTTCATATGGGCCTCATCTGATTTTGAAAATTATTTATAATATTTCTTGTCACTATCGATTTCATTACTCTATATGATCTAAAATTCTATAAGTTGAGCTATAACTATCTATATTTAAGCTTGTACAACGAAGATCATGTCACACTCAATCATGGATTAAAATAAACCGAAATCACTAGAATTAGTACCTTAGTCAATTGTGGAAACTTTTACCTTTTCCATTACCGCAAATTTCCACCTTTTACTTTCCTTTTTAACCTAATCAATATTTGAGCATTAGAAAACAAACTTAGTCAGCATACACAATCTCATTTTAGACGTTATTTAATTGAATCCTATTTTTTCTCTATAAGAAAGAGGTAAATGATCTCTTTCTTGATAGTTCCAAAATTTATGTATTATTTTCCCCTAATTTGACTGGGACAAACAACTTGAAATTTAAAGATAAGTATGATAAATAATTGAAGAGAAAGTTGTAGTCTTATTCACACTGGTAAATTGAAGAAAAATGAACTTATTTACAAGAATTATTACATGTCGAGAAGATATAATATCGTGTAGCATAAATGATCTCTATTGTAGTACATAAAAGAGGTTGCAAATCATAAATCCACCATATGTCGAATTACTAGACTTTGTGAGTGTGAATGTGACATTTCTGTCTTTTTGCCAACTACTAATATATATTATTATTTATTTTATTAAATTCATTTACACAATTTATTTTAATTGTTTTTGTTTGTTTGTTTTTTTTTTTTTTTAATGTATAAAGGCTGTATATGTAGTACGGGGGGGACTAGACTACTCTAGAATATAGATAACATGACAAAAACCAAAAGAGGAAATATGCATTTTTTCCATCCAAAACATTTTGCTATATTTGGAAATTTCTGGAAAAAATAAATAAAATAAAGCATGAAAAGTTGTTGCCACTTGAGGGCTTGTATAGCTATGTAAATTGGGGATTGGGGGTGGCACAACTTTTTTGTCGAAAAGCTGCCAATCTATTATTTTTATTTCATTAAAATAATATCTATAAAAACTTAAAAACTCTATAACCATTTCATTTTAAATCCATTTTAAAGCCATAATGTATCCAATCAACCCTATTTTCATGATCTTTAATTAGTATGCCATTCATATTGAATACCAAAAAAAGGATATGACCCTTTCTACCATGGGAAAAAAAAAAAGAGATTTTTAAATGTAATTTTTGGTTGGTTTGGATGCCTTTTATTTGATTTTAACATTTGCATTATATTTTGTTCAGTGTTTTCGACTTTTTTTATGGTGTATTTAAATTTAAATGTAGAAAAAAAATACATAGAAATTTATTACAAAATTATACTTAAGCATTGTGAATATAAAATTAAATCAAATAATGTTAAAAAAAATTGCATTATGTCTTTTAAAAAGTATTTATCATGTTTTTAAAATAAAATTGGAAAATTCATTTTATGTTATAATATATAAAGTTCAGGTATGAAAAAGGTACAAAAAGATAAAACTCAAATCAATATATCATATTATTGTATTATATTACATATTACACTTATATTATTTGAAAAAGGTGCAAACAAATTGTATAGCTCAATATTGAATAATTATATGATATTATTTTACTAAAAAAATAAATTAATAATTTCTGATTTTAACAAATATTTTAAAATGTTCGTAAATATTAAATAAGATTACTTTAGTTTGTAGAATTATCATTGTAGAAATTTATATTTTAACAATCACGCATACGTTTTAATTTATTATACATTTGAGTTGTTATGTCTTATTATGAAAATAAGCTATAGAAGTATATTAATACAATAAGATGATAGAAGCTTTTGAGATATTAATAATGCCAATTTCATCATTAAAATGATTAAGTTTAAAGGCGTCGTTTGTGCTAGTAAGATCTAATTTAAAAAATAAAATGAAGCCTTCTTACTCATGAGGGAAAAAGTTTATGAGCTCTAATTATAATTTTTCAGATAAAATAAGATATTTTAAATGTTAATAAAATAACATAAAAAGTTCAGAAGATTTTAAAAACCTAGTTTTTTTTTTTTAATTTGTTTAGAAAGGAGGATCAACAAATTTCACCCTACCCTCCACAATGATTCGAACGCAAGACTTATGCCTAGGAAGCAGACACCTTTTACCACTAGACTATCAATGCTTCATCGATTTTAAATATTTTGTTTACAGAACGTAACTATAAGCTCAATCAAACACTTTGTAATTAAGATGTTAAAAAAAATATGTATATATAAAATGAATAATGATGAATACATTTTATTATATCATTAATTATTCATACATCCCACAAATGAAAGAAATCAACGCTAAGAATTCAACTTAAATAAGTAGAAATAAGTACTATCTTA
Organism: Scutellaria galericulata; assembly: GCA_946896805.1. NCBI lineage: Eukaryota > Viridiplantae > Streptophyta > Magnoliopsida > Lamiales > Lamiaceae > Scutellaria > Scutellaria galericulata. Next base: position 13,306,456 of record OX335798.1, on the reverse strand, counting down.
AATATATATATATATATATATATATATTTTTTTTTTTTTTTTTTTGACAAAAACTTTTATGTACTTGGTGCACGTACCCTAGAACTGTGCACTCGGGTCAATCCAACCCGCCACGCGCCTGCACGCGTCTATAGGTCGTGGACAAAATCCACACCTTTATGTTATGTTAACTATACATTTTTGTAGTGTTAGTCATGCATTTTAGTTATGTTAGACATACCTTTTGTAAGGTTAGTTGTACCTCAACATTTTTTTAGACAGATATATTAACATTTCATTCCTTTTAGTTATAATAGTCATACCTTTTAGTTATGTTAGATATACCTTTTAATTATGTTAGTTGTACATTTATATATTACATAAAGACACATTATATATAAATTTCAAAACATTTATGTTAAGTTACTTATACCTTCTGTCTCGATAACGTGACCATTATGTATTATTAAGAATACCTTTATAAACAGAATTAAAATAAGTCAGTTATATATACAAGACATTCATATTGTTTTAATATGGAGACCTTTAGATTTAGTTAATTATACATTTATGTGTTCATAAGATGACCTTTACATTTAGTTATCTACACCTTTATGTCTTAAGAAGATGACATTTAAGTATACCTGTAGTCTCGTTTATTCCAAAAATTGTATCAATTACATCGACAAATTCATCTTCTCCACTAGATAACTCAATAATTTGAAGGTTGGGTATAATTTCACCTATGATAGAATATTAAGAACGCAACATCAGTTAACCATTTCGCATTGATAACTGAAGATAATACTAAATCTCTAAGTTATTAGCGATGTCCGTGTCTTCGTTTGTAATTTGAAGGTTGGAATCACAGGCGCCCATGGTGATGATTGATTGAAGAGGTGAAGGTGCGATGGTGAACTGAGGGATTGCGTCTCTTGAGCTGCTCATGCGGCGAGAGCGGGTCATCGCGTGCCGGCCGGGGGACGGATCGGGAACGGCCCCCTCGGGGGCCTTCCCCGGGTGTCGAATGGTCGACTCAGAACTAGTACGGACAAGGGGAATCCGACTGTTTAATTAAAACAAAGCATTGCGATGGTCCCTGCGGATGCTAACGCAATGTGATTTCTGCCCAGTGCTCTGAATGTCAAAGTGAAGAAATTCAACCAAACGCGGGTAAACGGTGGGAGTAACTATGACTCTCTTAAAGTAGCCAAATGCCTCGTCATCTAATTAGTGACGTGTCTGCCTGGGCCAGGTCGGGTCTTTAAGATCCGTGCAACAAGTGTATGTAAGTCTAACTCTATATTTTTTCTTTCTAATCTATATAATTTTTTTGAAACGATATATTGAAATAAAGATAGCAACATATTTAGAAAAAAATATTGGAGCCAACAGGTACATGAGTAGATACCATCAAAATAAGGAAAAACAATTGCTATAAATTATTTAGCATCAAAATTGCAATAAATGATTAGTACCTAGCTATATATATGCCGTGATAATGTTCTGAAACTCTAAAGCTAGAGATCAATATCTATTACTCAAAGCATTAAATTATTTATACCCAAAAAAACTTAATCGAAGTATAACTGAAATAATTTACGTGGCATCGAAATTATCAAAAGTTTAGAAATTGAAGTGGGTAGCTAGACAGACTAACTAATTAAATGGTATAAATGGAGAAACATTTATAACTCATCCCCCTTAGTTGCTTCTCTTCAAGTCTATCTGTACCTATAAATAGTATACATTTTTTATATATATATTTGTGTAAGTTATTAAATAAGAAAAATGTTTTTCATGTGAAAAAAATAGTATGCCCATAACTAACTATAAATAAATAGTATACATTATATATATATATATATATATATATATTTGTGTAAGTTATTAAATAAGAAAAATGTTTTTCATGTGAAAAAAATAGTACACTGTACACCCATAACTAATGTTGTGAAAGGACAGCTCGAACACATGTGGATATTAATTTTGAGTAAATAAAGTTCAATTAGTGGACTAATTAGAAGGAAACAAGGCCATCTTTTCCCAAATATTTCGATATTTTTTTTATGCTTCATTTTATATTGTATTATCTTTAATATATGTATGTGTTGATTAATGATATCATTTAATTTAATCATTTTTATGTTAAGACTGAAACATATAAATAATATATATGTGGAAGATACTACTTCCATCCCAAAATAAATATTTTTTTAAGTTTTTTTTTTCCCTCACAAATTAAGAAAAATGATAAAAAATTATAATTATAGTGAGATTTTTTTTCCTTTCACTTAACTACTTTTTTTAACCCATTTAATTTTAAAGGAGTAAATAAAGATATTTATTTTGGGATAAAAATATTTATTTTGTCTAAAATGAAATATATTTTGGGATTAATAAGAAAATAGAGGATGATGTGAGAGAAATGAGGGGTGGACAAAAAAACAAAAGAAAATGAAGGAGAGAGAGCGTTAATTTAGGGTAAATATAAGTGAGTGGACAAATTAAGAAAGAAAGGGGTGGGGCATGTGATGTGAAGGGTGTCCCTCAAAGTGAATTAAAATATGATAATAGAGTGATGTGTTTTCGATTTCTCATTGGCTGCTTTCTCTACGTACTGCAACTTCTGATGTGGATTTTTCTCTAACCTTGTACGGATATGCCCCCCTCTCTCTCTCTCTCTTCATAATTCTTCGTTTTGTTTTTACAATTGTTGTTTTAATTTTTTATTTACCTATGGGGTGGGGTTCAGCCAAAACTAGCAAAGAATGGTGTTTCATTTATGAAATAATCCCATTATGTAATATTTTATTTTTCTTGTTGGGGTTGAAGAGGAAAAAAGGAGGAAGCAAAGAGAATACATATAAGGAAACTAGCTACTATGTATTGAGTGTGTGTGTGTGTGTGACTGTTTTTCCCTTTTTTTTTTTCATTGGATGATTGAATTTCCAAAAAGAGAGACTGAATCAATCACTCGAATACATCCATCCTCTCTGTTAACTCTTTTTGAGTCCACACAGTTTTTTTTTTTAATTTTAATAATTTTTTGGGGTTTTCTCCTTATTTTTCCTCTATCCTTCTCATCAACTATCCCCCTCTCTCTCTCTCTCTCTCTCTCTCACACACACACACAAACACATAGGCACACACATCAGATTTGTTTCTTCCCTTTTATAGGCCTGTTTCAGCTCTTACCTCCAACCAAAAGTTTCTCTGGGTTTTTGCCAAATTTGTAAGTCTTCCCTTTTATTTCCAAAATCTTTCTTTCTTCTTTATCATATATCACTTATTTGGCAAATTATTGATTTCAAGAATTGTCCTCAGTAATTCAAGAAACCATATCCATCACATTCAAAATCACAACTTTATTGTTGATTTTCATTTCTCTGCAAAAGGATTGTCAAAAATGGTGAGAGGAAAGACTCAGATGCGGCGTATAGAGAACGCCACAAGCAGGCAAGTCACCTTCTCCAAGAGGAGAAATGGCCTCCTCAAAAAAGCTTTTGAGCTTTCTGTTCTTTGTGATGCTGAGGTGGCACTCATCATCTTTTCTCCAAGAGGCAAGCTCTATGAATTTGCTAGTTCAAGGTAATTCATACACACCCTCTCTCTCTCTCTCTCTCTCATCAAAACTTTCATCACTTGAAGCATACACACATATTCTTGGATGTGTTTTTTTTTTTTTCATGATTTCACATCTTACGGCATAAAAGATGCTAGCTTTGGGTATTTTTGATGCAATTTTTTGGTGGGCTTTTAAGATCATGATGCATATATGTGAAACTAGGTATTTTGTCCAAGTTTGAGTTTTGATTCAGATCCTTCTTTTGCAAGAATGATGTGTGATCAGATCAAGATTTAACTGTTTTTGCACTGCTGAAAAATCTAAAATTTAACTGTTCTTGAAAATGATTTTATTGCTATATATGATTTGCTTGCACTCTAAGATGAATATATATATATATATATATATATATATATATATATATATATATATATATATATATGTTTGCACTTTGATTTCTTGCTCATCAATCTAATGGAATCTGTTGTTTTAAGTCTTACTCAATTAACTTAGATGGTTGAATTTGAGGAGTATTTTTCATCTATAAATCCTTTATTTTAAAGAGTGTACGTTAAGTTTATTGATCATAATTTATTACTAAAGACTTTAAAGGGTGGAGTAGGGTGAAGTTCTTGTACTGATTTGTCATTATATTATTCTAAGCCAATAACTAATTTCTGATACAAATGAATATTTTTTCTCATTTTAAGACTTGTTATTAGATACTTTAATCACATAAGGTGAAATATTTTAAGTTGGGTAAGTCATTTTAAGGATATAGTTGAATGAATGAGGTAAATTATAATAAATCAATGAAGCGTATGGTCAAGTGAAATTGTTTTCTTGTTATTATTACAAAACATACAATTAGATTTGATTCATTATGCAAATGCATTTTCAAAATTGTTGCATAATGAATCAAATCTAATTGAATGTGCGTGTCTACATATACAAATATCCTTTTTGAAAAGTTATTTCAATATAATAATTTGCATAGTTTTTCTGAGAATACTATGTAAATGAGTGATGGAAATATCACAATTGCAATCACAACATGTTTCTTTCTTTCTTCTTTATAATTTTTTATATGATCATATGTTTGGATATATATACACATTAATTTTTCAGAACTTTTTTTTTAACTACATTCAAGTACATCTTGATCTTAGTGGGGGGAAAATACATATGATAAATAACTAAAATAAATTCTAATTATAATTTCTACTTTCATGAATTTTCTAAAACACATATCAAACAAGCTTAGTGAAGAAAACTATATATAATGTAGGTTGAAGAAGGCTTGTAAAGCAGGTAGCTAGGCACCAACATGAAATAGGGTTAATGATAGAAATTCCACAATATAAAATACTTCTATATATCTGCAGACTTATGTAAAGCTTAGCGGCTGATTCCCACTAAGCATATGAAAAAAATGTGATGATGAGAGATATTTATAAAGATGAAAAGAAATATTTATAAATGATGTGTGTTTAGTGGACCAAAAGTGAGACATTGTAGAAGGTAATAGCTATGCAATGGCCAGTTGTCGAGGTTTGGTCAATCCTTTGAGCAAACCTGTCTCTGTGTAAGACTCCATATATAGTCTTGATATGTTCCCTTTACATCACACTTAGAGAATCTCTTGTTCATCAGAGGCTTGTACGGAGTTCTACCTACACTCTTCTAGATACCAATCTATGTATATATCTCACTAAATTATTATTTTACAACAAAATAATATCAAATTACATATATCATATGTATCTGTATGTATATATGTATGGGTTTGTTGTGTCTCCTCTTGTCATATTGGTTTTGTTAAGAAGAATCAGAACCCTTCTTTCAAAAGTGAGATTGTAAGAATCAGAACCCTTCTTTCAGAAGCGAGATTGTAGGATGAAAATATCCCAATGTATGTACGATATATCTGCGATATATCCGCTTTTCAGAGGGTAGAGGGTAAAATTTTTTTTCCGAATATCCCGGATATATCGTGAATATATTAAAATATCCCGATATTTTGCGATATATCCGCGATATATCCATCTTTCGAAGGGTGTAATATAGGTGAGGGCAAAACTTTTTTTTTTCAAATATCTCGAATATATTGCGGATATATTGCAAAATATCAATATCAATATTGGTTAGTTTCAGTATAAAATTGAAAAGTAAATGAGAAGTATTGTGGATATATCGCGGATATATCGCAAAATATCGATATTTTTCTAAAAATTGAGATTTTTTCAAAATTTGAATTTATTAGGCTAAAACTAAATTTGATTTAAAATTTAATGAAAATTTGTAATGATATTAGTTCTTTTAAAATAGTGATACCAATTAAAGTGATATGTCTCAAGAATTATATGCGAGTTTACAGTTTGATTCGATTATTTAAAATGTGTTTCATTACCTATTCCTCAAATGTCTTATGGAGGTCAAAACACATATCACAAAATGATGATTGAGTCAATCTAAACTCCCATGGTAAGTGATAGAAAAACGTACCAATAATACGTGCATAACTATATTCACAATTACTCAATTGTGATGAGTTGATATCAATATATTGTTTGGACAAAGATAATATTGCACCTGCTATTTTTGAACCTCATAAGTCATCTTTTGGTGTTTGTTAGAGGTTACATAAGTAGTTTTGAATAAATGTCAATTATTATAATGTCTTTATAAAGTTAATTATATATATATAGGTTTGTTGTAAATCTATCACTTTGATGAGATTTGAAGTTAGATATATGTATTTTTAGGTGTTATAATAATCTCTAAAATTTCATTTTAAATTTTCAAAATTTTAATAAAGTTTCCATCATTTTTTTTAAAATTTTGCGATATCGATATATCTATCAATATATTTCCGTAAAATAAAGATTGCGATACGTGTTGCAATATTGATATTTTCATCCTTACTTATCAGTTCCAATGATGCAAGCTCATATATATATATATATATATATATATATATATATATATGAAAACTACAATGAAAATAAAAGAGTATATATATACTCACTTTGGTTAGTGTGTTTCTGGTGCGTGTGACTATTGGATAATATTGTTCTGACAATATATTGAAGATAGCAGAAAATAAGGCTTTTTGTACCATGTGATGCGTGATAAATTATGTGGCATGATTTTATGACACTTTGTTGAGTCAATTGGTCTTTCAGTAACTAATCATTGGCAGTAGAGACCCAATATGTTATGTAGAAGAACTAGATAGGACTAGAACTAATTAAATGGTTTCTTGTGAAGTTCCTTATTATTTTTTTTTTTTAAATTTAAATTTTTTTTGTATTGGTCGATATGCCAAATGATCATGCAAAAATATTAAATAAAGACGAAGAGAAAAACATCGATATACTGTTATACCTTTTAATTGTTACTTCCCCTGTGACTTTATGTGTTGAAAATATAACCTTGTCTCTGAAAATGAGCCATCATGCTAGGGTTTTTGAACTTGAATATCATTTGAAATGATCTGATTGAAATTGTGTGTGTATATATATATATATATATATATATAAATGACTATACTAATAGACAAAAAATCATATGCCCTAGATCCGTGCCCCCAACCCGACCCGGCGCGTGGGGCGCTCCCACGCGCGGCCACACCGTAGTTGGTGTGCGCCACGCAAGCACACCTGATTTATTCTTCAGGTATTACACATATATTTTTCAGGTATCACCTAATTTGTAATACATGTAGAACAAATGTGTGATACCTCAAATCCGTGCGCCATGCACCCATGTTGTGCGCCTACGCCGCGCGCCCATGCACCTACACCCGTGCGAGCGCCTCACAAGTCTAAATGTATCACACATATACTCTTCAGATATCACATATGTGTAAGACCTATAGAACAAATGTGTGATACCTCAAAATCGCACGCGCCCATGTTGCGCTCCCACATCGCGCGGCCATGCACCCACACCCGCCGCGCGCGCCTTACAAATCTAAATGTATCACACATATACTCTTCAAGTATCAAATACCTTTAGTTTATGTTTGTAATATCTATAGAACAAATTTGTAATACCTCAACAATATATGCGTGAATATATATATATATATATATATATATATGTGTGTGGGGTCGGGTAGGGGCACACAATTGTCACTCATACTAATAAATATGTGATATGATTGATGAAATTGGATTAGGATAAAACGGTTTGGATTAATAAAGGAATCTAATTTTTTTTTTAAATTTGTCATGTACTGAGATTATATTTATAGTTTATGTGAATTAATGTGCATGCAATGGAAAATTGCCATAAGCCTGAAGGAAAATACATAAAAAACAGTGTGAAATAACTCTTAGTTAAGTGATTTTCCTTTCTCAACTTCAATGAACTATTTGATGAATTGGCTTTAAAAAATTGTAGTAGCTTTCTATCGAAGATGAATATTATTATCTGAAATTTTGGAAAGACAAATACTTCAATCTTCAAATGTATCATCATACTTATTTTTATTTTGGTCATTAACCTTTTTCTCTTTTCATTTTGACTATTTAATTTTTTATTTTCATTGACATTCACCTTTGCATGCGTTTTTATTAGACAAACTTGACATATCATGGTAAGTAAATAAATGAAATAAGTTGAATAGGTAATCAGAATAAATAATTACTACTGATACTTGACAGGGAAAAAAAAAAAAAAGCCAAACAAATTGAAAACAATGAGCATAAAGATAAGATCCCTCTATAAATGTGATATTTTAGCTAATTAGTTGAGATAATATAATGGAGGGTCTCTATCTTAGTGCACTACTAAATTGGCTATGATTTTATCATCAGGCCTGGTCATGTGTAAGGGGAAAAAAATAATGGTTCTTTATTTTGGGCTTATCTCACTACAAGAAAACATCCAAATTCCAACGGACTGAAAAATCGTTGGAATTTTGTCAAATTCCAACGGCATTTCCAATGACATTTGTTGCCGCTGGAATTTTCCAACGGAAATTCCAACGACAAGTAAAAACCGTTGGAAAAGCCATTGGAATTACAATTTCCAATGGAAAAATTCCAACGGACTGAAAAACCGTTGGAATTTGACTCCAACGGCAATTCCAATGGCATTTGTGGCCGTTGGAATTTTCCAACGGAAATTTCAATGACAAGTAAAACCGTTGGAAAAGTTATTGGAATTACTATTTCCAACGGAAAAATTCCAACGGACTGAAAAACCGTTGGAATTTTACCAAATTCCAACGACAATTCCAACGGCATTTGTTGCTGTTGGAATTTTCCAACGGAAATTCCAACGACAAGTCAAAACCGTTGGAATTTTGTCATTGGAATTACTAATTCCAATGGAAAAATTCCAACGGACTGAAAAACCGTTGGAATTTTGTCAAATTCCAACGGCATTTCCAATGGCATTTGTGGTCGTCGGAATTTTCCAACGAAAATTCCAACGACAAGTCAAAACCGTTGGAATTTTGTTAAATTGAAATAATAGAAATGCATGTAGAGTATTATTACATAAAACACTAGTGGTCTAGTGGTTGGAGTACCACCTTGTCACTCGGGTTCGAATCCCAGACAACGCGCAATATTTGACATGATGACGTCAACACTTTGCCGACGGGTTGACGGGTTCGAATCCCAGACACGGGTTGACGGGTTCGAATTTCGAATCCCAGACAACGCGCAATATTGCCGACGGGTTCGAATCCCAGACACGGGTTGACGGGTTCGAATCCCACGCGCAATATTGCCGACGGGTTTGAATCCCAGACATGATGACGTCAACACTTTGCTGACGGGTTCGAATCCCAGACAACAGGTTCGAATCCCAGGCACGGGTTGATGAATCCCAAACAACGGGTTCGAAGTCCCAGACATGATGACGTGATGACGTCAACACTTTGCCGACGGGTTCGAATCCCAGACAACGGGTTCGAATCCCAGGCACGGGTTGATGAATCCCAAACAACGGGTTCGAAGTCCCAGACATGATGACGTCAACACTTTGCCGACGGGTTCGAATCCCAGACAACGGGTTCGAATCCCAGGCACGGGTTGACGAATCCCAAACAACGGGTTCGAAGGGTTCGAATCTTAGACAACGCGCAATATTGCCGACGGGTTCGAATCCCAGACAACGGGTTCGAATCCCAGACAACGCGCAATATTGCCGACAGGTTCGAATCCCAGACATGATGACGTCAACACTTTGCCGACGGGTTCGAATCCCAGACAACGGGTTCGAATTCCAAGCACGGGTTGACGAATCCCAGACAACGCGCAATATTGCCGACGGGTTCGAATCCCAGACAACGCCGACGGGTTCGAATCCCAGACAACGGGTTCGAATCCCAGACACGGGTTGACGGGTTTGAATCCCAGACAACGCGCAATATTGCCGACGGGTTCGAATCCCAGACATGATGACGTCAACACTTTGCCGACGGGTTCGAATCCCAGACAACGGGTTCGAATTCCAGGCACGGGTTGACGAATCCCAGACAACGCGCAATATTGCCGACGGATTCGAATCCCAGACATGATGACGTCAACACTTTGCCGACGGGTTCGAATCCCAGACACGGGTTGACGGGTTCGAATCCCAGACAACGCGCAATATTGCCGACGGGTTCGAATCCCAGACAACGCGCAATATTTGACATGATGACGTCAACACTTTGCCGAGGGTTCGAATTCCAAACAACGCGCAATATTTGACATGATGATGCAATATTTGACATGATGACGTCAACACCTTGCCGAGGGTTCGAATCCCAGACAACGCGCAATATTTTGTCAATATTTGACATGATGACGTCAACACTTTGCCGACGTGTCACTGTTATGATGATGTCATCATCCTATTTAATATTTAATTAAATATTAAAAAAACTTATGATAATGTCATCGTCCTATTTAATATTTAATTAAAAAATATTAAAAAAGCGATTACCGTTGGAATTTTGAAATTCCAATTCCAACGGTAAAAGGAATTTTGAAATTCCAATTCCAACTAGTGGTCTAGTGGTTGGAGTACCACTTTGTTACTCGGGTTCGAATCCCAGATAACGCGCAATATTTGATATGATGACGTCAACACTTGCCGACATGTCATGATGACGTGTCACTGTTATGATGATGTCATCGTCCTATTTAATATTTAATTAAATATTTAACTAAAAAATATTAAAAAAACGTCAGAATAATTCCAACGGTATTTTGCCATTGGAATTACCGTTGGAATTTTGAAATTCCAATTCCAACGGTAAAAGGAATTTTTGAAATTCCAATTCCAACGGTATTTTACCGTTGGAATGTTATTACCGTTGGAAATTCCATTGGAATTTTGAAATTCCAACGCCCACTTTGGAATTACCGTTAGAATTTTGAAATTTCAATTCCAACGGTAAAAGGAATTTTGAAATTCCAATTCCAACGGTATTTTACCGTTGGAATGTTATTACCGTTGAAAATTCCGTTGGAATTTTGAAATTCCAACGCCCACTTTTCTAACGGCGCAAATTCCGTTGGAATCATCAATTCCAACGGAAAAACACCATATTTCAACAGATTTTCTGCTGTTGGAATTTGACAGTTTTCTTATAGTGTCTAAGACTGGTTATGTTAGTTCAAATTTTTTTATTTTAGTCTTGCATATTTCAAAACACTTAATTTATATCTAATTTTTGTCAGAAATTACAAAAGCTGTTGAAATTAGCCAAGTCACTATTAAAATTTCATTCAAATCGAAATCGGGTGGTGGAAGTTGGGGTTTACTATTGCTTTTGTGTAATGTGGTAATTTTAAGTGGTCAAAATCTTTAAATTGAATGGTAATGTGGGGAATTAGTAATTCCTATAACTTTTGCAATTTTAATTCAATAAAAAATGGATTTAAATTATATATTTTTAAATATACATGATTAAATTTAAAAAATTTGACCAGTTTAAAGTGATGGAGCCACATGACAGCCTACGGGGCATCATTTTGTTAATTAAATTTCACTTAAAATAATATTTCTTCATGTTAGGTATATTTTTTTTGGGCTTTTCGTTATTAAAGAAAATTTTATGGGCCAAGATCTATTTGGTAATGGTTGGTATTATTTTTTGAGCATGCATGTTTACTAACAAATTTTCTTGTCATTAAACATTATTATGCACAGTGTTCTTATGAAATGTGATATGTAATTATTTTCCTTCATATTACCCTAACCTATTTGGACAAAATCCTTAGACCAATAAATTTCCAATCTAATTTCCATTGCTGCAATAGATTTTAGATGTTTTAAACAAGCCACTAATTAATGATTGTAAAGATGATGTTAAAATGTTGGTGAGGAGGAAGAGCCTTCGCAAAACCAAGTACATAAATATGACTCAGTATATATTCCTTATATATATATTTTTTTTCATTTTAGTTACTTATCTTTGCACTTTTCCATTTTGATAATTATTTAATAATTATAAAAAATATCATTGGTTACTTATTTCAGTGTTTTTTTCCCCACATTCTGGTTATCATTTTCTTCATTTTCTTTTTCCTTTTTTTTTGTTGATTAATACCTTTCTACTTTTATGTTAGTCATATGACTTCACACTTATTTTATTATGGTTATTTGCTTTTAAATAGCTTCTGGTTGCAATAAGGCTAATGGTATAAAGAAATTACATTTATATTGGTTTTGGTTATTTATTTTTGATTTAGCTTGTAGATGCAATATGTCCAACTGTTGAAAAGAAGCATAGTGCAAAGGTAAATGATATAAAAGAATAAGAAAAAGAAAATGTTAATAACCAAATTGAAATTAAGTCTAAAAGTATATGATTAAACGAAAAAAAAAGTTATTAAGCTAAAAATAATTACATAAATGACCATTGGTTTCTGGATTCTGATATCTAAAGCATCAAAACCAGAAGCGATGGCTTAGACCTGAAAAGAAGAACTCATGATATCATTTAGTGTGTATTTTTAATTTTTCCATTTAGTGTTTAGAAATTATAGTTACAGTTAAGATTGGATAATGTATGTCTTAAAATAAGAATCTTTGCCAATGATATCACACACTGTATGTATATATGAGAATAAGTTCTGAAACTAAGAAACAGTTTCAAACAATAGCAACAGCTATTAACATATGTTGTTTTTACATGTTTTTCCATGTCAGAAACTGATCATAGACATCACTTTGTTTGACATATTCTTAGCATGCGTGAGACGATTGAACGTTACCAAAAGCATAGTAAAGAGATTCAAGCTAACAACCCTCCAGCTGAGCATAATATGCAGGTTCTATATATTCATTCATATTGATTCTGATCATCTGATCTTCTTTAATTCCTTTAATGGATATGTCTAAAAGCTATATAAGTTTTCACCTTTTGATTGTGAGTGTTTTCTGGAAAAAAATGCAGCACTTGAAGCTTGAAGCAGCAAGTATGATGAAAAAGATAGAGCAGCTTGAAACAGCAAAGAGGTATACTTGAAAACCTTATATAAATATTAAAGAGTTATATGCAAAAATCAACATGTAGTACAACTGATTTTCAATTTATCTGATTGCAATAGAATGTTTCAATTTATATAAATAATTGATTTTCAATTTATCAACCTAAATTCCTATCTTTTTATATTATCCGATTGCAATAGGAGTTTTTCGAAGTGCAATTTTCGGTAATTTTTTGTTGAATTACCCAACATGTGACTTGTACGCTACTTACATAGGGATAAATACGAGGTTTTAAAAAAAAACACTACATGAAATATGAGATTTTTTCGATCTACAACCTAATTCTTTTTAAATGATATATTACCCTTATAAAAATAATGTGGTGTGTATTTCGATGGAAAAGCCCTTTGGAACTAAACTCAATATTAAACATCATACTACAATTTTTGAAACTTTGATTTTGATTCTAAATAAGTTCTATGTATCTACTCTTCAGAAAGCTACTTGGGGAAGGGTTAGGAACATGCACGCTTGAAGAACTGCAGCAGCTCGAACAGCAGCTCGAGCGCAGTGTCACTACCATTCGTGCAAGAAAGGTATGATGTTATTTGCACCATCAACTCGATTTCTTGATCTATATTGAATTCTATGGACCTAATAATTTTTTTACGATTTTCTGGGGTATTTAGATGCAAGTATACAAGCAGCAGATTGAACATTTGAAAGAGAAGGTAAACATAATTAATCATTAGTTGCAACAAATCCCAACAGGGGTTCATATTTTAGAACAAATACTTGCATGGACTTGTGTATGTGAACAAAGTCAATCCTTATATGAGTTAAATTATGGTGGTTTGTAGGGAAAAGCCCTAGCTGCTGAAAACACCATGCTGTGTGAGAAGGTGAGAACTTCTAAATGATTTCCCTTTTGCTCCATTTTATCTTCTAATTTTTGTACAATATTCTAAAAAGGGTTACTAGGAAGCATCCCAGAATAGGTTTCAAGAATGTCCTAGAAAATTTTATGTTTTTTATTATATGGATTTGTTACTGAGCCTTCCTTAAGTTTGAGGATTTCTAGTATGGCAACATATTCATCAGAAATTTGTGTTGATATGAATATTTACCGATATTTTTCCGATAATGTAGGTTGGACTTCAAACGCAAGTAGGAAAAGGGTCGAACGAAGAGAGAGCAAAAACGGCCTCAATGGAGACGAGCGAAGTGTCGGACGTGGAGACGGAGCTGTTCATCGGACCACCCAGGGGCGTCCCTTCCAGAAATGATCACAATATGTGAATAGGTTTATAATGCTGCTGGCTTTGTTAGTTATATATATACATATTTTTCTCAATTAATTCCCATCTTAGTATTTCCAACTCTGCAATAATGCATATTTCGGCTGTCAAACCACATTTTTTTTTTGTAATTTTCTTCTTAATTCTGAATTAAAATCTTACCAGCACCTATCAAAGTAGTGGCTGTGAGAAATGGTGTATCTACAGATTGTTTTGATGCATTAATCACTTCTTTTATGATATGAGTTAGTCTCTTGGATCCCCCTCCATAAGACGGATCCATTTGATCCACAATCCAATCCAAAACCCATGTCTAGCCCAACCCACAATAGCACCCAAGGTCCACAACAATAACCCAATCCACCACAATAGAAACTCATACCCCGTAGTGTTTGGGCTGGGTGTCATTCAGGTCGGATTGATCTTGTGCAAGGTATTGTTTGGGGGTGTTGATAGAGTGCACGAGAGAGTTTAGGAATATGAAAATTCCAGTTTGTGTTTGGGTTGGACCCTGGCTCTTGCTTGAGCTTGTTTTAGGTTGTTTACAATTACAACTAAGAATCTTTCATTTTCTCTCCCTTGAACTTGATGATCTTGTAGATAGATGTATTTTAACACGTGTTATATACTAAAAAATTCCCTTTAATTTTGATAAAAAAATTTCTGAAAAATATCAATATTTAAGATAATCTTATGCATTTTAATTAGTAAATTATTTTACTATAACAAAATAATTATTAATAATAAATATATACTTATAACTATAAAACGCATATTTATAGTTGTAAAATGTATACAAATATATAATCTTTACTTATATAACAATATATATAATTTTTAAAAATAAACACATACTTACAATTGTAAAACATATACTTATATGCAACGCTCACTTATATAGCAACATTACTATTTAAGAATAAAATGCACACTTATAATTGTAAAATGCATGCTTATATAAAACACTTGCGTATATAGCAACGTAACAACTAGAATAAAACATATACTTATAGCTGTAAAACACATACTTGTATAAAATGCTTACTTATATAACAACATAACTATTAAGAATAAGAGTTAAATGCAAAAAACAACCCAAACTATTGGTTTTTTTCATTTTGCAACCTAATTTTTTTTTTATCAGATTACAACCCGAACTATTATAATTTATCAAATTGCAACTTTTAAACCATTTTTCGATGAAAACGAGAACACGTAACCGGCACACCGAAAACATAAGGGTATTTTTGTAATATTTTAATTAAATGTGACACTTATATGAAGTTAGCGTGTGTGTCAAGTGTTCACGTTTTTGCCGAAAAATTGTTCAAAAGTTGCAATTTGATAAATTTTAATAGTTCAGGTTGCAATCTGATAAAAAAAAGGTTTAGGTTGCAAAATGAAAAAAACCAATAGTTTGAATTGTTTTTTCCATTTAACCCTAAGAATAAAATACATACTTATAGCTGTAAAATGCATACTTATAGTTATAAAACACATACTTATGGTTGTAAAAGACATACCTACACACACTTATAGTTATAAAAAAACATACTTAGATATAGTAACGTAACTATTAAGAATAAAATACATACTTATAATTGTAAAATGCATACTTACAGCTATAAAACACATACTTATAGTTGTAAAATGCATACTTATAGTTATAAAATACTTACTTACATAACAACATAACTATTACAAATAAAACACATACTTATATCTGTAAAATGCATACTTATGGTTGTAAAATGCATACTTATAGTTATAACTATAAAAGAAACATAACTATAAAAAAACATACTTATATAGCAACATAACTATTAAGAATAAAACACATACTTATAGTTGTAAAATGCATACTTATGGTTATAAAACATATACTTGTAGTTGTAAAATACGTACTTATAACTATAAAACACATACTTATAATTGTAAAACATATATTTGTAGTTGTAGAACACATACTTATATAAAACGTTTACTTATATAGCAACATAACTATTAAAAATAAAACACATACTTATAGATGTAAAACGCATACTTATAAAAACACTTACTTATATAAAAATATAATTATTAAAAATAAAACACATACTTAGCTGTAAAACAAAAATTGAAAAATAATAAAACATATAAGCAACATACAACAAGAAAAGAAGAACGTGTTGAAAATATTTTATTCAAATCATCATCATATTTCAAGAAAAAGCACTAGGCAACTGCAATATTCCCTGTCACTATAGTCTTTGAGTACGCAAACAACAATACATCAAATGCATTCAACAAAAACAACTAATAGACTTATTCTTCTTCTCTTAATATGCACCTTAATATGCATATTTTAGAGAGAACTACATCCTTTCTCAATCATAGACTTTCTCCCAACCATCAACTACATCACCTTACATGTTATATTCACACAAAATCGAAGAATAGTGGCGACAAAATAATGAATAGTAACATTGCAGAAACACCAAATCCATTGTAGAAGAAATCAAAATAATAGAACAAAGAATCAGCAACTATGGCTAATGCCATCTTAGGCAGTGAATGAACAATTTTCTTGAATCGTCTTCTTCTAATTTTTTATTTTTTTTTGCTTCTGCTTCTATTTCAGTTACTACAATTTTAATCTTTGCTAAACAGCCCTAAACACACCTGAAAAACATTAGTATTATCCTGATTCATTGACGCAACTTTACATTCAAATTTCTGCTCTCTTTCAACTGAAATGCAGATGAATGAGTATTTATAAAGAGGATTGTAGATCAGTAGATGTGAGTGAGAAGTAGGAGATGGAGATGTGGACAATGGATAGTACGACGAAGTTTTCCTAACATGAAAACGAGTTATGTGGCTATTTGAGGATTATTCTCAAACACCTGGAGATGTGGTGTGAGAAATTGGAGGTCGATTCCCCTGAGGATTCTTTGCCCCCAACATATAATTGTAAGACTTTTTGCAGACCCATGTCCCCGATTGTCTCAGATTCTCCTGCATCCAAAAATCAATCAAGCAACTTAGTTCATTGCTGGATTTTATTTTCTTCTCACTGGCCGCCACATATCCGACAAGCATCTGAACAAGTCTCCCCACCACATTTTAGTATATCATCATCACTCATTGTGCATGCTACTTTCTCATTCTCTATACATCTCTCATTAGAGTGTGTGACAACGACGGTTGGTTGGTGCGGCAGCGGCGGTTGACAATGGGTGCGACGGTGTGTGCTCGGACTGGTGTTGGTGTGACAAACTGTGCGACCAAATCAGGGAGAAAAGAACGTTTACTCTTGGGCTCAGAATTGTTTTGGGTATATAGGTATTGGGCCTATTATGTTTGGGTTTCATTTGGGTTTTAACTTAATTTTGGGATGGGCTATGATTGTGGGTTAGGATCATTAGTCAAATTGGATCCGTCTCACGTAAAAAGATCCGTGAAACGGTCTCATATAAGTTTTTGCATTATGATATATGCTTTTGTGGCATATATAGATAGGATTACATCATGTAAAGATTTATCATATTTTATTACAAAAATCAATCTGGAGTATACATGACATTTTTTTTCAAATTTCAATCTAGGGTAAAATTTTCTGACTACGATTCCAGCCAAAATCAAAATTGATGTACTAATAATTTTTAATCAAAGAAAATTACGGCAAAACACTTCATATTTCAAACCAAACAAAAACTCCTAATTAATTTTCCTAATTTTCATTCGATTTAGGCTCACTCTAAATAAATATCAAACAAAAGGTTTGATTTTGATCGAAAAAATGGTCTCAGATTGCAATTCGGAAAAAAAATTAACCGGAGGATGCAATAGGAAAAAGGACAAAAACCTTATATACAATAGAAAAAGTAAAAGGAGGATGTATTTTGGATGCTCAAACACTATACTATATTATGTGAATTATACCGAATATATAATATCTAATTAAAATCCCTTTACATATCGTTATACTCAAACATTTATGTTTCCATACCGATATAATATTTATTTTATCTCAAGAGAAAAAAAAAAAAAAGTCTTCTTTCTATTTAATTAATAATTAATTTCTCAAATGTGATTGGCTTATTAGTAACGTGCACATATCCAAAATAATGATACTACCGAATTTATAATAGGTCCTAAAGTGGGCCGACCACATTTCAGCCCATTATGTTTTGTTAGTAATTAGGCCAACATATTTTGGTCCAGCCTTTTCACTACCTGGTATTGGGCCCCACAATCTGCTGTAGCACTAATTGGTATACAATACAATCTTTATATAAATTAATAATTTAGGACCACACAAATTCTAATCGTTTATCTAATTTTTTTTTTTTTTTAATATCTAGAGTTAATATGTAAACATGGATTAAGTTAGCAATACAATAATTTTATTATGACAATCAATTATATATAAATTTAATTCGGTCAATTTACGTTGTATTAACCAAAATGTATATAGTTATTTAAATTTATACAGTACATTAGACTAGAATAATACTCATAGTAATATATTTCATTTTTAAAAATCAATATCCTGTTGATATAAAAAGTTGGTGATGATATATAACATATATGGATTATATCAAGAGAAACTGCCCATGCAAGTTCTCACTAAATAAAATAAGAAAAAAAAAAGGAGATGATATCAAATTATATTGACAATTGACATCTTAAGAAAAAATCAAACTACAATTCAAATCATATTAAATAGAAGCACTGCATGTATATATAATTACTTTATAGTTTAAATAAATGATTAATCTTTCTATCAATGAGACCATAATATTTTATCAAATTGATGAGTTTACAATATAAGATGTTATCGAATATTACTTTAGAAATGTTGTAACTGAAGTTTATTCCGAATGTAATATTCGAGTAATTGCGTAGGGTATTAAGTTTATGATCACGTGGGTTTTTTCTTTATTCTTTTTCGAGGAAAAAAAAAAGTTGTAATCCTGTTTTGATAAAGTTGAATTCTTGCTTTATAAAGGAAATCTTCCAACTCTTTAAAATTATACTTACAATAAAAAGGAAAAAAAAAAAAAAAAGGTTCTCCACAAGTATCGTCATTATTCAATACCTATTAATTTTTATTTTTTTTCGCGTGGCCGTTTATCATATATAAATTTATTTATGTCACACGTTTTATAAAATAAATTTTATTAAATTGCAGAAAATACTTTTATAGTATTATAGCCAGTCCACGCGGCGGACCCTGACTTTTCGGGGGCACATGGCTAAAAGGAGAAAAGTGGGGGCCCATACAAAAATGTAAATTTCATAAACATGCAATTTGAATTTTTTTATATTTTTCAAAAAAAGAAACTTGAAGATAAAAATATCTTATTCAAATAGCATAAAAAACTATAAAGCAGATATGTTGAAGTCTATTATAATCTCAAACTTCAATATCGACGCATGCAAAAACATAAACTTAAACAAACCTTTTAAAGTAAAAATACCATTTGACATTACTTATTTTATGGACCCATATTAAAATAGTCCAAAACACTGTATATAAGTAAGACTCAATTAAATCTTGTGTTTTCCTATGTAATATATATACATAGCTAAATTATTTATATGATTTCATTTGAAATAACTGGTTACTAAACGATACAACATTAATCGTTTCTTTAAAAAGAAAATCACAAACAAAGGTCCAAGTTCGAATCCCAAAAGCACAAGCCATTAATAAAAGCAGTAGAATATATGTAGATATTTATAGCATTATTTAAAGTAGGATATATAATTTAATTAAAAGCAGGTGATCATCAAAGAGTCCAGCCTTGGATGAAATTATTGTCATCAAGAGCCATGCTTCTAGGAATTGATGATCCTTCTCCAAGATTATAGTGATGATATCTGCATTTGCACACAAAAATCACCAAATTATTATATATTAATTATCATTTCATATAAATTTTCGCAATATTTATAAATATTAATGTGTCATAATATATACCCTATTTTGAGCACGGGTTCGGGTTCAGGCTCGGGCTCGATTTCCATAGGATTGGAAGGTGCACCATGGAGATGAAAGCTGCTAGTTCCAACTGAGGCCATGCCATTCCATGGACTTGACATACCTCTCATACCTTCACCTTCTGCCTCAAGCTATATATATATATTTTTTTCATAACATTATTTATTTTTGGCTATTTAATGAATTATGTTTACTTTCAAGAAATTATGTTCGATTTTGTTATGAATAGTACGATAGAGTACCGTTGACATTTCCATTGAAACTCTGATCTTGAGCTGCTTGTTCATGTCTCCAAGTTGGCGTTCCTGCGAGGATGAATCACATATTTAATTTTGTGATATTTTCAATTACTTGTAATTAATTAGAGATCATAATTAATGTCGAATTTTGATGAATTGGTAATATTAGATTGTTCATAATGTGCCCTTACTAAGCTGTATGACAACTTATAGTACCACATGAATGCATTTGGATTGCATAGGGTATAAGTGAAGGGTTAAAAAATATTATTCGTGTAAAATAATTTATGTTGTGTGAATTCATTCATTTTCTAATGATGTTTGAAATCACAATGACAAAATTGCATAAAAAGAAAATTGTTTCACAAATCTAATTTCGTAAGATTGTTTGAATCCATACAATAGTTTTATATGAGTTTTTGTTAAAGAAATTTACCTTTCTGCGAAGCTCTTCCATTTGTTCCATCATAATATGAGTCTGAAATAACACATAAATTGTTTTAATATGGCAAGAAAATAGTATTTTTTTTAATGATTAGCAAATATTAATAAAAATGGTATAATATATTAAGTTAGTAGGAGGTACCTTCCTTTGCCTGGCTTGAGTAAGAGCAGCTTCGAGTTGTTTTTCAAGATTCTGCAACTCCTTAGCACTCAATGGTCCAAGATCTTCTCCCAGCAAGTGCCTTCATTAATCCATCATTATTTATATAATTCATACTAATTACATGAAAATAGATTATTAATTAAATTAATTATATTGATCACCTTTGGGTCCTTTGCAGAGATTCATACTTGGCCTTTAATTTTGAGATCTCTTGATACCAGCTCTACGTCCACAACCACAATTTATTTGAAAATAAAAATAAAAATAAAGCTGTAAATTATATATATGCATGCTGCTATAGAGATGAGATGAGAAAAAATAATGATTAAATTAAACCTGGGTTTCTCTTTCAACACTGTTGTCATGAGGATTGAAAGAGCAACGTTGATAGCGTTCAAGGGTCTGATTTGTGCTGCAAAAACATTTTATTTCTTTCAATTACAAATTAAAATTAGGACACATGCATTTTTTCCTATATATATAGCAAACGAATTATTAATTAATTCTCTTTAATTTAGACACATGCATCATTCTCCATCTAACCATAAAACATTCATACCTTCGGATCTCTTTGAGTTTTTTTTTAAGAAAATTGGCTTTTTGCGTATTTTCCCATTAATAAAAAAGCTATATTTTATTATAAATAATAAATAGACAGAGAAGTGACTAAAATCGGACTAATTAATTAGATATTTTATAGATCACTATTTTTCGATAAATATCAACCGCTTCTTAATATAATAACATGAAGATGAACATATCATATCATGACAGAAGATGATTATAGAACTATAATATCCCCCTGAAATTTTTATGTTTCATTTTTGGTTTAAGAAATGTATATATAGAAACACGAAAACAAAATGTTAAATTAGTAGATTCAAAAAGAGATTAGCAATAAATGTTACTATCACCTTTATGCACATTATTACTACTGACTTACTCATGACATATATTTTATAATATAATTAATATATTAGCATAAAAATATTATTCTTCTAACTATTATAATTAAAAATAAGATCTTTGCTCAGAGTGGGTGAGTCTCAAAATATAATTGAATAATATAATTAAAAAGATCATCTGAAAACTAAACAGAAAAAAAAAAAAAAAAAAAGATGATGATGGGTGACAGTATGAGAGACTGAGTTAACTAAGGGATCACTCCCAAATAAAATATGTTTCACCAAAATGTATATTCAAACCCAAATTCTTGGTTGAAAGCCTGAATCTTTGTAACCAAAAAACACAAAATCTTCACATTTTCACCTTGAAATATGTGAGTGACTACCACTAATGGAGACTGTTTTTTCACATGCATTATATCTCAACCCATTTTCATTTATTCAAAAATATTCATCAATATATGTAGTATTATGTGTGTGTAAATCTGTGAATTATATGATGGATTTGAAGGAGTGAGTTGAAAGAGTGAGAGATGGAGAAAATTAATTAAGATGAGTAAAGAAACTAGAAGATATAAGGGTGTAAAGTAAAATATGACAATACTTGAAGCTGAATTTTTATTCTCATGATCAGTGTCTCAGACTCTGACTAGTTCATCAATTTCTTTGGTACCTCACTTCAAATTTTGAAGTGATTAAAAAGAGTACTCTGCAAAGATATATACATTATATATATATATAGATAGAGAGAGAGAGAGAGAGAGAGAGAGAGAGAGAGAGGAAAACCCTAGATCTTGCACAGAGGTCCAAAAAAACAAGAAAGAAAAGAGATGATAGTCAGTCATTCTTTCTTCTTTGATCTCTTTTCAATGGGGACTCAAAAACTTGTAAAACGTGTCGATCCCTCATTCAAAACCATCAAAAGTGCTTTGCAGAAAAGAAAAGCATCATTCTTGAACCAATAAAACATGACAAGATATGATATAGATAAAAAATTAATTCTGATCATCACAACCCTTGAAAAAATCATCATAAAAAACAAAAGGGTTTGTTTTAATAGAAGAAAGAAAGAAAGTATGAGGGCAATGAAATTAGAAATGTTTAATCTTGATGGTTTGTTTGTCTAAACATAGTGAAACAAAAGTAGAGTGAATTATAAGAATTTAGGTAGTGTGAAGAAGGGTGAAAAGAAGATAGAATAAGCAAAAGATGGGAATTATATAGAGCATACCTAGTACTACCAAACTCATAAAGCTTTCCTCTGCTAGAGAAGATGATAAGTGCAACCTCAGCATCACAAAGCACAGAGAGCTCATAGGCTTTCTTCAACAGCCCATTTCTTCTCTTGGAAAATGTCACTTGCCTGTTTATCTTATTCTCTATCCTCTTCAACTCCACTCTACCTCTTCCCATTCTCTCTCTCCTTTTGATCTTTTTTCAATCCACACAACTAGATGGTATATGTTTCTAAGTCATGTGTACATATATATATATATATATATAGAGAGAGAGAGAGAGAGAGAGAGAGAATAATTAAATATAGGGGTCCTAGGTGCTACTGCAATTCCATTTTCAACCCTTGATGAATAGGAACAACACTTAGTTAGTTGCTGGATTTTTCTCTTGCAAGAAAATAGCAATCTCTCATAATTTCATCATGTTATTGATTCCCTTTTCCATCTTTTTGGATTTAGAATTGTAGTGATAATGCAAAGAGAGAGCTGCTCAACACTTTTTCATCTTTCCATTTCTTGTGTGAAATATTGGCTCACTCTTTCTTGTGTGACAGTGTTTTAATGGGTAAAAAGTGGCACCCACGCGCTTGCTTTGTATTGTTCAACAATAATATTAATAATAATAATAATACATAGAGAGATGTTATTGTACTACTCTTTCTCTTCTCTGTTCAAATTATGATTAAGCTGCAAACAGTACTTTCTTCTTTCTGCTCTCTGTAAAAGCACTTCTCCTCCTACTTTTATATCATTTATATTTATAATAGGGTTTTATTTGTTACGTGTATTACACGATATTATTATTATTTTTTTTTATCCATGTAATATAGTTTTGAAAGAGAAACTCGGATTCGTGTAAAAGGAGAATTTGAACAAGAAGCTCAAGAATGTTTGATGATGATATTTGAATTGACTGCTACTTAACTATTTTAGTACGTTTTTGTAATTAATTTGTTAGTACTAATTAAATATATATATGTAAAAGGGCTTCATAAACTATTTCTTAGTATTTTAAATAATTTTTAATTGAGTCGTGTAATTTTTTTTTTTTAATAATGATTCAAAGAAACTTAAATACTAGTCTCATTAATTAGTCTGAAATTAATAATTAGAATTTTTTGTTTTGTTTCTAATTATATTATGAATTAGATGATCGAATTAATACTAATCTCAAAGGAGATTTAATGAAGAAACAATTTCCCATGATTTACTTTACTGCCATAGAACAAACAAAAATGTAATTGAGGGACATATTTGTAATGATGACAATCATTTTAGTATCTACGTAAGACAAATAATAAATGTAATAATTGAGTGGCATATTTGAATTATTGACCTAATTAACCTTGTTTTACATATTATTTTTCATTTATGTCTCAATCATTCTCCATCTGAAATGACCACATGAAATTTGGTAGTCTACAATGATTTAACGTCACATTTTCTTGATACATTTGATACCTACATAATTTGAGCACCTTAAAATTAATTTTCAACGAAAATACTTGTCTACACACTAGATTTCTTATCTTATTTAATAGTTTATTAATTCCCAAATCTTATTTTTCTTAGGCACGTCAAATACGTCGTAGTGATTACGAAATCATATAGTACGTACATCATATCAACAACATGATGGACTTGGTGACCAAAAAGATTGTTATTATATATTCTTATTGGTGACATATTCTCCAAACTATGGATTTGTTGCACTCATTAATTGGGAAATAAAATAAAAAAATCTCCTACCTAAATGTTTCCAAATTTTATTTTTCATTTTCATTTTATTAATTTTAAATAATTACGAAATGTGTTACATACATAGACATACTTGTATGTCTATGTATGTAACACATTACATAATTATTTAAAATTTATTATATATGTGTGTGCTTAATGGAAATGAAAATGAAATATAAAATTTGAAAATAGGAGATTTTTTTATTTTTTTCTCCCAAATAATGAATGCCACAAATCCCTAGTTTGGAGAATATGTCATCAATAAGAATATATTTTCCTATTTAATTTGTGGCAAGGATAAGATTATAGATGTTACATGATTGATCGTGCTTAGGTTTTTGGTTCAAATAGTCCATTATAATTCATATTTCATCTATAGTCACTTTACAATACATTGACATAACATGTTCTACCCATATTGCAACAGTAAACAAATTAAATAGTGAAAAAAAACTATTTGAGGATAGATGTATCGGAGTACATTGCGGATTCCATGTGAAACAATTTTTAATCCATTTTTCAATAATTATTTGACAAATTCTATCATCCACATTTTTTTAATTTGATTAAACAAAACTGGCACTGATTTAGACTACCAAATTTACCTTTTAATACTTCAGGTTAGGGTTTTAATGTTTATATTAATATGACTTGTGATTTAAAAACAACACAATCAATGGTCCATTCAAGTCGGGGAAATTGCACTTTGATCCTATAGAATTATATTTTTTATCAATTACGGTACAAAACTAGACACTTTTAGGCGAGTAGGTCTCCTGTGCAACTGATGTATGGATCTTAGATCCATGCATTCGGGTTGGGTCAGGTCGGGCTGGATCCGAAGCGGATTTGCGCATTTTCCTTTTTTTTTTTTCTAACATTTATGTTATGTTAATCATACCTTTATATTATATTAGTCATACACTTATGTCCAGATTTCATACCCTTAGTGCAATACTTTAACTTAAAAAAAAACAAATTCGCTGGCCTTCATAGTATGTTAGTCATACATTTATGTTATATTAGTCATACTTTTATATACAAATATCATACCTTTATATAATACTTTAACCCTAAATCCTAGTTTCGGCACAATAAACCCTAGTTTCGGCACAAGTTGTAGATATTTATATTTATGTGATATTACTCATATATTTATGTGATATTATTTATACACTTATATCAACATAAACATACATTTATGTAATATATATAAAGGTACAACTAACATAATTGCAAGGTATGACTAACATAACTAAAGGTATTACTAATATAACTAAAATTTATGAAAGATATTAATACTTGTCTGAAAATATGTTAAGGTACATGTAAAAATATAAAAGGTATGACTAACATAACATAAATGTATGTTTAGCACTACATAAATGTATGCCAAATACTACATAAAGGTATAACATGTGTGATCGAATTTGGGCGAATTTGTGCGCAACCTTGGAGCACGTGACTGCGCGTGGGAGACCAGTGCACAGTTTCAGAACTGTGCGACAGGTGTATAAAAGTTTTTGTCCTTTTAGGCCCACCGTATTAAAACTAAAATCATTAATTTTTCCCGTTAAATCTTCTCAAGTTATCAAATTTTCTGTTTTATTTTTTTTTTCTTTGGATTTTGTGAGATTTTTACATATTTAATAAATAGCATAATAGTTTTTCATATTTAAAAATAAACTTTAATTTTATAAAGTTAATTTTTCTTTTTTTTTTTTCCTTTGGTTTTGTAAATTTGTCTATTTGATTTTCTTTAAAGTTTGGACGCGTCGGAGATATTAAAAAATATCTGCAAAATAGTAAATCTCTATATATAACCACATCCTCCTAGCAAAAAAAAGGATAGATATTAATTAACTCAATTAATTAGCATCACCGTTGTATTACCCTTTTCATTTATATCATGGAAACTTCAAAAGTAGCCCCATTTACTAATAACAGAAAATTTACCATAAACATGTGCAGAATACCAAAATAAATTTGAAACAATAAATACTCAACAAAAAGAATGGTTGTGGCATTTAAGAATACTAACATTTTATACAATTTTTTTTCCATACACATAAGGATGTAGGAGGCCAGGTGATTGGCAAGTTAGCTGAGCCACTCTAAGATTACGAAAATTTATATAAGACCGTTTTACTAATGTAATATGGAGCCCCACTATCTATAAATCAAAATCATTTTCTCAAACTCATGTATATGTGAGACAAAGGGTATGATCTGTCTCACAGATCCAATTTTGTGATCTTACTTTATACATACGTATTATGTAAATAGTTTTTTTAATTATAAAATTCATCATTGATTTTTTTATGGAATGAAACCAGAAATATATCAAGTAATATAATTGAAAAAAATAAAAAAATAGTGGATGGCATTAGTATTTTGCCACATAAATCATATAGTTGTGTGCAACTTTAGTGAGCTAGTGTGGTAGCCTATGGTGGTGGTTAAAACTTTCCTTCAATGGAAATAATTCAATGGTCCAAGTTTGAATTTTAATTACCCTTTATCTATTTATAAACAAGCCTTCTTTATCAAATGAGCTTTCACGTTTTCAACAAAGATGAGATGCCCTAATTGTACATTCTTGAAATTTTTGTTGGGTTTTGGGGGTGGGGGGACCAAGTAGGGTAGTCTAGCTAGTTGGAATTAATTTGTTATTGTCTTGTAACATTCACACTCTATCTTCTTCTTTTAATGGATGTTTGTATTTTAGACTTTCATTAAATAACATTAAATTGTTATATTTATTTACGTTCAAATTGAGTCTTATCTGATTTTACTTACAAACATTCGGATTTGTATTTACATTAAAATTTGGGGATGCAAATTGGGTAGTCTTGTTGGAGTTAATCTGGGAGTGTCTTATAAGTTACAACACTCACTCATTTGTCTCTAAAATGGAAAATTACAAAGTTGGCTACCTACCTATGTATTACTATTATTTATAAATATTAAATTTGTATACTTTTATTTGCACTCATTCTTTTGTTTATAAACATCCAGTCTCTGAAGTTTATTTGTATAAAAAATTTGATCTTTACGCAAGAAGACATCTTCTACTGAATCCTGTACCAAAATCTAATAGAAATATAGATATAAACTCAATTTTAATGCAAATAAAAGTATAAGAAGAATTCAATATTTTTATAAATAAGAGCTGAGTAGTACACGAATCCAATTTAAAAAAATAAAAGTAGAGAGACCCAAATATCTCTATCTTTTACTTGATTTTAACACATTCTCTATTATTTCAAATATAGAGAGAAAGAGAATATATGTTTTTTGTCTTTCTTGAATGTAAATGTAATCAGCAGTGAATAGACTGTGATGCAATAATTTGAGTACATGTGATGATGGAGGGACAAATGCAGAGGGCAAGTTATGACAGAGAGTTGAGATTGAAGAATGAAGAATGCAAGCAGAATACCTTTGCCTTCAATAACCTATTTTTAATGCTTCTAACAAAACTATCAGATTTAATATCTCCATATCAATATGATGCCATATGATCAAACTTTTCAGTACAAATCAAGCTTTCTTGTAATTTACTCAACTCGATAAAAGCTCGTTAAATAAACAAACCAAACTCAAACTTGACAATGTTCAACACTGACACTCATTAACTGGAAACAAGTTAGTTACTAAGCTTCTGAGCTAACTCAAAGTTAACTGTTTGGCACACAGTCTTTACACCTTTACTTATGTTGATACAGAAAGATCTAATTATATCATTTGTGTGAATAACGGTATACAATACTATATATTTTTTAACAACGTATTATTAATTTTCAATGATTTAATGAGAATTTTAAATTACAGTTTATATTTCAATTATTTCCTAAGCATAAATAAATTCAATAGATCAAGGTCTGGTTCAACTCGATAATAAACTAGCCCGACTCAAACTATATTCATTACAAGTAACAAATTATAAACCACATTGCAGTGCATGGTAAAACAACATACAAGGAGAAAGCATGAGTCAAAAATATATCAACAATTTCAAACAAGGAACAAATAACATAAATACTGCATCTAATAAGTTTGACGACCATCATGAGGAGAAGGAATTTACAATATCACAAAAACTAGAGCAAATTCTACTCAAAACCATAGCATGCTAATTAGGAAAATAAGGCTCAAACAAAGTTACACAAGGATTAGGACCATACTGCATGATTTCTGCTGCGCGTTCAAACTCTTCACGCAAGACCCTAATGCTATACTTGTCGACCACTCTGCCAAGATCATGAGACATCTCAAACGGATCCTCAATGCATATCAAGTGACGATCGTTCCCAACCCTCCTAGTCCAGTCTTTAGCTCTCTTGCTGTAATCATAAACAGTTCTCAGTCAGTTACATTTTGCAGAATCATATTTTATTGTTTAGCAAACCAACCCCAAAACCATTCCCCTGCAATAATTTAACAAATCACAAAATAAACAAACATAAAGAGGAGTTGGGCAACAGAATCCCTCTCTGAATTTCCAGAATATGCCAGAAAAAGTAACATGATGTGGATATCATTAATCATTAAGTACATGCATACGCACAACATAAATGGAGCAACATATACATCAAGCGAGAGTTTGTCACCTCAATGTGCTTCCTGTGCGAATGGATATGACATCATTTGCATAGTCATGGGAGTAAGCCCAATATTGGAAGAAAGCCCACACAAGTTGAGCAATACTTTCCTCATTCCTGGACCCAAAACTCTGAAGCTTCTCCACTTCATCAAAGTACGCACATTCAACACTATCTACATTTGCAAAATAAGTTGTTGGCATTCCCTGTTACAACACAGATGAGAATTAATTTAAAGTGTCAATGCTTACAGGCTCCGACCCAAAATAAGCAACAAGTGGAAAGGCGACATACAACAAAAGTACAAAGTCAACATCCAAATACAAAGTTTTTAGTTGATGAAACCCAATGGCACAAATTGAAACATTGGCAAGTTCCATACTTCCCATAAATATAATTGATCCTCTTTTAAGGACTACCAACATAACTCATCATCAGAGACAATAAATAACTATCATGAGAGGGAGAGGTGTCAGGCATAATCATAACAAGTCATCCACAGTCAGGTTATAATCAAGTGTAGGCCAAAATATTTAAAGATCATGGTATTCTACTGTAAACATTAGCTCTGAAATGATTATCTGGATGGATACTTAACAGCATGTTTGTGTCTGTGTACAAGCAGCATGCAAAAACAGATGGAAGTTCTAAGTTACCGATATAAAATCAAAAACTATCAAGAGGTACAAGGAGCATACTGCACTAAGAATTCAAGCTCAGCTATTTTTAGGTACCTGCAAGCACGGAAGAATTGGTGGCCTGCGCT
Source organism: Scutellaria galericulata (assembly GCA_946896805.1). Taxonomy (NCBI): domain Eukaryota; kingdom Viridiplantae; phylum Streptophyta; class Magnoliopsida; order Lamiales; family Lamiaceae; genus Scutellaria; species Scutellaria galericulata. The sequence goes on along the minus strand of OX335798.1, from coordinate 13,276,082 downwards.
GTTGTAAGAAATGTATGCACATCAATACATACCTGAAGACAATGTTCAAGTATTTAATCAGACAAAAACAAATACAAGAGCCTGGAAACTAAAGGAGAGCTAGTAAAGATGACTCACGCGTAACTCGAGAGTGTTCCATGGTAAGTTTCATTGACTCCTCGTGATTTAGCCCAATGTTTAACAATGAATGCCAACTGCCGGAGTCTTACATCTATCTTTGCATAATCATGAAGCAGCTTTGTGTTTACAACAGCCAGCACGTTGTTAATACAAATGTCACAGGAAATACCAGTGGCTGGATCCATGAGCTTAATTACAGGAACTCTGGCACGTGTAAGTGCCTGGAAAAGAAATCAATATAACAAACATTGAATTTAAAAAATATATATATAGATAAATAAAAAGATGTGTATGTGTGTGTGTTTGTGTGTGGGTGTGCAGGTTCTAACCTGCTTAATCAAAGAAAGAAAAAGAAAAAGTTTATAAAAGGCATATCCAAGCATATGGTTATTTAAGGAAATAGGAAATCGAACTTGCTGACTTAATTTCAGAACAAAAATAAAATAGTAAGCACAAGTAACCTTTACAGACCTGTACATTCTGCAAATTATCCGACTCGAATACCTCTGCCAGCTTTAGCAAGACCTTAGCCTTGTCAGTATCGCCAAGATCCATTTCAAGGCAAACATCGATATCACTTTTCGAAAAGCCAAATGAGTTGGCACATGATCCATAAAGGTACAATCGAGCCTCAGGCCACTCTTTGCCAACAAGCTTTTCCAATAGCATTAACAATTGCTTTTGCTTGACCTTTTCTTCATCAGATGGGATTAACGACTCAAACACCGCTAAAAGTGGAGCATCAAAACGTTTTATGTCATTTCGACATGGTGTCTGTCTTTTAAGATTTCTCATCCTCTGACCAATTATCCACTGTCCTCTCTTATCGGATCTATAATCCTGATCATAAAGAGAAAAAAGTAGAAGAAATGTTTGTCAAACGTAATTCGAAACCCAAAAGCCTCAAAAGAGATGTACAAAAAGAATAATGTAAAGTAACTTCAACTACAGTAATATTATGACAATTTCCTAGTATAGAAGCAGAATATTTCTGATATCTGATTATAGTAAAAAATTGTTTAGAAACCAATTCAATTGAACAAATATACAATCTAAGGACAAAAAAGCTGAAAGAGAAAGCATTAGTAGAAATCCTACAAACAGAGGCGTACACTCCATGATAATTTGCAGAAACCTGCAATTTTAGACAACCTAGCCTCCAATTCTGGTTGTTGCTTATGTTTCATAACAATGGCCACAGAGATAATCATGAAATTAGAATACAGCATTCCCATATATAATCAATCCCACAATATTTCAAAGAGAGATTAGAGAGGTTGCACTATATATATCACTGACAAATCCAAAATGAGACATTAAATCCATAGCTTATATTGAAATATCTAGCACTAAAATAAGGTTTTAGTATTAATATTCGCATAGCTTTCAAGTACTTAAGTTGTCCAGCTGCACATCTTGAGAAAGTCTACATTTGATTAAGTGATCAAACTATCAACCAAACGTACAACAATAGTGCATATGTTCAAGAATGAGAATGATTACAGAAGTTCGGAATATGGAAACATGTATTCAATGCTACTGTCACATATTAAAAATCGATTGTTCATCTAATCCATATTCACTGCCTTTTGTTATGATCCAATCACTATATTATCCTTTAAAGACATTAGGAGATGATTTTCACATATTTAAAATCTTTAACACAGTTTTGTACCCTCAAAAGGATGGAATACCTACTTATTCAACTCAAGCAATAATTACTAGCCATGGATTGTCAAATTAAATGCATCCATCAATATTAATTAGTCACATTGAAGATTCCACAAAACATATAGAAATCGTTCTGTTTCAGACAGGAAACAGTACTCAACTAGATAGGATACCCCATCCCATCCCAAAAATAGAAGACTTCATATTCTGTATATTCATCCAAAATCAAAATCAATCGAGAATGCAATAAACATATGTAGAAAGAGATAACCTTGTCACGAGGATGCTTCTTCTTATCAGTCTTCTCACCGGATTCATCTTCAAGTCCAAGAGAATCCACAAGGTGATCCTCCATATCATCCATTTCAGTACGATTTTTGTTCACCTCACTCAATTTCTCACCATCCTGAGCACGAAGTTTCATCATAGATTCCTCAATATCAAATGCCGAAGTAGATGGAAGATTGCTGCCAGCCCGAGGACCAGTGAACTCGTGCTGATAACTTAACCTATCATTCTTGTGCATACTACCACTACCAGAATTATCAGACAACCTCCTCCCATATCCTTGCTCCCTGTTCCTCGGATTCGGATTCTTTATATTACTCGAAAACCCTGGCGGAGGAGCTACCACCCTGTAACTCCCATAATCCCCCTGATTCATCCTCTCATCGCTATTTCTACTCCTTTCCTGCTTGTAACCTCTCAACACACTAGAATTTCCGTGTGCATTCTCATTGACCTCAACAGAGTTCACCGGAAACCTATTCAGTCTTCTATCCATACCGAAAACCTCATTCAGATGGGAGTTTCCAAGTTCATTCTTTCGATATAAGCTCTGATTCAAAACCTCCCCGCCATCATTTTGCAGAATATCTCGATTTATTGACCCAAATATTAGATTCGGCCCCTGCATATGAGCCCCACTCGGCTTGGAATTGTCCCCGTAAGAACCTAATTGCCTCGTATCATCATCACCCAGTGCAAGACGCTTAAACTGAAGATCGAATTGAGGAGAACCGTAATTAAATGGACTGGGCGGCGAGGAGAATCCAGGGTTTAAATTAGGGTTTGGATTAGGGTTTTGCTGGAAGTAATTCTGCGGAGGCGGAGCAAAAGGTGGGGAAGAGAAGTGATTCCACGGGGGAAATGGAAAATCATGGCCGGTGGATGGGAAAGCCGCGTGCGGCGGCGGAAAGGTGGGAATTGAGGGACCGACGGCCGCGACAGCGGGGTCCTGTGTGAAAGTCTGTGAAGGTGGTGGCGGCGGCGGCGGGGAGATAGCAGGAAGGCCGGAGTTGTTTGGATTTCGGAGAAGTTGGAGAAGAAACTCCCCACTATTCGCCGGCGGCGCGTCGCCTCCTCGGCCGTTCATGGTAGAAAAATTTGGACACCGACGCGCATGTGAGTGTAGATTTAGTTGGATACTTTCGATATATAGGAATGATCTAACACGTTTATTAAAACTATTACATAGTTGCTTTGTTGGAATTGTCTTTTTTTTTTTTTTTGCCCCCTTAAATCAAAAGGAAGATAGTAATTATGGTAAAATAGAATTTAGAATTTAATAAATTAAAAATACCTAGAAAAATATGGTAAAATATTTCCAATGGTATAATAATCCCCAATACGTACTTAGATCTAGTCCTTGTAGTTACAATTCGAGTGTATTCAAATATTTTAATAAGTTATCTTGTTTTGTTTTGTTTTTTTTGCTTTAGTCTTCTTATTATGCTATTCTTCTTTTGATCTTGTTTGGTTTGTTTCTTAAATTACTAGTGTACAAACATAAGACTTCTCACTAAACAAAATTCATTATAAGAAGTTATTAAAAGAAATTAGAAAACCATAGGAATTCTTATTTTTGACATAACACTTTACATGAAATAAAACATTATATGTTTTTTATATAATATCGACATTTTGAATTTTTACTCTTATATAAGACATGCTCTTAACAAAATTTATTATGAGAAGTTGTTAGCAGAAATTAGAAGCAGACACAAACACATGTACAAAAAAACATGGATCTCTGAAAAATGGTTTTTACAGTTATTAGATTAATGGATTATGGATAGCACAAAATTGCGACCATATCTCAAACAAATACTTTGATAAAATTAAGAATCGCGGTCGCCCTCCTCGAGTCCACCATATCAACCCCATGGAACCCCGCGTTGTCGAAACGCGCCTCCGCCTGAACCCCCTCCGCCACCAGCATCTTATAAAACTCCTGCTGCCGATCAATCAACGGGTCGCCGCCAAACCCTATAACCAAACACCTCCCAATGTTCTTCGCCCTCTCCTTCATCATCTCGTCCACGAAAGGGTTACTGAACCGGTGGTCCCGGTCCGTCCCAACCGGCAGCGCTAGCTCCCACAGCAAATCCTGGACCGGCAATGGAAGATACTCATCTCTAGCCCCCTCCAGCTCGCTCTTCGTCCGCTGTTCGGCTCCGAAAAACGGCTGGCTCAGAATGACTCCGGCGATCTTCAGTGGCTGCAGCTTCATCTCCTGCATTCTCAGCGCGGCGTTGTAGGCTATGTTGGCTCCGCAGCTCACGCCGTAGAGGTAGCACCGCGAGAAGTCGCCGTAGTCTCTGATCCACTGGTCGCCGCCAGCGAGATCCGCCGCCTGGTCCCTCACCCAGACGACGGCGTCCGCCGCGTCCTCGTACTGCGCGGGGAGGCGGGACTCCGGCGCGAGGCGGAACTCGACGGCGACGAGAATGGAGGGGACCTCGACGGCGATGCGGTTGCTGTAGTCGTGGTTGAGGGGATCGGCGATGCTCATCTGAATCCATCCGCCGCCGTGGAAGTAGAAGATGATGGGGAGGCGGGCGACGGTGGCGTCGTTGGAGGGGAGTTTGGCGGGGAGGTAGATTCGCATCCAGGTGTGCTTGTCGGCGTTGAGGGTGACGTCTTTGCTGAGGGCGGCGTGGCCGGAGCTCTGAGGGGTTTCGCCGGTGGCGGCGGAGGTGGGGAGCTTGGTGTGGCGGGTGAGAGAGCCGTCGGAGTTGAGGGAGACTTTGAGGTGGTCGTAGGAATCGAGTTTGGACATGGCTTTTTATTCTTCGATTTACATTTAATTATTATTTTATGTTGCTGAATTTCGATTGTTTCCATGTTTCTTTGATGTGGCTAAGGATTTCTATTTTCCGCACGTGCGTGGAACATATTAGGGGCAATGCTTAAACTTCGTATTTCGTAACAATATTTAAGGAAAATAAAACATGTTGGTCGAGCTTATAGGAATTAGTTTACCTGACTTGAAGAGGGGATATATTATATACTGAACTAAGGATAAATATGTTAATATATCTTTAGTGTTTATATTGTTATGTATATAATTTTTTTTTAGATTAAGATTTAACACTTACGTTATGGTGCGAATTTAAATATATTACTAATGTTTTAAGTTATAATACAAATTTGTCATGATCTTGTTTTATAAAAAAAAAAAAATAATATATATATATATATATATATATATATATATATATATATATATATATATCACATTCTTACTATGTATGATTTTAGTATCTTAATATTGGCTTCACCATTTTTTTTTTCCTTTTCATCCAGCTTGATCAAGTATACCCTTGATCCAAGACATGATGTAGGACTAAAGTTTGGATGATATGGGCTAATGAAAATTAAATGACTTAATTCTTTTGATACACAATGGGATGGTACAACTTGTAATTATGATGTATCACTTGATATTTGGATGGTGCAAGTTGATGTGAATAAAATAATCTATTGGTACAAAATATAATGATACAATCTAATTTTGAATGGTACAAGTTAGTGTATCAGGTATGGATTGGTATGGATGAGAAGAGTAAAAATACCAAATTTAGTTAAAGAAGAATGAAGTGCAAGGGTTGGCCAATTGTCCCTATTTTTTAAGGGTCTCAATTTTTTTTTTATCCAATCCTAGATATACTTATATTTATTGTATTTGGGTTTATTTTATTAAAATTGATAATAAAACATTTTTGTACCAATTTTTTTTAAATAAATCAAAATATGTTCATTTGACTTATAAATATGTGAAACAAAAAAAAAAAAAAATTAAAAAAAAAAAATTATATATATATATATATATGCACAATTTTTGAAATGAGAGTTTTTTATTTTTATTTTCACGTGTTTAAGTTATATTTGATGTTTAGATAAAAACATTTATTTTTTTTCATGGGGTCTTTTTTTTTCCATTTCCACCGTGGACCTTTAAAATGTGAAGACCGGCCAGTAAGCTTTGAAAAAACTTTTATTAATTCCACTTATAATTATAAACGAAACTATATATCTCAAAATTTTATTAATATCTCTTGATAAGGCTAGAGTAGCATGATCCTCTACAATGTTTTTGTTTTTGTCAGTTGACAGATGAAATAATGTATACAAATTGCAAATGTATATAAACTTTCTGTTTGAAATTATATTGATTACCACCACTATTTATTTAGACGCCATCACTGTTAGACAACATTGAAATATTCGCAGAATATGAAATACAACTCATCTGTTAAATCTGACTATCATGGCTCTAATACACAATTTCAAGATTGTGTTGATTAAATATAGAGAATTGAAAAAAAAAAAAAAAAAGTATTGATGAGAATATTCAATAACTTTAAAAGTTTATGATCACAAAGCTTTTTAACGTTGAAAAATTTGAAGAGACCCCACTACTCAATCTGTAATTCCTCATGTGACAATTTTTTTTTTCTCGTTTCACTCTTAATAAGACCAAAATAATTTAATTTTGAATCATAATATTATTTTAAAATATCTAAAATTCAAAGAATAAAATATAAAATAATAGGTATTTTTGTAAAAATAAATGAAAAAAATAGACCAATATATTTAAAAAGAAAATTATTAAAAAAATAAATGCTATTTTTAAAATTGTTTCAAGATTTGTAATTATTGTAGAATCTGAAACTCATTTATAAAATCTGAAAAATAATATCAAAGATAAAAATATAACATATATATATATATAACATATATATATATATATATATATTAATACATGAAACGAATTTTATATAAAAAAATGATTTTATTTAAATTTTTGATAAAATCTAAAAACAATTATAAAAAAAAACTACAATACACTTCATAATTATATTTTATTTTGAAAAAAAAATTAGTTCTTAAAATAATTAAAAGGAATATTAAAATTCTGAAAAAATAAAATGTACAAATAAAAAATTGCCGATTCTTAAATTATTTTCAGATTATTTGAATTATTTTTCACATTATTTTATGATGTACTTTAATATATAAATTAAAAAATATTCTTGTTATTAATGTATATTTAAATTTTATATTTTTAATATTCTTAAAAGATTTTTTAAATAAAATATTTTTTTACTACATTTTTTGTTGATTTTAGATATTAGAATTATAACCGTACTGTAGTTATTGAATATAATTTCTTCTTTTAGATTTTCAGAATTATTTTTTTAGATTTTTGATTAATATTTTTTAAACATTATATCAAATGTTAGTGTATGTTTTAAATTTTTATGTCTTTACTATATTTTCATATTGTTTGAAATAATTTTCATTTTTTGAAACAAATTTCAAATATTTTTGAATAACCTTTTCAGTTTTCAAATATATTTTCAAACTATTTTTATTTCTTTCAATTGAATTTTTTTAAAATTACCCTTTAATTTTGATATTTTTATTTGTTTTAGATATTTAAAGTAATATTATGATTTTTTTTTTAAAGAAACATTCCAATTGAATTAAGCATAAACCAAATCACAGAAAAAGAGAGTTGTCAGATCAAGTATCACAAGTGGAGTTACTTGCAATAACAGGTAGCAGAACATTCTCATGAGCTTTTTTTTTAAGGCAAAAATTATATGCATTGTTGAAGGTATTAGTTATATACTCATAAGATATTAATTGTATATTTATGAGATATTACTTTGTAATATATATTTTAGTGAAATATATTAGTTGTATATTCATAAGATATTAGTTTTTTACTCACAAAATATTTACTTGTATAACTGAAATATATGATTTAGCGAAAGATATTACTTAAGATATCATTTGTTATATGTAAATATATTAGTCATATTATTTAAAGGTATCGAAATTGGATTGAGGGCACATCATACCCCAGGACACACAAATCCTACTCTTTTTAAAATTATACGATACCATCATAAAATTTTTAAGTTGATGAACAATGTTGTCAATATTCTTCAGAGTTCTAAAACTAGAACCCAGCGGAATGCCAAATAAACTTTTTTTTTTTAGCCAAATGATAGTGTTTTTAATGTATAATAGACAGATAATTCACGAATTGAGAAATACAAATAAAAATAATTTTATAATCATAAAATTAAGTTATATATAAATATAATTCAAATGAGATATTAAATTTTTACTTGCCCAACAACATAAAATAAAAAACAAAACATACTACAGTTCTAAAGATATTTTTTAAAGATAAAAAATAAGAAAAATAACTAAAATAATAAAAAATATATTTAATTTAGCTATGGGCCTATGGCTATTACGGAGAAAAAATATCTAGAATATTCTTTAGAATATTTGATTTTTATGTAGTTTGATTTTGTAAAATTTTCCATTATCTTTATTGTTTGTACTTGTATATACTGGGAATCTCCTATGAATAGAATCGTCAACTCATACAATTATTCAATTTTTACTAGGCGCCGACGAATTTTAGAAAATTAAAATTCTCTTAAATATGTAATATTCTAATTATTGAGTTGGCCTGCCACGTGCTATAGTGAATTTTTTAAAATATTTAAATCGGAGTGAGATATTACATCTTCTATTCCAAATCAATCACCACACGCCATGTGTATTCAATGAGATCACTAATTAATATGTGGCGTTTATTAAATGTTATATAACACAAGATGTAACACCAAATGTAATAGAAGATCCAGACTCATTTAAATCCGATCCAAACATGTGTTTATTATTGAGCCGTTGAAAATCTGAACGGATAAGGTACAAACCACTCTCCCCCTTTTCTTTTCTTTTTCTCTCTCTTTTTTGATGCACACTTCATACTAATTGATTGCTACTAATTACTAAATCATTTATATTTCTGTTTCATTGATTACTAATACAATAGTACTCTACACACCAAGGGAATACTTATTGATCATCATAGTGTTTCATCAGTGGAAAACACACTTGTAGATAAATGCGGATTTGTCATACACTACAATTTGTATATATACTATTTACATGTGTTATAATCATTAAATACATAAATATGACGTGTCAATGAAGCCAATATTAAGATATCATAACAAAATTCTTTAATATATATACATGTAATGATATTAATCCATTATATTTTGGATTTACTACTTTTCATTGGTGCATCTCTTAATCCAAACATCATCCTCTATTTCATATTTCATATAATATTCCAAAATAAGACATCATTGATTTACAAATGATACCAAATAAAAACAATAAAACATATATAGGATGAAACATCAAATTGAAATAGAGATAGAGGACCAAATTTCCACCTTTTGCCAAAAAGGGTGAAGAAAAAACTCCAATCACAATTGATCCATCAAAATAAGACAGCATCATGTTTATTCCAAATCAAAAAAGTTGATCCATCACATCCATACAAACTTAGATCAATCCTAAATTACACATATCATACAATATGTGTAGACACCCAAATGAAGAATGATTCAAATAGAGCATCCAAGATCTGTGCAAACCAAGGATATCTAGTAATTATTTGAATCCAAGAAATTAACATGCTAAAAAGATGATGATCATTGGGAAGCATGAAGTTGATGATGAGAAGAAAGTATTCCATGAGGCATCTCAAGACCACCATTGCTGTCGTTGACGAACCACTTCATATCATCGTACAGCTCCTGCGCCGCCGTCCTGTTCTGCAGCTCAATCCCATGGAACCCTCCCTGGTTGAACCGGTAGTAAACCGGCACCCTGCACGACGTCAAGAACTTGGCCAACTGAACCGACCGGTCCACTAACGGGTCCCCATAATCCCCCTTTATGTACACTTTGGGCAACCGGTAAACCCGCCCCAGATAAGTCCCACCCGAGATAGGGTTGCAGAACTCGTGGTCCCGGCTCGCCTTGTTCGGCAACGCCAGCGTCCACAGCACATCGTTCACATACAGTGCCACGTACGGATCGTCGATCAGCCTGAGCTCCGACTCCGTCCTCTTCACCCCTCCGAAGAAGGCCTGGTTCAGTAGCAGCCCTCTAATCTTCAAGGGCCGGAGATCGAAGTCCAGAGCTCGCAGCGCCGCGTGGTAGACGATGTTGGCGCCGGCGCTGCTGCCCATCAGGAAAACCCTAGAGAAGTCGGCGTACTCCAGCCATGGGTCCCTCCCTCCGATGCCGAGGGACTGGTCCCGGACCCACTTGATGGCGGCGGTGGCGTCGTCGAAGGCGGCGGGGAGGCGGTCCTCCGGCGCGAGGCGGTACTCGACGGAGACGACGACGGCGGGGAACTGGGAGGCGATGTCGTTGCAGAAGCTGTGGAAGATGACGGTGGCGGCGCTGAAGAGGACGAAGTCGCCACCGTGGAAGTAGATGATGAGGGGGAGTTTCTGGCCCTTGGGTGGGGTGGCGGGGATGTAGAGGCGGACGTAGGCCTTGCTGTATGGGCTGATGTAGACGTCCTGAGAGAGAGCGGTGGGCTTAGGGGAGGAGTCCGCCGATGGGGTGGGGTCCACCATCGGGATTTGGATGGTTCTGTTTAAGGATTTGCCGTCTTTGTTCCATGAGATTCCGAGGACCTGGAAGGCTTCTTGCCACGTGTGCTGGCTCTGAGTTGCCTGCCATGAAAGGCAGACAAGGAAGGAGAGGAGGAGAGTGTGGAGAGGTTTCTGCATTTGCAGAGAGTGGAGCTGAGGAAGGTGGAGCTGCGCTTTGACTATTATATAGATGGATGGGGATGATCTTGAGGGGAAATTACCCTTTTGCCATTTGAGTATCATTTTCTAGTATCAATGATGAAGAAATATCATTTTTATCCACTTTTCTTTCAATTATTATATAATTTTAACGTCGTCTAAATTTAAATCAAATGTCTAAAATTGATTATGGTGCCGTTTAACGTTTAGAAATCGATTATTAATGGTCTATTTTATACTATCATTTTATGTCTAATGGTCTATTTTCACGTAAGGATATTTTTTTTCTAATAAAGTCAAATCCTTATATTAAAAAAGAAAGTCACTTTTTATCTCGATCAAGAGTGTTATATATTTTAGTTTTTGAGCCCATAATCTTTACTTGTAACGTGAACCTCTTTTTTCCTTGTCTACTTGTATATTATAAATAAGTTTGTTGAAGATCACATGTAATTGTCTGTTGAGATTCTTAATTATTTGGTTCAACGATGAGCATTTTATTATTCCAACTAGTATCCTTAGGGCTAGTTTGGTTTGCAGAGACTTTTATCTAGCTTTATTTTATTTGGTAGTAGAGATAACAATCTCACAAGTCCAGTGTTTATATAAAATGTTGGTTCGGTATAAATATATTGTTCTTCTTTAGAAAAATAATAATTCAAATAACTACTTATTTACTAAAGTAGAATGATCAATAATGTAAATGTTTAATGAAGCATATATAAAATTGATTTTTTTTTTATTTCTAAAATTGTGAAAATGAAGATTAGAGGAAAAGATGAATAATTGGGGGAGGAATTCATACTGATGAAGAAAACCCCCGAAAATGATTCAATATCTTCAAATATTCATTTAGTTTTAAGGGACTTTTTTGACTTTTAATTTTTATCCTACAAAATATATTATCTTACCAAACACTTGAATTAGATATAGGAACTTAATTAATTACTCTAACTAGCAGTCCACCCGCGAGATGCGTGGTTTATTATTTATTGTGTTAATATTTGTAATTTGTAATAATATAATGAAGTTGGATAAACCAACACGTTATTTATAATATTTTTTATTATTTTAATTTAAAACATGTACCATATACAAATGATTTTTCATATTACTCATGTGCGTTGCACGAATTGTCACATAACTTTATTAATTTTAATTGTTAGTTTTATTTTTAAACATTTTTATTTTATTTTTTGATTTTATATTTTTCTCAAATTAAAATTATTATATACAATAATATTTCCTTCAATCATAATAATTAATTTTTCCTTTTATATTTTATATTTTTTATATTCCATTCTCATACTTCATTAATCATCATATATAGTTTCCTTATGTCATTTCTTCATTTCTCTCTCAACAAATTAGTTGTTCAGTTTGTGTTTAATGTACAAAGACAATTTGGTGGGATCTCCTTAGATGAAGATATGAGACAAATATGTTAAAAGAACTTTTTACCTTTAAATGTTTAGCAAATCTTGTATTCTTTCATTTTTTTTTTGTTTTATATAGATTTGAGAAATCATTATAGTTGTGATTTTTTATTGTTCTTTTTTTCTTCATACAATAAGATATAGAAGAATTTTTCCACATTTGAATGTTTAGCAAATCTTGTATTCTTTCATATTTTTAGTTTTATATAGATTTGAGAAATAATTATATTTATGATTTTTCTAGTTTTTTTCTTCATTTTTTGTATATCTTTTTTTTTTTTTTTCATTCTCTATGCATCTCTCTTTTGTTAAAAAATTACTATTTTTTCTCCATTTTTTAGTATTTCATAGATTTGAAAAATCAATGTGTCTTTCTCTTCATTTCTTACCTTTATATAGATTATATGATAGTTTCTAGAGTAAGATTAATAAGTTCTAGAGTAAGATAGATCTTATTATTATTATTATTATTATTATTATTATTATTATTATTATTAAAGAATGACTTATCATGTAAGATTTACTATTTTTTTTATTTTATATCTTTATTGACATGATATTTTTGTGCGGGAAATTGACATTCTTGAATTTTTATCAACTTTCTTAATTTAATACTCCCTTCATTCCTTTTTAAGTGACGTTTTGAAACTTTAAATTTTTTCCTATTTAATTGACGTTTTGTGCATTATTTCCATACATACCCCTATGATTAATTAATGCCTAAATTAAATACATTGTATAGTACTCATGTTTTCAATAGAGGCATGCACCAATGATCAAAGAAAAGTTTAATTAATGAAGGGTATATTAAGAAAATAAAATTATTCTTAATTTGTGTATAGAGTTATAGGATGTCACTTAAAAAGGAATTGAGAGAATATATAATATAAATTCTAGAATACATATCCCAAGAGATATCACTCTATTTCCTATTAGTCTATTACCCATGTATACCAAACGAGCCCTTCAAGAAAATTGTCTGGAAATTATAATTTGAAGAATTGCTGTGTTTCAAAAGAAATTTATGGTGGGTGGGAATTGCTCTAACCTGGCTCGTTTTAACATTTTTATACACGTGATTCATATTAAACGGTTGAAAAAAGAGATTAAATATATTATTTTCACTAAAAATAATGCTGAATTAATTGGCAATAAAAGAATCCAGTTGGAATGGTTGGATAGTAGATATTACCTTTTTTCTATTTGAAGACTCTTTACTATATATATCATATCATATATGCAAAAAAAAAAAAAAAAATGATTATAATAACTTTGAACATGTGAATCATTATTGAAGAATCACTACAAATTCCGCCCACTATTGTTATTGGTTTGACCCAAAAACTTTGAATATAATATGGCCATGGGTTCGTTGAATAATCAATTGAGGCACTACAACTGAATGGCAAAGGACAAAATAATGCACTAGCTAAGGAAAATGGTGGGTCATGCTTTATTAAAAATAAAGAAAAAGAGAGAGCGAAGAAAGTAAATTCAGAATTAATTACAGAAACTAATATTATATATAAATATATATAAATAGCAATTGTAAAAGTTTTATGTTGATGAATAATGTACTGTGAAAAATAAAGTATTTAGATAATGTACAGAATTGAAGCTTTTTCAGTGTACAGAATAAACAATAATAAATTAGGTATTGGATCTCATGTTACTTGCTAAAGTGACAATTAATTTAGAGAGAGGTGAGAGTTAATCAATTAATCTGTTTAGATCTGAGATGGCTACATTAATTCCAATATTAATTGTGATTAATAGTTAGAATGTTTCGTATTAAGCAGATCTAAAATATCAGCCTTTTGTTCATATATAACAGACAAATGGGCACTATATATAGTTGTCAAATGGTCTCACTATTATTTTAATCTATATATATATAAGAGAGTTGAGACTCAAATAAGCAATCTGAAGCATCCTCAATTTGACATGTGCTATCCATATGTATCCTTTGTGTCATCCATACATATTTTAATTGAAAAAATGTGAAGATGAAAAGTCCACGTCTTCATCTCCAAAATGATTGTTTCTGAAATGATAATTGGCAGGGAAATTAACTCATGAGATATCAAAGGGTATCATCATTTTAAAAATGAAAAAAAATATGGTTGTAATAATTATATATTGGTGATAGAGATATGTTGCATGATCCCATTTGGATGTTGTGTGAATAGCAGAATAGGCTACATGGTTTCTCTACTACTAACTTATATTTCTAATGTCTAATTTTATTTCAGTGTTTATACATCAGATCAGAATGAATAAAGTTTGGCACAACTATTCCATTCCAAATTATGTTGATATTGAGAAGGTACATTAGTTGAATTTGTATGTATTTGTATGTTTTGTTGAGCAATGTTTGATGTAATTTCTTCTTTATAGTAAACTTTTTTTTTTTAAAAATGTTTAGCAGTCTCAAATTATGGAAGTTCTTGGTGCCACTGTCGAAGGAGTTGGGCCTATTTCAATTAAAATGAAAATTAAAATATAAAAAGAATGTTTTTAGTATAACTATAACTATCAAGCTCGTTAAGTTTATATGATCATACATGTATGATTAATAACTATATTTAAGGGATGAAATAGTTCTAATTTAAATTAAAAAGATGAAATAATTTCATAAATATTCATATGAAACTTGCTACAAATATAATTTTTTGAGAGGATATATGATTACTATTCATAAATCAAATTTTTATGTTTTATAAATTCATAATAGATGATAGAATGATAAAATCAAGTAATTATAGATGAGTGAGTCTTATATGAAAACGTCTTACGGATCATGTTACATGAGACGGGTCGACCCACAACCCACACTTCACAATTCACATATAAATTAGAGAAAATGGATTTGGTTTATGAGTAAAAAAGATTCGTCTCACAGAAACTATCCGTGAAACCGTTGCCTTAGATAAGTAATACTCAAATAATTAAAAAATAAATGTTCAAAGTCTACTCTGCTTGAAGTAAAAACCTTAGATAAGTAATACTCAAATAATTAAAAAATAAATGTTCAAAGTCTACTCTGCTTGAAGTAAAAATATGATTTAAGAAGCACTTCCACTCAAAGATGCTTTACCAAAAAAAAAAAAAAAAAGTTGCTTTCACAGAAACGATAGACGTTTCATCCATATTTTAAGGTTATTTTAACTTTTAAGATATACATCTTGAAAAGTTCCATATTTTGGATATTTTAATTTTTAACCACGTGGTTTCTTTAAGATTCCGATTCGGAGTGATATTTTTTAAGGTATAAATGTTGATGGGTTCTTACATATCATGTTCAATGCATTACATGTAGTTTACAATATAACGATCATAATTATACACGCATTTAATATTTTTTTAATGATAGTGTATATTATTTATCAAAAAAAGAAAACGAATTTGGACATTATTAATTCTAAGAAACAGTAGGACTTTAGTTATCTTAAAAGTATCTTCATCTTTATAAATATATAAATTGAGTTGATAGGGTTTGAAACTAAATCATCCAATTATTCTAGTTTTTTTTCTTTTTTTTTTTTTTGGTCTTTCTTTCTCCATTACCCCACCTCATTTAAAAAAATAAAACTAATTAGTTCTTTCTCACCACTATAGATATCATGTCTAGATGGTGAAAATTTCGTAAGAGGTGACAAAATTCAGAATAGTAACAAACAAATATTCAAAATTTAATGGAGGAAATTAAAAGTTGAAACCTAATCAAATCTTTAATTAGATTATATAAGGAGATCAAACTTAATAAAGAAAAAGGGGAGAAAAGGGATGAGGGGCACTACATTACTCATAATTGGCTATTCGATTTCAATTACTAAATTGGATTGAAACCATACTTTAAAATTAAGGTTGAAAAAAGAATAACTTTTAAGCTTTAACCTTAGCGGGGAAGAAAAGTTACTTTGAAAATTGGAGGGAAAATTTTCTTAAGATTTGAGTGAAAACTCCAATTTTATTTCTTTTTTCAAATGTGTACTTAAAAATAAATGTGTCATATTTTTTTGGTTAATTTTTTTTTTTTTTTATAATGATCATTTCCACACCCTGCAACCTAATTTATTTTTCTCTAGTTACACCTCAAAATCCATGAATTTTATTTCATCAATCTTCTATGTTATTTGAACATTTGCAATATGCTTTATCACTATCCATTGTATTTAAGGATGAAAATTCTGTTTTGATGAAAATGTCGGTATTTTAATTTTACAAAAATATCAATGAAAATATTGGTAAAATTTAAAAAATTGAGGGAACTTTGTAAAAAAAGGAAATTTGAAATAATATTAATTACAAAATAAATCATTTATTCAATTTTTTTTTTTATCAAAATTGATATTTATCAATATTTCTCCGATATCCCATCGATATTTTCCAAATATTTACCGATATTTCTCTGATATTCCATCGATACCATCGATATTTACCAATATTTTTCCGTTTCCCAACAATTTGTATCCTGAAGCTACCGATATCTAAATCGATATTGATATTTATCGATATTTTACCAAAAGATAATGCAAAAAAGGACCACATCTAGAGATATAAATGCTTGGACGTGGACTATCTGCTCCATATTTGATGCTATCAAGATAATATAGCCCAGCTATATCACAATGTTCAGCCCAAAAGAACAAAAATAAAAGCACACGCATACAAGATCCATAAAATAAAACTTGAAACCACCTTTTATTTTTTTAGTTACGATAGAGATGGTGTAACATCCTCGACCAAAACATACACGTTATTGGACATTCATTTCATATATCATATGCATTTTGTATTATTTATATGCTCTTATGTAATTGATGTTGAGAAAACTTTATCATAATTGATTGAAACTATAAGGATGTTTGAAGGCATATTGAAAATTATTTGATTAATGGTGATATAAATTAAGTTGAATTATGCCAAATATATATATATATATATATATATAATATGCTTGTATGTGAAAGTGTCGTGTTTAGTGACAACGTGAATTAATTATTTTACTATCAGCTACTCATAATTAGGAGCATAAATTTAATATAGTGTTATGATGAAAAATACTATTTGCGCGCAAGTAGAGATATATTATGAAGTATTAATTTAAGTTCCATTAATTTCAGATGCCAAAGTCAAGAATGGACAGCTTTATATATATATATATATATATATATATATATATATATATATATATAGTTATACTTGTAAGTAAATGGGAAGACTTGCAGTACACTTGCCAAGCATTAATAGTATAACCATGATAAATAAAATTAAAAGTGACAGAGTGCTTAGGACTGAACAGAGACGAAAAACAAGGGAGATGGGGAGTTAGAAAAGAAAAAAAAGAAGGGTTTGTGAATTTTGGATTCGTTTCTTCACATTTTTGTTTCAGATTTTGAGGGGAGCTCGTGGTGATATGTTCTTCGATTTGATCGGAGTGAATTCTCAAAGATTATTCCAAAAAGGTACAAAGAAATTAGTGAATTAGATATATTTCAAGTTATCGTAATTTGTTGAAGTTTTGGTAACTTAAGAGGCCGAATTGGAAAAAACTTAAAACATAAAACTTATAGCCCTATCTCTTAGCTAAACTCAAAAGAAAACCGTGGATGACTCGGTTAAGTATTGAGTGAGATAATGTTAAAAGAATAAAGGTTGCTAGAATTTGGTATTATATATGAGAGTAACACTTCCATGCAACTGGTGCACAGAGTTGCACGGAAGACCTTTATGTTATAAATGTAGTACTTTTATATACAAATATTTGTACCTTTTAAAATGAACATGCATAAAGGTGTTACATTTATAACATAAAAATACTACATTTATAACATAAAAGTGTGGTGCAACTGGTGCACAGAAGTTTTTGCTTATATATGAAATAAATGAAATTAAGCATACATGCATTGTATTTCATTTCATAATAGAAATATATATTAAGGGGACAATTAGGCTAAATTGCATTGAATCATATAGGAGCACGGGCTGAAGAACAGGAGGAGGAACCAGAGCGATTAACGGATTACTTATCATAGTCAGGTGAGTATAAACCGTATATATTATTTATACGCAATGTGATGTGATTTATATGCGACGTTTGCTATATGTGTTCTATAAAAAATGTGTATTTATATGAAATTATCATTGGATCAAATGATATATTGGTAAATGTATATGTGATCATATGTTCAGATGATTAATATATTGCAGTACAATTTGCATGAAATTAAAAAGGTATGTGACTGTCTTGCTATGGATCTGTATACAAAGTGGAGACCTTCGGGTCAAATTCATATTGGAGACCTACGGGTCTATATACACAGTGGAGACCTTTGGGTCATAATCATATTGGAGACCTACGGGTCTATATATACAGTGGCATATTGGAAATCCCGGGATAGATCCAAGCTTGAGCAGTTCACAAAATAATAAACCGAACATAGTGGCATTTGCATATGTTTGATTATATTTTTGATTAATATTAATGATCATTATTTGCTTATTGTTTAATTAAATTAACGGTCTATATTCACTGAGTTGCGACTCATAAAAATCGCATATTTGTTTTTGTTTAGGTTCAATAACTCTTTTTGGCGTGGGTTGTATATATAGACGTCACGTTATACCAGGTTGGCCGGCTGATGCCTCGTGCAACATTCTTCTCCTCCTCATTTTGCATTTTGGAACGCATGTATCATAATTTGTATTTATCATGACTTATGCTGAGATATTGGTTGTATGTTTTAATCTTATATGATATTAGTCTTTAAATAATATTTTTATACCTATATGGATCAATGAAATGTCAGTATGATCTATCTACAGGATAGATATTTTATTGTGAACTATACGTCATAGGGGTATAGGGTGTTACAGATGGAGACTTGAACATCATACCTTACTCAAGATGAGATATATATCCTATATATCCACTGCTAAGTTAAGTTTATGGATACGAAACATCCTTTATAATGATCGATTATAATTTATGGATTTCATGAAATAATGGAAAAAGTGATTAATTTACACGTTTTCTATATTAAAATACAAATGTATATCCCTTTAAGAAGAGTAAGATTATTCTAAAATTAACCTTCTCAATAATTTAATTTTGTGATACAAAGCTCACAACCTATAACTTACAAAAATGTCCCAACAATATTGACATCAACATCAAAGAACCCCATTCCTTCGTAAACCATGCTTTAGATCGATGAGATTAATGAAAACATAAAAATATTATAACATATACATTTAATTTCATGATGAATTAAAAAAAAAAACAACTTTTGTTGAGTTATGGAATGGTCCATCACCTAATTCAATTGAACAAATGTTAACATATTCAACATTTACCTTCATATACAAATACAATATTTGACATTTGTATACCAAGTTAATTTCACTCTTTTAACTTTAATTATTAATCGAATTAACACAAATTATATTATTATAGAAATGGTTATTAAAACCCCACCAAAACCGAAAACCGGTTTGGTAATGAACCGGTCTACTTAGCTTCAGACCATACGAAATCCTTGAAGTCATCATACATGGCTTTGGACAATTCGGAATTAAGCTCCACACCATGATGGCCCCCATCAAAGAACTGAGGTATCACGTGCCCTCCACGCGCCGCCAGCATCTGGGTAAACTCCCTCTGCTTGTCGACCAGGGGATCCCCCGTGTACCCTCTCACCACCATCGCCGGCATCCGTCTGATTTTCTTATCACTGGGCCCACCCCTGCCACACGGGTCACAATACTCGTGCCTCTTGTCCGCACCGTAAGGCAGTGCGAGCGACCACATGCTATCAGCTCCATGCAGTGGGAGAATCTCATCGTTGATGTGCTTGAGCTCCGATCCTGTCCTTCGCACCCCACCGAAAAACGGCTGGCACATTATCAGCCCCGCGATTTTGATTGGCCTGAGATCGAGATCCAGTGTGCGCAGACCTACATGGTACACCATGTTCGCGCCGGCGCTGCTTCCCATCAGGAAAACCCTAGAGAAGTCCACCAACTCTTTAACCCACGGATCGGAGCCGTCGCCGATCAGCGCCTGGGTCTTCGCCCACACGACGGCGTCTATGCAGTCTTCGTACGCCGCCGGCAGACGGTGCTCCGGCGCCAGGCGGTACTCAACGGAGGCGACCACGGCGGAGATATGAGCGGCGATATGGTTGCACGCGTCGTGAAAAATCGAACTCGCGGCGCTGCAGAAGACGAAACCGCCGCCATGGAAGTAGAATATGAGAGGAAGCTTGGTGTTGGGAGGGTGGTGCAGAGGGCGAAAGAGGCGAATGGAGGTGTTGTTTGCCACGTTGAGAGGTATGTCTTTGGAGAGGGCGACCAACCCGGATGAGTTATTCGGGTCATCAATCTGTGGAATTGAGGGTAGAGATGGCAACTTTTCGGGTCTGTTGAACGACCCATCCGGGTCGGGCATGATATCGTAGATTCCTGATAAAAGATTTGAAACATCCATATCCGACATTTACTGTATATGAAGAAGGAAATAATTTCAAGTGTGAATTAGAGAGATTTGGGTTGTATATATATTATGGTTTTTGTTGATTTTTTTGTTTTGCATAAATATTTCGCATTCATAGCTCTGCATTACATTATAGTACGTGCTGCAATTTGTCCTCGACATTAATGACTTATTATTATTATTAATGTATGATATTTATACATAAATACAATAGCACATGAATGAAAAAATTATTTATACAAACCGTGGATCCAGATCAATCCAGTTACACCGTACAACCGGTGTTGAGAGGTATTACTCTTAAGAGTTTTGGCTGAACAAAATTTCTATTGATTTTGAATTTATTAACTAATTAGCCACCATTTGCGGCTTTTTCAAAAGATTTGTTTGTGTATATTTAATTCAACATTTAATACAAGATACAATAATATCTCTCTAATTTAATTTTATTTATTTTTTTCTTTCTTCGTGTGCTTCCTTCCCCTATTTTTCTCTGTTTTTTTTCCTCTTTGTTTACTGCGCACTGTTCCTTCTCTCTCTCTCTCTCTCTTTTTTTTTTCTCCTCTCTTCCTTCTCAATTTCTTCATATAATTGCTACAAATTTAGGGTTCTTATTTTTCTAATACTCCAACAAGTTCTTTTCTTTCTAATTTGTATAAAAATCTAGGGTTTTTATTTTTCAATAACTTGTAATTTTTTATATCTTGTTTTGATTCATAGCAATATATTATATAATTGATACAACAAACACCATTGTTAATTATTGATTGAGTAATATGAATTTGCATAATTTTGGGGAAGAAGATGATACAAATCTTGTATTTGAAAATTTTAAAATTTGAGGTATTACACATTTGTTCTGAAGGTATTACATACATGAACTACATATATTACATAGTTACATGCTTGAATGATATGTAAGTTATGAAAAATAGTTTTGAGGTATTACACATTTGTTCTATAGGTATTACATACATGAACTATAGTTATTACATAATTACATGAAAAATAATTTTGAGGTATTACACATTTGTTCTATAGGTATTACATACATGCACTATAGATATTACAAAATTACATTTACAAAATTACATGCTTGAATAATATGTAAGTTATGAAAATACTTTTGAGGTATTAGTAATTTTTTCTATAGATATTAGAACAAATAAATGACTCCATGACAATTTGAAGAAGAATAAGAACAAGAACATAGATAAGAAGATATACAAAACAAATAAGAAGAATAACAAATGGATAAGAAAAGAGATTAAGAAGAAGAAGAAAGAAGAAAAAAAAAAAAGAAAACAACAATATTGTTTCTGCATAATATCTGAAGAGTAAATGTGTGATACCTGAACAGAATACATTATATATATATATATATATATTTTTTTTTTTTTAATTTTAAAACATAATACATTATATACAAACAGGTGCGCCCGCAGCGCACACCAAATATGGTGTGGCCGCGTGGACGCGTCTGGGAAGTGGCCCACATGCCGAATTAGATTGGATCCGTGTCCCGAGTACATATAAGTTTTTGCCTATCAGAGCATATTTTCTTTCGCGTACAATAAAAATCTATACAACTTTATAATTATATTGAAAATTGAAGTTGCAAAGTACATATATCTTCTATTTTTCATTCTTCAATCAATATATAAATAAAGGGGAAAATTTGAAAATTAGTCAAATAACATAACAAAAAATTAAAACTAATAAAATCATAAAAAAAAAAAAGATTTTTTTCGCCAAAATTACCTCTTCTATCATTAATAATAATGAAACTAAGGGTTTAGGGCACTATCAAGTGAAAAAAAATTACACAATCTGCTCGACTCGCACGATCCACATGTACAACTCGCACGATCTACACACATGATCCACATGACTTGCATGACCCACAAGACATGCATGAGCCGCACGATCCACACGCACGACCCACATGATCCACAATCACGATCCGCACGACATGCATGAGCCTCATGATCCGCACGACCCGCACCACTTACATGATCTACACAACCCGCACGAGCAATTTATTTTAAAAAATTCATACAAACGACTCTTGAGGAATTTCAGAATTTTTTTTAAGGAATTAGTGGGAGAAATCTTAAGGCAGAGACGAAGCCATGATTTTTCAATGAGGGGGTGAATATTTTTTTGGGATATTTATCAAAGTCTTTGAAATTTGAGGGTGGCGAAATCCGTGTTTTTAACTATTACAATACACAATATGTGTATATATACAATATTCCGTCGGAAATTTGAGGGGGGTGGCCGCCGCCGTCAGTCCCCCCTTAGCTCTGTCACTGTCTTACGGAATGTATTACCTTTCTCTTACACAAGTTAAATCTTCACATTAATAGCTAGAATATTTAGGAACGAGTGGAAAATTTTCAGAAAAGCTTGAGGTATTGTTCAAATTTTTAGAGAAGAGAGAATAGAAAAGAAAAACAAAAGTAACAGATGATGTTAACAGAGGAGAGGACAGTGGATCTCCAAAACCAAACGTTTTGTCAAAAAATATTATTTCTTATTACATGACTTATTTTTGTTTGACTAGAAATCTCCATTTCAAAGTATATGAATCCGTGAAGATGGTGCGTAGCAGAAAGAATGGTTAATAATATTTTTGGAGTAATATGAATGCAGGATGCACTTATGTATTAATTCAAACATTTCTGTTTTGCCCATTACGACTATCACTACATTTTATCACTGAGTATTAAATGAACAATTAATGGTTTCAGAAAAATATTAAATGACCAATGTGGTGGGGCCCTTGCAGCCTAATATATTCCTTCTTATACATCCCTTCACAATTTACCTTTTAAAGAGGCATCATCATATCTTTACGCCCACAAAATTTCGGAATCAGACATTTTGATACACTTCATGTTATTGTTAAATGTTATAATTAAATTTATTGGTATCACAACTAATCTATCAGAAATTAATAGTAAAATTATATTAACTATTTGTAATTAAAATGTTAAATAATAACACAAATTATGATTATTTAAATGTACCACAAATTTAAAATACTATGTCAACCAAAGAGATTATATCGATATCGCAAACTAATATGGATATCGATATCCACCTTTTAAGTCAAACATATTATTTGAACATGATAGTGAGATTTACTAGTTTTAGTGACAAAAAAAAAAAAACTCTCAACATTTTCCAATTTATTCATCAAAATGAAAGTAATTACATAAAAAAAAAACATGAAACAAAATACCAAATCGCAATAGTTATTATTTGAAGATATATAAAAATTAGAAACCAAATCTTGAACTAGACATATGATCATCTACAGCTTAGCTTGTTCAGCTGACCGAAGAGACAAAGTCTCTGACATCATCATACAAAGCCTCTGCGAATTTGGGATCAAAGAGCTCAACACCGTGATGGCCTCCATCAATGAACTGAGGCGTCACGTGCCCGCCACGCGCCGCCAGCATCTCTGCAAACTCCTTTTTTTTGTCGACCAGGGGATCCCCTGAGTATCCTCTGACCACAATCGGCGCGAGCCGTCTGATCTTCTCATCGGGGGCCCCACCGCCAGCGAACGGGTCACAGTACTCGTGTCCTCGATCCGCACCCTCTGGCAGTGCAAGCGACCACAGCAGATCAGCTGCATGCAAAGGGAGTATCGCGTCGTTGTAGTATTTGAGCTCCGATTCAGTCCTTCGCACCCCACCGAAGAACGGCTGGTTCATTATCAGCGCCGCGATTTTGATTGGCTGGAGGTCCAGATCCAGTGCGCGCAGGCCTACGTGGTATACCATGTTGCCTCCGGCGCTGCTTCCCATTAAAAAAACCCTAGAAAAATCGGCTAATTCCTTGATCCATGGATCGGCGCCGTCGCCGCTTAGGGCTTGGGCTTTGGCCCAGAGAACGGCGTCCATGGCGTCGTCGTACGCCGCCGGGAGACGATGCTCCGGCGCCAGGCGGTACTCGACAGAGGCGATGAGGGCGGGGGTATGGGCCGCCATTCGGTTGCATGACTCGTGGAAAAACGAAGTGGTTGCACTGAGGAAGACGAATCCGCCGCCGTGGAAGTAGATGATGAGCGGAAGCTTGGCGGCGGCGGGGGGGCGGCTGAGGGGGCGGAGGAGGCGGATGAAGGTGTTGTTGGCGGGGTTGAGAGGTATGTCTTTGGAGAGGGCGATGAGCCCGGGCGAGTCATCCGGGTCGGGATTTGCGGGTCGGGTCGGGATATGGTGGTTCCTGGTGAGTGAGCCATCAGGGTTAGGGACAACTTTGAAGAACTTGTAAGCTTCTTCAATGGATGGAATAATTGGAGGAGTAGTCATGTTTTCTTGATCACATATTTTGTAAGAGAGATGGGTTGAAGATAATAATGACAATAAATTTTGAGGTTGTATTTTTAGTCATATGCATTATTTCTCATTCAATGCTGCATTAACGTCTAGATTGGAACAGGCCTTGTTGGATGACATCTTCTATTTAATATTAGTATAATTATATTTTTAATTCATACTTTGGTTTATATTGATAAAATTTGAATGGAATATGATGGTTTATATTGTTTTGTGCCTTTGATGTCTGAATTTGTACACTATACTTTGATTTTCAATCTCTTTGTCATAAAAAATTGTAAGATATAAATACACAATGTTTGGAGCATGTTTAGTATTTTTGGGTATATGCATAACCACACCCAGAGAGTAGAAATGTATCATTTCATATCTATCAAAACCTATTATTGATTTTGGTGAATGTGGAAATGATAATTAGTGGTGTGTGTTAAAACACGTCTATATTTGTGGACAAAATTATTTCAATTGAAAATTTCATTAAATGTCTTTTAATAGGCTGATGGTGACTGAATTTGAAGGGATAGCAATAGCAATATCCGGTCAACGATATATATGCATCTACTCCTTACGTTTCAAAATAAGTATTGTTTTGAAGTTTTTGTTATAGATTAAAAACATAAAATTTAGATAAATGTAATCTTAACTAATCAAAAAAGTTATGATTTAAGATTGTAAAGATAATCAATTTAATTCGGAATTATATTAAATCCCTAAATTAGCTGAACAATATTAATACAGATAATTTGGAAATAAAATTGTATAAAAGTCTAAAACCACATTTAATTTGAAACAAAATTTAGACTTCACATTTATTATGAAATAGAAGGAGTATATATTTATAAAATTTGTTCAGTATTGCATATTTGAAAACATTTTTTTTTTTTCACGTATAATGCTTAATCTAATGTTATTATTTGTATACTCTTATTGAATTCTTTTCCTTCATTTATCAGATATTTTAAACATTAATTTTATTTACACCATACATATGATATGAGTCTTTGGAAATCCCAGAAATTACCAAATGTATAAAAATATTGGCAGATAACATATTCTTTTTTTTTTGGGGGGGTGATTTAGTTCACCATGTATAGTTAATTAAAAGACAAGTTACTCAAAAAGTTGTTAAGTTTTTTTTGTGTTCTTTTTTTGAAAATCTTGTTCAGTCCAAATTGACCTATATGCATATCCTAAAATGTTTACCTTTTGAAAGATTCTGTCCCTCAATTATACTTCAACTTTAAGTCAAATACGTAGCATGAACATGAATTCAGTGTTGCAACATTACTTTTTAGTTCGTGTTAGGAACTTTAGGATTGATTAAAAAAAGTAATAATAACCAAGTCAAAATACCTCAATTCAACCAAATCTATCCAAAAATCACAGTTTCTATTCAAGTAGAATTAATTTCGGTTCAAATTAAATTGTAAACCAGAGTTTCAATTCAATTTGTGTAATATTTATTGGGTCAATTTGTTTTTGAAACAAACCTTTTTGTCTTCTTTTTAGGCTCTTTTTTGGGACGGAGAAAATAATTTTATCTGCATTCGTCTTCATCAATATCACTTGATTATACCAAATCTTATCACAGAAATCTTCAATTGAGCAAGAACTATGGAGGATATATCCACTGTATAACCGAACAAATTGTCACTGATAATCCAAACTATTTCAGATGATTTTGTTTACATAGAATATGTTACATAGTTGATCAATTATTGAAACATATGGGAAAGCAGTGGAGCCCACCAAGCAAAACATCCCATGTTTTGACATATTTCAACAGATACTAGATTACACAAGAAAGAACAATGTCTCATCAAAACCACAATCATCTCAAAAGGCAGGCATGCCATGTGTAATAAGCCATCAACTGTGTTAAACATAGAATTCATCCTAGATTTTTGCAAAATCATACTATGCTATATATCAATCATATTAGTGACCTTCATATGAGTCATGTCACACAAAAAAAAAACACTCAAAAGTAAGATGAACATGAATGGATGGCGATCACTTTAGAGATGAAATTAATGCCCCTTTTGAACAAAGTTTACCTCTTTTCTAAGGCAGCAGACAAGAGATAAATCCAAATTAATTCTGGGTCCCAAACAAAAGAGCCTTATCAGTTCCACACCCATAAAAAGGTAAAAGGGCAAGATCAATAAAGTTAGTTGCACTAAATCCATTGACAAAAGAGGGCCTCAATTCTTGCAAATTAGTTTGAGCAATCATCATTGATGTTGTAGCTACTGCACTTTATGACTTATACATAGGATTCTCAAGTATCAACATCTCTTTGTTTCAGCAATAATGAAGAGATAAAATTGTGCATTCATCATTCCTCAAAGAGGTCAAACACAGAACAAGATTAAGACATAACTATATTATATCCATGTAAGAAAATTGTAACTAGACACATAACATTCAATGGACTCATCGAGTTTTTTTCCGCGACTTGAAAGGAAAACCGGATGGTGGAGATGGAGAAAACTCGAAAGGCAAATGAGGCGGCTCCGCCTTGCCCGAAAGCATCTCAACGATCTCTTTCATGGTGGGCCGTTTGTTAGGCGACCGTTGTAAACAGAGAAGGGCTATTGTGATGCACAATAGCGCCTGTTCTCGTTCCAACGACACTATATTCGAATCAACAAGATCCAATAGCCTCCCATTAAGGGCAAGCTGCCTGGCCCATGATATCAGATTAGCCCTCTCGAATTCCGACATTGGTGAGGCCATTACTTGCAATGGCCTCCGCCCCGATAGCATCACCAACAACAGAACACCAAAGCTATATACGTCGCATTTATCTGACACCTCAGCACCACCACCATATTCAGGAGCAATGTAGCACACAGTTCCCCTCATACTAGGTGTGCTACTAATGCCTCCACTCTTGGGGATTTCTCCACTGGCAAAATCTTTGCTGTTTCTTCTTCCTATTCTAAACTCACCACTGAAACCATCCAACCAACGATCAATGCTGCTCCGGCTCCGCCTCCTCTTCCTCTCCGGCACCCCATCTTCATCCCTTTGCCACCACATTTCACCTTCGTTGTCCGATTTAGGCCCCCGTTTCTTCTTTTTCTTGACTAGCTCGTCGCAGAACTCTTCTTTCCACCATTCTCTAGGTTTCCTATTCTTCTTATCTTTCCTCATTGTCTCTCTGTCAAGAGATGCCCACCACTCCAACTTCTTCCCCTGCTTCTTTGGCTCCACCTTAGCTTCTTCGACAATCGAGCTTTTAGACTTGATCAAATCCTTCTTAGGCCTATCCTTGTTAATCTCACTCCCAATCCACTCCATTACATAGTCCTTAACCCTCCCAGAATCAGACAATCCACTCACATTTTCTTGCTTCCACCACCAATCCCCTGCAGATTCACTCTTCCCTGCTATTAGACCTCCTTTCCTATGCCCACTATCGACGCTGATTCGATCCAAAACCCCTTCGGAAACACTGCCCTCCTTCTCCAAAGGCTCAGATGGGGATGCCTCAACCACTCCCACCCCTTCATCCCCATCAATCACTCTCACACAGTAAGAATCAGGAGATTGCTCTACATTTACAACCACAGCATCCTCTGTCACAAAGCTCTCATTTTCCTCGATTATTGATCCGTAATCCTCCCCTTTCTTCTTACTCTTTTCTTCCTCCACAAATGCCTCCACAGTCTCCTCCTCCCGGGTCAGCATCTGGGCCAACCCGAAATCAGCAATTTTTGCCTCGAAATTGCAATCAAGCAATATGTTAGAGGGTTTGATGTCGCCGTGAATGATTGGGGGATCGCAGGAGAAATGCAGATAATCGAGGCCCTTTGCGATAGACATTAGGATATCAAACCTCTTGCTCCATTGCATCAATTCCTCACATTTGCGATCTAGCAATGCATCTTGCAGGCTCCCATTTTGCATGTACTCGTAAACGAGGACTAGTCTTCTCCCCCTCTTCTTCTTCCTGCGACCATGATACTTGAATTTGTAATCTCTTCTGCCATCTGAGGTTGAGAATCCGAGCACGCAGACAACATAAGGGCAGCAGACTGTATCTATACTGGAAGCGAGAGAGAGTTCGTTGTGGAACTCGCGCTCGCCTTGAATGGAAGCTTGACTCATCAACTTGACTGCGATTACTTGACCGGAAGGAAGCACCCCTTTGAAGACCGACCCGAAGCCGCCCTGGCCGAGGCGGTTGGCGGCGGAGAACGAGTCGGTGGCGCGGCGGAGGAGGGAGAAGGAGAATCTTTGGGGCGGAAAAGGGGGCTTCAGATCCGTTGGAACGGTTCTTTTGCGCGTGATTTTTCGGTAGAGAATAACGGAGAGAAAGAAGAAGAGTAAAGCAATAGCGGCGGCGAGGAGAGGGGGCAGGAGAGGGAGGTGGCGGCGGTGGAGGTGCGGAGGAGGAGGTGGCATTGTGGTAAATCTTGAGGTTGTAATGGGGGAATATAGTGATAGAACCCAAGAGTATGTATAGAAAGAGACTAGTGGGGGGAGTAGGAAACACTGTGTGTGTATGTGTGTGTGTGGAAGAGAGAGAAAGAAAGAGTGAGAAGAGCTTTTGTTCGTTATCGTACTTCGTCTTCTTCTCTCTCTCTCTCTCTCTCCTCTCACAGCTGAGCTGAGCTGAGCTGAGGTTTTTTTTTTTTTTTTTTTTTTTTTTTTTTTTTTTTTGTTTTTTTTTTGTTTTTTTTTTTTGTTTTTTTTTTTTTTTTTTTTGTTTTTTTTTTTTTTTTTTTGTTGCCCGCATGGGCGTAGCTTAGTCGGTTCCTGGGTGGCAGATTGCTACAAGGACGCAGGATCGAGTCCTGGCAGCCGCAGTGTGGGAGTTTTATTCCTCAATTTGGGGGATAGCTCCTTGTGGGCACCAGGCACTGGTCCTCCCACCTAATGGGCCGCTAAGTCACCATGATTTACATCCTCCACCAATCCCTGTCGGGCCGGGGGGTGGGGGCCCTGGGGGCGAGGGTTTCGCCTTTTGCTACAAGCTGAGCTGAGCTTTGTCAAAATGCTACAGATACAGCCTTGTGATGATGGTGCGAAAGATGCAACCCTGTGGGCCCACCCACTGCCTGCCTTGCATCAAACAAATCTGAGTTGAATTTAATTGAAATCTATATATATATTAAACACTACTGTATTATTTATGAGGCTTTCAAAATTATACCAATTTGTTTATTGTATTCTGTATTTTGCTAAACCTTTTGTTCTATACTGTGATTATATTAATAAATTAAATATGAAAATATTTTAAGAAATTTCACGGTGGTGCTCGATTGTTCAAAGAAAAAATTTGCAGTTTCAGTCATTTAATTTGATCTCTCATTTTTGAATTGCATATGGTAAAATATCACCAGCAATGAAATATTTCCTTAAATAAAGATTTTATCATGACTCATCGACATCTGTACATGTATTTGTGAAATAATACAAAATGTAACATGGAATTAAAATAAAATATCCAAAACAAAGACATTGAGGATATCTCTTTCATGAATTATTCTCTCTCTCTCTCTCTCTCTCTCTCTATATATATATATATATATATATATATATATATATATATAATATAGTATGAAAAGAATATAAGAACATAAAATCATTGTTTTAATTCGAGAAAAAAAGAACAAAAGAATTAAAAGGGAGATAGGGTTTTTTGTATTTAGTCGAGGGTTATGTGGGGGCAAGACTGCAAAGAGACTAAGAGAGGTCTATATCAAGTTGACTAAGAACAAACTGTAAACATCAATCTATTCTCATTCCTATACAATGTAAATGTATTTAATTCATTTAAAACTATTAAAAGAATCTGGAAATTGATTGTTTGTTTTCTTTAGTTATTTGTTTTAGATTGTGTCCAATACAAGAATCTATGCTATTTGTCTATTAACTTTTGACAAAATTAATAGGAACTTGTCTCATAAATATATTTTGTTTCATCTCGTAACATTAGATCTATAAAACAGTCTCACGAAATCATACTTTTAAGTTTACCTTCATAGTTAAAAGTTTAGTTTATTTTTATTCCACTTAAAAGAATTCGATTCAGACGGTCATTATTTACTTCGTATCTTCTCTCTCCAAAATCCCTTATCCTTGCAGAAGATTTTTTTGTAAAGGCCAATATTATTTTAATTTTATATTTTATTTTATCAAATATATAATAGAAACAAGACATATAATATATATATATATATATATATATATATATATATATATATATATAATAGAATAAAGAAAAGGAGAATGTTGTGTTTTTTATGCAAATGAAAATGCCACTACTGATGATACTGAGATCAGAAAAGGCTATTGACTTTTCCTCTAGGATTCAAATTATTAATTTACAATGTCATTGTATATTGAATTATATTATTTCTATGATCTTTTCCATAAATTTTGTTCTGTCAATTATCCAACATGGAGTTAAAAATAATGTGAATAATGTTAATTAATTATCTAATAAATATAGGTGGTAGATTAGATTTAGAATCCACCAAAGTTGAGCAAACATGCTGCTAAGAATTGATACGAAGTTGGGGGAGCCAATTGAAAATTTGAAGAGTCTAGGGAGGTAAGTGCAATTTTACTATGTCGTTTGACTTCTATAATTTTGACCTTTAGAAAGGTTTACTAAATAAATAAGTGTGGCAAAAAGAAAATAGAGCTTGAAGTGAAAAGGTTAATATATATCACGTGAATCCCACCATACCCTCTTGTTTTAGTTTATTCCTATTTACTACATTTTTTTTTTTTTCTTATCTTTCTCGAAACAAGTAATTACGCATGCTCATTGTAACTTGAGTTTCTAAATTATTGAAAGTTAAATATATTATTTTCTCTTCCTATCCTTTTTAGCTCTATTTTGATTGAATAGATTGGAATTTTGTGGAAATGAGACTAGAATTCATGCATATGAAAATATTTATTTTTTAGTATGTTAGATTTTTCTATTTATTGTATATGTACACATCGTTTTATACACAAAAATTTCTACATTTTTTTAATTATATTTTAGAATTTTTTTAATAACCAAATATTAGAACCCTTCAATTTTCCTTTTTTCCTATTAGAATCGTAATTCAATCATTTATGTTATTCACATAAATTTACATTATACACATATTTGATATGTATTCTTAAATAGTAAAATTAATTTTAAAGAGTATAATGCTTAAACATGAAAAGAATAGGTAATTGACTTGTTTGATAGTCTTTTTTTTTTTAATTGACTTTCTTAATCCTTACGAAAATTTAATAAGCCTATAGGATATATGGAGTGACTATAAAGTAAAATAAAGATTCGTTAATTAAGGTCATAAGTAAAAATGAAAAATTGAATGCATGATGAATATGATATATTATACTTCATCCAGTTCAAAATAGTTATCATTTAAGATTGTTTTACAACAATTTAGAAAACAATTAATTGAGCTATAATGATATAAAATAATGTTCACATGTTCATTGTTAGCATATTATAATATGTCCACTATGATATGTAAATATCTCATTCATTTAAAATATGAGATGTGAAATTAATAGTTATGTAAAAAAATTGAACACATACATTTACGGTGAGTAGATTAGTAGAACTCTAATTATATATAAATATAAAGCGACTATATTAATCCTGCATATAATAGACTAAGTTAATGTATAACACTAAGTAAAAAAATAGTGAAAAAACAAAATATATGTAAACTTGAAAAAACCCATTAATTCTTGTTGATAATCTAAAAATGACATATAAATGGAAACAAATTATATTTTCTAAAGTAAGAAATAATTTTAATCTAATAGAATTTTTATTTTTGTAAGACAGATTAAAATAAATAAATCGATTTTGGTGGAACCAAGGGAGTATTTAATTAATAGAAACAGGGGACATAATGCATTCAAATTACGATAGATGACACATATCTACCTTAATTAATAAGTCAAATAGTGTTTTAGCATCTTTTGGACACTAATTACGAGATGTCTTATTTAAGTTTAAACTTCTTTGAGTGGTGAGTTCCATTTATGTCTTGCTGCCAATTGTCTTATCTAAATTATTTTTGTTTAATGACAATCTTATACTCCAAAATGCCATTGTTCAATTATTTTGATTCCTAGTCTTTTCTTCATGGCCTTTCAAATCTTTTATGGAAAATGCAAAAACTAAAATTGGGGGCATTTAACAAGATGAATTTAACATTTAATTATCTTGTCTATATCGATCGAGTCAGCCATCATGAAATAGTCGAATTTTGGCATGGATTAAATAAATAAAATTCAATCAATTTCATTTTTATTAAGAGTATTTGTAGCAAAAATTACCAACTTTTTTAAAATTGTAATTTTAACATGATTTTCTTACTATTAATAAATTTAACATGACTTTCAATGTTAAGTGTATCTGTAACCAACTCGTGAATTTATAACATTTTGTAATTCTATAAATTTGTGTTTCTAGGTATATTAATATTTGTTTATTACATGCAGTAACATCAATTAGAGTTTTTTTTTCTTCATAATTTTTGAAAATTTGAGACTTTTTGAAATGTTCGTAATCTACATATTAGTTACAGATAGATGAAACATCGAAAGTCATGTTAAATTTATTAATATTAAATGTTATATTAAAATTACAATTTTAGAAAAAATTTGTGACTTTTGCAACGATTACCCATTTTCTTAACAAAATGAAATATTTTAAACATTCCAATTTATGTCGAACAAAACTCATAACCGTTCGCTTCACTGTCCACCTTGTCGAAGAAGTGGACCCTTTTATCGTTGTTGAGATTTTTATGAAGTTAATTTTAATATAACAAAAAAAAAAATTACAAAATACAAAAGTAATTATTTGTATTTAAATCGTATAATATTATAGACACCTCGTAAAATATATTTTATCATTCACGGGCTCAGGATGGTATCTTCAAATCTTGCTTTCATGTGATCGATAATGCAGCATGGACTAGGAAATTACATTTCTGCCCTGCTATAATTGTGGCCTACATTTAATATTTATACACCTTTTGCCCAAAAATATATTTATACTACCGACTACCAAGAAATCTAAACATAAATTATGTATTTTAAAATTATGACATTTTATAAACATTAAAAACCAAATTTCATGATTACGTCACTAATACATGGAGGCACAAAAATCAAACCCATTTCAAAGATGAACCACAATATCACCATACAACCAATCCGAATATAATTTTATTTTTATTTTTTTTTGACAAAAAATGCATTTTTAAACTTATGGATTTTAACATTTTCTCTAATCATTGAACATTTATTTTATTTTATTAAAGCGGTAAAATATTCCAATCTCGTTGCAGCAAACTCATCTGCATTTATTTTCTTGGGAAGTTTAGATATATACAGGTTGAGGATTAATCTTAATTCTAATTTAATTTAATTTTTTTTTTAAAGCTCTTCTGCATTTACCTTTTCTTTTGAACTCTTCTATCTCTTTTGTTGTTCGTATAGTACTTTAATAGGATAGCAGAGTTTAATAAAACAAAATCGAAAAGTCTAGGAAATTAATAAATCAAATTTAAAAATTAAAGAACTCATCAAAACAAAAACTTTTAAGTTTATGGTTTAAAATATAGTTTGCCATTATTTTTAAAGAAAAACTTAACTGAATTTTTTTAACTAACATACTAAAAATGTGAAAAATGATCCTAAAAGAATAAACACAATGGACCTAAGTCTTTCATATCTAGTCAACTCTCGATGATCTCATCACAAAATTTAACAAATCAAGTGTGACAAAGACTTGATTCGACTTCGATAATAGTTATTTAATTTAATAAAATAAATAATTATTTTCAACTTCTTTTAATTTTGTGGCTGTTCAGCAGAGATATATGCTTATCCTCAAAGATCTATCGAATTAGATTGGATCCTTTTTTTTTCCCCTAATTATATGTACATGAACATTTTATTCGATTTTAAATGGGATATTAAACAAAGGATAAATAAAGTGGAAAAGAGGATTCAAACTAGTATCGAACTATCAAACATGAAGACATTTCCCTATCAATGCTTAAACCAATTCAGTGAAACTTTACAACCACAAAGTTGAGCAAAGATTCTAAAACAAACAACATATGAACATGAAGTGATCAACAATTTCAAGATTCCAACTTCCATAACAGAACTTGTCAAACATAAAAGAATTTATGGATTGCAAATCAAAAAAGACTAATCTCAAATCTAAATTCACACGAACAATCAAACTTACAGTTACGGCTTTGCACCTCCATTTTCCGGAGGGTTCACTGGGGTCGAAGTTCCGCTCTTCCTCGATGCGCTCGATCCAGTGATGGTCCTACCCATGAACTTTCCAGCTTTGCTCAGCCCACTACCAACAGCTCCAAGGCTGCTCCCAACAATGCCGACTCCAGCACCTAATCCACTTCCAACGAGCCCCGCCCCACCAGCAATTCCAGAACCAACCAACGAGGTTGCACCATCAAGGGCATCCATAGTGCTACCGATTACTCCGGCCTCTTTCAGTTTCTTTCTTTCTTCTAAGATCCTCTTCTCTTCTTCCAGGGCAATCAGCTGCTCTTCCTTGTTGAATTCATGATATAGCACCTGAAACCAAGCCACGTCTTACTATGTAACAAACTTGAGGGAATTAAATAGAAATGGAAAACAAAAGGAGAAGTGTGAAATTTGACCACAATATGCTCTGAAGATATGGCCCTTTTGATGCATTTTTCTAATTGAAAGAAGATTTTATTTGATCATTAGCAAGGAAGTACCTGAATTGTTACAGGTCATCTATCCTTCTTATCTTTAATTTTAAGCATATCAAGTGAAATTTGACCACAATATGCTCTGAAAATATGGCCCTTTTGATGTATTTTTCTAAGTGAAAGAAGATTTTGTTTGATCAGCACTTAAGGAAGTACCTGAATTGTTACAGTTCCTCTATCCTTCTTATCTTTAATTTTAAGCATATCAAGTGATGGCTGCAGCTTTACATCGATCTCTTTCGCTGTTTCAGCTTCAAGTTCGATCAAAGGTAATTTTGCAATGCCCAATCGCTTGTCCTGCCCAATGTCTTTATCAAATACCTGTTTCCAGTGACAGGGTTTCTAATTGTTAGCATTTAGCCGATAGAACTAACATAAACACAAAAACACAATTACGAACATGAAAATGTAAAGGAACTTCCAAAGTTTACAATAGTATAGTGTATGCACACTCCAGTGAGGGCTAACATTTAACTGAATCAGAGCTATCACCTCAAGATAATGCATTCGGTGCCATCTCTGGGAGACTACATTAACTAAAAAATGATACTTTATTCAAATGCTCAAAATGACAAATTGAGTTGCATGCAGAAAAAATTCTTGGCAAGTTTCATCACATACTGTTACAAGGTAAATAGTATCTAGTTGCAAAAATTGACATTTGTCTTATCAAGTCACATCAAATATCAAGTAGTGCTTTGTGTACCAATCCACAGAACAATTCAGGACCACTGACTGAACAAAAACAATGATATAAGGAATGCTTCAACAAAAACCTGGCGCTACAACAGCGTGGGACCTGGGGTGTATTATATTGTACATAAGAAGCATTTGCTCATTCTTAGGTAATTTAGAGAGGCACTTCATAAAGTGACAGAGAAAAAACACAAAGTAGGGTGATTAAAAACCTCAATAATCAGTGATTGTGTCTCCTTGTCTTCTGCGATTAACACAAATGTTTGATTCCAAACAGGATTCAAGTTGTTATCAACAGTCTTTGTTTTGACTTTAAACAGAGGACGAATATGTACAACAACATAGGGATCAGATTTCCCAATCAATTCCATGTTTTTCAGATCGTTAGCCCGTACAACAGTTAATGTGAGCTTTCCCACTGGCTTAAGCTCCAAGTCACTGCAAAGATTAACAATCACAAGTCAGCTACACAGACCACATCCACATTTTCACATGGTTTCTACGATAAAAATTGAGTAGATATGGGAGAGATGCAAAACTGAATTTTAGATTAGTCTTAAGTAACCAATCAATCACCACAGATACACATTACAGTTTACAGATACATCAAATGCAGCAGAGAAAAATATATGAGTGTCTAATCATAGAAAAAAAATCATCGCTCCAGTTCCATTACTGAGAAACTAGCACTCGAAAAATGTACACTACAATTCTCAGGTATCAAATCATTATAACATTCAGCTTCTTTTTGTTTTTTGTTCTTGTCAGTTCCCCCATCCCCCCTCCCCCCCAGGAATTGTGTGTGAGAATGTAGTGCAAAAAATGTCATTGAGAATGTTTCAGAACCATCCACAAGTTGAA
This sequence comes from Scutellaria galericulata, assembly GCA_946896805.1. Lineage (NCBI taxonomy): Eukaryota > Viridiplantae > Streptophyta > Magnoliopsida > Lamiales > Lamiaceae > Scutellaria > Scutellaria galericulata. Next base: position 13,238,750 of record OX335798.1, on the reverse strand, counting down.
AAGTTACACCAGATATGGAATGTAATGACCTGAGTAAGAGGTCAGTTAAAAGAGTAAAGAAAAATACGCATATAATTGGTTTACCTTAAATCCACAGGTATGCCACCTATAGGAACAACAATTCTGTGGGGCCATTGTAGCATATCCGTCACAATAGTATGGACAGTGTCCTTAAGATGTAAAGTAACAAGTCAGTCCAAATAATCAAGAAAAACACTCCAACTGAAGAGAAAAATAAGTTTATACATACATCAATCATATCAGAAATCCCAGGAATAGCTGTTAAACTTCCACCAACGGCCTTCAAAGTGTAATCAATTCGCGGTTTTGGCTGTATGACATGTAAAAGCATGAATGACTTACATTGATAGTAATGCACCCACATAAAATAAGCAGCGCAGAATGAATCCAAGCTTTGGAATTTTCTATCCCTGAGTCCTCCATCAAGAAATCCAAATTTTGATCACTTAACATCATCAGACGAAGAAACACTACCATGGAATTGTATCCAGATTTTGAGTTTTTTTCATCAACTAAAACAACACATAACCATTGCCCATTGCAAAGTTCAAGTTGTGCTTGAATGAAGCATACTGCAAGCAAATTGATAGGTATGGTTAGGAGTGTACCTCGGCAAGTAGAGCAACAACTACTGCAGAAATGCAAGGAATTTCATCCGCAAGTTGGAAAATAACACGGACAACTGTAAAAATTTTAAGATCCTTCAACTGCAAACACAGAATGACAACTTTACCATTTCAGTTAATAATACCTCATTACCAATGAAGGGAGATTTAAGAGTATATGATATAAATGGTAAAACACATGGTAACAACAAAACTTGATAGGACAGAAAAGTAATTCAGTTAGAGGGTTCCAGTATTTAGTGTGCTAACCTGAATGGGAATACAAGCAACAAGTGCAGCCTCAACAGCTAGGATAATGCTAGGATCACCACCCCACCGTAGGTCAATATCCATTGTAATTTGACCTTCTTTGAGACTCTGAACTCGAATCCCTGCATGACTTAAAGCAATTGTACTCAATGGGGGTGGAAGCCAATGCATTGATTAATTCATTATGCAACATGCAAGTTCCAGATAAATGGCAAACCAATTAGGAAGTATTTAGGCACAATAAATCTCTGCAACAAATATCTATCCCATAAACATTCTAGAATTACAAAATACATGGCTTTCTAGGGCAACTTTTGATATTCTTAAGGTGCTTCATTATAAGACTTATCTGAAGACAACAATATCAGCAGACAAGAGATATGGTATAGATGATATGTGTATAGTTCACTGCATACGGGATAGTATATTACAAAAATAACAGCAAATTAACAGTGTGGCATGGAAAATGGCCTGGATCAAATTATGAACTTAGATGCTTTCTTCCTTACTTTGGATTATTTGAGGGGATGGATAATGCAGAATGCATGTGCTTTGGTAGCCAAGCTTAAAAAGGTTTACAAATTGCTGTACAAAACTACTCTTGAACGCAAAGAAGACAGTTCAGCAAAGAATATGGCCTTCCTAACATTGCTTTAGATAATGTACTGAGATACCAGTACTAATGAGTTTTAGCATGACAAAAGTTATACCAAGAAAGGCATTCTCCTTGTGGAAATTAATTAAAATGTCAGTAATCTGCCAGCAGAATTGCAACCTTCAATTTTGGGAGCCACAGTTCCAAGAGAGAATTTGCTGAATTTCAAAGAAGTTATCCCTGCAGGGCGATATTCTTCCAACAATGGTTCAACAGACTCTTTAATGACAGCCTCTGCTGCCTGAGAAAGCAACCATTCAAGAAGTTTAGCAATCTGAACTCACCCAACTGGATTGACCTAAAATCAAAAAAATGTAGAAAGTGGCCAAGGCGACAAAACAAAGTATTCAATTGTCAACAAAAAAATATTGTGTTGTGGATACAAGATGGAAATAAATGAATTGGAACATTTTTTTGTTTTAAGAATTAGAGCAAATATCATCATATCTGCAATGGCATGACAACTGACAGCCCCATCATGCTCTAAACAATCCCGTCAATATTCTCCATAATTCAGTACATCTATCAATTCGATTAAAAGAGCCAATCTTAGTCATGCCTTAACCATTCTTCTCTTTTCATGTCCGTCTGCATCAGGATACATAAATCTTTTTAGGTTATTAGTGAGGGTAAATCTTAATCATGTCTTATACATTAAGAGATTAGTTTACACAGTTGTATATGCATGCACTAATGATTAATGATTTATCAGGAGGAGATTCTAAACAAGGGTAGAATGATTTGGATTTGTCCACCAAAGAAACTAGAGGTGAAAGGTGCAAGTAAGGAAAAGCAGATGAACTCAAATGAATCTGGCACAAAGTTATGCCAGGAAGCATTTATAAGCTTATATACACTTTAATTTCTGAAAAATCAGTCAAAAGTTTTCAACTCTTCCAAACCTGAAGTGCTCTATGGAATTTATTCATCCCAACAATCTGTAGAGACCTATGAGCCTCAATCATTTTAAATAACTATTTCTTCAGTCAGCAACTAACAAAACCAAGGAAATCAGATATCTCTTTTCACAAAATTTACAAGACTTTTTTGATGTTAAATCTAAGTAACAAAAAACTGAAATCCTCTCAGTTTACCAAATATAAAAGCAGAATATGGAAGGGTAAGATATAAGTAATACCAGATGCATTACAAGAAAAAGAGAAGCTTACATCTGCAACAAATGGCCACAATTTGCTTAGTTGTTTATTCAGCCATTTCACCTGGAGGAGTGAGCAGAGCAACATAAAATCAACAAAAAAGACCAATTCCATTTTCATCATGAAGCAGAAAAAAGAAGGCATAATGTTCACACAATGTTCTTAGTTACTAGAAATAGTAACACCTAAGCTAGTGGAGAAAAGAAACAATGTTTCATTCCCTAATACCTGCTAAAACTAAAGTTTTATTGATTAAGAAGTATGCATTTCTAAAATTCATAATCCAAGAAAAAGTCTATGTCATGATGCACCTCCTGAATTTCACAACGTTCGCTAACAGTCTCACTCTCAATCTGTGTCGGATGCTAAAATTGTAATCGGCATGAGAAAATTATTCTCCTATTATTATGCCATCTCCACAGACAAAATCTAGTCTTAGAGTTGATTATCCCAGTCCAAAGTGGAAAAAACACCTCCAAAACGGGCTGCTGAAGTTGGGTAGAACTTGTAAATAAGGTCTGATTGTTAATCTCGGAATAAAATCAGGTTAATCAGTCTCACTCTCAATCTGTGTCGGATGCTAAAATTGTAATCGGCATGAGAAAATTATTCTCATATTATTATGCCATCTCCACAGACAAAATCTAATCTTAGAGTTGATTATCCCAGTCCAAAGTGGAAAAAACACCTCCAAAACGGGCTGCTGAAGTTGGGTAGAACTTGTAAATAAGGTCTGATTGTTAATCTTGGAATACAATCAGGTTAATGCGTGAAGCAGTGATAATGGGACAAACCATCCTAAGATCTTAGGCAGTTCAAAAAAGCAGATATCTACTCCCATCCACACAACCACACACACCAGTAAGAAAAACAAAACAAAAAAGCAATTAAAGATACTTGTTGAGTTTCAATGAAATGCTTAGACCAATGTTTGTTTCTTAATTAGTTATCAATTGATTTACCAATCCAGGTTCAGTATCAAGTAGTACTCTCATTTAAACAATCCAACTCATATTGGAGAAAGTCTCAAGCCATGATAATCCAGTACTTCACAGAATCCTCTTCTTCTATTCTCCTCCTTTAAAGGGAATCTCTAGAGCAACTAACCAAAATGTTATAGATGTACATACGGAAGTAATAGCTTAAATTACAGCCCCCCTAAAACAACCTTCCTCCATACAGATTTTGGAGTTTAAACCAGCCATTTTATAAAAAAAGGAACATAGAAAATACAATACAGAAATTGTGATTAAAATAAATTGAAAGACAATAAATGTCACTGCAACAATTTCAAGACTAACAATGCTGGAAAGAACATACAAACAGACTGACCAATCAAGAAATAGCTAACCTGCTCGAAAACAGGAAATGATATCCACTCAGGACAGTTCTCCCCACATATTTTTCTCATATCCTCCCTGTTCAGTGAGCTTAGTAGTTTAATATCAACTGCCTGTTCACATAAACAGAATAGCACATTAACAAATAAATCAAAAAAAAAAAAAAAGGAAATCTCAACATCAAAAGAACCGACACTTCACCAAAAAGGACCCAAATATCAACACCAACGTTCAAGCAAGAAAATAAATCAAATCAAAGAGATGAATATCGTTTGACTACTTCAACAGATATTACACAGTCAATATCAAATCGGGGAAAAAAAAAAATCAACTAAAAAATATTCATGAAAATCAAGTATGAAATATAAGAAACTGAAAAACCTTAGCAACACGCTTCCTGCTCCGATGAGCCATCATGTACTTCCAACCAGCCATCAAAGCGATCCCGAACAACATCCCCATCACCATTCCCGATAGTAGTCCCATCTTGCTTTGCTCTTTTTCCCCAAATTACTTCCAAAATCCCAGACCTAATTGGTAATTCCGGCAGAAAAGACAAAAAAAAATGTGGATTTTACGTTACAGAAATCGCAAACAAGTTGTGCAACTGAAACAACTGTTACTGATACTGTTACTATGCCTAATAATGGTCAATTACTGATAAATCATTCAGTGTTTCCAAGTAAAGAACATTAAACTCTGGATTATTTCATGTTGAAGACAGGAAGTTATGGTTGAATTGAGAAAGAAGCCATCTCTGCGTGTTGTGGGGATATTGAAATGGAAATGGAAATTTAATTAATTTTTTAAAAAGGCGATAATATCTGAGAGCGCGGTGGTTGTATGTATCGGTGTAATGACGGGGTAGTCGGGTAGGTGTCTTTCCAAGTCAATTCTCTCTCTCTCTCTCTCTCTCTCTTGAATTTTCATTGAATTTTCAGAAATTAATCATCGAATTTTATGTACTATTTAGTATTTACTCAGAAAAAAGTGAAGTAATTAAGCATACTTATATATATATATATATATATGTATATATATATATATATATTAAGCATGTTAAACAAAAAAAAAAAAAGAGGTTGTCTTGTTACATGACTGGTCCATTGCTATATAAATATTTAAGTTCGACTAGAAAACAAAGGAAAATTTGAAGGATATTTAGGATTTTTTTTTTTACTAGAGTTATTCCATAAATTGAAAAAAAAAAAAAAAAAAGAGGACAAAGTTGTCATAAATAGCACTATGATAATATATTTTAACTCGAATATCAAATAATATGATCGAGTTCCAAACTTATTATTATCTGTAAGATTAATCAATATTAATAATAATTAACTCCTAACAAAAATTGTGTGACTTGAGTCTACTTAGGTAAAAAGTCTAGAAATTTTGGGTTATTAGGTTTCACTGAATTAATTAACTTAAAATATCAGAAAATTTACCTGCAAATTATTTATTCAAAATCTCTCTCTCTCTCTCTCTCTCTCTCTCTCTCTCTCTCTCTCTCTCTCTCTCTCTCTCTCTCTCCTGCATTAATAAGATGGATAATTGGCCATCGTCTCTTGTGGGCTTCGGAGATCATAAAAATTAATTAATTAATTTAATTATACCATATAAATGTCCCCACCTACAGATAAAGGTTGGTGTACTTTTTTAATTAGTATCATAATAATTATTTACAAAAACTAAAAGTAAATTAAAATACTACTTTTCCTATCAGACATATCATTATTCAAAATAATTTCCCTATGTTTGGAATTATTATTGTTTTGGAAGATACTTTTTAGAGAATATATTTAGGATCATAATGAGATTGCAAGGGTATTGGAAATAAAAATATATTTATTTATTATTTTATAACAAAATAAAATATTGTGCTTTTGGAAGATATTCCAACTTCAGATGTATTTTATAAACAATTATGTGAGGTTAGCACAAGAATATTTATGGGGCGTGTTAAGAAGTTTAGAATATGTTCGCTTTTGGAATATATAAATTACTTTTAAGAACATGTTCCCAAACCATTTAGTCACTAGGTTATTATGTAATATATAATGATAATATATAATGAGATTTTAAATTTCATTTCTAGAAAGGGAATGGAGAAAGAAAATATAAATATTACATAATCATTTTGTATCCACAATCTTTTCATTTACCTAATTATATTTATAATAATAATATTCAATTGTAAATGGAATGAGTTTGAGAAGTCTCATTAATATAAAAAAAAATTAATATCCATAATGGACATGTAAAACATTTGAAAATTGTCATACATTTTTGAATCACACATCAAATGTTTTCTCTTATTCAACATCTAATTTAAACATATTGTTTTCTGTTATTCAACATCTAATTTTAACAGATTCACTTTTCCGTACTCTTTCTAATTAAAGATGTGAGAGATTTTATTAAAAAAAAAATACAAAACCATACAAACCACATAAAAGAATATAATTATTTCAACCTATTTTTTTCTAGTTATGGTTGTGGTACTAGTGGCCATTTTGATGGAGAATTAATCAAATGATTAGAATAATTTTTTTTTTTTTTTTAAAATTAAATGGTTGAGGATGCCCACTCCTCTTTAGAAAAATCTTAAGTCATATTGATTAGATACAAACAGCAACAGCATGTTCATGTACGACCCACTGCCGACAAATCTGGTGTTTTGTGGCCACTCTTATGAAGGGAAAATGCCATGCTATATTAAAAAAAAAAAAATTAAATTAAATAAATAAAAAATGCCATGCTATATCTAGTAGGCCTTAATATATTTTAAAAAAATTTGAAAAATACATACATGATTTTTTTAAAGCAACAATACAACTGACACGTTAGAAAATTATACGGTATCTCACAAAATTATGATAAATTTGTAAAGTTTGTATATATGTAATATGTCCCACATCCAAGACTAAATATGGAACACAACGAACCAAACATTACACTATCCATATTGCAGTATAATATGCAATTTAATTTTGTATTTTTAATATATATATATATATATATACACACAAAACTTATAGAAGGTCTCACATATGGTTATCGTAAGATAAATCCTAATTACTCCAAACAGAACTTATTTTCATAAATTCATATGCAAAATGTGAAGAGTGGATTAACCCGTCTCACGGATCTAGTTACATGAGATGATGATTTTGCTCAGGCTAAGATGTTGGGTTATGGAACCTGATCGTCTATGTAACGACCCAATTTTGGATATAAATAACTCTAGCTTCAATGTATTTGTTAACATACGAACATTAGTAAATTCTTTTGGCTTGATAGTGCCCAAAAACGTAGTAATTCTTGACAAATTGGGTCAACAAATAATTGTTCTTTATTTTTCGATCATATCAAATTCTCCATAATTGCATGTCAAAATCCTAACATAAGAGATGATGTACCTTTCATTAAGCTAAATATATGAATGCATATATTTATTTATTTGTTTAAATATATACAGTAAATCGTGACAAGATACTTACTGTAGATATATACTGAATAAAACCAAAGTCGAAATGGGTCATTACTTGGGCCATTTATATGTGTTTGGGCCCAATTTTAAAGTCATACAAATATACAATTGATTATTGTTATTTTCTTCAATTTGACAACGACAATGACAGTAGCTAACAAATGTCACGAGGCCCAAATAGGTTTTGTATCATTTCGAAAATGAGTTGACAATTTAGTTGAAAACAAAACGTTCTATTTATTTTTATCAAAATAATAACAATAATAATCATTATTGGGATTTAGCGATCTAAGTCCTGAAAAATAAGTAAATTCTCAATACTAGTTATAAAAGACAAATTTTCGCAAGACAAATCTTATCAATTCAGGGTTTAAAAGATTGGAAACTCTTTTTATTTTTCAATTGACGCATCATCATGATTTGACAGCTAGCTGACAAAGAATGAGATGACGTCACATCAACTATGGAGAAAGAATAAGATAACGTCAAATTTGACCCATATCAGCTTTGGAGAAAGAATGAGATAACGCCAAATTTGATAGCCAGGTCAGCTACCTATGGAGAAAGAATGAGATATAGCCAAGTCAGAAATATGAAGAAAGAATGAGATAACGTCAAATTTGATAGTCAAGTCAGCTATGGAGAAAGAATGAGATAACACCCAAAAGTCAACGTCAATTTATTTTTGAAATCTTAATTTGATAGTTCGAAATCTTTGGAGTTTGGGATTGATAAGATTTATTTTTCATACCCCGTTAACTTATAGCGTCAGCTATGGAGAGAGAATGAGATAAGGCCAAAAGTTAACACCGTTTCATTTTGAATCATAATTTGATAGTTTCAAATCTTTCTAAATCTTGTATTGATAGTTAACTTATCTTTCGCGACCTGAATTGATAAAATCACATCATTATTAATATAAAAATAAAAGGAATAAACAGAGGTATCTAATTGAAATAATAATAAGTAGAGATTAGACATATTGTTCCCACTCCAATTTAAATAATTAATATATCTAAATTGGTCTGTATTCCAGTAGAAGCATTTGATGCTGTCTGTATATGCACTACAAAATGTTGTATCATACATCAAAATCAGCTTCTTTACATTGATGCTTACTTTTCTCTTCTTCATTACTATCACCATAGTAACTCACACAAGTTGTCGTATTGAGCATCGGATATCATCATTTTGTGAGGTCAGGGGATGATGGCATAGAAAGAATCTACGGTAATTAATTAATTAGTGAATTATTTGAAGGCAAAACTCCACTATAAATAAATCTATCACATTGAGTGAGGCCTAAAGAAGAAGAAATGAATTGTGTGAAGCCGATTGTTGCAATGGTGTGTGTGGAATTCAGCCTTGCTGTTGTAAACATCCTCTTGAAGAAGGCGATGAATGGAGGGATGGATCATCTGATCATCGTTTTCTATAGGCAGTCAATCGCGACTATTTTCTTGATCCCGTTCGTCTACTGCTGCGAAAGGTATGATCAAGCTGGTTTTAACTATGATCTATGAGTAGAATTTGACACATCAAGTGCATTGCAGGAGTTGTTGGAATAAGCTAACGCCTCGGTTGATCGCTCACATGTTTCTCTGCGCGTTAGTCGGGTAAGTAAATTGGTTAATATTAATCGATAGTAGACGTTTTTTGATGTCTTGTTCGTGGAATTGTAGATTGACTCTAACTCAATACCTATTCTTGGTCGGCCTTGACTATACATCGGCAACATTCACTTGTGCTTTCATTAACATTGTTCCGGTTATTACCTTCGTCTTGGCATTCGCACTACGGTAGCTCAAACTTCCTTAAATTGTTAATCATTTTGTTTGAATGTTTAAGTTGTTAACGAAAAGCATACAAAATTTAGAGTAATGTTTAGAAATAGGATAAATGTTAAGTCCGAACCTGAACCCGAACCCAAACCCAAACCCAAGTATAAGAACAACATTCTACCCAAACCCACAACATATTTTAAGCCTAGAACATAAAGATTCGGATTTGGACATATCACTAGAAATCTTTATGGTCATTTAAGGTACAACAAAATGAGATTTTGCCATATTTTCAAGGAAAATAAGATATAACCAAACAAGAAGCCACATTTCATACATTTTTATTGCATGTAGACCACAAATAACTTTAAATTAAAGCCTTATAAGTCCAAAACTTTGAACACACATAGTTCTAAGTGGCATTACCAAATTAAACGGTCACCCCATCTAAAAATTCAAGTTGTTCAAAGAAGCATAATTCAATATTGAATTAAATTTATTTTGTTAAAATGTGATGATCACAGTATGGAGAAAGTAAACATGAAGACAAAGAGTGGAAAAGCTAAGGTATTAGGTACACTTACTTGTGTCATGGGAGCCTTAACACTGGCTCTATACAAAGGGATTCGGCTAATAAGCCCGCGACACACTATCGAACACCACAACATCACGAAGAGATTCGGGCCGGGCTCAGCGTTTCTATGCGCAGGCAGCCTGGCTTGGTCTTCGTGGTTTCTTCTACAGGCCAAAATCGGACATAATTTCCCATATCGATATTCGAGCACCTCGATCATGTCCTTCTTTAGTGCCATTCAATCTGCAATTTTGTGTCTCATTACAGATAGAAACATGTCTAAATGGATTCTCAAAGGAGAGCAACAGATTCTAAGTGTTGGATTTGCTGTAAGTACATATAAATATTGTCAACATTAATTTTCATGTGTGATATTGAGAATTGAGACATGGGTTGATAAAATGCAGGGAATTGTGGGTTCGGGCTTATGTTATGTAGTGATGTCATGGTGTGTGGAACGACGTGGGCCCGTTTTCACCTCGGCCTTTAGTCCATTGATACAAATTTTTGCTGCAATTTTGGATGTTTTAGTGTTGCATGAACAAATTTACCTTGGAAGGTGAGACTGCTATTGCATAATCCTCAACACGGGGAATAAGTTGTTACATCTTATATTAAATATAAATTGTTGGAGTGTTTAAATAAATAAAAAAAGATTGAGATTTTAAAATGTTAGTAATAATAGGATCCTGTAAAAAATAATAAATTGTTATAGATGTAAGTTGGAGTTATTATTTTACAATTTTAAATATTTTTTAATAATATATAAATTTAGTCAAACATTAATGTCGTGGATCTAGCTCTGACCTTATTCCTTCTTTGAGCGAAATGATTGATGATTAGCTGGATAGCTCAGCTGATAATTAGCTTTAAAATCCTCAGCTTAAGATCAATAGGCTCGCTCACTTCGTGACACGTGGAACAAACCTTTTTATTTTTACGAGAAAATAATCTTATATCCGCAGTAGAAATTATAATTAAAAAAATAGTAAGTGTTATGAGATCATCTCATGGATCATCTTACGTGAGACGGGTCAATCCATACTTCACAATTCATATATAAATTTGTGAAAATGAGTTTGATTTATGGGTAAAAATAATCCGTTTCACATAAACTATTCGTGAGACCATCTCTTTGTGTTAAAAAAAGAAAAGAAAACGAGAATGTAATCTTACTTACTTATGGAAAAGATAGGAATATGTCGTCTATAACTGAATGTGAAATAAATATTCGATGCCATATTTTTCACATGAAAAAAGTATGAACATGTAATGATGGTCTTACCTTATTTTATTCCTTCTTTGGTTATAAATAGGAATGTGAATAGATCATACAACATAATGGGTTCTATGACCTGAGCCTAATATTGATCTGAGTTTTATATTATTTTATATTTATACCTATACGTAGCCTATTCTCACTCATAGTTATAAACCAAATTAACTTATGACATGAGTATCAAATATTGAAATCCATTTTAATTAGGATGGATATACAATTCATTAATTTTAAAATTTTAAATCTATACACATCCTAGATTAGTTTCTGTGAGAGCACTATTAGAATCGTCATAACATCATAAGCATGTCACTATTTTTTATTCATAAATAGTCGAGTTTGTCCCCATTGCTTAGTAAAAGTCCATTCTCTTGAGTCTCAACCACATGTTATAATAATTAAAAATGGGTTTTAATTAGATTTTCTGTCGTTAGAACCAATTTTTTCTAATGAAGTTCTATTAATATTATATTAATGTCGAACATGGTATTGATATTTTGAATTAATCCAATTTTGTAAACAGCATTATAGGATCTGTTGTGGTAATTGTGGGGACGTATGTTCTTCTATGGGGCAAAAGCAATGATGAAGAGATTTGTGAGAGGCTTCCAAAAAGGATAGATGAATGCAATGGCCAACATGGAATTAGCGGTTAGTAATATAATATAGTTGTTAGAGCAGTGCTCCAGAGAAGCGCCCAGCGCCAATTTACTCCTCCCAACAATGCTCCAAAGTCAGCGCTATTGTAGAGATTTGAGAATTACGGTGCCAGAGTTAACGCTGAGTTATTTCAGTGCTACAAATTCTATTTATTTTTTCCTTTTTTTTTTTTTTCTTAATTTGGGCCAATTATACATCTTATATATTTTGTTAATTTGGGCCAAACATCTTAAACATCTATCAAATTTGGGCCAATTCTTTAGGAAATAGAATGAGCTTAATTAATAACTTTTGGGCCAAAATTTTATATATTTTATAAATGTTTGTTAATTTTAGGTAATATAAGTGTTAATTTTCCAATGTTGATGGTAATATAAAAATGTAAAATAACATGAGTGGTAATTTGAATGATATGAACGATAATATAAAAATTTAAAATTAACAAGAATGATCATTTCTCAACATGGATAATAAAAATATAAGAAACGAGAAGTACAATTACATTAAATAAAAATAATTGATCATTTGTGGGAAGAGTATTCTAATTTAATGATCACTATGTAACATCTATTTACATTTCAATAAAAATAAGTTATTGTTTTTGTTTTCATTTTACATTGAGTTTCAATCAATTAATGATATTAATTTTTATTTATTAAATTTAAAATACAAAAAGTTAAAACTATATTAAATAATGTTTACATGTGTAATGTTACCCAATTATAACAAAATTTTAAAAATATGATTAAATAAATTATTAATTAGAAATAATATGGAATATTCATTTTTTGTGTAAAATTTAGTGCAAACTGCACTATTATGAATATATCTATGTCTAAATATGATTTTTCGTGCTCATTCACATGATATTAATTGTTCTATAATAATTTTGTTGTGGATTGAATATCTATAACATCATTTAACACACACAAAAATACGTTTTTAGTTATAATTTTTTGGAATAATTAACTAATTTAGGACATTTGTATAAGTTATATTACATGAGATTAGAAAAACTATACTAAATTATATTTAGTAAAATAACTTTTAAGTTATAAATTATAAATTATTTTTTCCTTTTTTAATATATATATATATATATATTTTTTTTTTTCTCTAAGTTTTTTAAATTAAACAAATTTTATATATATAAACGATTTCTATATTTCAAGTGTAGCATATTTTATTTTAACAAATTGATGAGTTAAAATTCCTATATTCTTTATTAATGTTTGTTATCAACATTAATACGTTTGATATCATTTAATAGCCATACTAATTAACTTTAAAATTCATATTTATTATAGATTTGATTATAAAAGAAACTAATATGAAAATGGTAGGTTTGTCATGTGATATTATATATATAAATTATGATGAGAGAGAACCTTTAAATATTGTCTCACATATGCCCTCTAAAGCTCTACGTACATATTTTTATTTTTTATTTTTTATGAATGAGTTAGGGGGAATGGAAGGGAGAGAGACAATAAAAATTAGAAAACTTATGTGATTTAAATTCGAATTTTGATCATCGTAATATGCATATTTATAAAGTTGAGATATCATTTGAGCTACATAGATCATCAGTTACATTTTAATATTTTATTTTATATTCAATTTTCATTATTACATATCACTTGGTAATTATAATGATACCATTTGTGTATGTGTAGGATATATAATGAATTAGGGTGACACTTATGTGCCCCGGGGGCACGGATCTAAGATTCGTGTCCCAACCCGCTCCAAACCCATATACATTATATTTTCATTTTTTTTTTTTGTTTTTTTCTTCTCTATGTGTGCATTCTTCTCCGTTTTTTTTTTTTCCTTCTTCTCTTTCTATCTATGTGTGTCCTAGGATATCTTCATTTTCAATTTTATTGTTCTCATTTGGTTATCCTCTTCTTCTTCTTCTTCTAAGATCCGTGTTTTAGGTGCAAATAAGTTTTTGCCAATAAATTATACTTTGAAATAGATGATCTGACATGGATCTACATTTGAGATCCTTGGTCGACAATAAATCAAAATCACAACGTGATAAACACAACGTACGCAGGTACTAGCATAACCACACCTACCTACATGAATTAATTAATTGTCATGTTTTAATTCCGCATTAATTGTCATCGATTCTTCCTTGCAATCATGATCATTAAAATAGGATTGTCAATTGTGGGAGTTGGAAAAGGATCCAATGGAAGGTGGAGAATTGAGAGTCTGATCCGAGGTGGCAGCTTCTCCTATGACTTGTGTGGATAACCTTATCCCATCACCATTCCCCACTCTTTGGCCCAACCAACACCATATCCATCACTTCTGCTTCTTGTTTTTATTGAGAGTTGTAAAAAAAGTAGGTAGAGATGGAATTTGCAAATCCTTTCCAATCTCATAACAAACAAGGATTGAGATTTATTGTTTATTATAACTCATTCTAAATCCGGATGGGCACATCTCAATCCAAGCATACCCTTAAATACAGAGGCAGCATGTGGTGGGTTTTCTCGTAATTTTGAAATGCGTTTTGCCTATGAACTTATTTGTGTATACCTTTATTAGTAATGTTTATGTTGGAAAAATGTATACAAGCAAGATTGGGATATGTTAGTCGGACAATAGGTGTCAGTAAGATTGCTGAGAAATTTTCTTATAGATTTAAATTTTGTTCAGTTTTGATAGTAACAACTTGATGGTGTTGCCTCAGAAATAGATGTTGTTGTGTCACCAAACCATTTATATCGAGTTCAGATGGTGGAGATGGATTTGGCTGTTAGATGAGACATAAGCATTCCGACAGCCACATTAGTCCGAAAAAAAAAATTCGGGTAAAAATCAGACGCAAATTAAAAAAAATCAACAATTAAAAAGTTAAAATTGAAAAACACATAATTAAAGGATTAAAATTAGACAAGACCTAACTTACAGGACTAAAAATGATATATATTTTCCCTTAATTATATGGTGGTGTTTTCTTAAAGACTTTAACTTTATCCTAATTAATAACTCACATTAATCTGACCAATATTATCATATGTGGAAATTGCTAAGAATAGAATTGGATTGAATCATCTATTATATTTGGTGTTACATCTCATGTTACATGATATTTAATACATAGCATGTGTTAAATAATAATGTCATCGAATACATGTAATAAATGATGATTATTTTAAAATAGAAGATGTAACACCAAATATAATAGAAGAAGAATCAAGACAAATAACATGGGAATATCATATTCCAAAACAATTCAAAACAACAGTATATATAGTAATTAACCACCAAGGAAAGAGCTAGAAAAAAGAAAATTAAAATTCTGAATTAAGACATGTGTTACATACAATAAAATGAGCTGCATTTGAGTTGATAGGCATTTTTCAGTCCCACGAATTCTGAACCTCATATTCATTTCGTACCCATTTCACCACTTGCTTACTAAACGTGGGAATAGTATCTATCGATATAGTTTATAAATAGAGAATCTCTTCATTGCAAATTAAATACATCAATATTTAAAGAGAGAATATATATTCAAACATATAACTATACACTTCGAAATATATTTGTGATCTAATAATGGAGATGGTATCTTACCAAGGCACAGTTGAGGTTAGAACATCATCTTTAAACAGTTGCAGTTAGTTAATTCAGTTAGTTAATTATGTTTTAATTAATTATTCTTGCCATGAAGGATCAAGTCTTGCTTAAACACTCTGAAAAGATAGAGCAAATAAGAGATGTAATGCAGGTGAAGGTCGAACAAGGCTCGTTGGAAAGCTTACTTCTTATCGATTCCATCCAACGCCTCGGCCTTGGCTACCTCTTCGAAGACGAGATTAAAGCTCTTCTTCATCACCACTATTTGGCTTCAAAATCTGCCATTCATGATCATCCTAATGATCTTCGCAAGGCTTCACTTCGTTTTCGTTTGCTAAGGCAACAAGGATTCCGTGTCAGCGCTGGTAAGTCTATACATTGCTCATATTTCATCTGCATGATTAGAGGGACAATTGTAAACATACTACACTATCTTTAGCTCATTCATCAATGAAAGAAACTAACTTTTCGAGCCCTACATTGAGACACTGATTTTTCAATTTGAGTGATTTGAAGATAAAAAAACCCAAAATCACGAATTTTGGACCAAATCACAGCAGCAAAAAGCCCAAATCTCTGGACCAGAAATTCGTGAATTTGGATTTTTTTTACTAAAATCGCCCTAATTGAAAAGTTAGTGTACATTCTTCATTAGTGAATGATCTAAAGATAGTGTTCTAATTAAATTTACGGTTTCCCTGCATGATTTCGTTGATATTAAAACAATGTTTGTTTTCTCCTTAGATGAATTTTTCATGGGGTTTAAGGGAGAAGATGGTGAATTCAAGTTGGAAAAAGGCGTAATCGGAGAGACTAAAGGCGTGATGGCGATGTATGAAGCGTCGCATTTAAGCATGGAAGGAGAAGACATTTTACATGAAGCTGCAATATTTAGCTCTCACTATCTAATAAATGCAATAACTAATGGTGAAGAGGATGAGAAGGAGGGTATAATGGTCAAGAATTGTTTGTTGTATCCTCAGCACAAAACCCTCCCATGTTTCACAGCTGAGAAGTTTCTGCAAAGTATGAATGGTGAAAACAGATGGGAAAATCTCTTGCAAGAAGCTGCCCACTTTGAGTCTGCAATTCTCCACTCCCAACGCAAACGTGAAATTCTTCAAGTTGTTGAGTAAGTCAATTAATTTAACCAAGAAAAATGCACCTTTTTTACATCGGTTAAAATGAAAAAATAACTAGAACGGATTTTCACCGAAATATTATGGACGAATTTTTTATTTCTCCTCAATCAAAATAGTAATTTAAAAATAATTAGGGTGTTATGTGATAGGTGGTGGCAAGGGATTGGAGTGAATGAGATGATTTCTTCGAGGGACCAACCTGGGAAATGGCATATGTGGTCCATGGCTATTTTGTGGGACCCAGCCTGGTCTAAACATAGGATTCTCCTAACTAAGCCCATCTCTCTTGTCTACGCTGTCGACGACATCTTTGATCTTCATGGTTCTATAGACCAACTCATTCTCTTCACACAGGCTGTCAACAGGTACAAGTAAATAAAAATTTATTTATCAAATATGTCATCAAAATAATAAATTATCTATCAAAAAATAATTCCCTCAAATTATATACACAGATGGGAGATTTCTGCAGCTGAAGAGCTTCCAAGTTACATGAAAACATGTTTGATGGCAATTTATGATACCACATATGAAATTAGTGGTATGGTATCTCAGGAGTATGGATGGAATCCTATGGACTTCCTAAAGAAAGAGGTATACTAACATAAACTTTGTATCTTAATTACAACCCAATTTTAGTTGAGAATTCAATTTTCAATGTTTACTGTTAATGCATGGGCATTTGTCACGCTAATGTGATGGACCAAATTAACCATTTAATTAATTGTATGTTTGGAAAAAATAAATCTCTATTTGACAGCCATTAAAACCACCTACATCCATTTAATTTCCGCCAAACAAATGTGATCCCCATCTACATGCATTACCCTATCATACAATTAAGATTATATAACATTCTAGACGTCCTCTAAAAATAGAATGTCGGATTACAATTGGATAAAATTTAAAAAATTAATGAAATAATAGTTATCCGTAAAGTTAGGTCACAAATAGATGTAGTCAAAATTATAGGGCTAAAATTGAAAAAAAATCGAAATTTATATTGAGAGACAACCGCCCACTAACTTTACATAAAAATTCAAATTCAATATAAGTTTTAGGAAAAATCACAATTTCCATCATGTAATTGAGGTCTGTTTCATTTTTTTACCATCAGTTTTACGCAGTTCAATTTTGGTCTTTTAACTATCACATTTTCTATTTTTTGTCCGATTTGCTCGAAATTTTGATTTTTGCCTGCGTGGACGCCGAAATTGAGACGGGTATTTTTCAATTTCGACGTTCACATAGGCGAAAATTGACATCCTAAGCAAAATCGAATATTGTAAAAAAAAGTATTGGACAATATCTAAGTTAGAGGATGAAAATCGAGATTTTCCTTCATCTTTATATAAAAGTTCTTGAATTAGGTTTTAAGGTTATGCTTCCTCTAAAATCAATCATGGTCTCCCACTTAAAAATTTTGAATTTTCCACTATAAGTCTAAAATATACATGAAATTAGTTAATTATAAATCATGCATGTAATTTGATAACATGAAGTGTTTGATGTGCAGTGGAGAAAATTAATGGATGCATTTTTGATTGAAGCAAAGTGGTTAAAATCAGGAGAGATGCCAAAGGCAGATGAATATCTAAAGAATGGAGTGATTAGCTCAGGGGTACCCATGGTCCTTTCTCATCTTCTCTGTATCATGGGAAATCCTTTAACTCAACACACTCAAATTTTATTGAATGATCCTCTTCATGGTATTACATTTTCTGTTGCAAAAATGCTTAGGCTCCTCGATGACTTGGAAGCTACTCAGGTAATTACAAAAAGTTCATATTTTATATGGCCAATAGATAATCATCAATTTAAAAAATGCAATAGAATCTTGACACAAATTTGATTGTGGATGGTTTTAGGCATTTTTTTAATTAAAACAAGTAATTTAATTAGAGTAATTTAATTGATGATATATAGGATGAGAAGCAAGAAGGGTACGATGGGTCATATGTAGAATGCTACATGAAGGAAAAGGACGTGGATTCAATAGAAGCAGCGCGTGAGCACGTGATGGGCATGGTTTCAGACACGTGGCAAGATCTCAACAAACAAGCTCTTTCTTCAACTAGTCCCTTTTCTGCACCTTTTAGACATGCTTGTTTGAACGCCGCTAGAATGGTCCCCACCATGTACAATTACCACAATACCCATGGTCTTCATCTACTCCATCACCACCACAAATCAATGTAATTTCAAAATGGGTGGGGCATTACTAAATAGTAAATATATCTCATTTGAAATAAAAATTTAAGGACATTGATATCCTTATTATTGATTAATTATTTAATTTTATGTTATAAAATTGAAAGGGTAGAATGGTAATATGATGGAGGTGTGTTTAGTAGTTTGATAATATCAGATCATTTAAAATGAGTGTGTTTAGTAATATGTGGGGTATATATCCACCCTTTCATGATATGAATCTTAATTTACTAAATCAATGATTTGATATTTGGAAAAATAGGAGTGTGCACGGTCTGGATTGGTTCGAAAATTTGAAAATCTTCGAAACCAAACTCGGAGAATTTCAAAATTGATTTTTCAGAACCAAACCAAAATAAAAAATCTCCAGAACCAAACCAAACCAAATTTCGGTTCGGTTCAGTTCAGAGCTTCGGATCTACTTATCTAGGTTAGTTCGGGACAGATATTTGAATATTCAGAGATTTTTAAAGAAATTAAAATAATAAAAACGATTAAATTGAAATGCACCAAATTAAATTAGAAAAATAAAATAACAAAAAACTAATTTAGCATGTATTGACAAAGATTCATTAACAAAAAAACTACATTCTTCATTTCAAAAGTTATAAAGTTTCATAATTTTAAAAAATATATATTTTCTTGATAAAAGTCATTAGAATGTACTACCTTCGTCCCGGCTTAACTTGCCTACTTTGATCGGGCACGGAGGTTAAGAAAATGCAATTGACTCAAGTGGATATGCACTTTTGGATGACATTTTTGTAATAATATGCACATTAAATCAAATTTTAGGCACTTTTGAATGACATTTTTGTAATAATATGCACATCAAATCAAAATTTATGCACTTTTGGATGACATTTTTGTAATAATGTTGAAATATAGGGATATTAATGTAAATTTTTTTTGTCATTTATGGGCTGACAAGTTAAGTTGGGACAAACGAAATAACAAGTAGACAAGTTAAGTTGGGACAGAGGGAGTAGTTCATTATTATTAATTATTAAAAAATATAAATATAAATTATTTATAGCAGTTGTAAATTATTAACTTAATCAAAATATATATTATGTAATTATATCAAGATATAGAATAATAAATGATATATATATATATATATATATATATTAAAATCAGTTTTTCGGTTTGATTCAATTCGATTTGGTTTGGTCCCAACTCGGTTCGATTTTCGGTTCAAATAATTGAAAAATCTCCAAAATCAAACCAAAAAAGAAATTCGATTCAATTCGATTTGGAGAAAGTAAAAAAGTCAACGAAAATTTTAGATTCGAAACTTTTTCGGTTCAAATTTCGGTCCGATTTCAATAATTTTCTAAAACCGTGCATAGCCTATGAAATAATGCTTATAAATATCTCATTGGAGTTAGAGTGGAATTTATTGTGAGTACTCTTTTTTGGTATTTACAAGTCACTTTTTTTTCTTTAATTGTAAGATAATTTATTGTAGAAGATGTCTATTTATTTATGTTCTTTGTTTTTGTAATTGGGAAGAAATCAAACGGCAAGAACTATGATATCTCTTTGACATTTCTTGTAGTAATATATTTTTGAGAATAAATCAAGCTTGTTATAATTATAATTATAATACTTTTCGAGTTTTCTTCTTAGTAACTTTATCTTCACTCAATTAATAATAACCTAATTAATGACTAATAATCATCTATCCACCGTAGGCACACGATAATGTATCATACTTTCAACATCTTCGATAGTCAACGATTGGTTTTCTTCTTCTATTTTATAAATTAAATTTGGTTAATTTTCATCTTCTATTTTATAAATTACATTATCGAATGTCAACTAACTGTCTATCACCAGGTCGCTTGGAATTGCATTAAACTATGCTTTATATATAGGAGGTTGAATTATTGGTTGTTATATCTTTTAATTATTTGATCAGATCTTTTACTTGATTCGAAAACGTCATAGATCGATTATTTCAAAATTCTTTAACAATAAACAAACTAAAAT
This sequence comes from Scutellaria galericulata, assembly GCA_946896805.1. Classification (NCBI taxonomy): domain Eukaryota; kingdom Viridiplantae; phylum Streptophyta; class Magnoliopsida; order Lamiales; family Lamiaceae; genus Scutellaria; species Scutellaria galericulata. The sequence continues at coordinate 13,217,970 of OX335798.1, read as the reverse complement.
TTGTCAGTCGATCGATTTCAATGCGACATAGCTAAGTCGTTGAAAGCATGTTTACAATATATGTTGCAGCTTAAAATGCTTTACTTAAAAGTGATTTTGTTAAAGTAGAATGAGAAATCATACTAAAATTTGTTTATCAATACAATATTAAGTAAGACAGCATACATTCGACCTCGATTCATGTTCGAATACTTAAATAAAACTCATTTAGGCATGATTCGACTTATACAGACGTACAAATTAAACAACTTTATTTACCAATTTGCTTATAAAATTCACAACTTGGTTGGAATAGCTTTGAGAGGTATGGCCTTTCGTAGAGAAAGTCCAAACTTGTCATCCATGTCTAATTCTTCTGGTTTTTGCCCTTCAATTTTCCATCCAATATTCCCTGCCAATGTTGCGAGCATAAGATGCACCATTCTATGTACTAATGGCAATCCTGGACAAATTCTTCTCCCTGTCCCAAACGGAATGAGCTCGAAATATTTGCCTCTAAAATCTATGTGATCATTACCATTCAAAAATCGCTCCGGCTCAAATGAATCTGCATTCGTCCAAACATTGGGATCTCTACCACTCGCCCACACGTTGACAAGTATTTGTGCATTCTTAGGCACTATGTAGCCATTTATTTCCACATCAGATTTAGCTTTGTGTGGTAATAACAAAGGTAGAGAAGGATGAAGCCTAAATGTTTCTTTCACCACTGCTTGCAAGTATGGGAGTCGAGAGATATCGGATTCTTGAATTTCACCATTTTGTTCAATTATGTCTCTCATTTCGCTGCTAAGTCTTGACATTTTTTCTGGGCTTCGTAACAGTTCTGCCATTGCCCATTCCACTGTGTTTGAAGTCGTTTCAGTGCCAGCTATAAATAAATCCTTCACAAAAAAATCAATTAAGATCAAATTCATTAGGAAAAATATTGTGTTTAGAGAGAGAGAGAGAGAGATTGCAAAACTGAACTTACTAAAAGCAAATGCTTGATATCATTTATGCTCAATTCAGCTTCATCCTTTTGGTTAATATCAATCAGGGCATCAACCAAATCATTATTCTCACCCCTGGATTTCAATTTCTCATCTATAATCCCATCAAATATTGCAAACAGCTTCTCGAAATAAATCGCTGTCTCCTTAAAAATCCCCTGAGGATCAAACGATTTCAAAACAGGGAAATAATCTGCGAAATTCGGGCTTCCACCGCACTTCATCACACCCCACACCACATCCTTCATCTCCTGCGACGAATCCGAATCGAACTGCGCAAATTCCATCGAGAAAAGTGAAGCCGATATTAGATTCAACGACGTCGTGAATGCAGCCTCTCCAATATCTACGGCCCGGCCCGTTTCGCTGCATTCTCTCACATAGTCACACAGCTTCTGCAGCTTCTCTCTCCTCAGGCCCTGGCTAGCATCCAGCCTGGAAACTGAAAACATCTGCTCTTTGCATATCTTCCTCAGCTTACGCCATCGATCATCCTCGACAGGGAGCCATGCTACAGAGAACTGATCGTGATTCAGGGATTCAACTGCGGTCGGGATATTCCTGCCAGAGAAAACGACGTCGTGTGTTTGCAGAATGATTTTTGCAGTTTCTGGATTTGAGACAACTACTGTTGTTATGCTTCCTAGCTTAAGCGAGATTATGGGCCCGTATTTTTGCGACAATTTGGTGAGTGATTGGTGGGGTTTGGAACCGAGTTCGAGGATGTTGCCAATGATTGGGAATTGATACGGGCCTGGAGGGAGCTTGGATGATTTTCGGGCCCTGGATTTTGATTTCGGAATGATGATAAATATCCACACGAGAGAAAATATGACTATTAGAAGTGTGAAAAAATCCATCGAGATTTCAGTCTTTTTTTTTTTTTTTCCTGAGTAGGGGGGTTTGCTTGCTGATTTTCCTTTTTAAGTGCAATAGTCCAAATTGAATTATTTGAATATTTATAGTTGAAACCGATATCAATCTCATTCGTATCACGACAATGTGGGGAGTTGCAAATTAAAGTAATAGCACATTGATCCATGTTTGCACGTTATTTTCTACAAATGTAGCTTTTTAATTACTATTTATTTTAGTCAATATAGGCTTTCATCCTCAAATTGCTTGAAACACGCTAGAGTAAAATACATTATCTCGAAGAATGAGCATATTGACCCTCTAATTTCTCAAAATATTGCTAAAAATAAATTAAACAATTGCCAAATTTGGAAATTTTTTATCACACTAAGTGATTATCTCATATTTCAAAATAATCACCACACACGCTATATGTATCAAATGATATTACTGACATGTGGCGTATATTAAATGCAATGAAAAATGAAATGTAACATCAAATGTAATATAATATTCAAACCGGTTGATAATGTAATTTGTATGATTATTTGCATGATACATCTCGAAATATTAGCTTTTTTATTTTTATTTGTATTGAATATAAAGTAAAGTTCCATTGTGAACTTTGATTTTAATATTTATCAAACTAGTTCAGTCGCAGTTAAAAGCTGCAACTTCATTAAAATTTTAGATCATCAATTGTGGAGTCGAATGTTGTTTAAACGATCGATATGTTATCATCAAATTAGTTACATAAACTTGGAATTTGATTATAAAATAAAAGGAATGAAAATGCAATACCTAATTTGCCTTGGTGTTTTTGCAAGCAATTTGCAAAAGTTTCTTTGATGTTGCAACTTGTATTAATTTGCACCATAGCCAAATATTAAAGATGAAATACGCCTTTGCCCTTTCTATAAACTATAATAAAGTGTACATATTTTGCACACTATAACGACTATAATCTAAAAAAATAACCACAGCACTTGACTTTTTCTTTTTCTTTTTTCATTTAAAATACATGATTTGTCAAATAAATAATTTTATTTTTGCTAACTAATATATTCATTATTGGCTTATCATGTCTGACGAATAGAACTGACGAAAATTTACTATATTAATCTCTTTAAATAATTTAAATATCAGCATCTTAGCTAGGCACAATGAATTTTTTATTCTCATGGTAATTAAAAATATCAAATGTCAAACAAATTGAAAATGTAATATATCTTCAATACAATTTTTTATGTGGACGTCGGTGTTCCAATTAATCTGCTCAACAGGTGATTGAACCACTGAGTATGAACTGTTTCATCTTTTTTGAGATCTGAATTGTTTGCTTGATACAAAATAATTAAATTTTCCAAATATAATTTATCGATCTAATTAAAGTTTAAGTATTAATTAAAAAGAGTCCCATCAAGAATATATATATATATAGTAATGATAAACTTAAATCTAATTACAATATTTATTCTCTATATTTGATTTTAATTGCAGTTCATTCCATTAGTGTGCATATGTTAATAATATATTAGTAAGAAAATGATAAGATGTCAATCGTAGATAATTTTGATATATCCACCGTCGACGTGTAAAGATTTTCCCTATAAATATTTTGGTTTGAAATTAATGATTGTTCTAGATTTATGATATATCAGCGATTGACACATTAATATGAAATTGAATGTGTATGCAAACCTCGTCTTGTGAATCACACTTTGTTACCTAACCATAGAAAAGACGTCATAAAACTATACTCAATATCTAATTACCACTTGAAACTTCTAAGAATTAATTTTAAATAATATTAAGGCCTTAAAAAAAACTTGGGACTATTTTGAAAATAAATTTAAAGATTTCGGGGTCAAATTGGAAATTCAAAAAAATTGGGACATTTAATGAAAATCAAACAGAATAGGGAAAAGTTGTGAAAACAAGACAAGACTTACTTTTACTGTTTCTCTATTCAAAAAAGGTTCCAGATCTTTTCATTTTTATACAAAATAGTCCCTCTTTTAGAAAAATCAACGAATGGGTTACTTCTGATTAAAAATGAAAAGACTGATCAAGGCCACTTTGATGAAGTGTAAATAACGGGTGCTAACCATAAGTTGGGAACTAAAAGTAATGTTCTCATACACAATCATATAGCCTTATTTATATATGTACACACACATTTAGTCTAATAGTAAGTACATCAAGATCTCGAGTTCGGATACCCTATAACAATTATAACTCAAAAAAGAAGGTTTTATTTATTAAAAAAGAAACTAAGGACGTTCAAATGGTTCGAAAAATCGGAACCGGGCTGGTTTGAACCGGCGGTCAATGGTTCGGGGAACCGTTGACCCGGTTTCAGTTTCAAACCGGAACTGGGAACCGTCGAGAACTGGTTCAGTTTCGGTTCCACGATATATGAAACCAGCAAACCAGCGGTTCCAACGCCGGTTTTCGTAATTTTTTTTGTTCTCTGGAGTTGAGTACCACGGTATCCATATCCAATACCGCGGTACCCGAAGTGGAGAACCAAAACGTTGGTTCTGCATTTCAGTACCGCGGTATTCAACTCCAGAGAAAAGAAAAAAAGAACCGCCGAATCGCTGGTTCGAACCGGCCGAACCGTCGGGTTCCGGTTGAACCGGCGGTTTGGAACCGAAACCGGAACCGCCCATCACACGGTTCGATTTCGGTTCCACCAATCCGGAACCGCCGAACCGTTTGAACATCTCTAAAATAAACATATAGCCTTCAAAGTTTGGTGGGAACAGCCTTGAGAGGTATGGATTTTTGTAGACTAAGTCCAAACTTCTCATCCATGTCCAATTCTTGTGGTTTTATCCCTTCAAGTTTCCAATCAAAATGTGCTACCAAAGTGGCCAACATAAGATGCACCATTCTGTATGCGAGTGGCAATCCCGGACATATTCTCCTTCCCGCCCCAAATGGGATGAGTTGGAAATCTTTGCCTTTAAAATCTATGTGTACATTATCATTCAAGAATCGTTCTGGTTCGAATGAATCTGCATTCTTCCAAATGTTGGGATCTCTACCACTCGCCCACACGTTAACAAGCACTTGCGTATCTTTAGGTATTATATACCCGTTTATTTCTACATCCATATTCGCCTTGTGGGGTACCAACAAAGGAACAGTAGGATGAAGCCTGAATGTTTCCTTCACAACTGCTTGCAAATATGGGAGTTGTGGGATGTCTGATTCATCAACTTGTCTCTTTTGTTTCATCACATCTTCAATTTCATTTCTAACTCTTGATATTTTTTTAGGATTGCGTAGTAATTCTGTCATGGCCCATTCCACTGTGCCTGAAGTCGTATCAACTCCGGCTACAAATAGATCCTAAACATTGATAAAGTCAAAAACCAGAAGTCCAAACAACACAAATTGGGACATCACATTAGTCATATTGGCTTGAGCAACACAAATTTGACCCATTGCGATTACATCAAATACAGCTGTAATAAAGAATCCAAGGAAAGAAAAACGCATTTTGGATTCTTCTACTTCCAATTGTGTTTAAGTGAGGTCCACTTATACACACACAGGAACTTAAGTAAAAGAAAATTAATTCAAACTAAATTAAAAGGACATGATCTAATTGCCAAAAAATGAAAGTAATTAACAAAAAATTGCAGGTTCAATATTTATATTTTTCCATTGAAAATGATTTGCAAGAAAGAATTGATCCTGCGACAAGGTTGTCAAACTCAGTAAGCACTACAATTTAATTTAATCATGAAATTGTTGGCCTTTTTGGTCCCTAAAAATAAGGGATAAACATTTTTTATTATACATGTTCAATAACTTTTGTTAGTTTGGTCCTCTATCTTCCCCACCATTTTTTGTCCTATTTGTTTACATCACTATGCGTTTTTCAACCTCGTATCTTTGAAATATATGATCTCAAACTGCACACTTTTTGAAACATACAAAATTGAACATTCAAATTTAATAATTAAAGAAAATAGAAGATAATTAAAGAGGCATAAAACTTACCAAAAGCAGATGGTTAATCTCATCTCTGCTCAATTCAGCTTCATCCCTTTGGTTAATATCAATCAGGGCTTCAACCAAATCATTATTCTCACCCCTGGATTTCAATTTCTCATCTATAATCCCATCAAATATTGCAAACAGCTTCTCGAAATGAATCTCTAGCTGCTTCGAAATCCCCTGAGGATCAATGGATTTCAAAACAGGAAAATAATCTGCCAAATTCGGGCTTCCCACGCATTTCATCACTCCCCACACCACATCCTTCATCTCCTGCGAAGAATCCGAATTGAACTGAGCAAATTCCTTTGAGAAAAGCGTAGCCGACATTAGATTCAACGACGTCGTAAATGCAGCCTCTCCTATATCCACGGCCCGGCCCATTTCGCTGCATTCTCTGACATAGTCACACAGCTTCTGCAGCTTCTCTCTCCTCAGGCCCTGGCTGGCATCCAGCCTGGAAACTGAAAACATTTGCTCTTTGCATATTTTCCTCAGCTTTCGCCATTGATTCTCCACAGGCAGCCATGCCACGGAGAACTCGTCGTGTTTGACATGATGTATTGCGCTTGGAATGGATCTACTGGAGAAAACCAGGTCGTGCTTTTGCAACACGATTTTAGCAACTTCAGCAGACGAGACAATTACAGTTGTCATGCTTCCTAGCTTTAGCGACATCAAGGGCCCGTATTTCTTGGCGAGATTTGCGAGTGATCGATGGGGTTTGGAGCCCAGTTGGAGGATGTTTCCGATGATCGGGAGTTGATACGGGCCTGGAGGGGGTTTGGATGCTCTTCGGGCCCTGGAATTTGATGTTAGAGCAATAGTACATATCCACAGTATGGAAATGACAAAGAGTAGAAACGTTAGAAAATCCATGAAAATCATTTTCAGTTTCTTCGAGTAATTGAGTTTCAGGGGGAGATGGTTATATACAAATGAAAAATGATGTGAAATATTTATAGATGAAACCTATTTTAGAAATGTCGTTTGCGAAAGAGAGAGGATAAAGATCGGCATTCATGTTCGCATGCTTTTATAACATTCGCTTTCACATACATGTCATAAATTATTAATAATTTTTTTAAGGTTTATTGTCAAAAATTTCAATAACATCAAATCCAAGTTGATTAGTAGCGACAAACAAATAATTTGATATACCACTAATCAAGAATAAATATTTGAATATATTTTGGATATCATATTTGAGACATTGTATTAATTGATATGTTTTTATATATATTATTACATTATAAATTGTCAATGATTGTGATAACTTTTATTGTTCAAAGCTTAAGTTTATATCAAGTTCAAATTGAATTTGATTCTTGATTAATAAAAGTCATATATTTTACAAGATGGTGACTAATAACAAATAATTTGATATATATCACTAATCAATGACAAACATTTGAAAAGATAGTTTCATACCTATATATAAAGGTATCAATCTTTAAATAAAATAAAATAAATAAATAGGGAAAAAAATCATTTTTAACTTTCTGAAAAGATGTTTCCATATCTATGAAGATTGATATCAATTATCACTTTTTTTTCAATTTTCATCTAATTTTATTCAAAATGTCAATTTTTATCTAGATGAATGCCTCAATTGCTAATATGGATTTTTGATACGTGGAAAATATGTGCATTTTAGTGGTGTTTAATATGAGATTTTAATATCGTTTATTTGATTGGATGCATTATTTTCCTACATATATGTGATTTGTGTCTCCAAATATTTCAAATATTATTTTCTTGATTATTTTAGAAGATTTGGAGGATTTTGGAGGCAAAAAGGAAATTGAAGGAAGCAAGTGGGCTCTACGTAGAGAGTAGAGAGAGAGAAGGTTAGGAGTAGTTTGGAGATCATTTATTTTCTAGGTTAATTTAGATGGATCTCAGAATTGCTTGGATGAAATCAATTTCAAGGATGCTCGGCTAATCTTTCAATTCTGGTTAGCAGGGATGTTTGAACCCATATTTCTTTTATGTTTTAATTAATCTCGTTTCCCCTTCTTGATGTTTGAATGAAATTGATTATGTTATCTGTGCAGAATGTTTTCGATTGTTGATGCTTAATTTGGATTGGCCACCTAGGTTAAGTAATTGATAATTGATTGCTAGAATTTTAGATCATGAATCCTAATTGTTGTGATTTAATTTTCATAAGTGGTAAACTAGAGGTCGTGCATCTCTAGGGTAGCATAATCCTAGATTATCGAATCGAGCTTGTGTATTCGGAGTCTAGTTCATCCTATCGTCTTGGTGATTAATGCATTTAATGAATTAAATCTAGAGAGCTTGTTCTAGGTTATTCAATTAAATAGGGTTAATTAGAGATCTTATCCTAATTTAACTAATCTTAAGAGACGATTCGGTTTAACAGAGCTTGTTGTTAGACTAGGGATGATAATTTCATGATAATCTAAGAGAGGGTGTTACATTGATTAAAACATAATTGAGATTGGGGGATAACTGAACTGTTAACTGGAATATTTACATCCATTGATCTCTTGCTTAATTAGTTTTCTAAGTTTACTTAATTTAATTAAGTGATAGATATTTAATCCAAAAACCCCCCCTCCCAATTTGTTATTTCATTTGAATTGAATCTAGGTGACATAATTAATCGTCATTCCTCGTGGGATCGACTCTTGCTTGCCCTAGCTACTCATTGGTTAGGATAGGAAAGGAATTTAAATAATTTTATCGCGTAACGACGCGTGGTCAATTTTTCATTTTCGTCGTCTATGTTGACAAAAATTTATATTTTAAACAAAATTGAATCAAAATTAGAAAAAAAAAATTGATAGTTAAAGAACCAACACGAATAGATAATATAAAAGTGGATAAGACCTGAGTTACATGATAAAAATTGAAAATTTTCGCTAAACATAATAAACAAATACAAACATATTTCATTATATATTAGATATAAGAACTCATTTTTTTATTCATGAAAGAATAATAAAATGTGTGGTAAAAAGCCATGTGATCAATTGGAGCTTCTTTCGTGTCTGACTTGATTGAAATTGTTTAGATTCAAACTCGTTAAGAATATAACACCAAACTGATCAAATGTTATTTTTAAATCCTTAACCTTATGAAACAACTTCAAATTTATTCATTAACTGTGCAAACCACATATCAAAGAAAGTATCATATTTAGCCCCTTAATGAAATCTTAAATTAGGACTAAGTTTTTCATACACAAGCATATAACCTTAAAGTTGGGTAGGAACAGCCTTGATAGGAATGGTTTTTTGTAGAGTAAGTCCAAATGTCTCATCCAAGTCCACTTGTTCTGGTTTTATCCCTTCAAGTTTCCAATTAAAATTTCCTACCAAAGTGGCAAGCATTAGATGAACCATTCTGTGTGCCAATGGCAATCCTGGACAAATTCTCCTTCCCGCCCCAAACGGAATAAGCTCGAAATCTTTGCCTTTAAAATCTATGTGTTCATTACTAGCATTCAAGAATCGTTCCGGTTCGAATGAATCTGCGTTCTTCCAAATGTTGGGATCTCTACCACTCGCCCACACATTAACAAGAATTTGCGCGTCTTTAGGCACTATATACCCGTTTATTTCGACATCTGATTTCGCCTTGTGGGGTACCAAGAAAGGAGCTGCAGGATGAAGTCTGAATGTTTCTTTTACGATTGCTTGCAAATATGGGAGTTGTGCGATGTTTGATTCGTTGATTTGTCTGTTTTCTCCAATCACATTTTGAATTTCGTCTCTAACTTTTGATAATTTGGTAGGATTACGTAGTAGTTCTGCCATTGCCCATTCCACTGTTCCTGCAGTAGTATCAATACCAGCTACAAATAGATCCTAAACATTGAAAAAGTCAAGAATCAAAGCCCAAACAAAATAGATGGTGACATCAAATTAGTTTCTCATATGCAAAATAATTGAATTGCGATTACATCAATGAGGCAGTAATAAACAAAAACATTTTGATATATTCTTCTACTTCCAACTTTGTTTTTCTACATTTAGGTCCATATAATTTATATAATTATTTAAATTGGATTGTGTATTTTTAATCGTGAAAATTGAAACTCATACTTTATTTTCTTATGAGTTTTGTCTTTGCACGATGTATTTAGTGGCAGCTTACATAAGGATGAAAGTATTAACGTAAACAAAAAAATTTGGGCTCGATTGTTACATATTAATAGACAAAAACTTAATTAAAACAGAATGAAAAGAAATCTAATTTAAACTAAATTAAGAGACATGATCTGATTCAAGAAAAATGAAAGTATTGGATCCAATGATTATAAATTAAAGTAATAAAAAAGTAAGTTCAATTACCCAAATTATTTATATTTTTCCTATTGAAAATGGAATGCAAGAAAGAATTGATTCTGCTATAAGGTTGGCAAACTAAGTGTAAGCATAGGCAGGTAGACTAAATTTTGTTCATTGTCAAACTAAGTGTAACTTTGGGTTGACCTTTTTCATAGGAGATGACATTTTTGTCATTTAGGAAACATCTCAATTTTTGTCACGTTAATTTTGGTTTTATCCATTCTTTAACATCAATTGACATATTTCAAGTTTAGTTCTTAAATTATCATTTTTTTAATCCGATTTTACTCAAAAATGTCAATTTCTGTCCACATGGATCCTAAAATTAAAAAATCTACATCATCAATTCTAACGGAAACACGAGGAAAAATCAAACTTTTTAACAAAATTAAAAGAAAAATGCATTTTTTGTCCTACGTCTTTAAAAAACACTGAATTTTTTATCTTCTATCTTTAGAGATATGGTCCCAAACTACATACTTCTTCAAACATACAAAATCGGAAATGTTAATTTCACATAATTAAATGATAATTGAAGAACTTACGAAAAGCAGATGTTTAATATCCTCTCGGCTGAATTCAGCTTCATCTCTTTGGTTAATATCAATGAGGGCCTCCAACAAATCATTCTTCTCACCTCTTGATTTCAATTTCTCATCTATTATCTCATCAAACATTGCAGACAGCTTTTCATAGTGAATCTTAAACTGCTTCGAAACCCCCTGAGGATCAATGGATTTCAAAACAGGAAAATAATCTGCCAAATTCGGGCTTCCCACGGATTTCATCACACCCCACACTACATCCTTCATCTCCTGCGAAGAATCCGAATTGAACTGAGCAATTTCCTTCGAGAAAAGCGTGGCCGACATTAGATTCAATGACGTCGTAAATGCAGCCTCTCCTATATCCACGGCCCGACCCGTTTCGCTGCATTCTTTGACATAGTCACACAGCTTCTGCAGCTTCTCTCTCCTCAGGCCCTGGCTGGCATCCAGCCTGGAAACTGAAAACATTTGCTCTTTGCATATTTTCCTCAGCTTTCGCCATTGATTCTCCACAGGCAGCCATGCCACGGAGAATTCGTGGTGATTGACATGCTGGACTGAGCTTGGAATGGATCTACTGGAGAAATCCAGGTCGTGCTTTTGCAACACGATTTTGGCAACTTCAGCAGACGAGACAATTACTGTTGTCAAGCTTCCAAGCTTTAACGACATCAAGGGCCCGTATTTCTTGGCGAGATTTGCGAGTGATCGATGGGGTTTGGAGCCCAGTTGGAGGATGTTTCCGATGATCGGGAGTTGATACGGGCCTGGAGGGGGTTTGGATGCTTTTCGGGCCCTGGAATTTGATATTAGTGGAAAAGTACACATCCATAATATGGAAATGCCAACGAGTATAAACATTAGGAAATCCATGGTGATAGCAATGGAGTTTTAGGGCAGATGGTTAATAACAAATGAAATTAATGGTAAAATATGTATATGTGTGACAATTGTCACTTATCGAATAGATGATAGGGTTACGATCAATCCTGTCCACATGTTTGTATAACATTAGCTAGCTCTTACGTGTTTCATTTTCTATTTGACATCTTGTGTGTATGATATATAATGGCATTAAATTAGATCTACTTTAATAATTAAATGACCAACGTATATTGAAGGTTATTCTGACATGACTGAGTATCATTTTCTATAAAAATCCAATTCAGATCTTCATGGAAGAAACATAAATCTTTTAAATTTTTAAATTCGAGATTTTTTTTTGTTTTTCAATTTCCAGAGAAAATTGTAAATTGAGAACACTATTTTTAAATTATTTACCAATAAAGTACATTAACTTTTTGGGCCACAATATTGAGACACTAACTTTTAAACTTCGACATTTTAGGACAAAAAATCTGAAATCACTGTAGTTCAATTACATGAGATGTGGGCTTTTTGTTTAAGCGATTTAGTCCAAAATTTGTGTAATTTGGTCTGAAATTCGTGATTTCGAGTTTTTTGTCCTAAAATCACCCAAATTGAATAATTAATGTCTCAATATCGCACACCGAAAAGTTAGTATCCTTCATTGATAATTGACCTAAAGATAATGTTCTAAATTTACAATTTTCCCCGATTGTTAAAAGGTTTGATGCATGACTTTGATTGAACAAAGCTCAAATTAATTCATAGTAGTCTAATGGATAGTGAAAAGGATCTAAAGATGATGGAGTGTTTTATTTATCTTATACATGAAATTGAAATGATATTATAGAATTTGAATCAATTTGAGAATCTGCCTAGCTTTATGTTATTTTGCTAACTATAGATATTGTTATAATACTGTCCATTTCAATAGTAATTTTAATAAAAATTACAGGTTATGTATTTTTATCAAGACTTTGTTTATTTTGTGTATCTAATCAATCAGCTTAATTATAATATATATATATATATATATATATATATATATTAATCAGCTTATTTTATCAAGACTTTGGAATGCTTGACTTTCTTTCAAAGCCAAATCTGATATGATCCATGTATGTTTATACAATTGAATAATTTATCGTTTAATTGATTAACTAACATGATTTTAAAATTTAAATTTGGACTTCAAAATTTATTCATTCATGCTGACTAAAAATTATTCATAAAAAAATGTTCACGTTGTAATTTTATCAATCAATAATATGTTTTTTTTTCAATTTATATATTTTTAATTTATATGTTTCATTACCTATATATATATATATATATATATATATATATATATATATATATATATATATATACATACACACACATATAGTAATAATTGCACAAAATCTCATTGTGGTTTGGAAAATCGATGTGAACTCCCATATATTTTAATAATTGTACGAAATTCTCTTGTGATTTTTAAAATATAACCAAAAAATCCTCAATTTCGTTAATGTTATTGAAAGTGCTATGCACGCGCTCCCATTATTATTATTATTAACATACTTTCACCTACCAAATCAATATCTATAAAAATCCAATTCAGATCTTAGTTTTCACATATGTCTTCCTGTTTATTGGTTACTATTCTTGGTGTGAAAATTTTATTGTTATATATGTAGATATATTAATTTAGTTATTTTTGTAATGCTTCACTTCAATTAACAGGAAGATATACTTTCAGGTTGGGATTTAAAAGAGCCGGAGATCTGTTTAAAAAAAAAAAAAATCCATATAATAAAATTTTAATCATTATTAAATGAATGTTTATATTTCATGATAAATATCAGAACTTATTTCGTATATTTTAAATAATTAGAACTTAGAAGATCAACCAAAATTAAACGTCTTAGCTAGTTCATTAAAGTAAGAAATCTAGTTATAAATTATTTTCTTTGTATTAATAATTCGATATAAGTATACTTATAGGCGTAAAAGTCGACTTAAAATCCTTAATGGAGTATTATATTTTTATGATGTTGACATAATAATGGTAAGATTTTATGTAGAATGTTTTTATAAATTGATAGCACCTCTAAATATCTTACCAAATTTAAACTATACGTACATAAGATATTTTAGGATAATTTATAAATATCTATATATGTAATATATATTTATGGAACCGTCATATCTAAGATTGGCAATAGGAAATAAGAGGAAAATTAGTGTATCAAGGTAGGTTTGATTAATTATCGGCTAAATACACCATAATTCCAAAGTATTGAAATTCCATCAGTGGTACTTCTATAATTAAAAATCAAACATCAAAAACTATCCAAAACCATAAAAAAATTAATGGAAAATTTTCTTAAAGACCCAATCTATATACTAGTTCTCAATTTTAAATTTAAATTTTGAAATTTCTCAATAAGATCTCAATTTAACCTTATTTCTCAATTTAAGGCTTTTAAATTGAGTTTTCAATTCAAGATTAAAAAAAAAACTTTTTTTCTTTATATTTTTAGATTTATTTATATTTCAATGTGTATTTATATTTTGGATAAATTAAGACAAGATAGGGAAATTTTGGAACGATCTTCATCCGTCATCTATTCTTGAATTAATTGAGAACTCAATCTAATTTAAAGTTTTAAATTGAAATAAAATTAAATTGAGCCCCTTATTAAAAAATTTCAAACTTTGGATTTAGAATTGAGAACTAATTTCACAACACCATTATTTAAAACATCTCTCTCTAGGTAGATAGATTACACATCTGTGATTTTTCTTGTTCTATTTATTAACTTTGAAATTTAAAAGATAAGATAAAATATTTCTTATTCTAATTTTTAATGTCTTTGATGAAATTTCAAAGGGAAAAAAATGTAATATTGTTCCTATTATCATTTTTAAGTAAATATGGTTAATAATGAAGTCTATCTGCATATATATGTATGAATCAATAAAATAGTTGAATATAAATAGAAACAAGAACAAATATTTGATACGAACAATTGTGAACCCGCATATCAGATCGATTCGTAGTATTAAACTTAATGAGTAAGTCTCTTGTGAGACTGTTTCACGAAATTTTAATGCATTGGTCAACCCACAATTCAATTACCCACCATCCAAACCCTACAATTTATATGTTGTTTGTGAGTAATGAGACTCCATCTCACGAAAACTATCTATAAGACTGTCTGACATTAGTTGTAATATCCCAACCTAGATCTAACAGTTCATTTCAGAATAAATAATTCAAGAACTTAATGATATTTATGCTATGCTTTTTTCTTTTTTACTCACCCGATAAAGTTACACTTATTTTTACACACATTTACATACACGTTAATCAATTATAAATTTATTATTGTTTTAACTTTATCGTCTGTACATATCTAACTAGATAAATTAAGCTGCACAATTTAGATATGCTTTGAGATCTCGATCGACTTTGAATCTGTCTATTGACTATTCATTTGTCATTGCACTAAAATTCAGACACACGTGTTGGCTTTTGCTTCAATGTGACCAATTGAATGACATCATGAGTTTTTGTACCTACGTGATAGATTTAAAAAAAAAAAAAAAAAAAAAACATAGATAAGATAAAATATTGGAAAGTTTTGAATATTGAAGATAATAATTGTTTCCTATCATTTTCCTTGTAAAAGTCTTTTTAATTTTGTGAGAAGACAATATTGCCCTCAATTTAATAAGATTAGAATATGATGTTGTTTGCTAGAGAGATGGGCATAAAGCCGTAGGGAGAAGAAAAAGGGTTTTGAGAATTATTTCAATTAATTTTGTCACGTAATTTAGATTTTACCCATTTTTTAAAAGAATTTTATTTATTTTACTTTTAATCCTTTTCTAACTTTTATTATTTTCTGACTTTCATTTGATTTTATAATTCTGAATTTGATTTCGGTCATCTAATTAAAATTTTATCAAAATTTTTAATGAATTTTATTTATTTTACTTTTAATCTTTTTTCTAACTCTTATTATTTTCTAATTTTCATTCAATTATTTTGATGCACATAGATAGAAATTGACATTTCAAAAGAAAAAAAAATCAAATCAAAATTTTAAAAATGATGTTAAAAGATCAAAATTGAAACAAGTAAAATAATAGAAAAAATGAATAAAAAAACTCTATAAGAACTAAAAGTCTAAAATTGAGTTCTTCCCTAAACATTAATAAATATGTATGTATAAATTAATGAAATTAATGTTAAATATCTACTTTATCGACTGTATGAGTGGTCTTCCCCGACTTAGACTAAAAACGTTATTAATGAAGGTGGGTCCCATCTAAATATTTTCTGATCCTTTGCTGTTTGTTTTATCTTCGGAGTTTTTCCTTAAATGCAGATTAAAAAACAAATCTAAGAAAAAAGAAAAGAAAAGGATTCAATCTTGATGGATTTTCCAATGCTTCTGCTCGTCTCCTTTTCCAGTGTGTGGATATGCGCCATCATTCTGATATCAAAATCCAGGGCCCGAAGATCATCCAATATCCCTCCAGGCCCGTTTCAGTTCCCGATTATCGGCAACATCCTCGACCTCGGGCCCAAACCCCACCAATCACTCGCCAAACTATCCACAAAATACGGTCCCGTGATGTCGCTTAAGCTGGGAAGCATGACAACGGTAGTTGTCTCATCCCCTGAAACCGCTAAACTCGTGCTTCAGAAACACGATCTGGTCTTCTCCAGTAGAACTATACCAAGTGCAGCCCAATCTCTCAAACACGATGAATTCTCAATGGTATGGCTTCCAGTCGAGAATCAATGGCGAAAACTGAGGAAAATATGCAAAGAGCAAATGTTTTCAGTTTCCAGGCTGGATGCCAGCCAGGGCCTGAGGAGAGAGAAGCTGCAGAAGCTGTGTGACTATGTCAGAGAATGCAGCGAAACGGGCCGGGCCGTGGATATTGGAGAGGCTGCATTTACGACGTCGTTGAATCTAATGTCGGCTACGCTTTTCTCAAAGGAATTTGCTCAGTTCAATTCGGATTCTTCGCAGGAGATGAAGGATGTGATGGGGGGAGTGATGAAATGTGTGGGAAGCCCGAATTTCGCAGATTATTTTCCTATTTTGAAATCGTTTGATCCTCAGGGAATTTTTAAGCAGACAACGATCTATTTCGAGAAGTTTTTTGCAATATTTGATGGGATTATAGATGAGAAATTGAAATCCAGGGGTGAGAATAATGATTTGGTTGAAGCCCTGCTTGATATTAACCAAAGGGATGAATCTGAACTAAGCAGAATTGACATTAAGCATCTCCTTTTGGTATGATCAGAGTTGCAATTTTAAATTTAATTTTTTTTTAATGAATAACTCTTGCCATTTTTATATACAAATCTAATTTTTTTTGTTTTGCTGATTATTTTGCATAGGATCTATTCGTAGCTGGAACTGATACGACTTCAAGCACGGTGGAGTGGGCTATGGCAGAACTATTACGAAGTCCTGAGAAGATGTCGAGACTCAAAGCTGAAATCAGGAATCATGTGATTGAACAAAATAGAGAAATTCAAGAATCTGATATTTCTCAACTTCCATACTTGCAAGCAGTGGTGAAGGAAACATTCAGGCTTCATCCTGCTGCCCCTTTTTTAGTACCTCACAAGGCTGAATCCGATGTAGAAACGAATGGCTATACAATACCTAAAGACGCGCAAATTCTTGTTAATGTGTGGGCGAGTGGTAGAGATCCCAACATTTGGATGAATGCAGATTCATTCGAACCAGAACGATTCTTGAATGATAATGAACACATCGATTTTAGAGGTAAAGATTTCGAACTCATCCCGTTTGGTGCGGGAAGGAGAATTTGTCCAGGATTGCCATTGGCATATAGAATGGTGCATCTTATGTTGGCCACTTTGGTAGAGAATTTTAATTGGAAACTTGAAGGAATGCAACCAGAAGAACTGAACATGGATGAAAAGTTTGGACTTACTCTGCAAAAAACCATTCCTCTCCATGCTGTTCCTACCAAACTGTAATCCTTTTTAAAAGTAGTAATAGAACAATATATGCTTGTTTGTTGGTTTATAGGTGAGCCAAGTCACAATGTAATGTAATGGTATTTAGGTTTGTTTGAATGTATAATCATGACTGATTTTGATTTGATTGTTATATAAATTTAGATTCAACAAGTTTTAACAAAATCGATTGATACGTTAACGTAGTGTTGTAATAATGTGACATTGATAAGACATCATATGAATTTAATCACCAATAACTGATACATTAATTAATATATTGTTGACGTGAAATTCTTACTAACTCTAGTCCTATGCCTACAAATAATCAAATACCGACAAATTATAATGGAATCTCACCCCATCTAATTTAAGGAAAATGATATAATGAGGCTATTTGATTTGTACTCGTTACATTTGACAAAATGATTTCCTACTCATCTTATGACCAAAGTTAGATAGGTTAAAATATATATATATCATAGAGTGCGTGTATAACATTTTTGCGTGTGCATTTAGGATTATATATTATCATTTGGTTATATTGTAGAAGAGACGTGTCTTGGGAATTAAGATTTTACATTTTCTAAATGCTAATGCAATCTTGAAAAGTAATAATAAACTCAAGCAAATATCCTTTTTACTATTTGGAGAGCTTATAAATCCACTCTTACACCTCTCAAATGAAAGAAACAAGTTTTATTATGTTCCCAATATTAAGAAAATAGTTGGATTATCATTGAAATATTTATTTATTTTGGCCTAATTACAAATAAAGTTACAACATTGTGTGATTCTAGCAATTTTGGCATGACTTTTCAATCTTTGCAAATGAAAATATAAACTTTAAATTTGTTTGTCATTTAAACCTATACATAACGAATCGAGTCAAACATCAAATAAATTAAATTTAGATCAAATAAAATAAAGCCGAATTTTTGTGTTGAAAATTCGTGTTGAAATAGTCTTATAATGTTGGTTGCAATTAAACCTTTCTGTTGAAAATTTGTGTTGAAATAGTCTTATAATGTTGGTTGCAATTATACCTTTCTTATACTGTGATTAGCATTGATACAAGATATATACCCAACAAATTTTGAACGTATTACTTATTATAATCTATTATTAATACGTTTCCCTATCTATGTGATTATTACATATTTTATTATATTTTAATGATATACAACCTCATCTATTATAATTACTTAATATGTTTTATTATCACTTCATTCTTTAAATGATGAAAAGATTTCATTCCTACATACCCCTCATACTCCTGGTGATTCAAACCTAAACTTAAATTTAAATATATTGCAGACAACATTTACCACTAAACTATCATGACTTAGTCTTTGTTATCACGTAAAACAAAACTTTCCCTTTATATTAAATTAGTAATAATGGCAATTTATTATCATGCTTATTTATTTAGGAAAATTATCTTGCTTGATTAAAATTGAAAAAAAGAAAACTTCCTCTATTTTCTTTCAAAATATCTCCCAATATCTTAAGAACACATTTGTTTCTATATTTTTTAAGGGAATATTTAAATATAATATATTTTTAAGATATTAATATTAATATCTAGGTTTATATATATATATATATAGAAAGTATCTGGACTGACAAAGCCCGAAATAATTGGGCCTTAATAATTTAAAAATAGCAGTTAACAAGAGCATTAATGGCCCATTGGGCCAACGCAGTTCATAACTTCAGATCATTCATGAACCCACGCATGATTGATTCAATATATAAATAGAAAGATAATAGAGTCTACCTGTACGTAATGTTTCTTATACTATTTATTAACTTAGATAATTTGACGAAACATGGTACTTTAGTAATAAAGGAAGTCTGCGTCTAAGACTTAGGAGTAAAAGTCTTTGATTTTTTATTTTTTTATTTAGAGAAAAAAAAAACTTATGAAAATTTAAAAGAGAAGATAAAAGATTTTTTATTCTAATTTTTAACGTCCTTGATGAAATTTTAAAACAAAAGTATATAAAAGAAATGTAATATTGTCCCTATTATCCAAAACACATCTATGATGTTTTCTTAATATTCTATTTATACTGTGGAAATTTTAAAATCCTCCACAATTACATCTGTAATGTCTTCACATTCTAATTATTAACATTGAATTTTAACCCAAAAAAAAAGTAATATTAACTCTGACATTTTAAAGGAAATAAAATAAAGTAAATGTAATAAACTTGAGTCGGCACTCAATTATTGAATATTAATGCAACAAATGCAAGGATCAATATTCAAGTCAATGATATTAAATTGTAAAAATTGAATATAATATATACATAGGGGTAGAGTAAAAAATATCCTACTATGAAAAAAAACTATTTTTTTAGTTAAGAGGATATTTTTAAGAATATTGTATATATTTTTAATGAAGTCAACCTCATACTACCATATACTTAAGTTGATATTATTATATAATTCAGTTCGTACAATCATTAATGCAGCCTGTACTATCAAATTATAACTTATATATATCTTCATTAATTAATATAGTGTATCATCATATTTAAATATGTACCACTATATTTAAATACATACCAGCCATCATATACTTCAAGAAAGTTTCTAAATAAAGAAAGATTGATAAGAATATATATATATATATATATATATATATATATATTAAATAGCTGAATATAAACAGAAACAACAACAAATATTTGATAAGAACTGCGAGACACGAATCAGATTCCTAGTACCCGTGATGTTTATGTAATATCCCAACCTCTTGACAATTCATTTCAGAATTAAAAATTCAAGTACTTAATGATACACGACGGTTACCCTACTTACATGTTTATGTTAATTTATCGTTGATGTGTTAAATATAATCATTAAATTCAAATCATAATATTTAGAAGGATGTAATATTTACACATTAGCGGTTGATATTTTAAGGTATGCCCACAATGGATAAGGAAACATTATTTATTAATGACATTTATATTATATGTTTTATTTACACCTAATAGAACTATAGTATGTGTAAATCCATTGTTGAATTTACACTTATGTATACACACATTTATATATATATATATATATATATATATATATATATTATGTATATTAATCAATTATAAATGAGTAACACTTTCATGTGAAATCTTATGTAAGACAAATTTTATGAATCAATAAAAGTAGGTCAACTCATTTAATATGATAAATCGATCCCACATAAAATTATATATAGCTTTATTTTATATAGGATCTTATGTTAAACGTTTCATATAAGATTTTACGATATAAATTTATAATTATTCTAATTTTAGTTATGTGTATGTCATCATAGATAAATTTAGCTACAAGATTTAGATATGCACTGAGATCTCAACTTTGAAGCTGTGAATTGACTACTGATTTGGCATGACACTAAAATTCAGTCGCACTTGTTGGTTTTTGCCTGACCAAATGAATGACATCGTCTTCAATCGTGAGTGAATTTTTATTATAGTATATTTGTTTATACTCTTTGGGAAGGCCTCGTGGATCTCGGTACTAGAGGTGCTCACGGTTCCAAAAAAATCGGAATCGGATCGGTTCAAACCAGCCGGTACCGTTGACCCGGTTCCGGTTCTAACCGGAACAGGGAATCGGGGTTCGTCGGTTCGATTTCGGTTTGTCAAAATCCAAACCGCTGAACCAGCGGTTTAACCGGCGGTTCCAACCGCCGGTTTTTCTATATATATATATATATATTTTTTTTTTTTTTTAATAGCTTGATGCCATGTGTACAGTCGAGATTAAAGAGTCGTTTATTGATCAACGGCTCAAATTAAAGAGTCGTTGATCATCATAGCCGTTGGAGGAAGGAACCGGCGGTTCAGATTCAAAAAATGATCAATGGTCGTGATCAATCGACCGTTGATCATCTATGGTTAGGATCACCGAACCGTCGGTTCGAACCGGAACCGAACTGCCGGTTTGAACCGGCCGATCCCTATTTATTATTATTATTATTATTATTTTCATTCCACATCTATAAATACCCTCATTCCATCCTTTGATTTCTACACCAATTTGATTCAATTTCTCTCTCAATTCTATTCTCTCAAGCTCACACTTTCAGGTTTCAATTCTACTTCAATTCATACTTTATTTTTTTTGTAGTTCTTCAATTTCCAATTCTATTTCAATTCAATTCCAAAAAAAACTGTCTCGAAGAGGTTCTTCTTCCGCCGGTTCTTCACATGGAAAAAGAAAGAGTCCGATGTCGCCACCACAATCTTTCCACGACGATCTCGACGATTATATTGAGCGTATCAATATAATCAAGAGGATTTGGAGGCGACGTTAGGCCCTAATACTGCCGCCGCCTTTGCCGAAGTCGAAGAAGAAGAGGAGGCGTCGAGAGAAACACAAGAAAGTAGTAATACACACAACACTACCTCTCGAAACCCTTCTACTCTTTGTTCGGATATTTTCTCCTTTCATTTTAAGAAGGAGAAAGTGCCGAATAGCAATACCGACTACATAGTCATGTGCAACCATTGTGCGAAGATGTACAAATTCAAGCATGGAGGAGGCTACGGGACTTTCAACAATCATGTGTTGAAAAAGTATCCCGATAAGGTGGGCATCGATCAAGGGCAAACGCAACTTCGGGGATTTACCAGTTCTTCGACTCAAGGTGGAGGTATGGATTCTCTAACTTTTAAATTTAGTCAATTAAATGCTCGGAGAGACGTAGTTGAATTAAATATCGAAAAACATCTTTCATTTAATTTTTCTTGTGATGATGCTTTCGAAAAATACACTAGCACTTATTTACAACCGACGAGTAGAAATATATTTAGAAACACCGTTACTAGGGATATAGAAAAAATGGTAGGAGAATATAAATTTAAATTAATTGAAGACTTAAAAATTTTAAAACAAAAAGTTTCTATATGTAGTG
Source organism: Scutellaria galericulata (assembly GCA_946896805.1). Lineage (NCBI taxonomy): Eukaryota > Viridiplantae > Streptophyta > Magnoliopsida > Lamiales > Lamiaceae > Scutellaria > Scutellaria galericulata. The sequence continues at coordinate 13,195,438 of OX335798.1, read as the reverse complement.
ATATTTGGAAGGCTCCTTATAAAAGTCATGATTATATGGGTATTACTTGTCATTAGATAGATGATGCATGGAATATTAAAAAACGTTTAATTGCATATATTGATTTTGATGACACTCATTTGGCTTTAAACATTGCACAAAAAATTAAACATGTTTTAAATGATTATGGTATATTAAGAAAAATATTTTCCATGAGATTTGATAATGCTAGTAGTAATACGGCTAGTTTACCTTACTTGATTGATTTTTGTCGACCTCCGATTGGTGGAAATTTTTTTCATATTCGTTGTATATGTTATTGTTTAAATTTATGTGTTCAAGATGGGTTAGAATCATTAAATCAATATATTAAACCTATTAAAGATGCAATTTATGAAATTGCTAACTCTACGGTCTATCATAAAAAATGGGCTAGGTTTTGTAAGAAAAATGGTTTGAAAGTTACAAAATTTATAGTCGATGTTAAACATCGTTGAAATTCTACTTATTACATGCTTCAAGATTCTTATGAGTATAGACAAATGCTTTGTGAATTTTATTTAGAAAATCCATATGATAAAGTTGTTTTATTTGAAAATTCATGGGATGCATGTCTTAATTTATTTCAACTTTTAAAATTTTTTGAAAAGGCAACTACAGAATTAAGTGATTGTTATTATCCTACTTCTCCTATAGCTATAGATCATTGTGTGAAAATTGCTCTTATTTTAAATGAATATTCAATATGTGATATTTTAGGATCCACATGCTTAGTAATGAAAACTAAATAGTTAAAATATTTTTTATGAAATACCCGATATATTTTTATGTGCTAAGTTATTAGATTCTAGGATTAGAGAAGATGGCTTAGAAGAATTGCTAAATATATATTATAATGCATAGTTCCCAAATATGATATTAAATTATTATGATTTATGTGATTATATTCCTAACCCTAGTGAAGTTGTAGGTAGAATTAAGAAAAATTTATACGATTTGTTTAAAGAATATAAAAAAATGTTAGGTGATTCTAGTAATAATATAAGTGATCAAAATGTAGGAGGTAGTAGTCAATCGACACAATCATCTAGTTTTCATGCGGCTCCGGCACTTAGTAAATTTTATAATTTTTATGATGTTATAACACAAAATCGAGCTAGAGGTAGTAACCCTTGTCAAGAATTAGATAATTATTTAGGTGCCACATTTGAACAAATTATATTTGAAAATCCTATAAATTTATTGAAGTGGTGGTCAAGAAGGACCACCACTTATCCTATTCTAACGACTATTGCTAAGGAAATTTTTGCAAGTCCTGCTTCAACCGTTGTGGTTGAACATGCTTTTAGCAAAGGAGGACACATATTGAATCCAAATAGATCCAAGTTGACGAAAGAGAATGTACAAAACATTACTCTCCTTGAAGATTGGGTGAGAGCAAACAACCGTCAACAACATCTCAATCTCTCGTATTTAGATGACGATGGAGATGACACGTATGGATATAATTTAAACACGTCCTCCTCCGCCGGAACCAATGAATGAAGGTAAGTTTAGGTGAGTTAGAGAACTATATGAGCTTTGATTCCTTCGTTTTGATAATGATACGTAGACAATTTCATTCTAAGTTTGGAAGTTACACTTTCAATCTTAGAATGAAACTCAAGCTCTTTCAAATTTTTTTCCTCTTCTTCAATTTATTTTATACAAAGATGAAAAAGTTGTAATATTTTAAATTTAAATCTTCAATATTGTAGTATGATTCATCATTCATGGTTGTAATATATTGAGTTGTAATATATGATTTTGAACATATGGTGTACTTGTATTTCTAAATTTCTAATGTTTTATTGTAATTTTTTTAATTTATTGTATTTTATTAATTTTCACTCATTTTACTTTGTTAAAAGTCTTCAAAACTTTATATAAAAATCTAAAGGCTAAAATTATAAAATATTAAACAATTCATACAAAATAAAATAAAATAAAAAACTGAAACCGAACTGCCGGTTCCGGTTTAACCGGCGGTTCTGAACCGGAACTGAGCACTCCACGGTTCGGCTCCGGTTTGCTTTGGTGCGGTTCGCCGAACTGTCGGTTCGGAATCGTGAACCGACGGTTAATAACCGTAAGCACCTCTACATATAATATTATTAAGAAATTCTGAAAAGGATCGCTGAAATGATAAAAAAATTTAAAATTTATATTTTTCTCAAGAAAGGGAACTATTATTTTTCTTAAATTTCTCACTGACTTTTTATTGTCTTTGAAGGATTAGTAGAACATCGTCTAACTATTACGTGAATATTATTCTTTTTTAAATACTTCAACTAGTAATTATTTTTTACAATAGGAGCTGAAATTATAAAACATAATAAAACACACAACACGTCTAAAAAGCTATACTGTTCTTGAACAAGAGTAATGAAACATGTTTTTGACATTATAAATCGGTAAAATTAGTTTAAAAAAGAATAATAAATTTCTTAAAATAAGTATATCAATTAAACGTCGTTTCACACAATAAATTTTGACATATTACGTTTTCCAAATTTCCTCTCCACCCCATAATATTTATAAATAAATAAATAAAAGCAAATGGTCCTCCAAAGTCCAAACCATGTGGATGTTCCACAAAAGTCAAAATCGGTAACAATCTCATCCATTTTTTGGTCAACTTCGTCTCGTTTTGATATTTTGGTTACCCTATAAAGAAATCATATATATCAATTGAGACATTGTCTTTGCTTATAAATATGATAATTCTCATGTTAAATAAACGTGACATTTTAGTTCTACCACCAATGATTAGCTCTCAACTTAGTATTCTTTATTTAGCTTTGAATTTTCTTTCATAGTTATATTTGGGGAATGACTCTCACAACCACGACCAAGATAATAGTTATAATAATTATGGGGAAAATGTTCTTTTAGTCTTCTAAATTTATTTGCTTAGACGTTTAGTCATATTTTTTTTAGTCGAATTATCTGTCATAACAGATTCAAGTGATATATTGTTGTATATTTAACATTTAAACTACATATTATAATAAATAAGTTCTTAAAACATTTACAAGAATTCATTGACAAGTTAAAAAAAATTATGCTCCCAAAAAAAAGTATCAATGCCAAAAAAATTACAACATGTCACTTTGATAAGTTACGAGGACGTGATACGTTTTTGGAGGTTTTCACTTATAATAGGTTATTTTACCAAAAACTATATAAAAAAAAAAATTATAGGATTAAAATAATAATATAGGTAAAGAAAAAACACAAAAAATCTAAAAAGATAAAGTTTGACGAATAAAAAACTATATTTCCCTAATAATAAAAGAGAGAACAATCAACAATGTGAGCAAAATCATGGGTTGGCAAAAAAGAAGAGAAAAGAAAAGAAATAATGGGTTGAAAAGTGGGTTCCTCTTAATAAGGTAATTAGAACATCTTTTTTTAAACAAAAATTACATACCAAATCGGGTAACATTCAGTACTTGTGTGATAGATTAAAAAACAAAAAAAGTCATACATAGGATAAGAGATATTGGAGAATTTGATAATTATCCCTTTACAAGATAAACTAATGATTTTTGTTTCCTATCATTTATTCTTGTGAAAGTCTCTTTTTAATTTTTTTAAAAGACGATATTTCCCTCAATTTAATAATATCAGAATATGCATGCATGTTGGTTGCTACAGAGAGGCATAAAGCCGTTGGGAGATGAAGGTTTTTGAGAATTATTTCATATATATATATATATAATTGCAACTTTCGTCATGTAATTTAGATATTGTTCAATTCTTTTAATCACTATTTTTATATATTTCAATACTGATCTTCAAACTTTTTTTTCTCCCAAACTTCATCGAATTGTGTTCTGAATTTGATTTTTTTGTCTATATAGACACTGGAATTGTTTATGTGGATATTTTAATTTCGATGTCTATGTAAATAGAAATAGACATATTGAAGAAAAAAAAACTATAATTAATAAAATAATAGTTAAAATATCCAAATTGAAATACATACAATAATGATAAAAGATGAATAAGACTTTTAAAGGACTAAAGTTGAGATTTTTCTTTTAATATACATCTTTATCTTTTTATATATAAAAGAATGATCACATGTCCCACTTGTAAAATCTAGAAATTTTCATATTAATTTCACTTTTTTAACAAATTAATTCTAATGAGTAACATTTTAAAGCTAATTAATATGATTATTTAATGATATCAATTTTTAATGTTGATAATAAACAATGGTAAATAATATATAAATTTTTAATTGAATTTGTTAAAATAACACATGCAAAACTTGAAATATATAAATCATTTATAAATTTGAAATTTTTTTAATTTAAAAAATAAATAGAGAAAAATATAAATAAATAATGGAAAAACTAAAATAAATGTGAGCGATTAAAAGGATTATTCAAACTCTTCAAACTTATTAGTTAATGAAATTGAATAGTTTTTGCGAATATTTGTTTTAAAATAAATTATGAAATTTATTTGAGAAAATATCATTTTCAATTTTTTTTATCATTTAGTTGAAAAGAGAATTCGAGGATTATTCTAAACTTTAACAATAAAATTAAACTAAAAAATAAATAAAAGAGTTGAACAATATAATAAACACAACAATATATATATATATATATATATTATTTTTAAATAATAGTAATTTTTTATTTATATTCCTTTATAAATACATCATATATTTCAACAAATCTGGAGTAGAAAAAAAAATAGACTTCAATCTTCATGGATTTTCCAACGCTTCTGCTCATCACCTTTTCCATACTGTGGATATGTGGTATTGCTCTGATATCAAATTCCAGGGCCCGAAGATCATCCAAACTCCCTCCAGGCCCGTTTCAACTCCCGATCATCGGAAACATCCTCCAACTCGGTTCCAAACCCCATCGATCACTCGCAAATCTATCCAAGAAATACGGGCCGTTGATGTCGCTAAAGCTAGGAAGCTTGCCAACAGTAGTTGTCTCCTCAGCTGAAGTTGCCAAAATCGTGTTTCAAAAGCACGACCTGGCCTTCTCCAGTAGATTCATTCAAAGCTCGATACACCATGTTAAACACGACCAATTCTCCGTAACATGGCTGCCTGTCGACAATCAATGGCGAAAACTGAGGAAAATATGCAAAGAGTGTATGTTTTCGGTTTCCAGGCTCAATGCTAGCCAGGGCCTGAGGATAGAGAAGCTGCAGAAGCTGTGTGACTATGTCAGAGAATGCAGCGAAACGGGCCGGGCTGTGGATATAGGAAATGCTGCATTTACGACGTCGTTGAATCTAATGTCGGCTACGCTTTTCTCAAAGGAATTTGCTCAGTTCAATTCGGACTCGTCGCAGGAGATGAAGGGTGTGGTGTGGGGCGTGATGGAATGCATAGGAGGCCAGAATTTGGCAGATTATTTTCCTGTTTTGAAATCCATTGATCCTCAGGGGATTTCGAAGCAGCTAGAGATTCATTTCAAGAAGCTGTTTGCAATATTTGATGAGATAATAGATGAGAAACTGAAATCCAGGGCTAAGAATAATGATTTGGTTGAAGCCCTGATTGATATTAACCAAAGGGGTGAAGCTGAATTGAGCAGAGATGAGATTAACCATCTGCTTTTGGTAAGTTTTATGCCTCTTTAATTATCTTCTAATTTCTTTAATTATTAAATTTGAATGTTCAATTTTGTATGTTTCAAAAAGTGTGCAGTTTGAGATCATATATTTCAAAGATTCGAGGTCGAAAAACGCATAGTGATTTAAACAAATAGGACAAAAAATGGTGGGGGGAAGATAGAGGACCAAACTAACAAAAGTTATTGAACATGCATAATAAAAAATGTAATCCCTTATTTTTAGGGGACCAAAAAGGCCACCAATTTCATGATTAAAATTGTAGTGCTTACTGAGTTTGACAACCTTGTCTCAGGATCAATTCTTTCTTGCAAATCGTTTTCAATGGAAAAATATAAATATTGAACCTGCAATTTTTTTTAATTACTTTCATTTATAACCGTTGGGTCCAATACTTTCATTTTTTGGCAATTAGATCATGTCCTTTAATTTAGTTTGAATTAGCTAGGTTGCTTTTAATTAATTTCAAGAAGCTGTTTGCAATATTTGATGAGATAATAGATGAGAAATTGAAATCAAGAGAAGAATATCAACCAAAGGGATGAAGCTGAATTGAGCAGAGATGACATTAAGCATCTCCTTTTTGTATGTACAGAGTTGCAAATTTTTTTTATTTTTTATTTTTTTCAAATAATTTTGGCGCAATTTTTATCAACAAATCCAATTTTTTTTGTTTGTATTGTTTAGGATCTATTGATTGCTGGAAGTGAAACGAGTTCAAGTACGGTGGAATGGGCAATGACAGAACTATTACGAAATCCTGAGAAAATGTCTCGAGTCAAAGACGAAATCAGGGATCATGTGAGTGAACAAAATAGAGAAATTCAAGAATCTGATATTCCTCAACTTCCATACTTGCAAGCAGTGGTGAAGGAAACATTCAGGCTTCATCCTGTTGGCCCTTTCTTGGTACCTCACAAGGCTAAATCCGACGTAGAAATGAATGGCTACACGGTACCTAAAGACGCACAAATTCTTGTTAATGTGTGGGCGAGTGGTAGAGATCCCAACACTTGGACGAATGCAGGTTCATTCAAACCAGAACGGTTCTTGAATGGTACTAATGAACACATAGATTACAGAGGCAACGATTTCGAGCTCATCCCGTTCGGGGCGGGAAGGAGAATTTGTCCAGGATTGCCATTGGCTCACAGAATGGTGCATCTTATGGTGACCACTTTGGTAGGAAATTTTAATTGGAAACTTGAAGGGATAAAAGCTCAAGAATTGGATATGAATGAAAAATTTGGACTTACTCTGCAAAAAGCCATACCTCTCAAGGCTGTTCCAACCAAACTTGCTTAATGTGGATCTGTTTGAAAAGTTATATGGTTGTTTGTTGGATCGTAAGTGAGTCGAATCAGAGGTATTTTACTGTATGATCAAGTTTGAACTTGATTTGATTGTTAAATATGTTTAAATAACACGAGTTTTAATTAAATTTAAGACAATTGTGGAACAGAAAATTAATTAAAATCAAATGCTGCAACATGTTTCGATCAAGCACTACTACCATAATATCAAAAGATATATCTAATTTTAAAGCACAGTAGTATATGTATTCAATTACATACATTAATTAATATATTTGTTGACGTGACACTTATCAATAATTAAATACCGAAAACTTATAATGGAATCCCATCCCATCTAATTTAAGTGTTAAGGAAAATGGTATGATGGGGTTATTTGTTTTGTATTCATTATATATCACTTTTTATACTGTAGAAGAGACATGCTTTAGGGAATTAATATTTTATATTTTCTAAAACCTAATGCAATCTTGAAAAGTAAGAAATCTCAAAAAGTTTATAAGCTCAACCAAACATTCTATTATTAATTAGAGAGCTTATAAACCACTCAGATATCTTTCAAACAAAAGAAACAAGTTTCTTTATGTTCCCAATATTAAGAAAATATTTGAGTTATCATTGAAATATTTATTTATTTATTTTGGCCTGATTACAAATAAATTAAGTTACCACGTTTTGTGATTCCAGCAATTTTGATATGACTTTTCAATCTTCGCAAATGAAAATACATAATTACATATTTTATTTTATAATTAATGATAAACAATCTCATACATTATCATTTTTTAAGAATGATTTGTTATCACATGATAAAATGATTTCACTTCTATTTCTGGTGATCCGAACTTAAGATTTAAGCCTAGGTAGAAGACATCATTTCCCACCAAACTATCATGTTTCTTCTTTATCATCACAGTAATTAAAAACAAAAACAAAACTTTCTATTTATATTAAATTATTAAAAATGGCCATTTATATCATGCTTATTTATTTAGAAAACTATCTTGCTTGATTAAAAAATAAATAAATAAACTTTTTCTGTTTTCTTTCAAAAATATCTCCCAATATCTTAAGAATACTTTTATTTCTATTTTTTTAAGGGAATATATGTGTGTGTATATATATATATAAATATTCAGTTAATATCTATATTTGGACTGACAAAAAACATTAATATTAATATCTAGGTTAATCCTTTGCCACAAAAAAAAAAAAAAAAAAAAAATCTAGGTTAATATTTTATATATATACATATTGTATTTGGACTGACAAAGCCCGAAATAATTGGGCTTTAATATTTTAAAAACATCCGTTGACAAAACAGAGCCCATTGGGCCAACCCAGTTCACAATTTCAGTAAGATATGTATTTGGGTGGCCCGAACACTTCTCTCGCGCTCTGATCTCCTCCTATTCCGATCCCCCTCTTCTCATTCAATTTTTTCCATTTTTTCTCCGATCATCATAATTTCTCATCATTTATGAACCCACGCCAGATTGATTCAATCAAATCGGCAGATTTTCTTGCGATTGTTTCGTTCGAAGGTAAGATACAATAATTAAAACTCTTTCTTTCTTGGTAATTATGCAGAAATTTGCATCTTGGTACATAATCTTGCATGAATTGTGATCTTTTGATCTATTATTTGGTGAAGCATGATATGCATTACGTTCGCAAGTTCTAGAATTAACAATGCGTTGCTTAAGTCTAGGTAGATCTGTGATTGAGTGGTTGCTGCTTCACTTTTGACTTGTGTGCGTTGTTGGAATTGTCTGTCTTTTGTTGTTTGTCCAATGCCAAGCTCAACTGTTGCACCTTGTGTTTGTTGGTAAAAGAGAGAAGAATATTATTTATTTGTTGATGAATTGATTTCGCTGCATTGGTTTTAGTTGATTATATGGTTCAGAACTTGTTCATTCTGTAGACCAGTTTGAATTATCTGTCTTCTAGTTGAATAAGGTACCATCCTAGAAGAACAGGAAGTTTCATTCACCGTTGTGTATCTCTATTTCTGTTTTTTCTTTTTCCCCTTACTTCTTGCTTCCTTTATTGTTTTTTGTTCATGGTGGCATTGGAATTGTAACTATGTATTCATCTTTTGCGATTGATTGGCTGCTTTTGATGATGTTGGCAGGTAGTGTTACGGGCAATTCATATGAAGAACCTATAAGATTTATTGCCAGTTGTTCTTTTTAGAAAATGGAGGAAGAGGAAACAAGAAATAATACTGAAATTTCTGGTAAGGACTATGAGACACAGAAAGAAGACACTAGTTTAGATGTAGAAATATCCAAACTGTCTAGTGTACAAACGAATATTGATGCAGATAATGTGGGAGGTGATATAGATATAGAGGGAGTTGCTTCAACTTCTCCTGTTTTAGACGATGATCTCTTTGAGCATGTGTCACTCAAAGATAAGGATAAAAATGGTATGGAAACAAATCAGCCTTTGAGTCCTGATGAGTTCAGACATTCGTCGATCGAAAGTGAGGATACTTTTGAGTTTTCCTTCAAGAATGTTCCATCATCTGGTTTTGATTCTCCACCAGATGTAGAGGTGCATCATGATCTCCATTCAAGCCCTGGGCCAGATAGAGACTCCAATTATGACATGAAAGAGTTCTCATCTTCAGCTAGTCTTGATTCTACTTTGCATTTAATTGGAGATGCTGGATACTCTCCTGTTGACTCACCTCCAAAGCCAAAGTCTAAGCAGGTTATGCCTAATGGGTCTCCAGAGCTTTTGCACCTAGTAGATTCAGCAATAATGGGGAAGGCAGAAAGCTTGGAAAAGTTGAAAAATGTAGTTAGTGGTGTTGAGAGTTTTGGCGGTGATGGTGATGCAGTTGCTATGGCTTACTTAGTAGTTGATTCGCTTCTTGCCACGATGGGAGGAGTTGAGTCTTTTGAAGAGGATGAGGATGCCAATCCCCCTAGTGTGATGCTGAACTCTAGGGCTGCAATAGTTGCTGGCGAGCTAATTCCTTGGCTTCCTGATATTGGGGATTTCGAAGGTTTCATGTCTCCTAGGACTAGGATGGCAAGAGGATTGCTAGCCATCTTGCGAGCTTGCACTAGGAATAGAGCAATGTGCTCGGTGGCTGGTTTATTAGGAGTTCTGCTTCGCTCTGCTGAGAGGATATTTATTCAGGATATCGATTCAACAGAGAAAATTAGTTGGGATGGAACTCCTCTCTGCTACTGTATTCGGTATTTAGCTGGGCATTCTCTTAGTCCGCGTGATCTGCACTATTGGCTTCAAGTCATTAATAAAACTCTCACTTCTGTCTGGGCAGCTCGTTTATTGCAGTCATTGGAGAAAGCAATGGCTGAAAAAGAGGTGAGGGGTCCAGCAAGTACTTTTGAGTTTGACGGTGAAAGTTCTGGCCTGCTAGGTCCAGGGGAGAGTAGATGGCCTTTTACCAATGGTTTTGCATTTGCAACTTGGATCTACATCGAATCATTTGCGGACAATATAAGTACAGCAACTACTGCTGCTGCAATTGCAATGGCTGCTGCAGCCACATCAGGGAAATCATCTCCCATGTCAGCTGCTGCAGCTGCTAGTGCATTAGCTGGTGAAGGCACAGCACACATGCCTCGCCTATTCAGTTTCTTATCTGCTGACAATCAAGGGATGGAAGCATATTTTCATGCTCAATTCTTGGTTGTTGAATGTGGAAGTGGGAAGGGAAGGAAAGCTTCTCTGCATTTTACTCATGCTTTCAAGCCACAGTGCTGGTATTTCATCTGCCTTGAACATACTTGCAAACAGGGTCTGCTCGGAAAGTCAGAAAGTGAGTTGAGGTTGTACATTGATGGTTCTCTATATGAAAGTCGTCCTTTTGATTTGCCAAGGATTTCTAAGCCCCTTGCATTTTGTTGCATCGGTACAAATCCTCCTCCAACCATGGCTGGGTTGCAACGCCGCCGCCGCCAATGCCCTTTGTTTGCTGAGATGGGGCCTGTATATATATTTAAAGAACCCATTGGGCCAGAAAGGATAGCACGGTTGTCTTATAGAGGAGGGGATGTGCTGCCTTCATTTGGAAGTGGTGCTGGATCCCCATGGCTAGCAACAAATGACCATGTCCGTAATATGGTAAAGGACAGTGCACTTCTGGATGCTGAAATTGCTGGATGCCTTCATCTACTTTACCATCCTAATTTGCTTAGTGGCCGTTATTGTCCAGATGCTTCTCCTTCTGGTGCTGCAGGTATCAAGAGTACCTTTTTGAGAACTATAATATAAATGTTTACCCAAATTAATTATTACTACAAGCTAGAACATACTTAGTCCCAACTAAAAGGAACTGGCCAATAGTGTTTCAAATTCTGTTTTATGCTAGATTGTATTGTTTTTACTGTGAGCATATGATGGTTCTTATATCTCTTTGTGGTTTGATTTTGTTTTGGGATGCTTAAACTTATTGAGGCACGACCAAAAATTTTATCGAAAATTCAACTTTTCTCTTCTTTATGTTTCTTTGGTGGGTGGATTCCTCTATCAGCATACCTCTATCCTTCACATATAATCATAATTGTTAAAGCCGTGTCTGAGGCCCTGAGGTGCATTAGGCGCATGCACCTCAAATGCCCCAAGGCAGGCAATTATGTATTGAGGTGCGCACCTTAGTGCATTTTTTTTCATTGATGGGGCCTTTGGTATAAACTGGTTTTACCTCACCCCAAAAGGCACATTTCTAAGAGTTGACATCTGTATTCGGGGTCGAGCCATCAAGAGTTCAATATCTTGGTGTTGTTTTGCTCGTCATGGTAAATGGCTTGTGTGTTTGGAATATTAATAGTTATTTATATGAGCTTGATAGTAGTCTAATAATTGAACTTTTTTTTTTTTTTATGTACATTTGTTTGTCTGCACTTTGCCTTACACAACTATGAATATATCACATGTTCTGCTCTTGAATCACATATACTTGACTGCTGTTGAATTTTATAGAGTTGTTAAAATTTATAGAGTTCTTCGTGAAGGCAGTATTTATATTAACAGCGAGGATTTTTTATAAAACATTTACACCCAAAATCAAATTTACTTGGTCAATTTTCTACATCATGGTCTTGCTTCTCCCTTTTGCGTAGTCTGCACAAATTTGGCATGCTTCTTCTCTTTTGGTGAATGGTGTTCTTGTGCATTTTAGGTGTGCTCCGAAGGCCCGCAGAAGTTCTTGGTCAAGTGCATGTTGCTACAAGAATGCGACCAACGGAAGCTTTGTGGGCCTTGGCTCACGGAGGTCCCATCTTCTTGCTTCCTTTGGTAGTTAGCAATGTGCATGAGTATAGCCTGGAGCCACAGCAAAGTGACCTTTCTTTGTCCTTGGCTACAACTGTGCTTGCTGCTCCCATATTCAGAATTATATCTTTGGCTATTAGGCATCCTGGAAACAATGAAGAGCTTTACCGCCGAAGAGGCCCTGAAATATTATCAAGAATCTTAAATTATCTCCTCCAAACTTTGTCATCACTTGACATTGCAAAGCGTGATGGTGATGAGGAACTCGTTGCTGCTATTGTCTCTTTATGTCAGTCGCAGAAGTTCAACCACACACTTAAAGTGCAGCTCTTCAGTACGCTGCTACTTGATCTGAAAATTTGGAGATTGTGCAGTTATGGACTGCAAAAAAAGCTTTTGTCATCACTTGCAGATATGGTTTTCACCGAGTCAACTGTAATGCGTGATGCTAATGCTATCCAGATGCTTCTAGATGGTTGCAGACGATGTTATTGGACTGTACGTGAAAGTGACTCAGTTAATACATTTTCATCGAGTGAGGATGCTCGTCTTGTTGGTGAAGTGAATGCTTTAGTTGATGAACTTTTGGTGGTCATTGAATTATTAGTTTTGGCTGCTCCACCATCATCGGCTGCAGATGATATTCGTTGTTTGTTGGGTTTCATGCTTGACTGTCCCCAACCAAATCAGGTAAATGCACACTTAAGATTTTACTTGTTTCCTTTGTTGAATAAAATCATGGATTGATTTCTCTTATGGTTATTTTCTCGTGGGTTATATTTTAACTGTCTTTCAGAAACTTAGAATTCCTAACTATATATAATCATGGATGATAACAAATAAAGCATGTGGCTGACCAATTGTTAATAAATATGTTGTAATTGGAACGTATCCTGAATTCTGTTAAATATGCATGGATAGTTGCTGGGTTGTGTTGGCCTCACCTCCCCTCTTAGATCACAAAAACCTTGTTTACATCCCTGTTTTATTATTGTTCAAATTCATTTGTATATGACTTGCACAGATTAGAAAGACTGTTTTTTAATAGTTTTTTTCACCGTTGGAGTTTTATTCCACACATGACTGAGTCAGGTGGATCTTTAAGTGAAATAAGAAATTCAACATACTTTCATTATCTTCCAAAAAGGAGTTGTAGGCACAAATAAGAAAAGCTAATTTATATAAGAAAATAATTGTCCACTTGAGATGGTGTAATACAGTTTTCATTTTAATTTGTAAAAATGCATTATTTTTGTATTATCACTTTTCATATGTAAATTATTTGAGTGATGGGATGTTTAGATGACATATCATTATAACTAGAACTAGAGCACATAGATAATAAAATGTTCTGATGACTTTAGATATAGGACAAAAGTTTGGAGACAAGTGAAATTAGATATTCGGTTTGTTTGTAGGATATAGGGATATGGTATCATGCTTCGCATCACATTGTGGATCCTCCCTTTTGTCCAAATTGAATAAACCTATTTTTTTTCGAAGTGTTCTTAATAATTTTTCACAGCTAAAAAGTTATTCTCTTGGTGCAATAAATTTTCATGCAATAGTTAAGATTCATATTATAAGGGATATCAGTTTTTGGACTAAATGAGTGACTGGGCTTTTCTTGGCAAGTATACATCAGGGGTTTGCGGATTCTATAAAGCTGCATATAAACTCACCAAAAGCCTATCTGGCGGCCATTCATATTCTTATTTCTAAATTGTGTGACTCCATTTATATGGTGTGTCCATGATGTAGTATGACTACTCCGTCGTTCCTTTGTTTTTCCTATATTATCAGAAAGTTCTGTGGTTACATTTCACGCCATGCTGGTTCATGAAGTGAGTATAAATGTTTACTTCCTCTTTAACATAGCAATTTGGCAGCTGTCTGTCTGTTAATCAAATTTTGTGTTATCATCCCTAAGTACTTGATTTCTATTCAAATCTTTTTATCTGTGTCATCCTTTCATTCTCAAAGCATATCGGGCAAATCTTCTGGAATCAATAGCTATATTTCTCTCCTCCCAGGTTGCCAGAGTGTTGCACCTGATTTACAGGCTGGTGGTTCAACCAAATACGTCCCGGGCTCAAACCTTTGCTGAGGCATTTATATCATGTGGTGGCGTAGAGACACTTCTTGTTCTGTTGCAGCGTGAAACAAAAGCTGGAGACTGTGATGTCCCAGAGTTGTTAAATGAGCATGATAAAGCTTTATCATCAGCCAAAACAGATGAAGATATTGCTGCAGGAGGTTCTTCAAAAACTGATCATGATGATGGGGGATCTTTGGAGAGAAAAGATTTAAATTTACATGAAAATGCTTCTGAATCTGAGACTTTTGGTGGTCCTACAGTTTCTAAGATTAAGAGGACGACATCAATCTCTGAAAATACACTACTTAAAAATTTGGGTGGTATAAGCTACTTAATAAGTGCTGAAAATGCACGGAATAATGTGTACAATGCTGATAAAAGTGATGGTATAATTGTTGGGATAATTAACCTCATGGGTGCTTTGGTAATATCTGGACATTTGAAATTTGATTCACCTACTCCTCTGGATGTGACAAACAACCTTCTTGGTTTGCTTGAGGGAGGTGGTACCATGTTTGATGATAAGGTTTCTCTCCTGCTTTTTGGTCTACGAAAGGTTTTCCATGCAGCGCCTAATCGGCTTATGACTTGCAGTGTATACAAGGCATTATTGGCTGCTTCGGTACATGACTGTTCTTTGTTTTAATTATATATTTACTTTCTTCTTGATGCTGCAGTGTCATTTGAAATGTTATAGGCCCTAGGCTCTGTTTTTTTCCATCACTTCTAGAAATGGGCCTCAGTTAGAGAAAAACTGGGGAACTCTATGCTGAGATGAATATTATGTCATATTGGTTGGTGCAACTGATGACTGTTGACCGAAGAGTATTGTGTGTTGTTGAGGTGAATGGAATTGCTATGCTATGTCATGACAAGCAGAAGTGCTTTGGTACATGATGGTATATATCATTCATGCTCATGATTTAAGAGCAAATTTTAACCATCTTTACTCTTTAGTAACACTTTGTAATCAAATTTGGACATCCACCGAATATATCTATAGCTAATCCTGAATTTCTCATAAGATCCTTTCATCTGTATTGCTTGGATCATAAAGACCACTATTTATGATTTATCAGTTCATAGCATTATGTTCAACAACCCATGCTCCATTAAATGCAAAAAGAATTGCTAAAAAAGGGCTGCATTATGACCTTTTGAGAGAAGTATGTGCTGTTGTTTAACTTGAGTATCTGACAGTCTTTGCTTTCCAGATAAATGTATCCTTATCAGACGATGGTCTGAACTTCCATGATCCCGGTCACCGCTTTGAGCACTTCCAGATCTTGTTGGTTCTTCTTCATTCTCTTCCATATGCATCAACAGTGTTGCAGAGTCGAGCACTTCAGGTACTATATTGCAGCTTGCAACTGGGCTAGGACTGGATATCTTCACACACACATATATACATATATATACATATATATATATATATATATATATATATATATATATTAGCAAGGAAAATTGTAATCCTTATCCTTTCTCTTCAATTTTTTGTAAGAAAAACTCTGTACTTGATTCACTAAGTCTTGTGAAATTTTTCAACGTGAGGTTACATCACTTTAAAGTTTATTTCTTAGTTTGAAGATTTACGTCAATTAATCTCAATATATTTTGCTTTACCATAGTCCTGCTGATATTATTTCTTTTGAGATCTTACACTCTCAATTTCATTCAGGATCTTCTGATTTTGGCTTGCGGTCATCCAGAAAATAGAAGGAGCCTGACAATGATGGAGGAATGGCCTGAGTGGATCTTGGAGATTCTCATATCTAATCATGAGGTAGCGTCATCAACCATCATGATGGTTGACACCAGCAATTGTTTGGGACCTTTCTATTGCGCATTCTTTACACATTTTATGCTTTTATGCAGAGAGGTGGAAGTAGAAATATGAATCTGTCTAGCTTGAGGGACGTGGAAGATTTTATACATAATTTCTTGATTATTATGTTAGAGCATTCGATGCGCCAGAAGGATGGATGGAAGGTTAACATTCTCAATAATTTTCTTTCTATTCGCCCCCTGTGTTAGCTATCAATGTATATAACGGAAGGCTATAATTTGATACAATGTCGTAGTGTCTGGAAAATCCATGGTGAAGAAATCATGCAATCAATACAAGTTATGGGGAGAAATATATCTTTGCTTTGAGAAAAAAAATAAAAAATTGCAGCTAGATATTCTACTGCTATTTTATTTGATTTTTGCAGTATTCATCATATTTGTGGATAACATAACACTGCCAGGGTTTTGGGGTTTGCTTATTTTTAGAGATTGAATTTGTATTTATTTGGGTAGTGTTAAGAAAGTGTAAACTGTAATAGAATAACTCTGCAAACATAATAGATCGTCTTGTTTTTGAGCTTTTGCGGGAGATATTTGTATTTTCTATAATTTATGGACATAACATTTTGTTTTCTCTTTTCTGTTTGTCACCCTTTATTGGTAACACTTCACCAAGTGCTTGAGTTTGAGTATATCAGATTATTAATTTCTGGTGCTGACCTAAAGTCTCTCCTGCTTGCTGTCTGTAACACTATCCATTTTGTTCTTGTTTTGGCTGATTGTGTTGTCTTTCTCTTTTGAACTTCAGTCTTCAACTTCTGAGTTTCATTCATGTATTTGGTCATTACTGTAACAGGATATTGAAGCTACAATTCATTGTGCAGAATGGCTATCTATGGTGGGTGGTTCTAGCACTGGAGATCAAAGGATCAGGTATTGCCTTTGCAATTGCATTCTACAGCTTTTCCGGTGTAGGACAGAGAGTTTATGACTGGATTTTCTGAATCCTGGTACCATAATATCTTATTGTTCTACTGCTCTCCCTTATGCATGATAACTTCAGTAAGGTTAAAACGTGTCAGTTTTTCTGTCCAAATATTCTGGTCTAAGGATCTATTAACAGCCTAAGACAAACAATGTGCTGATATGGACTGATTTTTGGACCAATATCTGTTCCAGGAAATTCATGTTTTTTGTGAACATAATATAGGGTTTCTAGAGACTGATACTGTGTTTTACAGACGGGAGGAATCATTGCCCATTTTTAAAAGAAGGCTCTTGGGTAGCTTGCTGGACTTTTCTGCTAGAGAATTGCAGAATCAGGTGATTTTATATTTTTCCAGTGGCAATCCATTTTCAGTTGCAAATATAATTCTTAATTCATTTCATTTCTCTCTGTTGATTCTCTAATATTCAGTTTTGAAGAGCTTCTGCCTCTTCATCAGTATGCTGCTATGATAACACTATTCTTCTTTTGATAGCATGTACTACCTCCTGCTTTATATTGGCTATTACTATGGCTTCTCTACACCTTTCACAATTCTCAAATATTGACTTGTGACAAGTCTTCACTATTAATGTCCCGACTTGTCAATTATTTGCAGTTTTATCCTTTTCCTGTTATTTTGTGAGGAACATTTTATATTTTCTTAGAAGACATTACCATATTGTAGTGTACCTGTGATAAAGTCAAAAGTCACCTTAACTGGTCTTGCAACCTAATACAGTATTTTTTTGTGATTAACATTTAAAGTAACTCATACTGGAGCACCTCTACCTAAGTTTGATTAGCGTAACTGCAGATTTAAGGAGGTGTAGTGAATTTTAGAAAGGAGTCTCTAGAGTTTTGACCAGACTTGTTCATCGGACATTAAATTTGTAAAGTTTCTTGCCTTTACTGTGAAGATGGTCCCCGCAGCTGATGATATACCTGTTTATTGCCCCATCTTGTGTATACATCTCCCATCATTTTTCCCTTGCATGGTGGTGGAGTCCACTGCATTAGACGCCTCAAACCAGGCTTGAAATAAAAAAGGAAGACTCTTGTCATTTTTGGTAGCGGACATTCATTCATACATACATAAATACATGTATACATCCCCTAAACAAATCAGAATTCATTTTTACTATGATCAACTCAGTTTTGGTTCACTATGGACCAAAAGCTCTTGATCAATTCCATTTACATGTTCTCATACTGTGTAGCATTACTGTTCTAGCATGTTTCCTTAGGATTAATATTATGTATTATTATATGTTTTAAGGATTTCTACTATTACTGTAATGCTACACCAATATCAGCATTCTAGCTTTTCTATTGCTTCAGACTCAAGTTATTGCTGCAGCAGCTGCTGGTGTGGCAGCAGAGGGATTGGCACCTAAGGATGCAAAGATTGAAGCAGAGAATGCTGCTCAACTTTCTGTAGCTTTGGTTGAGAATGCAATTGTGATCTTAATGCTTGTTGAGGACCATTTACGGTTACAAAGCAAACTTTACAGTACTTCACGCATGCCCACTATATCTCCATCCCCACTTTCGAGTGTATTGCCTGTGGTCAGCCGCTCTCTAAGTACAGTACATGAAGAAACTTCAGATTCATCTCGTAATTCAACAACTAGTGATTCTGGAGGCCTCTCTCTTAATGTACGCGTTCTACTAGATCTTGAAGTTGATATAAATAAATTTAAGTAGTGCTGAAATTAATGACACTTGCATGTGTTGTAATCCTTTTTTTTTTTTTTCTTGTTCCTGTTTGTATTTAGTTCCATCTGTGGGCATGTTTTTCATTTAAGTTTTTTCTTGTCCATTCTGTCTGCCAGAATTTACAAGTCTCCAATATCAAGTTGTAATCAGATTCATTGTGTATTTTGTGATTATATATTTATATCCATAGGTCATTGCAAAACGTATGCCAGTCGATTTGGGACCACTATTTCTATCTTTATGAGTACTAACTGTCTATCTCATATATTGGAGCTTTGGTCCATGCAGAGCATAGTATTGTACAAGACTAAAGTTGTGTCTTCTATATTTTTGTCTTTTGTCATCATGACTTGTACTAAATCTACTTGATCTGGATTAGGTTCTTGCTTCAATGGCTGATGCTAATGGGCAAATTTCAACATCTGTAATGGAACGACTGACTGCTGCAGCAGCAGCAGAACCTTATGAATCAGTTTCATGTGCTTTTGTGTCATATGGGAGCTGTGTCGTAGATTTGGCAGAAGGATGGAAATACAGAAGTCGAATGTGGTTTGGTGTTGGACTTCCTCAAACAACATCAGAATTTGGTGCAGGTGGCAGTGGTTGGGAATCTTGGAATTTGGCATTGGAGAAGGATGCTAATGGAAACTGGATTGAACTTCCATTAATAAAGAAGTCGGTCGCAATGCTTCAAGCTTTGCTATTAGATGAGTCTGGACTTGGTGGTGGTCTGGGTATTGGTGGAGGATCTGGTACTGGGATGGGAGGTATGTCAGCCCTTTACCAGTTATTGGATAGCGACCAACCATTCCTCTGTATGCTTCGTATGGTGCTTGCATCACTAAGGGAAGATGATGATGGTGAAGACCGTATGCTAATGAGGCATGCAAGTACTGAGGACAGATCAACAGAGGATTTCCATAGACAAACTAGTGGTGCTTCATCATTTGACACAAACACCAGAATGCCAACAAGAAAACCACGATCTGCATTGCTTTGGAGGTACCATATTTGTCAACCAAATGTGATATCTCATTCTTCTGCAGCCTCCTGGGATGTCTCATGATATGTTCAGAAGCATAGATCTTCATTTAGACTTGGGTCTTTTTTTTCCCAATTGTTTATTCTTTTATCAGCTGATAGTCAAACATGTATATTGCAATAATCTCAATTTGATACCGCAAATTTTTTCCCAGTATTGCATATCCAACCAATCAACCTATCTCTCTCCCAGTTTGCCTTGCAGAAAGAGTTTTGTTCCTTGAAGTAACTCTGGCTATGCATCACTTGTCCTCTTTGCTCTTCAAAGTTATTAATTATCCTTGACTTCTGAAATTCCTCTGCTTTCCTGATTTAAAGTGTTTCAAGAGAGAGGTTTTTGATACATCATGCATTTTCATTTCTTTCCAATGGGGACATACATGTGTTAATGTTTCTCTCTCCTGGGAAGTTCCTTCGTGTTTTTCTATATATTTTGTGAAAAAATGAAACTGACTTGACAGTTAAATATTGTGCAGTGTTCTGTCTCCTATCTTGAACATGCCAATTTCTGAGACAAAGAGGCAGCGAGTTTTGGTTGCATCATGTGTCCTGTATTCTGAGGTCAGTCTTGTAATTTTATTAAACTTATAGTGTTTGTGTAAGTCTTATTCACTTCTCTGAAAACTGTTTTAATCTGGTACTTTTGAGCTATGCTTGTTCATTATTACATGCATTTAGATGGAGTTTTTATAATAATTAGCCATGCTCTTATCTTGGTATTTTGTTCATGTTGCAGGTGTGGCATGCTATTGGGAAGGACCGAAGTCCTCTACGTAAACAATATTTGGAGGCTATCCTACCTCCATTTGTTGCTGTACTGAGAAGATGGCGGCCTCTTTTGGCAGGAATTCATGAACTTGCTACTGCAGATGGCTTAAATCCCCTGGTTGTTGATGATCGTGCCCTGGCTGCAGATGCTTTACCTGTTGAGGTGGTTATTCAATACTAATTTAATAAATGGAAATTGACCTGAGTTTATGAAATTCTCTCCTCCACTCCCTCAAAATATGACAGGCTCAACTTTTGATACCTTTAGTAATATGATCCAAAGTGAAATCATTATGTCGACAACATATATTAAGACTAGTCACACGTAAACATCAGGCTGAGCTCAATTGTGTGTGGAAATCATGCAGTTAAGAACACTTGGACTTAGTGTGGGTTACATTTTATTTTGTGCATTCTATGGCCGTCTTTATTAATTCTCTTCTTCCACGTTGGTCTGTTGAAGTCCATCCTTGAAGCAAAATCACAAGAGCACAGTGTTCTTTAGAACCTCATATATAATCACAGATTCATGCTTCTCGTAAATGTCAACAACTTTTAGAAATAAATTGACTCAGTTTTTCTTTTCTGGGGTCTGGAACCTATTGTGAAGAAAGATCAAAATACTAAATGTGACTGTGTCCCTTCTTTTTTTTTTTTTTTTTTTTTTTTTCTGTTTTTAACTCTAAACATGTTATGGCTGCTGTCTCTCTTTTGACTTTATTTTCCACTCCCGTTTTAGCTAATAATGCATTCCTCAGACCATGCAGTACCTGAGATATTTACTGATACCTTTTAGGCTGCTCTTGCTATGATATCTCCAAGCTGGGCTGCTGCTTTTGCCTCACCTCCTGCTGCTATGGCATTAGCAATGATAGCTGCTGGTGCTGCTGGTGGAGAAACCACTGCTCCTCCAACAACCACCACACCCCTTCGGCGTGACTCATCATTGCTTGAGCGGAAAACCACTACTAGACTCCACACATTTTCAAGCTTTCAGAAACCTTTGGAGGCACCTAACAAATCTTCAGCTGCTCCAAAGGACAAGGCTGCTGCAAAAGCAGCTGCATTGGCTGCTGCTAGGGACCTTGAGCGTAACGCAAAAATTGGCTCAGGAAGGGGCCTCAGTGCTGTGGCAATGGCTACATCAGCACAGCGTCGGAGTAAAAGTGATTCTGAGCGTGTAAAGAGATGGAATGTTTCTGAAGCTATGGGAACTGCCTGGATGGAATGCTTACAGTCGGTGGATTCAAAATCTGTATATGCCAAGGATTTCAATGCCCTTTCCTACAAGTATATCGCCGTCCTTGTCGGAAGTTTAGCTTTGGCTAGAAACATGCAGCGATCTGAGGTATTGCATTCTTGTTTTAAATGTTCGAATACATATTTGTGAAGTTACAACTTACTATTGCCTGAAAATTCGTTCATGATTTTAGGTTGACAGAAGGTCACAAGCCGAGCTAATAGCTCAGCATCGATTATACACTGGAATACGTGAATGGCGCAAGCTTATACACTGCTTGATAGAGATGAGATGCCTCTTTGGGCCTTTTAGTGAAGACTTGTGTAAACCTAAACATGTATGGTTCTTGCTTGAACTTTAACTATTTTATTGAGAATGAGCAAATTTCAGTTATTGTGAACTCTGTTGGTGTTAGGTTTTCTGGAAGCTAGATTTCACAGAAAGTTCTTCAAGGATGAGAAGAATTTTACGCAGAAACTACCAAGGTTCAGATCACCATGGTGCTGCAGCAAATTACGAAGACCATATGGAGCAGAAGCATGAAAAAAATAAAGCTGTAAGCCCATCTAATGCCTCTATCTTAACAGCAGAAGCCATCTCATCTGAGGTAGGAAATGAGGAGGATGAGCATGAATCCACCTATTTGGATGTTAGTCCAAATGGTGAACAGTCTGGTGGAAACCAAATAACACCATCTGGACCAGGTGAGCACCCTCTCAAGCCAGAGGAGTCTGCAGATTCACCAGTGGCTAATGGCCTAGACTCAGCATCTAACCCAGCATTGCTTGCCCCTGGTTATGTTCCTTTTGAGCATAATGAAAGAATTGTTCTTGAGCTTCCATCTTCAATGGTCCGTCCATTAAAGGTTCTAAGAGGAACTTTCCAAGTAAGTTCTACATATCTTAATCGAGATGCAATTAATTTGCATTATGACTTCTCGTAGCTTCAACTTTCTGCTATTGAAAGATTCAACTGCTATGTTGACTTTGCTGCTGTTTGGAAACATTCCACAGTTAAGAGGGGGATTTAATATAATCAACTTTTCCCAGGGGGAAAAGAGACTTCAGATACTATTTTCCTCATTTGGGCATGCACCTCTATCTTCTAGCCATATGTTTTCTAGGAATAATCTCTTGTTTTTAGGATTGCTTAATTATAATTTACTGTCTGCATCAGGCTACACAATTATATTGAGTCAGACATTTTCTTTTATAATTGCTGCACAGTTCTGTTCTGAATGATGCTCATGCTGAAGTTCAACATACTATTGTAATTTTGAATGTGTTAAATCATATATTTTTTCAGATAACAACTAGAAGAATCAATTTTATTGTTGATCGAATGGATAATAGTGCTATGGGAGATGCGGACAGCAAAGGTTACAATGAAGTTCAAGAAAAGGATCAAAGCTGGTTCATATCATCACTGCACCAAGTATACAGCAGAAGGTGATATTAGAGACATGTTCATTCACTTCAACCTTTATGCTTCTCTCTGCCATTTTTGTTTGTGAATTACTTCATAAAGGGTGCTGCAACTGCCTGCTGTTATGTCTGCCTTTATATGACATGATTTTATGTTTACTTCTCCTTTCTATAGGTATTTTCATTGTTTTTACAATTTGATTTATTGGTACTTTTGTTTTCCATTGTATCATTTTTGTCTTTTTCTTACGGGGCTTATATTATTCTGAGAATAGATTCCTTCAGATGCTGAAGAAAGTATTTTTACTCTTAATTGTTGATGGTTTTAAATTATCCTCACCAGCTTATAACTTTAATCAAATCCTAGAAGTCCACTTATTTCCTTGCTTTTGAGAATTACTTGTCTGCAAGTTTCAATGTGTGATCATTATATATGACTGATGTATAAAAGTACTAAGACCTCAATATTATGTAAAAGTAGATGATATTTAATTGTACTAAGACCTCAATATTATGTATTAAAACCTCAATATTATGTAAAAGTGGTTGATCTTTAAATTTACATGGCATTTTAAATTGCTACCATCATTGTATTGTTTTTTTCTAAGCCAAGATTACCCCTGTGAGAAAAGGGACACTGTCATTTAAATTCTCCACAAGGCTATATATCTCTACTGTATTTCCTCATCAAGCATGAGTACAACTGTCAGTAATGATTTAGACTAGGTACCCTTCCCCATCAAATCTATCTTGTTCTACTCTTTGCTTTTCTTGCTTCTTTTAGTATTCATGGATCCCATGATCTTGTTTCACAGTTAATTAAAAATGTTGTGGGTACGTACCTCTTTCAAG
This sequence comes from Scutellaria galericulata, assembly GCA_946896805.1. Classification (NCBI taxonomy): domain Eukaryota; kingdom Viridiplantae; phylum Streptophyta; class Magnoliopsida; order Lamiales; family Lamiaceae; genus Scutellaria; species Scutellaria galericulata. The sequence continues at coordinate 13,171,320 of OX335798.1, read as the reverse complement.
GATATGTGAACTATTGTATCATTGTTACTGCAGATATCTTTTGAGAAGAAGTGCACTGGAGGTGTTCATGGTTGACCGGTCAAACTACTTTTTTGATTTTGGAGTATGTTCCTTCAGAACATCTGTAATTGCAGAATTTGAGCTTTTACTTTAGGCAATTAATATGCTCTCTCTCTCTCTCTCTCTAGAGCTCCGAGGGACGAAGGAATGCCTATCGGGCTATTGTTCAATCTCGTCCTCCTCATTTGAATAATATCTACCTTGCGACTCAGGTAGTAAGCTTGTGATATCTTGCTACCCTCTATATTAACTAAGCTAAGAAGTCTGTCTTTTTTCAATGAGATTACACACATGATTTTTCATGCATTTACATGCAAAGAAACAGACTCAGCTCATAAACCTAAGGATTGAGATGGACACATGGATTTTGGTGTTTTGAGACTTCAATCTAGTTGTATATGCAGTCTTCTAAAGCTATACTATTTTCTTCTATTTTGAAGAGACCTGACCAACTTCTAAAGAGAACTCAGCTTATGGAACGTTGGGCAAGGTGGGAGGTATATTTGCAACATCAACCTTAAGTACAACTTATATTGACTATCTTATTTAGCTTAAAGTGCTAAGTTCATGATAATATGCTAATATAAATTCATTGCAGATTAGCAATTTCGAATATTTAATGCAACTTAACACCCTGGCTGGACGCAGCTACAATGATATGACACAGGTGAAGATTTAATTGATATCCACTGTTAACTGAAATAGAAGAACTTGGTGTTTCTAAAGCTTATTTACGTCATTATGTGCAGTATCCTGTATTCCCGTGGATCCTTTCTGATTACAGCTCACAGAAGTTAGATCTTTCAAATCCTTCTTCTTTTCGAGATCTATCAAAGGTGGTTTACATCTTATTTTATTATTTTAATTTTTTATATAATTCAAATATTCATCAAGCATTTGTATTGCAGCCTCTTGGCGCTCTGAATCCTGAGAGACTACGTAAATTCCAAGAGAGATACTCCAGCTTTGATGATCCAGTCATTCCCAAATTCCACTACGGGTCACATTATTCAACAGCTGGAACAGTGGGTTCTCTCGTTACTTATATTCTCCTGTTAATGAAACAAATGCTGCCATGCTTCAAGTGTGCAAATATTTCTTTTACATTCTTACAAGCACCAAGGTCACAACCAGCAAGCCAGTATACATGTTGAATGAATTCTGATGAATGAATAAGAAGGAATTAATCGCTTAAGTCCACTTATTGTTTCACAAGCCAACCACGAACTAATGGCGTGAAAATTAAGCCGCATGCTGAGCATATGCTAGAATTTATGCATTAGGATGAAAATTTTATTTCCTGATTTGATTTCTTGAGCTTTATACAAAATAAGCACGTTAAATTTTGACCTGGGAAGTAACTTCTTTCACATCAGCCAAATAAGTTTACCTTGGCAGTTTGAGTGCATCTACTATTATTGAGGTTATGGTTACCTATTCTGTTTTTTTTTTTGTGGCAGGTGTTGTATTACCTCGCAAGAGTAGAACCTTTTACTACCCTTTCTATTCAACTGCAAGGTGGCAAATTTGATCATGCTGACAGAATGTTTTCTGACATTTCTGCAACATGGAATGGAGTTCTTGAAGACATGAGCGACGTAAAGGAATTGGTATGCATCTAGAGCTGTCTCCTGATTTAGTTTTCTCTGACCTACGTTGAAGTGTAATTTTCAGCTATTTTTTTGGGTGTTCTTCAATTACTGTTCAGAATTTTCTGATGATTGCTTTCTCCACATTTGGCTGCCAATCTTTCTAGATGTGTTGTGCTCAGCTCTTCTGTTATTATTATACAATTCCTTTGTTTCTGATTGTTAGGTTCCGGAGCTATTTTATATGCCTGAGGTTTTAACCAATGAAAACTCAATTGACTTTGGTACAACACAACTTGGTGAAAAGCTTGGTATGCACATCAGTTACTCACTTTCAGGCTTAGACCGAATTATTTCCTGCATAGCTTTCTGCTATTTTTATATTCTCCATTCACATTATAGGCAATGTCCGGCTTCCTCCATGGGCTGAAAACCCAATTGACTTTGTCCATAAGCATCGGATGGCACTTGAGAGTGAGCATGTCTCGGAACATTTGCATGAATGGATTGATCTCATATTTGGGTACTTATCTTTTTATAACTCCCCACCCCCTTCTCTCTTATTTATGAATGAAATTTCTGAAGCTGATTCCCACACGTTTACATATTTAGGTACAAGCAACGTGGAAAAGAAGCTATACAGGCGAATAATGTTTTCTTTTATATCACGTACGAAGGAACTGTAGATATTGATAAAATATCGGACCCAGTGAGTTTATTTTTGCTTAAGTTCCTCGAATTTTTTGTGTTTACTTGGAATAGAAATTACTTATATGTTTCAATACATTTAAAAGGTACAACAGCGTGCTACCCAAGATCAGATTACTTACTTTGGGCAAACCCCTTCACAACTTTTAGTGGTACCTCACATGAAACGGATGTCTCTGGCAGATGTCCTTCACATGCAGGTACATTTTAATAGCCCTATTTCTGAGTGTTTTTCCCTTTTCCAAGAAGTAGATTTCTTGCTTTATTGTTCTCCTTATAGACATACAAACACATCCACAGCAATTTGAAGAGTTAGTGTGAAAGGTGTTGACAGACCTTGTGATTTAGGGGATGAATTTGAGATAAATTCTTGGGATAATCTGCTAATCAACTAAAGGATATTGAGATATGAAACTTAGTGGAGCTAGAGGTGCCGTCAAATATAGTTACTCAGCAAACTTAAAGACATTAGTAATATTAGCATAATTTAGAAAACAATTTTAAAAATTGCAGTTTTGTTTTCTGACACCAGCACATTTCTTTATGGGAATAAACGGTTGCTAGTGCTCACAGTTTTACAGTTTTGTTGTGAAAGTATAAGTACTTGTAACCTCAACTGCTTAATCAGATTTATGAGTTTGTGCTAGAAGTGGACATTTTTATGGATCTGATTATATTCTTATGTGCAGACCATTTTCCGGAATCCCCAAGAGGTTAAGCCATATATGGTTTCATATCCCGAACGCTGCAATCTGCCTGCTGCTGCCATTCATGCATCTTCAGACTCTCTTGTAATCGTTGATATAGATGCTCCAGCAGCACATGTAGCACAACATAAGTGGCAACCAAACACACCTGATGGCCAAGGGACACCTTTCCTTTTTCAACATGGAAAGCCTGGTGCAGGTGCTGCTGGCGGAACTTTTATGCGAATGTTCAAAAGCCCAACTCCGACCGAGTCAGAAGAGTGGCATTTTCCCCAGGCACTGGCATTTCCAGCTTCTGGACTTCGAAGCACGGGGATAGTTTCAATCACTCGTGACAAAGAAATTATCACTGGTGAGCATGTTGTTTTAATGAATAAATATATTTATGGTGAGTTTGGATGAGGGATTGAGAAATCATGACATTTCAGCAATACTTCTTTTTTTTTTTGGGGGCAGCTGATATCTAATTATGGGGTTTATTTTATATTCTGCAGAATTTCAGTAAAATATTAGTAAGTATTGATATCGATATTGGTTAATTCACAATAGAATTTGTAGGAAAATCGGGAAATATTGGTATCAACAAAAAAATATTCATTTTAAATCAAACCATAAATTATGTACTAGATCAAGATGGCATTCCTACTTTTGCATTTGAACCGCATTGGTCAACATTTTGATACTAGTAGTCGTGTACTAGTTAAATCTGAACAACTATTGTAGGTTGTAGCAATACAGACTCTTCGTATTGTTTATCATCTACATGTTTATTATGAATGTATCAATTAGTAGCTTAAATGTATAAAAGATTGTTATAATACTTCTTAAACTCATATAAAAAAAATAAATCAATTGTTAAATATAATGTCTTTTTTTTTTTCAATTTTACCATATTGATATTTCCATCTATATTTAAGTATAATCAAAGTATTGATATTTCTACAATACCAATATTTTCAACCTTGATTTGGACTTGAACTTGTTCAGCTAAAAATGATCCATTGTGCTTAGTAATGAATTTTAGACCATAAATTAAAAATTATCTCCCTACAGTATTGTACTTAAGTTGATACATTTATCTCCTCCGATACTTCCAAGTAATACTTTCGGTTTCTAGCTGATTAGGCATTTGCCATGATATGATTGTAGCTTTGTCATACACTTATTGAAGTGTTAATTCTCTATGTCAGGAGGACATGTGGATAACAGCGTAAGGCTGATTTCACCTGATGGAGCAAGAACATTGGAAATAGCCAGAGGACACTATGCCCCAGTGACTTGCCTGGCTTTATCTACGGATAGCAATTATCTTGTGACTGGATCTCGGGATGCAATAGTTCTACTCTGGAGAATACATCGATCATCTATTTCACGTTCTGGTAGCTCACCAGAGCCCTCAAATAATCCCGGCACACCCACATCCCCAGGCAATGCTGCGACAGGAAACAACTTAGCAGACAAGGTTAAAGGCTGCCGGATAGAGGGCCCTGTGCATGTCCTTCGAGGTCATCTAGCGGAAATAACATGCTGCGCTGTCAGTTCAGACCTTGGAATTGTTGCTTCCTGCTCCAATGCTTCAGATGTCTTGCTTCATTCTATAAGGCGAGGCCGGCTGGTCAAGAGGCTTGTTGGTGTGGAGGCTCATATGGTGTGCCTATCATCTGATGGAATCATAATAACCTGGAACAAAAATCTTTCTACTCTCAGCACCTTTACTCTGAATGGAATTCTGATTGCTGAGAAACAGCTTCCGCTTTCATCAAGCATTAGTTGCATAGAGGTTTCTGCTGATGGTCGTTGTGCTTTGGTTGGACTAAACCGATCCCAGGAAAATGATGGAGGCCCTGGGAGTGCAGATGATGAGTTAAATGAAGGAAATGCTCGGGATTTACCTTTACCTTCTATTTGCTTCTTTGATCTCTATACTCTGAAGGTAGGGGGTAGAAAAGACCTACTTCTGATTTACCTTTGATTTTTGAGAAAACATAAAATCTTCTCGAGCATTTAATTTGTTCCCAGATCACTAAATTGTCCCATCTTTAAATTTTTATATATTATCTGATGCTTTGGAATCTGCTTCCTGCAGGTTATTCATACGTTGGAACTTGCAGAAGGACAAGATATTACCACTATTGCTCTGAACGAGGATAATACAAATCTTTTGGTATCAACAGCAGATAAACAGTTGATAGTATTCACAGATCCCTCCGTAAGTTGTATTTGTTATCAATCTGTCACTGAATTTTTCATATTTGATGTTGGAGTTATATGCTTTAAGATCTCTTGAACACATACATTCTCTCATAGAACATCACCATCAACAGAAATATTATGCATTCTCATGATCCCCTTAAAATTAGAAGAAAACACCACCCCATTTAATAGATGATTATTTAATCAAGCTAAAAAGGATTCTCCTTTTATTGCTTATTCTCTTTTCAGGTATCTAAATATCAGAATCAGTTTATTAAATTGCATTCAAAGTTGGGGATGCTATCTGATGCTTTGCTATTACTAATTTCCTGTTCACTTAATTTTGTGGAAATATAATTCCTCTCTTTTCCTTGCAGTTGAGCTTAAAAGTTGTAGATCAGATGCTCAAATTGGGGTGGGAAGGTGATGGATTGACTCCACTGATTAAGTGAAAGTTCTAAGACGGTTGGTTTTTTTTGGATAGTCTTCATATGCAATCGACACTGTCAACTTTTTGATGGCTATGCATAAGAATTCCTTTTACTTCTATTAAGTGGTTGATGCTGTCGATGAAACAAAATGGCAATGAGGACCTCAATGAGACATGACTATCATGTTCGACATGAAGTGAATAGTTGTACTTATAACACATCCTAGTTGGCGCTAGTTTTGTTACATGAAAAAAGGCCAGATATGACTTTGCTCATAGTGTATATTTTATCCTCCATATTATGATGTATAAAGAATTCGATATTGGTGTCCATTTTTTTAATATAATGGTGTATCATTTTTTTTTTCTTTTGATTGCTGTTGAAGCCACTCTTGCCACTGGATCTGTATACACATATAAATCAGGATTTTGTAATTTCCTGTTGGGGCAATGTTATACAAATTTCTGAGGATTCACTTGTTTTTCTTTCAACTTAATTGTATAGGTATGTTTTCTGATATTTTGTATTTAAAGACTTGTGCAGCTCATAGTATTATATCAAGAATAGACAGGTTTCTTCTCTCTATTTACTCCCATTGGATTATTTTCATGGTATCAGAGTCAGGTTCTAATCTACACATAATCTCATGACCAATCAAAATCTACATAGAACTGCATTAAATGGTGCGACCAATACGGACTTAACGATGTCGAGTGAATACATCGTGTGTTCAATTTTGAATTCATCTCGTTCCATGGTCCAGAATGGTCGACTAATTGGATTGTAGAAGTTCATGTGTATGGATAGAATGTAGTTTATATCATGAACATGCAGAGTAATTAAATGATAATAGCGATAGAGCAAGTGGAGAGTAACAGTAATCTGCATTAATGAAAATGGAAACCTTGGAATATCTTCACACATTTTGATGGCTGAGAGAGAAGACGTAGATGATGTTCTTAAAACAAGTAGTTGGTCTGTCATTACACATCAATTTCCTGGGCAATTATTTCCTCATCTTTAACTGACTGAATTTATCAAACCAGCTATGGATAAGTATTGGGTCTAACTTTTCAATCAAGACTTAGATTTTGTACTTTGCACAGTTACAAGATCTATTAACTTCACAGCCTATCGGCGTGACTATTAATTTATGATTTGTTTCCCTTTCGATTTAGAATTTTGTCGCATTTAAACATCGTTTTTAAAACTTTGTTTTCATAGCTAAACTTTGAATCTTCAATAATATTTGCTTACAAGTTCTGCAACATTTGAGTCTTGTTCAGTGCTATCCATACATGAGCTTATGAATTTTCAGCCTTATATATTTTGTTACCTAGTAATGAATCACATATTGGAAGAGTTAATCAAATCAAAAGAAACTCATCATTTAAAATTCAGGGAATCTTCCAAATTTGCTTGGTAAAAGTTAATCAAATCAAAAGGAAGAGTTAGCTATGATAGATTTCAGGGAATCTTCATTTAAAATTCTTCTAATTTTACCATAAGTTGTAAGTTTATTCATCGGATTCTTAGTCAAGTTTCAAGTACTAGTAGAGAGCATGTGTGCTGCATGTGGCATCTCATTTATTGTTCTACAATTTGTCTTCGGTTTATATAATCTTGATTTGTTTTTTTGTTTCGGTTTATTCAGATGACGTTTTTAAGTTTTGGTTTTACATATTTTAATTTGTTTGCCTACTCTTTAAATTATATACTCAAGCATAATATGGAAAACATTAAAGAAAACCTTGCAAAAATGGAAGCATAGAGGAAAAAAAGAGATGGGTTTTTAGTTGAATTTAATTTAAAAATCTGTGCTAAGTGTACGTTTACATCTTTTCATGCTTGTTGGGAGAATTTTGCGTGTTTAATCCGTTGGTTATATTTTTTATATTTCTCAAACGAGTGCATTTAATCTTTTGTATTTTATTTATGTATTTTTGGTCGAATGCCATAGGATAGCGCATTTTAGTTTATGCTTGTGCTCATTTGTAGACTGTAGTATTGGGAATTTTTTTGGGGTTATTTCATTCTTTTTTAGCCACAGTTTGTAATTCATTTTTTAGTCAAAGTATGACATTTGTATCCTTTTTGTTTCTATCATGTATACTAGTTTGTACTATTAAAATTTAAGTTGCACTACCCTATATTGATAGAATTTAATTATTTTATTTATATCAGTTATTATCATCCAAAACACAGTCGTACTATTTCTTCATGTACCGATAGAATTAGGTCATTCCATTTTTATTAGCCCGTAACATCCAAATTTTAGTCACGACACTCTAACCCCATATAAAGGATATAAATGATCAAAATAGGTAGTGAGGAACAAAAGTAAAGTATGTAGGCAATTAAAGAAAAAAAAAATTAATTTTTTCATGGGAGTTGGTTAAGAACGACAGTTACCACAATTTTTTTTTTTTTATCAACTCATTTTGACACTGTTACAGATTGTGATTTCATCATAGTTGTTGGTCGATATGAATTCTTTGCATGAGTCATAATCATATTCTTAATTTGTTATTTCACCTTATCGAATTTAAATAAATAGTAATATAATCATTCACATATAACTATATAAGCATTAACAAGGTTTGCAAAGAAGATAATTGTTTCAACAATTATAATCCATAATCAGGCAAAGTTGAAGAATGTTTCCTCAAGAAGGGAAGAACTAGACGTGTAATATATAAACATATCTCAAACAAGTATTAAACTTTAATGTTAAATAGAAACAAGATAACATACAATCCATATACGATAATGATTCTTAGTTGTTCATATATGACACTAAAAGCCAAAATATCTTACACAAGGATAAGAAAGCTTAAACCCATCCAAATTACTATAATGCCCTTATACAACAATTTTATCCCTACTTTTATATTAGTAAAACATATTGCAAAGTGATTCCAAATCACCCTCCATTTATTATGTACTCCAACAAGTAGAGATCATAGACATTGTTTAATATCCAAGATTCATTGAAACCACGACCTTTCCCCAGGCTCTTCCTGTTTCCAAATATGCAAAAGCATTTATAACATTGTTGAAATCAAATGGACCAATTGGATCAATCACTGCTTTCACTTTTCCACTCTCCAAATATGGCCTAAGCATATCCAATATTTCACCTGAAACTGTCAAGCTTGAATACAGGGCTCGAGGGTTCGATGGAGGCCATGTTATGTCGATAATCGGACCGTCTTCCTTAGCCACCACGTAGGACTTCATCGACTCTCCTGAAAGACATTTAAGTTCCGATCAGAACTCTTGTGAGATCGATCAACCCATAAAACATAAATTAATATGATTTTACTAATTTGTTTTCACATGACAAAAGTACCTCCGACGTCAATTATACTATGTTATGTAATTCAGTGATCTGTAACATCTAAAATTCATTATTGTTCCACGTAACATCTAAACTATGCCGTGTAACGTCTGAAAATGACTATTCCATTGTGTAACACTTAAAATTGACTATTATATTGTGTAACTGCTAAAAACTGATTATAATGTCGTGTAATACCAAAAAATCGACTATTACATCACATAATAGTCGATTTTTAGGCTTGCACGACATAATAGTAGATTTTTGAGTGCTATACAACATAATAGCTAATATTGAAAATTTTCACAATATAATAGTCGATTTTTTTCCAAAGCACCCAAATAACACAAGCATACAAAGAATGCACATCTCTTACCAATAGTATCATAGACAACATCATATCTATCCTCAACTTGATCATAGCCAGTTTTGGTATAATCCACCACCCTATCAGCCCCCAACTTCTTGACAAACTCCAATTTCCCAGTGCTAGTGGTTGCAGTCACCAAAGAAGCCTTGTAGACTTGCTTAGCCAGCTGGATAACTAGAGTTCCAACCCCCCCTGCCCCCCCAACTATAAAAACCGACTGGCCCGCTTCAAACGATGCCGTTTTGAAACCCTCAACTGCTGTCTGAACAGCAAGAGGCAGGCTTGCTGCCTCCTCGAATGACAGGTTTGTCGGTTTCATAGCCACCAGATCTTCCTCGACAACGACAAACTCAGCCAGAGTTCCGAGCTGCTTCAGCCTCCCTTCTTCTGCATGAAAGTTCTGAACGTTTCCATAAACCTCATCACCAACTCTGAATTTTATCACATTTTCTCCTTTTGCCACCACAACTCCTGCCATGTCACACCCTGGAACACCCTGCATTGTGATTGTCAATGTTACATATGGTAAAAAGTAATATCGCATTTTGGTCCTGTAATTTTGGTTTTGTTCATTTTTTTTACTATTAATTCTACTTATTTAATTTTGATCTTCTGATTATCGGTTTTTTTTTTTTCAAATCTTGATATGATCTTTCTGGAATTTCGATTCTGGTACTCTCACTGTCACTTTTTGCCAGTTTTCACCCGATTCTGCTCGGAATTTCGATTTTGGTCCTCTAGTTGCCTTTTATTTTTCTATATTTAATCTGGTTTTACTAAAAAAATTTGATATTTGCCTACATAAATGTTGGAATTGGCAAATGTTGAATTTTCAGCTTTGACATCAACATAGGCAAAAATTGACATTATGAACAAAATCAAACTAAAATTAGAATACGTAAAATTTATTAAAAAAAAAGTGGACAAAGCAACGTACTTATATGAGACCAACTTACTGGAAGATCAATAAGGGTTGATGGCTTCTGGCGCAACTTAGAATCAATAGGATTCAACGCGGCAGCATGGACTCGGATTAGCAGTTGATTAGGTTTCGGAGATGGAATCGGAACGTTTCGTAGCTTCACAACTTCTTTCGAGCCATGCTCTTCATACAACCAAGCTTTCTGCATCTTCATTCTGCTTTGGTACACACACAAAAACAGTTGGAAAATATGCAAATATTGTGAACAAATAAGGAAAAAGAGATGACAACTGATAAAGATTAGCTATAGTGGTTATTTTAACATCATCAATAAATACAGACAAATTGAAGACAGCTAAACACACACAAAGCTTCTGTTTTCATCTGCACCATTATTATTTTTTAAGAATATTAAACTCACCTATGATTAGGATCTTATAATATAGATGGTATAACGAATGCGTTTATATATATATATATACTAACACTCGTAGCTATATGGGTACATGCAAATATATAGTGGATGTTGTATGTAATACTATAAAACCAACCATCTTTATTGTGATTTTGAATTTGAGCTTTCAATCGTATTCTAGTGGGGCATCCTTGTTCAGATAAGATAAACACTTAACATGATCAAGGATAATCGGATCAAATTAGATAATATTAGTTCTATGTACTATAAAATTGAATTACGCGAAATTTGATGCATTACACTAATCGTTTTAATAAATTAGTTAATACATGTGTGTATTTTGTTCTTTAAAAAAATGGTTGAAAAGATGATTTCTTATATTAGAATTTAGGGGTGGCTTGTTACGTGGAAGTGATAAAAACTATATTTCTTTAAATATGGTTAACATATATTATGATATGAATATAATTGAATTAATTTATTAAATAATCACATAAATGCAATTATAGATTTTCATTGGAGAAACAAAGAAATTAATAAATTGGATTGATCAATTAACTATTTTAATAATTAGCACTTTTTTTTTCCTTATAATTACTAATCAAGATAATATAGAAAAAAAAAACCTAATAAAGAAAACAAATAGTTAGATAATGAAGTGAAATACATAATTGAGCTTATGTCATTAGATTTTCACACTAGTATACAAAATATTGCAAAGAATTGTCTGCTTTGGAATAGTATTACATCATTTTATATATGGGAGGGACTAAAGACATCGGACCCTTTTTTAAGTCCATCCCAATTCATATACTTTTTAATTAAAAAATTTTTAAAAATAAATAATACTAATTTTACTCTTAGGTTTTGTTCTACTAGTTCCGTTCGGTTATTATAGTCGAACGTGCTTCTACATGTTCGGTTAAGGTGGCCGAACACTCTTCTATGAGTTCGGCCAACCAGGGCCAAACGCAACAGCTCAGGTTCGATCGTTTTTTTTTCTTCATTTTATCCTACAATTTTCACACGATTTTAACACATTTAACAAATCCGTGGAATATTTGTCATTATGTTGACATTACATTCTTCAAAAAATTAAAAGATTTAACATTAAAAAAAACGCAAAAAAATCGATCAAATTTGATCATCCCGTTCAGCCCTGGTTGGCCAATCACGCAGGAGAGCATTCGGCCACCATGGTCGAATACTCTCCTGCGTGTTCGGCCAACTAGGGCCAAACGGGGATGATCGGATTTGATTGATTTTTTTGCGTTTTTTCGTTCAATTTTCATGCGATTTTCATACATTTGACTAATTCGTGAGATGTTCGTCATCAATTTTGCATTCAATTCCTCAAAACAATTAGAGAAACAACATTAAAGAATCAAAAAAATGAAAAAATAAACAAAGTTAAAAAGGAGATAGAGTTTCAAAAAAAAAAAAGGATAATATGAATATTTTTTAATTTTTTAATTAAAAAATATTAAAATTGGAGTGGGTTTAGAAATTGATGGGTGACCTTAGTCCCTCCCTTTATATATTTCAATTTGTTCAGAAAAAAATAAATGCTTAAAATATGTAACTAATTTTTCACTAGTGGAGCTGCGAATTGTTCTTTATAGTATATCTTAAATAAATAAATCTTATATTTATTAATTTTTATGTGAAATTTGGTCCAAAAAAAACTAGAAATTAATTCATATGATTAATCACAGTATTCAGAGGGAAAAGTAAACCACAAGAAATTAAGAAGTCAATTGCGCGACGGCGTCGGACCTCAACTTCGGAGCAGTGATTATTAAGATACGAAATGCAAATGATTTCCCTAAATTTGAAAAACTGTTGAAATCGGCTGATTTACTCATGATTTTTTTTCCTGAGATGAGCTTTCTTAAGGAGATCATCGGAAATTTTAGCTCGATCTTCTCAGATTCGGTTCAGTCGCAGCAAAACCCTAGCACCTCCGGCCGTGGAGCCATGGACGGAGAAGGCGGCGTTTCTACGGGGAATGAACGGACGGCGTATAAGTTTAAAGGTTACTTTGATTTGGCTAAAGACGAAATTGCTAAGGCCGTTCGTGCTGAAGAGTGGGGTTTGCCGGAAGATGCCACTTCTCATTATCAGAATGCGCAGAGGATACTTAGTGAAGCGATTTCTACTCCAGTTCCATCGTACATCTCCTCTAGGTACACAAACTGTTCTCTCTCCCTCTCTCTCATCAGTGGTAGTAATCGGAGTATATTATTTCTAGTTATGATATTTTGTTTCATGTGTTTTTTTATGATTATGCATGTGAATAAATGAGAATGAGTGATTGCAGCACTTTCTTAGGTTTGTTGAGTTTATGGAAGATGTATATAGACTGTATTCAACATCATATTTTTTAGAGTGAGTTGTGCTGTTTAATTTTGTGTATTCCGCTACTTGAGTGCATATGCATGTTATATTATCAGTTTTGGTATATTGCTTTCTGCCTGCTTAACTTCCATAACTGAATTATATAGTAATAATGACGATTGTAAGAATATAATGTTTTCGACTCGGCACTGGATGACTTGGCAGTTGTAATTGCTGATTTTCTAATGTTTGAATAACTTGGCCCTGGTGCATCATCACTTTCAATTTGCTGAAATTTTCAATAGTGAACTGGAGAAGGTGAAATCTTATCGACAGAAGATATCAAAATGGCAGGGCCAAGTAGCAGAGAGATTGCAAACTTTAGCACGAAGAACAGGTTCATATACTCTACCGTCCTTCTGTTGATGGAAAAAATAAAGGGCCTGTTTGTTTTGTTCCCCCAATGTGTTACTTCCAACTCTTTCTCCCTTCCAGGACATAACAAAACACCATGTTTTTCAATGTGTTTTTCTTACTAACTAATACATCACATCAAAACTTTCTCCAGAAAAAGATTTCTCCAGAAACCCCCAAATATAACCAATTGCATCATTGTTTTTTTTATCTTGTTGCTCCTTCATGTTTGTCTGTTATCTCAGGTGGCTCATCAGAAATCAAGGTATGGACTGCTCTAACCGGCATGTAAGTTTCAAACTTGGGTCTGTGTTTGCATGGTGTGTATATGTGCTTCCCTTATGGAAATTATATATGAATTCCTGATGATGTCTCCTGTACGGTGATTTCACAGAACTTTTTTGTACTTTTTAGTACATAAAGCATGAAAGTAGAGAACCTGTCATTAAAGTGAGCTTGTTGATCTGTATCTCACATTGGCGAGGAGAAGTGTTCTTCACCTTTTCGCTTAAAATGTCAGTGAGGAATGTAGTGGAATCAACCTCCAGTTTGACCTAATTCTTTTTTTCCTTTTATCCATAATTAGAGCACCTCGCCTAAGTTGCAAACTGGGAAAGTTTCATTTAAAGCTTCACATCCGAGAAACGAGGTAGCACAAAAGCCTTCTCTCCATGGCAGAGGCAAGCCTGCTCTGAGGAGTCAAAGTAATAATGCAACGATTCAAAGACCTTCTCAGGGATCTGGTGGTGCTTATGATGCTAAACTGGTAGACATGATAAATTCTGTGATTGTTGATCATAGCCCTTCAGTTAAATGGGAAGACATTGGTGAGTGGCTGTAATCTCTTCATGAGATATTTATTTTTGTTTTCTTTAACCAATTGAAGATCTTGATGTGACAACATCCTTGCAGCTGGTCTTGAGATGGCAAAACAAGCACTGCTAGAAATGGTTATTCTGCCGACAAAAAGAAGAGACCTTTTTACTGGACTTCGGAAGCCAGCCAAGGGTAATATTAGGATATGAACTTCACAATTGCATCACTAGCAGTTTGAACTACATTTCTTAACCAGAAAGTATAAGGACATGATATTTTTGCAGGTTTGCTGCTCTTTGGACCACCTGGCACTGGGAAGACTCTGCTTGCTAAAGCAGTTGCTTCTGAATCTGAAGCAACCTTTTTTAATATTTCTGCATCTTCCCTGACATCAAAGTGGGTATGTCTTTGTCTCTCTTTCTTCCTCCTTACATGTTATTGTGGGTGGGTCTTAGCCCTTGTTCTGTTTACTTATAATATCTAAAATGCTTGTATATTATGTTTATGTTATAGGTGGGAGAGGGCGAAAAGCTTGTTCGGACTCTTTTTGAGGTTGCCGTTTCCAGGCAGCCATCAGTAATTTTCATGGATGAGGTATTGAACTGTCTTGGATTCTGACTGCTGGGTTGTAATTACAAATGTCCATTCATCAGCATAATGGACATAAGTGGCTCTATTATATAATAGATTGAGTTTTTTTGTTGAATTGCTTCTGATCAATTTTCTATTTTATTGTTAGATTTAGTGGTTAATGTTTGTATAACATCCCACTCATGGTCATTGCTATGGTACATTTTTCTAATTTCCTACAAGTAAGATCTAAAATGACAACTCAGCTTATACAACATTTTCCAAACTTTCTTTGGCAGATTGATAGTATCATGTCAACAAGAACAGAAAATGAGAATGAAGCGAGCAGAAGGTTGAAATCGGAGTTTCTAGTTCAATTTGATGGGGTGGCATCAAGTTCTGGTGATTTAGTTACAGTCATTGGTAAGTCTTACAATCCAAGTACTTAATTGTGTTGAGTGAGCTTGTGGCGTTTAACTTTTTTACAATATTTATGCATAGTTTGATGATCTTCTTGTGTAATTTTGGCTCTCATATCTTTTTGTGTATTAATCTTGTTGTTAACCTTTCTCTCTGAGAAACTGTATAGACTCCATGCTGTCAATAGGGACGCACTGCTGAAACTCAAATTTGTGACAGGCACTCGTCTTAACAATAAAGTGTACAGATTATGGAGTTACCACATTTGAACTAGGAAGGAAATGCTAGCACTCTGATGCTGTTGCTTCTTTTTCTTATTTATGTTCTAGGGTTTGGGATAATGTGCATCTTGGCTGTGGTGTTTAGGTATTTGAGGTGAGTCAGGCGAGGAATTATTTAAGAGTTTGGCTGGGAAGGAAGAGTCGGTTCATTGCTGTTTTACTTTCTTTTGAGATGTATGAGACTGTATGGGGATTAGGCTGGTATTGTCTGCCATAGAACTCTCATTTCTAATCAGACTATGCTCCAAAATGAGGGTCAAGTCATTTGAAGAATGAGCGACTTATATAGCATACATAGAGGACACCTATTTGCTTGTCAAACATTTAAGCTTAACATACCTGATATTTTCCTTGTTTGATGCCTCAATCAACTTTGCTTGGCTTTTAGGAATTGTGCTAGTTGTGCTAATTAGTTTTTACTTGAGTTGCTCAGGTGATGCAGTTGATATATAATTCTATATTAAGAGTCACACTGACAGGTCTGTAATTTCACATGCTTGCTCTATTCTCTTTATTGCAGGTGCAACCAATAAACCCCAGGAGTTGGATGATGCAGTGCTTAGAAGACTGGTTAGCTCGAATTTGTTTACTTGCTCCTTTATGACATAGTTATGAACTGATTGGTGGATTGTCTTTTTGTTCATTACTCTATTTCATGAATTATATTATATCTCCTAAAAAATCTTGGACTGCTGCTCTAAAAACTCAGGGCGATTACTTGGCTCTGTCAAGGCACTAGGAGGCCCTTGGCTGTCCCTGTTTTTTCGGTACTTGGACTTGCCCAGGCAGCCCAGGCCCAGCTTGGCACTAGGCCCCAGTCTACTG
This sequence comes from Scutellaria galericulata, assembly GCA_946896805.1. Taxonomy (NCBI): domain Eukaryota; kingdom Viridiplantae; phylum Streptophyta; class Magnoliopsida; order Lamiales; family Lamiaceae; genus Scutellaria; species Scutellaria galericulata. Next base: position 13,154,922 of record OX335798.1, on the reverse strand, counting down.
CCTGCCTTTTTAGTACATTATCTAGGACCAGTATCTGTAGCCTTTTCTGTAGAAACAGATCTTCTATGTGCAATATTTTTTATTATCAAATGTATAGCATTGGGGTTGCAAAGTGCTACGTTTATTGACAGCGTTTAATGGGAAATCAGGTATCTCATGTTTCTTGGTGCATGAATAGATATCTGCAAGGGCTCTATGGATAAAATGAGTATTTTCTCGATTAGGCTTGGTTTACAGTTGACCTAAAATTTCAATATTTCCTTTTTTGCTTGAGGAGATTATGTGTTATTACTTTTCAATAGTTGGTATGTGATGGTGAAAAAAGAAACATTTTTGGAGAATATACTCGGTAAAACATACAAGGCTGATTTTTAACTTGTAAGAGTAATATATAGCTGGCATGGCTCTAAGTCAACATCTTTGTTTTTCTGTGTTAAAATCTTGGCACAGGTGAAGAGAATCTACATACCTTTGCCAGATGCCAATGCCAGAAGGCTCCTTTTGAAACATAAACTCAAGGGTCATGCATTTGCTTTGCCAGGTGAAAGCATGATTCTGATTCATTGTTACTAGATAAATAATGCTGTTATTTGACATTGTTTCTTGTTCTTGTGAAACAGATAGAGATTTAGAGAGACTTGTGGCCGAAACCGATGGTAAGGCAAAATCATCTAGTATGGCTGTCTGTGTGCTTGATGTGTGATCTTAGATTTACTAAAGTAACATGTATATTTTTGATGTGTGAGCTTTTATTTTTGTAAATTTTTACATTTCAAAATATATTCTATAATAGGCCAAACCTCAAGGCTGTTATTTTTTTTATTTACCCATATTATTTTGAGAGCAATATCAGGAAGTAACTTTTTGTGGTAATGTTGTTCTTTTTTAGGATATTCTGGAAGTGACCTTCAAGCTTTGTGTGAAGAAGCTGCAATGATGCCAATCAGAGAGCTTGGTTCGAACATTCTTACAGTTGAGGCAAATCAGGTTAGCCAGTCGTTTATAATCTTCTACTCTCTTATCTGCTGATCCTTCCATCTAGTTCTAGTTACCAGAATGAGAAGCAATTTCATGCCCGTGTGCCAAAATAAGTTGGCAAACTTGCTAGCATTTCCCTTCTAACTGTAGAATCTTGCTAACCAGTATTTCATGCAACTTTGTGACTATAAAATTAGAATTTAATCCTGCAGCTTAACTAACCTTGATGTTTGCCCTTTTCACCAAAAGGGTTCTTTCCATGCATCTGTTTTTTCTTTATACTGTAACCTGTAGTTATAGTATGATATAAAATTGTGTATGGCTTGTTATAGGATGATGTATAAAACGAATATAAACCTCAAGAAAAAATTGTAATTTCATAAGATGATTTGTCATTTTTCTGTTTAATGGGTCAAACCTTGAGGCTAATTTTTGGAACTGATCCAAAATATGTACTCATGATCTGCATTATTAAGAGACATTATTACTAGTTAGTGTAGCAGAAGGCAACTTTTGATGTAAAAACGATATAAATCTATGTACTATTACTCTGATTTATCCCTCAGAACACATCCACCTCTGATATATTTTTACGTTCTTGCAACGTAAAGATATATCTCTTTTTGTTATTTAAGATAGCTGAGACTTGTAGTAGGTTGGTGACCTAGTTTCTAGTTACTTTTAATATCATATTGCAGTGTTCGGTTTTTTCTATGTAAGTTTTCTAACAGTTAGCACTTCTCTTACTATCGTACGCTTCTGTGCACAGGTTAGGCGATTAATATACGGAGATTTTAAGAAAGCAATGACTGTTATAAGACCTAGCTTACAGAAAAGCAAGTGGGCTGAACTTGAAAAGTGGAATCGCGAGTTTGGCTCTAACTAGTTTAATATATGCCGAAGTTTTCCTTCATTTTTTACAATGATTTGGGGTATTATCATGTATTGCCTGAGAAAATAGAAATTTGATAACATGTAAAAAGTAAATAAAGTCAGTCTTAATTTATCTCTACATGTATTTACTGATGGTGGAGCTATTATTCAGATCTATTGACTTTTGCAAATGTTGTACTCGGTGTTGTATTGTGTCATAATTTTTTTACATACATTAATGATAGAAAATGAATATGATGTGCAATAAACACTAATTTTTTTTATATACATTTATATGATGTGCAATAAACACTATAAAGATAGAAAATGAATATGCTTAAAAAAAAAAAAAGATGAATAATTGTTAGCCATAATAACACATGATCAATTAATATTAATAACACATGATCAATTAATATCAAAAGGTATATATCATAGCATTATTGTGGCTGTGTTAGTTGGTAATTGTAAGGGAATATATTATGTGCCAAATAAGATCCGTACCAATGCAAGGACATGTACTCTTTTTTATTTATCAAATTTGTAGAAGATTTTTAATGAGATCTATGTAAATGCACGAGATTTTTTATTGTAATTTCTTTTGTAATTTGAAAGGATTAATTGCAATATTTGTTTTAATTCAGTATATTGCATTTACGATATAAATTAAATGAAATATTTGCACTCTTTTCTACATAGATATAAACCTTACATGACTTCATTTTGATACTTGTAATTTTACATAGAAAAATTCAAATTATTGATTGTAATCCCGTGTTAATATATTTGTTGTTTAATTGAATATTTAATTAAATTTATGCATTGTGAGATTTTATTTTATTTTAATTAGGTAAAACTGTTCATTTACCCATTATAGTCAAAATCTCTGAGTTGGTTTTGTGTGCACTTGGTGTACATGCAATTCGGGTCGACCCAATTTTTGACCCGAATCCGCGTGTTTTTAAATTTTGCCTTTTTTTTTCGCTTCAGGTTGTGACCTTTATGTTGTAAATGTGTGATTTTTATGTTATAAATGTGTGATCTTTATGTACAACTATCATGACCTTTATGTACTGTAACTTAGAAAAAAATGAAGATTTTCAATATAATTTGAATTATGTACTGTAACTTAGAAAAAAAAATGAAGATTTTCAATATAATTTGAATTGTACACCTTTATGTGATATCAATGCGACATTTATGTTATATTATGTCACCTTTATGTACAAATATTTTGACATTTATATAATATATAAAGATGCATAAATGTTAGAATATTTATACATAAAAGTGACATAATATAACATAAAAGTCACATTAATATCACATAAAGGTACATAATACAAATTGTGTTGAAAATTTTCATTTTTTTCCTAAATTACAGTGCATAAAGGTAAGGATAGTTGTACATAAAAATCACACATTTATATCGTAAAGGTCACACCTTTATAACATAAAGGTCAAGACAAAAATCTAAAGAAAAAAAAATAATAAAAAATTAAAAACTCACGGATTCGTATCGAATTGCACGGATCTTAGATCCGCACACCTGATACACGGATTTTTTGTGAATCTCTATTGGGTATTTGGGTTTCATGAGTGATGTTGATACATCAAAATCTCACGGTATGAAAGTTACTTTCCTTATCCAAAATCCAAAACCCAATAGACATATTAATGGCGATTAACACGCGCCATAAATTCAAGTGAGTGACCGTTGCAAACCGGGTATTGCTATGAAAGCCGGTCCACATGTCCACAAATTCAAATATCTCCGGTTCCCTCCCATTCCCAATTCGATCAATCCCTAAATCCCTAATTCATTCTGTAACTCCGATTTCCAATTCCGATGACCGGCCACCCACCGAAACCCCCTAAACAACCACTAAAAGCTACCAAGAAGCAATGGTCTCTCTCCGATTTCGATATCGGCAAACCCCTCGGCAAAGGCAAATTCGGCAGAGTGTATCTCGCTCGCGAAATCAAGGTAAATTGCTCGACCTAGTTTCGATTCATAGAAGAGTAATCAAAAGCTATGAGTAAAACTGTATCTTTGTTCTTTTTCTTTGGATAGAGTAAGTATATAGTGGCGTTGAAGGTGATATTCAAGGAGCAAATAGAGAAGTACAGATTGCACCACCAGTTGAAGAGGGAAATGGAGATCCAAACAGCCCTCCGCCACTCCAATGTTCTCAGGCTTTACGGATGGTTTCATGATGCTGAGCGGATTTTCTTGATCTTGGAGTATGCTCATTGTGGTGAACTCTACAAAGAACTCCGCAGATCCGGACATCTATCGGAACCACAAGCTGCCACGGTGAAACCATCTCTGCTTCTTTTTTATTTCTATCTGTTTGTGTACGTTGGTTGAGTTTTTGAATCCATGTTGGAACGTTTCTTGTAAGTGTACTTTTGCTTTTTTGAAGAACTGCATTTTTGTATTTGCACTTTGAACTAATCAATTTTTCATTTCTTGATGTTTTATTTCTCTTGCATCAGTACATAGCAAGTCTCACGCAGGCTCTAGCTTATTGTCATAAAAAACATGTGATTCACAGAGACATCAAGCCAGAAAATTTGTTGCTCGATCATGAGGTAATACTCGTTCTCAAAGTCTGACCTTAATACTATCTTAGTTGGATGGAAAAGGCATGCATGTATAAATTGTTCTTTTTTATTCCAAAATTATACCTTGTTGAAGTTCTTGAACAAACTGAGTGAAAATCTTATGGGCTTCAGACTTAATTGACTTGATTATAAGCAAAATAAATTTTAGTTCTGGATAAGAAAGGTTTTGGTCATTCCTTCATCAGCAGCATTAGCTGCTGGTATTGCTGCAGTTGCTCAAGTTTTGCCATGGGTTCAACACTTTTAAAATATGAAGTATATCTACTCTGGTTTTGAAGTCAGTTATATGCATAGAAGGAAAATTACTATGTTTTTATATCAATGTACAGCCCAAAAATTTAATGGTGTCCTGGCTTACCAGTTGTGGTAAAACCCCTCTATTATTTTTCAAAGTTTTTCAACCGGCCAGGAATTATCGTTTCTTGAACTCCGCTGTCCTCTCTGCATGGTGTGATGATGGAAATTGTGGATTTACCAAGTATTTTCATGATGGAAGTGAAAAAACTTACTAAATGATCTATAAACAGAAATCTAATTGCAGTACAAACTTCAAGTGCATTTTTCGAATATTATGTATTGCTTGTAGGGTCGGCTGAAAATCGCAGACTTTGGTTGGTCTGTACAATCCAAAAATAAAAGACACACTATGTGTGGAACTTTGGACTATTTAGCACCAGAAATGGTGGAGAACAAAGCGCACGACTATGCAGTAGATAATTGGACTTTGGGTGTTCTCTGCTATGAATTTCTGTATGGTGTCCCTCCATTTGAGGCTGAAAGCCAGAGAGATACATTTAAGAGGTGAGGAATAAATGCTGCTTCTTTACAGTATTTCATGCATCATATTATTTGATCACAACTTGATAATGGTCGAAGTTGAAACATGTAGGATTATGAGGGTTGATTTAAGCTTTCCTTCCACCCATGACGTTTCTGCAGAAGCTAAAGACCTCATTAGCCGGGTAATTTTTCAGATTTCTTGCATCATTCTACTTTTTTTTCCAGCCATGAAAGACAGTGGCTATGGATTTTTCTTTTCCTTGATTGCTTGGGCTTTTTTTAATGCAGCTTCTCGTAAAAGATTCATCAAAAAGGCTATCCCTTCAAAAGATCATGGAACATCCTTGGATAGTTAAGAATGCTGATCCCACGGGAATCTGCCAAAAGTAGCAGTCTGCGCTCTTCTTTCTCATCAAAATCTAAATCCCTACAACGTAGACAAAACTAACTCATAGAATTCAAGGTCTGAGATGATAAATTTGCTATCCACCATAAAAGCAAATTTGCTCTTTCTGTTTCTCCAACATATTGTTGTGTTCATAGAATGGTGAAGTTGGGATATTACATTTTCGGTGTTATCTAGTATTATGTATTTTGGTAACAGCTCTATGTGCGTGTAACTCTGGATTTGAATTTTCACTACCTACTTTCTATGTACAGAACGTGTCAGTTTCATTGTACTGGAAGTATATATTTCACCATGTCAATATATTTACTTGCAACATTTTTAGTTCTAGCATAGTTGATCATTTCCAATTGATGAGAGTATCTTTGCCCTGCAACTGTTTCCAGAAAACATTACTCATAGAACATCAGAGCTCTAAAACATGGGGCAACATATGTTTTTTAATGAAAATCTTGCATTTATGCAGAGAATAATTTGGCCATTTTCTCTGGAACTACATACGTAGATCATATAAAAGTGAGAATCTTTATTATACTTGCACCATAATACGCTTCAAAATGATGTACATAGCAATCCAAGTAAACCAGCAACTACTGTATAAGTTTTCTCGGTACAACTATATAGCATAACAACGGCATGCCATTGATACAGACACTGCTTCAACTACTTGTACCACAGTACATCAAAACAACACTTCAATCTATTCTAAGTGTTTCCCAAGTTAAGCCAGCCAGAAAGATTAGCAAAAACGGAGAGGGTGGGTTTGACAATAGCCAACGATTTCATCAGTTATGGTAGTGGCATCACTCGTGCTACTAGTTGAATTATTACCCGTAGTATGCTGAGGACTTGCTGGCACAGAGTTCAAGTTGATGCCATTATCAACATTTCTAGTTACCGAAGTATGATCCCATCGAGCAGAAGAAGTAGCTAGAGAATTACTCACAGATTGTGGATTTAACATGAGTTTTTTTGCCCCTCTATGCATATGTGCCTCACAGTACTTCTGACGGGGGAGAGCATCACGCCTGCATTGCCATTTTTTGCCATCTGTTCTCCGGCATCTCTGCCACTCAGTTTCTACGACAGTCTTACTGCTCAAGCCGGAGCTGACTTTATCTACAAAGAAAAGAATTGAAATTAGAGATCCAAAGCCACTCTTGAATCACACTCAGTGATCAGTTTTTGGTCAATTAGAAGCACAATCTACAATTCCTCTACACTGGGGGGCAAAGCTTAAGGTCTCGAATAAGTCAGCATGCAGTATATATATATAGAAAATATGCCAGTAATTATGTTCAGGCTCTCTTATGCAGGATTTTCAAGAACTTTTAGGTCCGAGACCTTAAGAAGTAATTTCAACGAGAAATTAAGCTAGCATAAATCTATCAGGTTGATGATAAGATTTTGGTTCTCATCTTCAAATTTATTTTCTATTAGTGAAGTAGAGAAATATTAAAACTTGTGCAAGTTAAATCATTGTTTTAAAACCAATTGAAAAATACGGGCAATCACTTAAATTGATGAATCAAGAAAATTTTAAAAAAAGAATATTAAGATCAACAAGGGAGAGGTAAATGGGTAGCTTATATTTTGAGGCATAATATATGTCTTAGTAAACAAACCTGCAGCACAATGAAGAACACTCTTAGGAGACAAACCAAATCTCGGAGAAACAAAGCCCACATAATTGTTTCTCGCAACACTCTGTTTCAAGCCACCAATCTTCTTAGGATTTGCATTATCAGAACTAGACTTGCCCTCAGCATGATTACCTTCATTTGTAGTGCAAATATTCTTGGGATTGGACGAGGTTCTTGTGCCATAGTCAACACTGATGATCTTGTTAACTTTACTATCAACAGTGGTCTGCTTAGCGAATAAAGCATCGTGATCACCATCGCCTCTGCATTTAAGAGTTTCTTGAACACCACTTCTATGGTTTGAACATGATGGGCCTGTACTGAGATCACCCTGGATGGATTTAGTGATTCTATCATCTGCATCAGATCTAGCAAATGACATTATAGGTGTCTGGTTATCATCAGAGGTTATATTATCGCGTCTCTGAATAGGTTCCACATGCTTTCTTGAACCCTGGCGACCTCTGTGCATGTGCCGCTCACAGTATTTCTGCCGAGGAACGATGTTTTTGCTGCACCTCCACTTTCTTCCATCAGTTCTTCTACATCTTCCTGGTTCAGGATCCATCAAACTACTGTGATTGGAGTTGTGAGGCATGAGACCTGAGACTGAAAACAATAGAAGATAAGAAAGAAAAAGGAAAACATTAAAATTGGACTTCAAGTACAATACCATTTGGCATAACCATGAATGGTTTGGACTCACTGCATTTCTGGATTGTAATTTTCTTGTCAAATTTTGGGATAACAGATGAAAGAATGATGAAGTGGGTCGTAATGGAAAAAGGTGATCTCTTCCATAAGTTTCTATCATTGTCATCTCCCCGAGATTCACAAGAAATTTATGGAAAACTTATGTAGAGGATCCATTTCCAACTAGGTCAACTTAAAGCCAATTGAATAAGACAGTTTCAGATTAATTTGCTATTAAAAATGAAAATGCAACACACTGCAACTTCCAGACATTAGGATTTGATACTGTGGAATGGTTAAGATAGTGGCTTCTAAATTAGAGACAAATTAAAGCCATTTCTTTTCTCTTCTACAGAAAAGTCATATTTGCATGTTGAAGTGCCTAAGTAGGTAAATGTCTATATTATCTATCATTCACATGGAACTTTGTTGACCTAATACAAAACTCTATAGCAATCTGACAACATTAGTATCTCCACTCAAGCATTTAAACTATCCATTAGGCCATATAACTTAAGGTAAACTGCAGAATCTATGTTTGAATTTGTGTGCTTGCTTTAGAGAATTTTGTCCACTATCAACCATAACCACCTCAGATGTTCAATAATTGACGAGCAAACATGATTAAAAGTGACAACACATCTGCCTTAAAACCCATCAGAACTAAAGATCAGACAAAATAAACAACATTAAAAAATTAAAAGAACAAAAATCTCAAAAAGAACAAATTCATTGAAACCCCATTTGCACAGGGGAAAAAAAAAGGAATCACAAAAGGAATACTTACAGCTAGGGTAATTCTTGTAGATAGCAGAGCCTAATGAGTTAAAAACACTCATCCAAATGGGAAGAAGAAGGTGAAAAGGCACAGGCAAACCAAAGGTTATGGAATTATAAACAAGAATTTGGTTGTAGAACTCATCAAACTGAGCAACAGAGAAAAGGAGCTCTTTCTTTTCTTGCTTATTCCACTTCAGACTTCCTTCACAGCTCCCAATTCCAAGATCAAGATTGATCTTTTCATTTCCCCTCTCTGCTACCAAACCTCCACCACTTCCATCTTCATTGCCTTCATAACCCCAAATCTCATCAAAATTTCATTCTTGATACTCAAATTAAAGAAAACATGTGCATTTAAGTGTGTGTGTGAGAGAGAGAGAGAGAGACCTGGAGGCAGTGGAACAGTGGGGAGTAGTTGGGAATGCATTGGCAATTAAATTAAATTACATAACCAAGAAAGAGAAAAGTGCAGAGATTGCAGAGCAGATTGAACAGTGGTGGGCTGAATACTCTGAAACCTCAACTGTGTAAACAGATGTAAAAGGCGTAAAGCAACTCTGAACACACAACACACGCTGTTGTTTCAGCCTCTCTCTCTCTCTCTCTCTCTCTCTCTCTCTCTCTCTCTATATATATATATATATATATATATATAGAATTAAAAGAGAGGTGGGATGAACAAGTATGATATGTGTGAATTGAATAAGAAGAGAAAAGCCAAAATGGAACCGCCTAAACTTATAAATACAGAGAAGAAAGACAAGCATTACGCGCATGCAGCCACCACCCATTGTGTCCTTGTGTGTGTTTCTCTGTGTGTGAGAGAGAAAGAGAAAGAGAGGTGTAATGATGCAGCAGTGGTAGTAATTGTAAGAGTTTTGTCCTGTCAGCTTTTTGGCAGGACGTCTGGGTTTCAAATATTATGTACTGCCAAATTATGCAATTTATGTTTGTTTGTTTTTTTAGAGATTAAGGTTATACTTTATTTGGAAATTAATATTTAATTTTTTTGTTTTAATTGTAAACATATAGTTATTGTAGTTCAAAGAATTATTATCTCTTGTCCAATTTCTCATGTTTTACTTTTAAGTATTATTGCCTAAACTATGATTTATAATGGTACATATAAGCTAGTTTGTAGAGCACTCATTGAAAACCCAAAAGCCAAACTTTATTATAGTGACAATTGAATCATAATTGTGCTATCTTTACCAATATAGTTAACCCAATTTGTAAACATAATTAGTTTGTCAACTAATAAATGATTTAAATGTGGTTTTTCCCAACAAATGTGAGTTATCATAATTATATGGTAGGTTGTGTATAAATTTACATATTGACTAGTTTTTTTTTTTTTTTGGATTTGGTAAAATATTTAGAAGACTAAATTGTTTGAAAAGAAGTACCTCAACTTGTTATTAAAATAAAATTTATTTTAACAGATTGCTTTGATTTGATAATTGTGATTATATATGTAATATTGCTAGCATCGCAATAGTTCACAATTTTATCTTACCAAGTTATTTATTAATATCCTATCTTAAGGATAAATCTATTAAATAATTTACCTAAAAATAATTTTAATTCTCAATCAAGAACATATTATAGTCATTATACATTTGAATTCTCTATTATGATCTTTTAAGTCAATTTTTTTATAGCAACTATACATTTGAATTCTCTATTTTAACCTTTTAAGTCAACTTTTTTTTTCCTTTTTACAGTCTCCAACCACTACTTTTTGTTCTTCTTATATGTACGCAAAAAGAGATTTTATACACTCCAAATTCTAAATCTAATTTTTTAAAATTATTCAAAATTATCTGTTTTGCTCATTTAATTCCTCAACAAATTTTTAATATGCGAAATTTTTCACTAAAATAATTAATATTATAACAAAATTGAGTTTGTGAGGTAATAAATGTAACTCCTTAAAATAAATCAAAAAATTCGTTCCGACATTGAGGGACACAGGACAATACATCAATTTTCTGTATTTGTACAATACAAATTAATCAAAGTACCAAATATAGAAAAAGAGAGAAACATGGTTGTAAAGGGATAGAAATTTTTAAAAAAATTCTAAATCCAAAATAACTTCAAATAAAATGTATGGATGCTGATAAAATTTAATTATTTATTTCAATTTAAATATTGTGTGGCAAATCATTGAAATTCATAGTTTATGGAACAATAACGATTGAAACGAATGGTGTTTTGGTTTAGAGAAAGAGAGGGTTGATGGTTGAGATAATGAAGGTGGAGATATGGTGGTTGAAAAAAAATTAAGGATAAAATAAATAAATTAAATATACTATGTCTGTAGACATAAATATTGGTGGCTATGAATAGAATTACTCTATATAAATACAACGTGCAATTAACGAAACTCAAATCCATTTGGGTCCTGGACTCCATATAGCCCAATGGGCTAAAATTTCAGTACTTTGTGGGCCTTTTTCATTATCAACAAAAATAGTTGGCCCAGTATTAATTTCATCGGTCCTGTTTGGCTGAAATTTTGTATACTGGATTTGGATCTTGGTCAGCCTAACATATTCAGAAATGTTATAGCTGTCGAAACTAAAATGTTTTATAATTATATATTTTTAGTTGACTAATAATAGCTGCAAAATGAAAATAACTCCACATAAATTAAATTATGTGCAAAATAAATGATGGAAAATATATTCAATAAATTATGTCTATGATTCTCGATTAATGAAAACAACACCGCATAAATAAAATTAATGCGCAACTCTCTACCTGAATTACTATGCAGGTTAAAATAAGGGATACCACATCTTTCTATTATAATTAATATAATAATTTAATTTTCTACCATATAAAATAAATAATATATATTTCTATCACAATTCAATAAAATGATATATTTAATATTTATTCTTGTTATTTTAACAAAACATAAATGTAGTAGTGATTAGATAAATCAACCCTTTCTACATTATTTCACTGTGAACAAGAACTATTTTTGACAATTCACCAATTATGATAGAAAAATAAGAAAATTTTATTATATGGTAAAATAAAATATTCTTTATTTAGGTTACACTGAATTGACTTCACTTAATTATTGTTATTTGATCTCACACGAAGCATTATTGTATCCAGAGAGGGAGCTGCTGAGGGGGGTGGGGACGGGCGGCGGACCCTCAATTTTCCGACGAAATTACTGTATATATATATATATATATATATACATATAATGTAATTATAATTAAAAATACGGATTTCCCCACCCTCAAATTTTAAAAACTTTGATAAATATTTCGGCCCAGGCACTAAAAATTTCTGACTCCGTCCCTGATTGTATCCGAACTTCAATAAAGTTTCGGACAAATGTCCACCTTAGACATATATAAGTTTTACAATATATACCATGTTAGAATCGAAGGAAAGACCATTTGTTTCGAGAATAGAAAAAAAAAAAAAAAAGGATTTAATTACCTATATAGGTGTAAATGTAAAGAGAAAAACAAACAAAATTTATTTCGTAAAATTATTTCATAACTTATTCGGAGAGATATTTAAATATGACAACTAATTATGTTCTTGTAGAATAACAAATGTTGAGCTCAAAAAGCTCACATGATCGTTTCAAATCTAAATATGAATATTGAATATAAATATAATTAGGATCGGAGATAGACATTTAATATTGAGGGATTATTTAATTTTGGAAGGATTAAATTAATATAAAATTAATATTTTTTGCAATATAATTAAAAAAAAAATTTTTGAGGGGCCTATATGGCCCCCAAATAGTACAGGCCAGCTACGCCCCTGAATATAACATAATTTGTTTTGACGGCAAAATGTTTTGAAATCTCCCTTTACCAAATAAAGTAAATCTTTTATGATATAATATAATTTTTTTATTTTTCTATCACAATTTTGATGAATTGTCAAAAATAATTATTGCTTACATGTGAAATAGTTCAAAAACAATTGATATGATGGTAAATTTATCTTATCATCGTTATATTTATGTCTTATCAACAAAGATAAATTTGTTATTATATTTTATTGTGATAAAAAAAACTTATTATATATTTTGTGTGGTAGAAAAATAAACCATCATATTAATCGTGATAGAAACAGGTGATATCCTTATTTGAAACTCTACTAAAAAGCTATCATACTCAAGTTACTAAAGATATTATCCATTCTTACATGCTATTAGAGATATATTATCCACACTTATAATTCTTACATCGTTATTTACACGACCAACAACAAATATGTGAAGGATGGTACCAAAGACACCCCATTGAATACTAAGCACACTCCATATTAAAAAATACAAAAGAAAATAAATATCGAAAGACTAAAATACCCTCACTTGAAACTCACAGTCTTCGGTTCGGTTCAATCCAACTGAACACCATTCAAGCCAAACAACTACATCAGCCGAACAAAAGCAGTCACGATTCTCACAAACGGCGTTCGGTTCCACCAACCAAACACAGCGCCTCTCGAGTAGCTACCTCAATCGAACAAGTAAAGTAACAAACGGCTACTACTTGTCGAACGAGACTCTTGGCCGACGGAAAATCAGGGCCAAACAACCAGGATTAAGCGTGTAAAAATTTTCACAAAGGTGTGAGTTTTTTTTTATATTTATTTTTTATTTTCGTTTGATTTAGGCAAATAATCAAACCTAATTCTTTACAAAACTAACTCATTACAAATGGAAAATGAGATTTTCAGTTTGGCAGGTTGGGGAATGGAGAAGGATTTTCAATTTGGAGTAGATTTTCAAGATGAATTAGAGTTCATTTTCACTAGAAACCAGGTGGGAATTGGAGGCGAAAGCAATAAACGAAAAGTGAAGAATATTAGGTTGTTGGATGAAGAAGACGATGGAGAAAATGGGATAACTGGGTGGTTTCATTTTTTTTTTTTTTTTTTATCACAAATGGTATAATAGGTAATTGTTGGGGTGTTCTTAGAAATGATTTGTGTTGTGAATTAAATCATTGGGGTGTTTTTAGTAGATGAAGTGTGCTTAAAATTCATTGGGGTGTCTTTAGTCCTACCCATGTAAAAAGTCTATAAATTAAAGTAAAATAGGTTATTTTAGAATATATTCTGAAACTCTACTAAAAAGCTATCATACTCAAGTTAGTAAATATATTATCCATTCTTACATGCTATTAGAGATAATATTATCCACACTTATAATCCTTACTTCCTTATTTACACAACCAACAACAAGTATGTAAAAGGTCTATAAATTAAAATAAAGTATGTTATTTTAGAATACAGAATATATGTAAACGGATCCTGATATCATTCTTGTCGGGCCGATTAATGTATATCTTTATTCCAAAAATGTTAATAAGTCCAGTAATCAACTTTGCAGGCCCACATGGACCAGCCCATTAAGGACCAGCTTCATCATAATTGAGAATAATATGTGGGGCCTGCAGACAACCAAATCAACCTATATTGTAATGGTGCAATACAGCACAGTGCCCAAACAATACATTATAATGATAATAATTTCCATTTGGTTTATTCTAACACTTCTTTGCAATTGGTGCACAGAGTTGCACGGATACCTTTATGTTATAAATGTAGTACTTTTATGTACAAATATCCGTACCTTTTAAAATAAACATGCATAAAGGTATTACATTTATAACATAAATGTACTACATTTATAATATAATTGTATGAATTGCACGGTGCAACTGGTGCACACAAGTTTTTATCATTCATTTTTGGTTTTTCTTTTCCTAAAGTTAGATTTTTTTTTATAGATGAGAATGATACCAAAGTCCAAACTACTTAATCTCTTATGAAGAAGATCAAATCAAAGTATAATAAATAGGGTAATTCTATTCAAAGCGATACAATTTCTCATCACAATCATTTTTTATATAAAATATTTATTTTACACTTATAACTCATTTCAACAACCAACTTTATATCTCATTTTCTACTTTTGTAACCACCATCATCTTTCATCTTGTTTTTTTTCTTTTCACAACCATCATTTTCCTAATTTTTAACTATTTGAAAAAAAAAAAAACTCCATTCTCTATATGAAACATAAAAAATAACATAAATGTCTGACAGATACATTAAGAAGTACAAGAAGATAATTATCTTATTTAATTAGCAAATATCAATTCATAAATTAATAATGAATTTTTAAATATCAATTATTATATAAGATAATTATCTTATATAATTTTCAAATGTCAAATTCATAAATTAATAATTTTTTTTAATAATTCATATGGTCTTCTCATAAAGCAGTTCCATCAATTTTAATTTTCATATTTATTTATTATTAATAAAAATAGGGCAGTTTTTATAAGAGAAACTGAATGGAGGTTTTATAAAAAAAAAAAAAAAAGATAGCAGGGATGGCGTGCAGCTGTAGAGAAAAGAAAAAATAAACCCCAAAATTGAGGCTGTAAACTAAAATCAAGGGTATATCTGAAAATTTTAAATACTATAAGGTATTTAGGTTGTGACCCTAATGAATAAAGTGAAATTGGATGGAACCCAAGCTTGGGGATCTTTATTATTATAAGTTTGGTAATAAATCAAAAGAGATGAGATTTAATAAGAAATGATATAATTTTCATGTACGATTTGATGAGAACATTGAGTTTTGAATTTACTCTATAGAAGTTTAATTTTTAATGGAATATAACTATTGAAAAAATTATATTGTCAAATTTAATAAACAAAATTCAACGAATATAAATAATAATATGTACTAGTAAATCTTAGAAAAAATATATAAAGCCTAAAACTCCTAGTGTGAGTCTCTTGTAAGACCGTCTCACAGATTTTTATTACATTGTGTGAGACGGATCAATCCACAATCCTATCACCTACAACTCAAACCCTACAATTCACATGTTGTTTGTTGGTGATGGGCTCCATCTCACCATAACTATCTGTAAAACTCCTAATATATATTTTTCATTACTATCAAATATAAACAACTACAAGAAGGTCATATACTTATTACTTTATTTTTTTTCCACAATTTATAACATAAGTATCAAGTAAAGCACAACGAAGATCAGATAAACTTTTGCTAATAACAGGCATAAGCTTTATTATTAACTTGCGCTCATTCATATATATATATAACCCAAGGATGAATTTATCCCCAATATGTTATACTATCACTATTTATCCCCCATATACTATCACAAATATGTCAAAACCTGGAATTGTATAATTTGTTGTGTTGCTTTAAATCTTGAAAGGAAAACGAAGGGGCAATACGGTCTTTTCGCAGGGAAAAGGGCAGTATAAGTAACGCCACCGACTTTAGAACTGGTATACAGCTCAGGTGTGACCCAGAAAATAAAGAGGAACAAATAGCAACCTCACACACTCTCACATGACATCCATACAAATATGCCAACCAAATCTCAAGTTTTTAACCTAACCACACTACTTTTTAATCAACCCTAGTTAATTACCTACCACCAATCTGTAATTTTCTTGTTTTTTTTTTCTTTCTGAAACTGACTGGTGACGTCATATGGCAATACTTTACACGTAAGAATAATTTGTTTACTTTGAATACAATTTATTTAATAAAATTGTATTTGTGTCAGCATTACCTATCAACATAAAATGCATTGCTAATGTAACACAAAGTTCACGAAGTTTAGGGTGGGTCAAATAAATAACCCAAAATTATTTATTAATTCCATTGGATGTCATATCTCATGCACATTGTTGGAAATTATCCAATTTACCTTACTTTCGTTTGATTTAAATTTTTGTTTATGTCTTTGATTTCTACTATTTTTTTAAATCATAATTTTTTTATGTTGATGACATTTTTATCTTATTTTTTTAAACCCGCAGCAAATACTTGAATCAAATAAAGTTGTAAAATTGTAATATACAAACTTGATCCAAGAAATACCATAACACTCAAACAAAACACAAAAATAAATCAAATATAACATTAAACATTTAAACCAAAACTATCAAACATCTAACCCAATTTTCCATGAATAATGACGAACCAAACATGCCCTTAGAAATTAGCTCAGAAATATAAATTGTGTGCACAAATATATAAATTATTGAATTTTTTAATTAGTTCGCGGTGGCTGAGAAAAAACAAAACCATAAACTAAAATTAAGATTAATAATTTAGATTTGGTACAAATCGAGTTTCTGGTTTTGACTAGATTGGTTATGGGACCATTGACCACTTCTATTTCTATAAATATATAATTAAACTCTTTGCTAGATTATCTGATGTCTCACATGTCAGAGTGCATGAGTATGATTGAGAATTCTGACAGCATAAAAAAATTTGAAAGATTGCAAAATTAAACAAATTCATGTTTGGCTAGCATAAAAAACAAATGTCAGTTTTGAATCTTTTGAACAAATTAAGGTGATATTAAGGCTTAATTATGGGGTTCCAATGAGAGAGTCAAACGGCTCCAAAGGCTGACGTGGCCCTGGTCCCCACATAAATAAATAAAAAATTCAAAAATATGTTTCCCCGGCCAAAGTAAATAAAAACCCACTTCCTTTCCACAGTCTGCACACACACTCTCTCTCTCTCTTCATCGACAATGGCGACCCACTTCACTCTCTCTCTCTTCGCCGTTGCTATTCTCGCCACCGCCGCCGCCGCCACCAACATCACCGAAATACTCTCCGGTTACCCGGAGTACAGCACATTCAACGATTTACTGTCCCAAACCAAACTCGCCGACGAGGTCAACAGCCGCGCACCAGTCACCGTCTGCGTGCTCTCCAACGCCGCCCTCTCCGGCCTCACCGGAAAATACCCCCTCAGCGTCGTTAAGAACGTCATAGCCCTCCACGTGTTGCTCGACTACTTTGACGCGGCGAAGCTCCACAAGCTCTCCGAAGGCTCTGTGCTCTCCACCACACTCTATCAGACCACCGGAAACGCCGACGGAAAGCTCGGGTTCGTCAACATTACCGATAAGAAAGGCGGAGTAGTCGGGTTCGGATCCGGCGTTCCCGGGTCGCCCATTGACTCCACCTTCACTAAGTCAGTCAAACAGATCCCCTACAACGTCTCCGTTATTGAGGTCAGTAAAGCCATTGCTCCCAGCGCGATTCTAACGGCGCCGGCGCCGTCAGCTTCCTCCGTTAACATAACGGCGTTGCTCGAGAAAGCTGGGTGCAAAACCTTCGCTTCTCTGATTGTTTCCAGTGGGGTTCTGAAAGTCTATCAATCCGCCATTGATAAGGGCTTAACAATTTTTGCGCCGAATGACGAGGCCTTCAAGGCGGAGGACGCGCCAGATCTGACCAAGCTCTCCAATGCCGAGGTGGTGTCGTTGTTGCAGTACCACGCGCTAGCGAGCTACACGCCGGTGGGGACTCTGAAACAGACCAAGGGTAAGCTGACCACCATCGCCACCAATGGCGCCGGAAAATACGACCTCGGCGTGACGACGGCCGGTGACTCAGTGAGTCTCGACACCGGAGTCGACAAATCGAGAATCGCGTCCACTGTGCTCGACTCGACTCCGCTCTGCATCTTCACCGTCGACAGTTTGCTTCTTCCGGTGGAGCTTTTCGGGAAGGCTCCATCTCCGGCGCCGGGTCCTGCTCCGGAGACTTCTCCGTCGCCGGCTCCTGCAGCTGAGACACCGGCGCCGGCTGGGGCGCCGGAATCTGCTGCAGCTCCGTCTCCTCTCTTGTCTCCTCCTGCGCCGCCGACGAGCTCACCCGACGGAGCACCTTCAGAAGGCCCTACAGCTGATTCTCAGAATAGCACCACCGACAATGCCGGTGGCGTTCTAGAAGCTCCGGCGGTGATGAAAGTGCTGCTCACAGTGTCAGTTTCGGTGTTTGCTTGCGTTTTCTTGTCCTAAATCGTTATTTCGTCCAGGTTTGGTTTTCTTTTTTAGTATTTTGTAATTTTCTGGAGTTATGTTTTTTGTACGTCACCTACTTGCTCCCCTAGGAAGGACTTTTATTTTTTTCTTTTACTTATTGTGTTTATTTAGCATATTTACGAGAGACAGAGACAGTGGAATTCGAGTGATTTTTTTTTTTTATTGTTTCTTGAACTGAATTCTTAATGGCTGTTAATTCGGCATTGTTTAATTTATTTACGTTAATAACAAATTTGTGTGTATATTATTTATATTTATCATTTTTAATTCCGAAAGTGGCTAAATTTTGAAGTGTCGGTTGAAATGATGATGTGGTACACGTGGAGCGAGAAAATGTTGTCGGAGACCACAACTCACTTTTAATTGCAATCAGTATTTAGTTTAAAAGAGGAAAAGTGGTTAGTTTCAAGACTAAACTGTTTTTTTAATAGCTTGTTCAAATTAGTGGAATCATTAGCTCTTTACTTTTCTGCTTGTTAAAATTGGGTAGTTTCTACGGTAGATTATATATGGATAGAAAGTGAGAGAAGGGGGCCTGATTTTGTCATTAGCTTCTTTATAAAAAGATAAAAATCTGTAGTCTGATTTGATGCTACAAATACAATTATTTATCCTTTTAAAATCTCATATTTTTTTATTCTGAGATTACTTATATCACTGTTTGTTAAACATCTATTAATTTTCTACAATAACGTGTGTGGTTTTAGCAAAAAAATTATAATTTTACAGGAACCATATTTTCAATTGAATGATTTAAGTTTCTTTCAAATTTTTATCCTAAATTCTTTGATTTTTAAATGATATAAGTCATATATCAGTCGAAATTTTATTTCTTAATTTTTGAAAATTTTCTAAACTAATCACATTTATTTAAATAAAATCAAGTAGAGTATATAATACATGTTGAACTTTGATATTACCTTTATATGGTACATATATATATTTGATATGAGTGACACTCCTGTGCACAAGGTGCAACAATACTGTTATATTATATGAGTGATACTGTTATATTAATATAACAGTATCACTCATATAATATAACAGTATTACTTCATTTATAACAGTATCACTTATATAATATAACAGTATTACTTCATATAATATAACAGTATTGTTGTGCACAGATTTGGATCCGTGTATTTTGTGCACAAAAATTTTTGCCAATTGATATTACCATATAAATTTCCAATGCTGTGTAAGTAATGTGACATCAAAGTAGTGATATAAAATTGTATCACATGGCATGCCACTGAGTTATACAAATACAGGGATTATCACCTCCATAAAAATAAAATATTAAATATATCTCATTTTAAAAAATAAAAAAAAGTATAATAATACAATTTATTTCAATTGTGTTTATTATTCTTGTAGGGTGACTAGCCATTCTTTATTAATAGAGCAACCACTCATTCAATTCAAGTGCTATTGAGTGCGTGCCAACCAACACTTTTCCACTCTCGATTATAGATTTCTAGATCATAAAATAAACTTTCGCAATCTGCTTCATTTGAGATTTGAATCGGTGTTGTCAGAAGATTTATTTCCACGTCACCACAAACCTTCTTACCAACTAGGTTTGTGTTCATGGGGCAGTTTGCTCTTTTACTCACTCATTTTGCAGAGGAACATTGTACACCACATGTACCATTGTAAATGATCCAAATTTAGTTTAAAATTGGTTTAATTACCAAATAAAACATGAAATTTCTCTAATCAAATCACCATACTCTTTAGTTTCTTTTTAACCAAAAGTTGCTAATGTATCTAATTAGTTGTCAACGTATGTTACCACTTTGTTGGTTAAATATAGTTTTAGAAAAAATATAATGAAAGTAAAACGAAATGACGTCCCTATGATTCATAATCCTAATGAACTCGAAACAAAGATGTAAAACCACTTCATCACAAATTGGAACACCAGTATGTATTGGAGATTTGATGAAGCCTATCGGTTGACATTATTGGTTGGGCTCAACTCGTTATATTCTTCTGGGCTTTTGTAAATTAAATAAGTCCATTAAATTTTCTTCTTTAAATTAAGCAAAAATAAAGGGTTCAAACTTTAAAGCGGGTTGAACTCATAAACCCACGTGGAATTTAAAAAAAAAAAAAGGAAAAGTAAAAGAAAAACAAAAGAAAAGAATTTTTTTTTTCTTTTAGAATCAAAATGCCTTCCTCGTCCCCTACCATGTTCTTCTCCATCCCCTCTCTCGTCGTTGCCCCTCTGCCTCTCGCCGCCAACTTTTTTCTCTTTCTTCTCGCCATCGTTGTGTTTGAAAATCAAACCGCAAAAGGATGGATGCATTTAAACGTGTCTTCTACGATGGATTGGAAGATATGAAATAATGAACATTGGTTGGTCTTATTACATGCATTTGTTGTTGATTATATTAAGAGGGTGTTTGGGTGAGTTTACAAACTCGTTAAACCATGTGCTTATAACTTAAAAAGTTCTTCAGAAGTGAAATCCATTGATATTTTTAAGGAAAAAAAAAAAAAACTTACAAGTTCTTCACCGGAGTTTCTTAAAAAATTGAAAAAAAAAAAAATCTTATTTCATCATAAAAAAAAAGATGTTAGATTTCTATTTATTTCAAAAATAAAATTTATTTTTTTATAATTTAGACAATTGTTTTTACCAATATATTATAAATTTCACCATTGTATTTATCCAAACACTTGAACATCTTTACATATTTTATAAACATTATATAAAATGAAAGAGCTTATAAAGTAACCAAACATCCTCTAAATTCGTTTCTTATTTCCTCAACTAATTACGTTGTTGTTGTCTTCAACTTTAGCAGCTCGGAATTAATTAAGTGAAGTTGATTGTATTTTCTCCTGGTCTCAAATTAGCTTTTTATGCATTTATGTTTCATCTTAAAATTGCAATCTGAACAAATCAAATTTTTGGGAAAGATCGGCAAAATAAAATTCAACCACTAGGATCCATCCCATTTGGGCCTTGAGGGGACTAATAAAATAAAAAAAGTAAAGATAATCTCTAAAATACAAGAAATTAATTTATATATTAGTAAAACCAAATAAACACATTTATTAATGGCGAAACAGAAGCACCTCTTCTTATTCAGTCATTCTCTAACTAGAAATTTAGAAACACCGGAAAATCATAGTCTATAATCTTTGAGATCATCTCATATAATTTTCCTTTCATATTTATAAAAGCAAAATACACACTAATCATTTATTTTAAAAAAGTCTTTGATTAAACTTATTTGAAAGAGTTATAAAAGTTTAGTAACTAAATGATCAAATTTCAAGGTATTTTTTTAAAAATAAGATCTTATTTTTAAAATAATTGTGATTCTTTATTTTTTAATGAAATAAAATCTTTTTTTTTTTTTTGTTTTTTAAATTTAGTTTGTTTTGAGTTTATAAACTCTTTCAAACATCGAAGGTGTTTATATATTCGAAAGACATATGAAAGAGTTTATAAACTTACTCAAACACCCTATACGTACGTCTTGAGTCCATCAGAAAAAACAGCTGCAAAAGAATCCATCTTCTTCTCCGGAAAAGACAAACCAATTTCCAAACCACCGTCAAATTCTCTGGATCTGCAGAGCGACATGGCTCCATCTCCATCTATGGCTATAGCTTCGTACTTCTTTGGCTTCCCCCACCCAAAATCAGCCTCATATAAATCAAATCTCGGTGACCCCCCCACAAAAAACAGGCGTTTTCCGATCAACGTCCCGAATTTCGATAGCCACTCCTCGGCGCTGCTCAGCAGCGCATCCTTACCGTTCACTTTATTTCTGATCACTTCTCCGATCAACTCCGCCGCGATCAGAAATCCGTCATCGCCTCTCAGCTCTGAGTGCGTCGATTCTGCCATTGCCAAACCTAAACAGTTGCCGAAATACGCAGCCGGAACCGGTGGATTCACGCGCTGCCGTGCTTCCACCGGGAAGCCGAAGTATTCCGGCTCGTCTTCGTCGACTTCCTCGCCGGATTCCGCCGCGGATCTGGCCAGGCAAGCCCAAACGTAAGCGGTGGTGATCGTGAAAGATGATAAGTGAACTATCGCTGGTTTTTTCGCCTGCACAAAGCTTCTGAGCTTCTGAATTTCGTGTTTCTGCAGAATATACGTCGCTCGGACTTTGTTGATTGGGAAATTTCTCGGCAATGATTCAATTTTGCCATGTTGCATTCGATTCGAGTAGAAATTTTGCAGGTCGAATGGAACTTTAATCAGAGATCTGTCGAAAATCGGAAGCGAATCAGATTGAGCTAAGAATTCATGATCACCTCCAAACTTAGCAATAGAACTCCATGCTTTGATAAATCCGACGATCGAACTAGCATCTCCGATGGTGTGACTGTTGTTGAATCCAATACATATACCTGTATCTGGAAACAACGTTATTTGCACGGCTAACATCTCGATTTTATCGAATCCTGATTCCGGTAGACTCTCCGGTGGGGGGAAATCGGGGAAGAAAGCATAGAATTCATCAGCAACGCGGGGATTGTTTCCTGTGAGGTAATTAAAATCGTGACTTTTGCTAGACTTAGCGACGGTGACGGAAACTGAGTCGCCAGTGACGTACTGGAGTTCAGGCAGTGTCTGATAATCGTGTGGATAGATTAATTTTCCGGCCAATGGGATGTAATGTTTGAGAGTTTGGGACAGGGAATTTTTGAAGCTAGGAACAATTTTTTCGAGGAAATGTGATTCGGAACAGGGGAATTCGTAGAAGAGAAGACGCTGGACTGAGTGGAAGTGGAGCCATAGTAAGTCGTAAAACGTGAGAGCAAGGGATAGCTCAGCCGCAGCGTTGCCGTCGTCTGACGGCGCGACACGGCAGTGCTCGAGGATGGTGGCGGACTTGGGTGTAGCAGCCATGAGGATTCTGATGCTAGATTTTTGGCAGTTTGAATATTATAAGAGTGTTTGTATGTTTGGATAGTTGGGCATTTATATAGTGCTTGGTGTGTACATTTTGCAAATATAATTTAAATGCCCATATCTGTGTGGTAAATATTTGGGTTCTTTTTTGGAATATCTTTCAAAGTATTGTGTGAGATACATTTTTGAAATATTTTTTTAAGAGTTGCACTCCCATACACCAGTTGCACGGATCCGTGCAACTGGGCTGCTCCGCCCCAAATCCGAATCCACGTGGAAAATATATATAATTTGTTTTTTTTTTCACTTTCATGTTAGGTTTTTTTCTCTCTTTTGAACCTCTGCACATCCTCTCTTTTGCACGCTCTTCATCTTCTTATCTCTTCTCTCCTTCTTCTTCTTCGTGTTTTACCTTTTTTTCTCGAAGCACGACTTTTCTCTTTTTCTCTCAAAGCTCCTCTTCTTCATATCACAATTTTTTACGATGTTCTCTAAATCCGATCGTGACCTACTTGATTTTCAAGGTGGGTGATGTGATGCTCATATCAACAAAATTAAAAATAGTAATAATTTACAAAAAATTTGCCGATGTAATTGATACAATTTCTGGAATAAACGAGACTACATGTATACTTAAATGTCATCTTCTTAAGACATAAATGTATAGATAACTAAATCTAAAGGTCATCTTATGAACACATAAATTTATAGTTAACTAAATCTAAAGGTCTCTGTATTTAAACAAAATGAATTTCTTATATATATAATGACTTATTTTAGTTCTGTTTATAAAGGTATTCTTAATAATACATAAATGTCATGTTATTGAGACAGAAGGTATAAGTAACTTAACATAAAAGTCTTGAAATTTATAGGTTAATATGTCTGTCTAAAAAGAAAATGTTAAGGTACAGCTAGTCTTACAAAAAGTATGTCTAACATAACTAAAAGGTATGACTAACACTACTAAAATGTATAGATAACATAACATAAAAAGTATGTCTAACATAACTAAAATGTATGACCAACACTACTAAAATATATAATTAACATAACATAAAAGATATATCTAATATAACTAAAAGGTATGGATAAATCTTTTTATCTGCCGATCTATTCAATTCTGGAATCAGACCTGCTATTAATGTGAGTTTGGGGATAACAGAAAACCGCAAGGGCTATAGTCATAGTGATCCTCCTATTCAACTAAAATGGATTGCTAGCTATGCCTAGATAATGTCTAAAGGCTAAAATATTTTCGGGAATCTATGCTGAATCACAATTTAGTGGGGCTACTAGGACTTGGCTTTTAGATAAACCTCTTAAAGAATTAGAAGGCCTTTTTCTACGAGCTTCGAGTGTAACACCCTATATCCCTATGACGTGTATATATATATATATAATAATAAAATATTTATCTTGTAGATAGACCATTCTGATATTTCATTGATCCATATAAGTATAAAAACATTATTAAAGTAACTCGTGTCATATAAAATTAAAATACACATCCAATATCTCAACATAAGTCATTGCCATATAAAATACAAATCATGACACACATGTTCCAAAATGCAAAATGAGGATGCGGAAAATGTTGCACGAGGCATCAGTCGGTTGACCTGTATAGCGTAGCGTCTATATATACAAACCCACGTCAAAAAGCTATTGAACCTAAAAAAATATATATGCGATTTTTATGAGTCGCAACTCAGTGAATATAAACCGTTAATTTAATTAAACAATAAACCAATAACAATCATTAACATTAATCATAAACATATGCAAATGCCACTATGTCTGTTTATTATTCTGTGAACTGCTCAAGCTTGGATCTGTCACGGGATTTCCAATATGCCACTGTGTATATAGACCCGTAGGTCTCCACTCCGATCAAATCGAAGAACATGTCACCACGAGCTCCCTCTCAAAATTTGAAGAAAAACGGTGAAGAAACGAACCCAAAATTCACAAACCCTTCTCTTTTTTTTTCTTTTCTAGTTCTCTGTCTCCCCTGTTTTTCTTATCTGTATCGCTCATTTTCTCTCTGTTCAACCTGTTCTCCTTCTTTCTTATTTTAGCATCCGATTATTATTACTATTGGGCTTAATAACTTTAATTATTAATTCTTCATTCCAAATAGCAACTGAGCAACAAATTAACCTAATAGAATATATACCAACTACATTAATAGTAACATGACTTGAAATTTCAATAAATATTTTCTAATTCATTTGCTATCACAATTAATTATTTCCACCTAACGAAGTATAATGATTCCATTGACTTCACCATTAACATATATGTATAGTATTTAATAAACTAGAGAGTAAATTTATTGATATAAAGCTTGAACTCAAACTTCAAATTGTAAAATACATACCTTTATTTTCTTGTTGTTGTATCTTTCTCTCTTTCGTTTCTGTCCCCTTTTTTTTCAGCTTGGGGAGTAAATATCTTATAAGTATTAATCTTCCACCGCCTTATCTATGCTTCCTTAGTAAGCTTTATATTATTATTATTATTATTATTATTATTATTATTATTATTATTATTATAATATATTACAAATAGTTAACTGCATACACGTGTGTTTATAATGCATGCGCATAACACATATAATTATGCTTTACATATAAGCATTATTATAATCTTAACCAATTATGATATGATTTTCTCAACACCAATTACATAAGAGTATATAGATAATACGAAATGCATATGATGCATGAAATGAATATCCAATAACGTGTATGTTTTGGGTCGAGGATGTTACATCGGGGAATCCCTTGTACTGCATTACTCCAGTCACTAGCCCTGCCTTCGGCATCCAAGGCAGGCGACCGCTTTTTTTTTCTTACATTATGACTAACACTACTAAAATGTATACTTATCATAACATAAATGTCAAATACCTGAGAGCATATTTGGGCGGATTTTGTCCGCGACCTAGAGAGGCGTGCGGGCGCGTGGCGGGTCGATCCAATCCGAGTGCACGGATCTAGGGTCCGTGCATCAAGTGTATAAAAGTTTTTGTCTTTTTTTAATGAGTTAAAGGGTTTTGAAGGGATGTACTATTTTTTTAATGAGTCGGTAGGATCGGAAGGAAGGAAATAAATATTAAAAAACTTATGTGGTTCAATTTTTATAAATATAGGATACTATTTAAGTTACAAGACTCGTGGTTACCACAAAAAAAGTTAAATACATTAAGATTTTTTTTTTAAACTAGTCAAAACATAAAAATTCAATTTTCAGTCAATTTCATTTTCTTTAATAATGAAATGAGTCTCAATTCTCACATATTAATATGATACACATGCGTACATCACCATGACACGAGCTGCTCGATCCATGCGGCAAGATCCACATGAACTTTGTGTACAACTCATGCGGCACGACCCGTACGAGCCTTGTGCACGACCCACACGAATCATGTTACCTTTGACTTTATTTATCTAACTTAAAATATCTTTATGTGAATAAATAAATAGTTTGACGACCCGGTGGAAAAGCAATTGTATAAAAAGGTCCGAGCCAACTTTAGTGGATGTCTCATTTAGATAGATACGTAGGGTTGTCAAAGTTCTTGCACATTAGACATATATATTTTGATCTCTTATTTTAAAATAATCACAAACTATTATATATACTAAATAAAATTATCACTATTTGATACATGATATGTATTAAATGTAATAAAATATAAAATAAAACAATTTATGCTAATCTAGTAGAAAGAAAGTTGGCAATTTATATAAATGCCACTTTACCTCTAATAAATGGCATGTCATAAAAATTAAGAAAATGAAAACAAAACTTTATAAGCAATTAAACTATTTGTATACTATCACAATTCTTTTTTACTAGGTCATTTGATACAAGTTAGTGTACCTGCCGTGCGATGTACGAGTTCTAATAATATTTATTGTAATGAATAATTATATATAATATATATGAACGATATGAAATGAAACCAATGTAATTTAAATTAATTCTAATTTTTTATTGTGCGATACATAATACATGATGTGACATCATAAAGGATATCTTAAATTTATCATTTCATTATATATATGTGAAATAGATATGATTCTCTATCTCTCTTTGGAAATTGTGTACAATTATTATTATATATATAATTATTCATTATATAAAATATTATTAAAATTCGTGCGTCATACGCACGGGTATACTAGTTTGTATCAAATAGCTTAGTAAAAAAGAATTTCAATAGTATACAAATAGCTTGTTAATTAAGTTTTATTTTCAATTTTTTTATGACATGCCATTTTTAAGAGGTAAAGTGGCATTTATATAAATTTTGTCAACTTTCTTTCTATTAGCTAGACTAGTATAAAATAGTATAAATTGCTTTATTTATATTTAATTATATTTAATATATATTATGTATCAAATAATAATAATGGTATTACTACATTTAACATTTGGTGCTTATTTAAATAAGAGATCAAAACATTTATGTCTGATGTGAAAGAACTTTGGCAGCCATACATATCTATCTATACGAGGCTTCTACTAAAGTTAGGCCGAAGACCTTTTTATATAATTGATTTTCCAAAAACCTCGTCAAACTATTTATTTATTCATATAAAGATGTCTTAAGTTGGACAATTTTTGATATAAAAGTAAGTTTAAATATCAATCAACAAATTGAGAATTGACAAATGATAAACTATTGTAAAATCGTTTCATTAATATAATTTTGTGAAACAGATGAACTGTAATCTATAAAACAAAGTTTTACTTCCTAATTATATTTAGTGAAACATCTATAAAATATAAAGTAACAATTTTTTTTCTTGAATTTACTAATGTTAGTTTTTCTTTTAAAATATTTTATAACTACATGGCCTAATACGTATTTTAATGTCAATTTATATACATAATCTTCTTATTCATGATATATATACATAGAACTTTACTATATGCATTTAAATTTATTTTGTAGTTTTGCACTTTATATAAAATTCGTGAGTGCACTTAAAATTTGATTTTTTCTAATTTTATTTATTTCAAAATTTTAATTCTATCTTTATATATAATTAATGAGATAATTCAACACAAAGAAAGTAAGTTAATATTGATTATAAATTGATTGAAAATTAATAATATTTAATAGTTAATATTTTATTTTATTTAGTATTATAATAAACTCAAATATAATTAATTAAGATTTAAGTTTGAGAGGAAAATCAACAAGGAAAAAACAAAAATCCGAGTAAAAAGTCCCCGAGCACCTATTTATCGGGGACATCCACCACCTCTACCTCTGCTCCCGCCTAAGTCGCTTCTACCTCAGCCGCCTCCGTCTCAAGCTCGTCGCCGCTGCCCTCACCAGCCCAGACGCCTCGTCCGCCTCCGGATTGGGCATGGACATGAATTCTATCGGAGGAGCCGGAGTGAGCAGATGTTCTAAGCCCGGCGGCAGATACTCTAGGAGATCGTCCATAAGCCCCAGGAAGTAGGCCGGTAGAGGCTGCTTCTGCAGGTGGGCAGTGAGGGCAGCTCGGAAAGATGCATCATCCAGCCCTACTTTCCGGGCACTATTGATGTTATCCATGAAGCAGAAGAGGCAGGTCAGAATGCCTTGGTACTTGCATTCGGCCGACCTCAAATACTTCTGGACAACAACCATCTCGTCCACCTTGGCTGCCCGGGCGGCGTCCAGCTCTGCCTTCAAGCGGATGACCTCTACCGTCAGGTAGGTGACTCGCTGACGGTCGAGCTCGTCGATCTTCTTCGCCTCGGTGAGCAACTCCTTGCTGGCGGCGAGCTCCCCTGTAAAGGCCTTGGATTCTACGGCGGCGACGACCAGAGCCTCCCTCCTTTCCCGTAGCTCAACCTTCCTGGCCTCGTACTTTTTTAGTTGGTCGAGGTGAGCCCTCCAAGCGAAGACAGAGGCTTGGGTTATGAAGACGGATGAGTAGACATCCATATCAACCCCGAACATCTGCTGGGCATAGTCTTCCAGCTCCTCCGTCCAAGCCTTGACGGGAGCCTCCATGGCAGCCTCTACCCCCTCCGGGAGGTTCTTTATTAAATTCGAGCTCGGGTGAAGGAGATTTGGAAGGGCAGCCTCCTTCTGACGTATTCCTAGGACCCTTCCACCATTTAGGGTCCCAGCCGAAAATGCTCATGGACCCAGCTTGGGGGTCCTCTGCCGAGGAGCATGGATGAAGAGCAGACCGAGCAACTTCAGAGGGCATTGTCGCGATCTCCCTAGCCCTTTTACTCGGGATCAGAAATGGGTCGGTGGAACTGCGGCCAGCGGTCACCATGGCAGACACAGAGCGGTCTGTGCCCCGTCTCTTCTCGCGGCCATGGCCCCGAGCAGACTAAGCCTTTTGCTTTTGGGCTCTGATAAGTCGGGTTTTGTGTGCGTTTCTTATGCTTAATGTGATCGTTTTTGTAATTAAGTTATCACTACTTTGTTGCATTAACCTGATTTTTGTCATACTCGTCTCGATGGCTTTGATTTTGCATTTTATATGAGTTCCAGGTTGTTTGAAAGACAAATCGAGAGTGAGAATACAAAGGGTGCAGTCGCGTGGCCGATCGGGAAGAAGAAGCCCAACACTGAGGCCTTCAGTGTTGAGAATGAGAATATTAATTACTGTTGACGTGTTGGAGGCCCAATCCACCAAACCCATTTCCTCTCAATCCAGCCTTGTGAACAAAGAAAGGAATTAATTATTTCCGTTTTGTTGTCCATCATGGAGAGATTCAAGCACTTAATATTGGAAGGAGTAAATGAGAGAGGCTGAACTTGGGGATCTAAATGAGAGAGTAAAAGAGCTGGAAAAAGAGGACTGCAACAGGCTGCAGAGGCAGGCAGGAGAGCAGAGAAAAAAATTAGAGAGAAGAAAAAGAAAACACTTTTATTTTATCTTTTGTATTTTTGGATAATGATGCTTAGAGGCTAATTCACCTTTTCTAGTCCGAGGAGATGCCAAATGTGACGACTAGGATTTAACGAAGCATAATTTGATAACTAAATATTTAAACCTCTAATTATTTGATTTATTTTATGTGCGTTTCAGAAAATATAATTATAAGCATGTTGTAATCCAAGTTCTATATTCTTGAAAATTTTCATAAAGAGACAAGTTGATAAAAAAAAAATTCGTAAGTGGGACGAGATGAACGAGAATGAAAAATCGAACAAAACGCCAAAAGAATGAACCAAATCAGAGTTCGTATGATGTCTCAAATTAATTAATATCATAAGAAAAGTTTAATATAAAGTTTAAGATTATAATATGTTTAATGAAAAATTAACCTAAGGTATAAAGAAGTGTATCATCCTAAGTAAAAACCATATGCTAATTTTAATCCTAAGGTAAGTTATGCTCCTTCTTCTCTCTAGTTTTTCCGGCGCCAGCCGGCCGGAGCGCCGCCGTCGCCGGATAATTACTCCGACCAAAACCTATCGAAACTTATACTCTTTCAAAGCTTTCACCGAGCCCATTCCAATTCCGGGCTCGGAATTTCCATCAGACGTCGCGTTCGCCGGCAATTGGTCGGAGAAGTTTCGACTTTCTCTCTCTAGAAACCCTCTACTTTCTCTCTCTTCGTTTCTCCCTCTTCCGGCCACCGATCGGGGTGATTCTTGAGCCTAAACTGAAGTTCTCGCCGAGCCCGTCATGATCCCGGGCTCGGATCGTCGATCGGCCGGCTAGATCTCCGGCATGCAGCAGTCAAAGTTTCTGCGATTTGAAGCTTTCTCTCTTCCCTCCTCTCTTTCTCTCTCTTCGATTTCCTGCTCTTTCCCTCGTCTCTCTCGTTGCTGGGTTTGGGTTGTAGAGTGTAGAGGTTGGGGCGGCGCCTGGTGCGCCGCCGTGTCGGAATCGCCGCGGCTATGGACAGTGAGGTGTGTGTGTGCGAAGAGGCTGGTTTTGGGTGGTGTTTGGGCGGCGCTTCCAACGCCGCCGTGATCAAGGGTGGCCGGCGCGAGGAGCGCCGGCGAGTGGTGGTGATGTGGTGTATTGGCCGGCGACATAGTGTCGCCGGCGGAGTGTTGCAGGCGGTGGTGGGGAGGGGGCAGCGACGGGGGGTTGGTTTGGGGGGGAAGGGGTTCCTTCTGAAACTCAAAGAGTCCAGGGACTTAATTGCAGTATCCTAAGTTTTGTGTTTATTCCCTTTTGGTCCCTTAACTTTTGAGTTCTCCGTTTTTTACCCCAAACTTCTGGAAATTATAATTCCACCCCCAGAACTTCTCAAAACCTTGACTTTCACCCCAAGACTTTTGTATATTACATTTCAACCCCCAGAATTTCAGAAACTTCATTTTGACCCCAAAAACTATTCCGAATTTACAATTTTACCCTCAAAACCCTAAATTGCTCCGTTTGAACTCGTTTTTCGTCCGTTTCAGCTCATTCTCGTTTCTAAAGCTTCCTTTTTGAATCCTCTATCTATCATGATCTATTTTAGCATCCTTATCCATTACCTTTTCGATATCTCCTTTCTCCGAGCATTTTAATTATAACGAATAACTAATCCAACAAACTAATATGTTACGTTTTATGCTTGTAGGCTCGGATAACTATAACGCATCACAACGCTAAAGCTAAGGCCGTGAAACTCACTTTGCTACACCCTAGGTGGGGGTAAATTCTGAATTAACATTTACTATATGTTTTATCTTGTATAGTCGCATGCTAGGGTTTTCGATAAACTATTATATGGTGATGAACGTTATATGAATTATGATGTGTGATTATGAGCATGAGAAATGATTTGTTAATATAAGCATGCTTCTAGATACTTTATATGTATATTGTTTATATGCTTTGATTACGTGCTGTGATATGATGTGCTGTTGAGGAAACGTGTTCATATGCATGGTTTTGGAGGTTCAGTTTGGGATTAAGTCCTAACAAATATATGGAGGATTGGTGAAGTCCCCCGACCAAATAATCATCCGGGAGACATAAGGAGGTGGGGTAAGGCGGGAGATACCTGCGCCCACGGCATATAAGTGCTGTGCATTGTATTTGCTGTGTTTAACTGATTATCTGATTTATAGTGATATGTTAGTTATGAATTTATTTTCCACTGAGTGTATTTGTATACGCTCACCCCGCTTATGCATTCGTTACAGGTGACGATTTGATTAGGAGGAGTTGAAGGGAGAGTCGTGCCCTGTCTATGAAAGCTTTTTGTTGTTTCGATGTTTAGTAAAACTGTTTCCGTATAACATTTACGTTTCTCTTTTGTAAAAACTTATGTTTATATAATCCGCTGCTGTAAATCGTTAACTTATATATATATATATCTTCTTCGTTTCTCTTTCCTTTCTTTTTCTTCTTTCCTGCACGCCTGTCGTTGATACTCTGAAAATTTAAAAATGTTTTTCCTAAATTTGTTAATCTTTTATAATAAAATATGGTTAAGTTTCGGGGCGTGACACCAAACCTTGAATGATTCGCCCGTTTTTAATTGAGTAGTAACGATTTCTTACTCTTATCTCGATTTCTTCGGTATTTGATTTTATGCTTTGCATGTTTGATTGATGAATTTGTTGAGATTGGCCACCTTAATATGTTTGTTGATCAACTCTAGCTAATTCGCATGATTTAATCCGTAATTGTTAAATTGTGAGAATACAGTAGCAATTGAAATAACGAAGTCTAGATCGTATGATACGAACGTTTCGTTTTCATA
Source organism: Scutellaria galericulata (assembly GCA_946896805.1). Taxonomy (NCBI): domain Eukaryota; kingdom Viridiplantae; phylum Streptophyta; class Magnoliopsida; order Lamiales; family Lamiaceae; genus Scutellaria; species Scutellaria galericulata. The sequence continues at coordinate 13,121,664 of OX335798.1, read as the reverse complement.
GTCTAGTTTGTTCTATTATTTTGGATCGTTAATACATCTTGTGGATTGAATCTTGAATACATGTTTTGAGGTTATTCATTGAGATAGTTTGATTAGGGGTCGTACTTTCTAATCAATGAACTTAAGAAATAATTCGAACTAGTTCGGTCGTACCGCTGGTTTAGGGGCAAGATTCGAGATAGGGTTTAGATAATCGGGGCTATCTTTAAAAGTGGAAGAATCGTCTAGGTGAGGCTATCCAAGGGCTAGATTATTTAATTCATTGATATCTCTCTTGTTTATTTCTTCTTGCAAATTCTTATGGTGCATGATTTCAATTTTTGCTCAACAAACCAATCACCCCCCATATTTTTATCGCTTTCTATACACGAAATCGTCAATTGAATTACACTATTCCCTGTGGATTCGACCCCTTACTTATCCTACTACATAGGTGGATAGTCGAGGTGAATATTTATTTTTGGGTGCCGGCGACAGCACACCTGGCTCGGAGGTAGATACGCTCGGCTGGATCCATGTGTATTTGAAGACCTTCGGAGGGAAGAATAGCTTAGGTCAGAAACTGCTCGGCGAGTCCGACCAGGAAAGAAACGAATAAAAAATACCAAGTACTTACCAGGAAAGTTGTTTGGGACAGGAACAAATGGATGGATCAGCCCAGCACGAGCTAGCCTCTCGTCGGTGACCGAAAGTTTAAAAATGTTATGCTCGAAGATGGTGTTGTCTCTCAAAAATCGTATCTTCTGGGAGAAATTATCTCCGATCAGAAGTTTCTAGGCCGGGACCTCTGCAAGAGTGGAAAACATTAACGATTAGAAGAACAATAAAAGATAGAAATAAAGAACGACAAGTACCATTAAAGTCCCCAAAAAAGGTAGGGCAAAAAATCCTGGCAGACGGATCATTTGGGTTCGGCCCCGGGCTCATCCAGTCGTCACCGACCCAGAACCACTTCGTCCTCCAGTTCTTGATCGATGAAGGGATCCCTCTGACCAATTGAGGACGGTATTATCGAGCCGAAATATAAAAGAAATGATTCCTTAGGCTCGACACGAGCTTAACGCTATACATCCAAGCCAGCTCAGTGGGAGTTGGGGTCCTGAGGTTGAACGTCCAAAACAGCACAAGCAGCCCCTGGATGGGCGACCAACTGTTCGGATGCAGCTAGCCGGGTGCTATCCTCCATTGCCAGAGATAATATATAAGTATCGGGGCTATGAGAAGCGGAGCTCGGTTTCGAGTGCTTGGATGCTAATCACCACACTCTGCACCGGGGGCTTGTCCATCCGTTCTTCCGGCCGAGGTACCGAGAATGTGACGGAGTCGAGGATGGTGACAGAAGTTGTCTCGATTACACGTATGGGCTCGGTAGAGTGCGCAGACGAAGCTGAGCTGGGCGAAGGCGACGAAGTGAAGGCTGGAGTGGCTTCGTGGTCGTAGTCCCGGGCCGAACCGTAGTCTGATCCGTTCTGAGAATCCATATGTAAATAAGAGGTATACCTAAGAATTGGTGGTCGGTGAAAGCTGGAAGGTGAATCCTGCTGAGAGAATTATGTACGTCTGGTTCTGCTAGAGTTTGAGAGTGAGAATCGCAAGAGTTTTGAGTTCGCAAGAAAGGAAGTGGAGAAATGAGTTAGTGTCTCACCTATTTATAGAAGGAGCCGGCGTCCCATCAACTTCCAGCGAACACGATGTTGCCACGTGTAGAATCACATGGCCCAGACACTACCACGTGTCAACACACCCTGCTGATATAAGAATAAGACATCCATGCCGAGGTCGGAAAGCAGGAGGTGGATATAATTAGGCCCTAGTCAGAAAGGATTCCTCCTCACAGCCCAAGGGGCTAATGTTGACCCCCTGCTTAGTCGACCCGGCCCAGTTGCTAACTCGGTATGCTGACCTACCAGAATGGTGAACCGAACCGGTGGAGCTCACCCCAAATTCGAACGGGCTGACCAAGATGCCGAGCTGGCCAGAACGCGTCCCGACCAGAGCCGATCCAACCAGAGTCGATCCCGACCAAGGTCGAACCTGACCAGACAGATCCAGTCAGAAGCTGGTCCAGCCAGGAACTGACCCGACCCGGATTCGGGTCAGCATAGGCCGACTCGGCCATAGACTGACCAATATAGGTAGGTCTAGTCCGGTACCCAGAGATGTTGCTCAAGGATCTCTGAAGATCAGATAGAAGACTAGATATTGATGCCACTCTCCTTAGATGAGCAGAAAATAGTTAGATTATTCCAAGAGAGACTCTTTAAGAAAGGAAACAAATCAAGACCAAATCTTATCCGATCTAGATAGATTTTAACTAGATTTTTTTCCTTATTCACACCTTAAAATCGGGGGGGATTATATCTTGCTTACCAAGATTCATATCTTTGAGTTTAGCCTATAAATATGATTAAAAACCACATTCAAAAGGATCATAAAGCATTGTATTATGTCCGGCTAAAACTGACCGGCCAGAACAAGTCGAGCAAATTTGTCCGATGAGGTACCGGACACAGTCTTTTCTTTATGTTACTCGATTTTCATACTTTCGATTCGGTTTGATTTATTTAAACCAAATCGATATTTTTGGTGTTTGACTAGGATTTTGTGCTCTACAAAATCTGACGTCAACACACTTAAAATTTGATTTTTTCTAATTTTATTTATTTCAAAATTTTAATTCTATCTTTATATATAATTAATGGGATAATTCAACACAAAGAAAGTAAATTAATATTGATTATAAATTGATTGAAAATTAATAATATTTAATAGTTAATATTTTATTTAGTATTATAATAAACTCAAAAATAATTAATTAAGATTTAAGTTTGAGAGGAAAATCAAATTAATAAGTGACATGCATCCTTTAATGATTATTATTTGAGTAGGTCTTGTGTGAGATCGTCTCACGGATCTCATTTCGTGAGACGGGTCAACCCGACCCGGTCAAAGGTCAAAGTCAACGGTCAAAAGTCAACGGTCAATGGTCGGTCAACACCGTTGACTTAAAAGTATTACATGATACACATAAAAGTATTACATCATATACATGAAAGTATTACATGATACTTTTATAGTTATTATGTGATATTTTCAAAAAGTATTATATGTTATACATAAAAGTATTACATGGTGATATTTTCAAAAAGTATTACATGATATATAGAAAAATATTACATGATATACATAAAAGTATTACATAGTGATATTTTCAAAAAGTATTACATGATATACATAAAAGTACCACATCATATTTTATTCTCATAATGTAATACTTTTAAGTGTATCATGTAATACTTTTATGTATATCATGTGATACTTCATAATGTAATACTTTTATATGTATCATGTGATACTTCATAATGTAATACTTTTAAGTGTACCATGTAATACTTTTATGTATATCATGTGATACTTCATAATGTAATACTTTTATGTGTATCATGTGATACTTCATAATGTAATACTTTTAAGTGTACCATGTAATACTTTTATGTATATCATGTGATACTTCGTAATGTAATACTTTTAAGTGTATCATGTAATACTTTTATGTATATCATGTGATACTTTCAAAAAATATTACATGATACACATAAAAGTATTACGTGGTGATATTTTGAAAAAGTATTACATAATACACATAAAAATATTACCTCATATATATAAAAGTATTACATAATTTTTATATTCAACCCGACCCGACCCGTCTCACGGAATGAGATCCGTGAGACGGTCTCACCCAAGACGTTGTCTTATTATTTTAGCATGTATGAAAGACTTGGGGAATATCAAGGCCTAACTGCATTCTATCTATACTTAAATATTACTCTCATTTACATTATATATTCCTTTCTATTCCATTTAAATGTCCTTTCAGAGTTCCAGTTTTGTTTATAAATATTTGTCATAATCTTTTATGTAATTTTATTATGAGATTATTCATATCACTATTTATTAAACAGTCATACATTTTCTATATAACACGTGTGACTTTAGCAAAAAATTTAAATTTTTTCAGGAACCCTCTTATCAGTGAATTAATTTGAGTTTCTTTCAAAATTTTATCCTAAATTCCTTAATATTTAAAAGATTTAGTAGTCGAAATTTTATGTTTTTAAAATTTTGAAAATTTTCTCAACCCAACATTTAAATAGAGTCAAATGAAGTATAATACATCTTGAACTTTGATATTACCTTTATATGGTATACATTTGATATATTACTGTATAGGGTTAACACTCATTTTTACTACAATTAAAATAGTAAATTACTACCACAATAGATAATATATATATTTTTTTGGGATGACACTCTTTTCTATCACAAGTAGGATAGTGAATTAATTTATATATATATATATATATATATATATATATATATATATATATTTCCACAAATATAAAAAAAAAATCACAGTTTTACTTTTATTGATAAGATATAAAACATCTTCCATCACATCAGACGACAACCTTGTTCTATACACATGTAAGTGCAAAATTTATTAGATTTTTCACTCAAATTATGATAGAAAAATAACAAAATTATATATTACAATAAAAAAAATTAATTGATTTTATGGTATAAAAGGTTATCATACCTATTTCACATGTTGTGTAAATAATGTAGCATCAAAGTAGTCATATAAAATTGTATCACATGCCACAGAGTTATACAAATAGAGGGAATAATACCTCCATGGCTCCGTGCTTATGACAACGGTGCATGCGTTTATTCATGGATAATGCTGTACATCTCAATAAATACTTAATATATCTCATTTAAAAAATAATAATAATATAAATATACAATTTTTTCAAATGTGTTTATTATTTTTGTAGTGACTAGCCATTCTTCACTTATAGGGCAGCCACTCATTGAAGTGCTATTGGGTGTGTGCCAACCAACACTTATTATTTAGCCTTACACATCTGATTTATTGTCGAAATTTTGATGAAAATTCAAATTGCAAAATAATAAAAAGTTGTATGATTATTTTGCTTAATTTGAATATTCATGTTGTTTTTTGTTGCAATCAAGTCTTCACGAATTAAATATACAACTTCTAAGTTATATTAAAATGAAATATTATCTGTAATTGCGGGTATTTCTATAAATATATAATTTGGAATTTGTTCCCAACTTTAAACAGCTTGTATTTTGTATTTGTGAATGACGCTATACTTTCATTTTAATGATATTTTAAGATGTACTAATTTGGCTCATAACAAAAATGCTATTAATTTTGATTTGACGAAAAGACGTTACTAATATTAAATATGTAATAAGAAACATTTAAACAAAAAAAATAAAAAACTCGTTAGTTTAAGTTTTGTTTGAAACTAAGTCATTTTTTTATTAGAAAAGACAATTTATGAATACATTAAATATATTCTCCTAAAAAGAAAATGTAATCACAGAATTCTTAGTGGACTGTTTAAACAGTGCTTATTGACTTTATGTCTTTATAGTTATTCAGAGTGGATCTTATATTAGAAATTGTAATTACTTGTTTAATTGGGCTATTGAAGGTTAGATGAAACCTATAGGTTGACATTATTGGTTGGGCTCAACTCGTTATTTTCTTCTGGGCTCTGTAAATTAAATAAGTCCATCAAATTTTCTCTTCTTTAAATCAAATAAATTTAAATAAGTTTTTACAGGATTCAAAGTGGGTTGAAGTGTTGAATTTTTCCTCCCAATTTTTTAAATTACAATATATCCATAAATAAGTGAATGATTTTTATTTATTTTTAATGAAAACAAGCTCTCAATATAAGAAGTTCAAAGATATTTTACTTATAGTAAGATGTCTCGTTGCAAATATTATATATAATTAACGAATTATTATCGTAGGCGAAGCTTCTTACAATAAATATTTCGTTATTTTTATAAAACTTGATAATCATCTTTCATTTATTATTGGACCACACATTGCTAATCAAATTCGTTGATCATCCAGTAACTCATACGGTTATTATGATTGAAAATTTTATATCAATCACCCCTAGAATTTAAAACTAGTAAAATAAAAATATGTGGAATAAAAAAGTATTTTATTAAAAAAAAAAAAAGCTTATTCCAAATATAAATAGAATTTAGAGGAATATTCAAGAAAATTAAAATCCCTCAATTTAATGGTGGGGATATAATCGTCAACAGATAACAAAATTACCTTCCAAACGTAAACAAGCCAAACTATTCGCCGACAATGGAAAGCGGAGCCGCCGCGGCGACCGCCGCCATAGATAAGCCAAAGAAACCGCTTCACCGGAAGCCAAACAAGCCAGACCATACGAAACAACACTGTTCAATATTTGAAGTCCCGCTGAACTTCTTCGATTCCTGCCGCCTCCTTCACCCCTCTCTGTCTTCGCTGCCGGATTTTGAAAATTCGCAGGATGACGCCGTGGAAGAATCGAAATCGGAAAACGAAGTTGCCGAAAATAATTTAAACAGTAGTAATAATGATAGTAATGATGCTAAAGTTATGCAGAGATGGTCTTGCAACACATGTAAGGCGGAGTTCGAGTCGCTTCAGGAACAGCGTTTTCACTTCAAATCCGACCTTCACCGTTTCAATGTATGCTATACTATTTTACTTTTGTTTTTCTTTGTTTTGCGAAGGCAGATAAGAGGAGGAATTGAAGAAGGAGAAAATGATTTTTTGTAATTTCATTTAGTTTGATTGAGTTCAAGGATTATGATTTATTGATTTTTGGATCATTGTTAAAATAAGTGTATGTGAGAATCTGGAGCTAGTTTTGGCAACTGACTCACTTTAATCGCTTGATAAGATTGATGGATGTTGCAGCAAGTTTGAGTTTTGGTACTTGCTATTGAAAATTGATTTACAAGAGCTTTTTCTAGGTATTCGGGGGTCTGTATTGCTGCTTCACAGATTGTAGCCAAGTTGGAAAACCTAGCTAATGATTTAACCTTCAATAGTTCTATGATATATATTGCAGTGTTAAATCTTAGGGGCAGAGACCAGAAAAGATTCTTTATGTCTGATTTAGGTTTAGACATCCAAACTTCTTGCAAACGTTTTATTATGCAGCAACAGCTGACGGCTTACTTGGTTTGATAATTTTGTATTATTGATCTATTGTAGTGACTTGTTTACCTCTATAGCAAGTGAGAGTAGATCAAAGATGCAAATTTTTGCCCCCCACCCCTCACCCGTACAATAAAGCTCTCTTTATTTCGCAACTTGATTTACTCGATAGTGTCTGATCTCAGATAAAGCTTAGCATTGCTGGAAAAAGTATCATTAAAGAGAAGGATTTTGATGGAGTGGCTTCTAATTCATTGTCTAAAGACTATGATGTATCGAGTATTTCTGGATCAGACGACGAGGATGAGAGAGAGACTAGTGTCCTTAACAGGCAACGTGAATTTGGTGGAATATCAAAGAGAAAAATATTCATACAATTGCAAAATGGGGAGATAGTTACAGTTTGGAAATGTTTACTGCTCAATGAGTCTGAAAATATTTCGTTTGAAACCGAAAACATGCTTGTAATGGATGGGGCAGGCGTATATTTGACCCAGAAAGAAGTGGTTGAAAAATTGAAATACATACTTCATGAACCAAGAGATAACAGTCGCTTGAGGATTGTATTGCTTGCAAGGGGAGGCCACTTTGCTGGGTGTGTTTTTGATGGTAATTCCCTTGTGGTGCATAAGACTTTTCACAGGTTAGTTCCTTATTTCTAGCTTCTCCTGCACTTCAAAGCACATCACTAAGCTCACCTTGGTACTATTATTTTCATGATAATGCACAAGCCTCGAGCCAATCTTTTGTGTACTCTTTTCAAGGTCATTGTCCCTTTACAAATGGCCAGTCATTACTGAGCCCCTTCTTTCTGATTTCCTTCTGCATTTATCGTGTTTCGCATGATAAAGTTCTGTTCCACTTGAAAGATTGCATCCTTTCATGAACTGAGAAATATTTTTACAAGTATGTTTCTTCTTCTTATTTAGAGAAAATGTTTGCAGAGTTGATGCTCCCTTTATCTTCTCTGTGAAATGTAAGAATGATAGTTTTGAGCATTCACTTTTTCTATAATTACTTGCATGAGTACATTCAGCACACAACCTTCTGCAACCTTTTCTCCTTGCAACTTTTTGTGCAGTCTCCAGTATTTCAAAAGTTTATTTAAATTGAACCTTGGGATGCACTAAAATATGCAATTTGCTTTTGTGAGTTCCCATTTTGTGTGTGTTCATAGTTGGTGTAAACATTTAAAATTTCAAAGTCCTGGTTCTTTCCATGTAGATATGTTGTTAGGGCGAAGGCAGGTAAAAAGCAATCATCAAAAGATGCTGGCAAGCAAGGTATTCATTCTGCTGGTGCTTCACTTCGGCGATATAATGAGCTTGCTCTGAAGAAGGTATGCATTTTATGATTGGTGTGTGCTATATGATTTGGTATTTTGTTCTTGGATTTATATTGCTGGTATTAGCTTAATTTGCAACGTTATCTAGTACCTGTCCTTTTTCCTACTAAAATATCCTTATATATACATATTTCTTGTTGAATGATGCTTTAATCATCCATGGTTCTCTGAATACAGTTTCTTCTATTTATTGTACACCTAATGACCTAGATTCTTCTTTCCTGCCCAGTTCCTCAGGAGATGGCCAACAAAGTTGTTCTAATATTTCACATTCCAACTTTGAGAAAATTTACATTTGGCATGTAGTCAACTCTACTTTGCAAAATATAATATAATGAGGTCTTCCCCAGCCTCTTACTAAATGCCGGTGTTTGTTGTAAACAATCGATGACAAAAAAATAAATTGGGCCTCTATTGCAGTTCTACTCTTTAGGGTGTTGGACTGATTCTCGTTTCCTCATTGATCAGGATATCCAAGAATTACTTACTTTGTGGAAGCCTCATTTTGCTGTTGCCTCCTGCATTTTTATTTATGCTCCTTCAAATAACCGTGAACTATTTTTTGATGGCGAAAAACCTTATTTCATCTGTCAACATCGTGCAATTAGAAATATCCCGTTAACAATTAGGAGGCCTACCTTGAGGGAAGCTAAACGTATATATAGCTTACTGGTACAAGTTTCCTCTGAGTTGCGAGATGAAATAGCTCCTAGTACAAAACAAGAATCGTTATCTGGGGCAGACATTCAAACTGACAGTTACCCTGAGTCATGTAAAATGGAGTTAAGAGAGGATTTAGAGGGTAAAAAAATTGTGAAGGCTTGTTCGTTAGTGAAAGAAATGGACGGTCTGTCTATTTCAACTGAATCCAGAGAGGACGAGGATGCTGTTCGTATGTCAACGCCTTTACATGAAGCTGCAAAGTCTGGAAATGCTGAAAAAGTTTTGGATCTCTTGGAGCAGGGTTTAGATCCTTGCATTAAAGATGAGAGAGGCCAAACACCATATATGGTTGCCTCTGACAAGGAGGTGAGGAATGCATTTAGACGCTTCATGGCATCAAATCTTGAGAAATGGGATTGGCATACTGCAAAGGTGCCTAGTGCACTGACAAAAGAGATGGAGGAAGCTCAAGCTGCTAAGCAGGTGAAGAGTCTTTTTAAATTTCTTAATTACCTATTCTCAAACTCAAGTAACATTATCTAATAGTAGCTCCGAAGAGTAAACGATGGTAAATTATGTTGACACAGTGTTAGAATTATTTTATTGTCTGAATTTCACTTTATGTGTGAGTTGTGGTGGAATGTTTATTGGACTCAACTATGTCTTATTATAAGTTGTATGGCTTTCTCTCTAAACGAACATTCGTTTACTTATGCTATGGCTGCATGAATTGAGTTAATGCTGCTTTCCCTTTCTAATTTCTGTTATATCTGAATATTGTATCAGGCAGAAAAAGATGCTAAGAGGAAAGCAAAAGCAAAGGAGTTAAAGAAACTAAGAAAAGCAAAAGAGAAGGCCCAGGTTTATTTTGTTTGTTCCTTAGTACATATGTTGAATATTTCTGAAGTCTGCTTCCAAATAAATTTAGACAGACTATTTCCTTGACGTCAAAAATATGTCTGCCGCCCTTGGGTGCAGTCCATTTTTCTGAAGTCTTCAATCACTTTTTTAGAGTTACAATTTCATCATGGCAGTTGGCAGTTGGCAGAGATGCTAAGTTTGTTTATGTTCATATTTGTGTATTTGTTTCTATTGAAAATTGTTACCATGGGGGCAAGATATACTGCTCATTTAAATAGATATTATTATAATTTTCAAATCTTGTAACCTCGAACAGGCTGAAGCTGCTCAAACCCAGAATAGTTCTTCTAAGTCAGGTAGTTCGGGAGGTGCTTCAGTTCCTACGAACAAAGGGCAATCTAAGTCGAGTGGTTCTGCGATTATATCCAAAGAGGTACTACTGCTTCTCATACTATTTATCATGTAATCGCAGTTGTCCCAGTTCTGACAAGTGGCAGAAGATAATTGGTTGGCCTTTCCAGCTGATTGTCTTGATTATCTTATCATCTTGTGCATTCTTATACAAATCGATTAGGAGGAACTCAAAAGAATGAAAGATGCTGAAAGGGAGAAGAGAGCTGCCGCTGCTGAGAGACGAATGGCAGCAATGAAGAGTGGAGAAAATAATACGAATGGAAGTGATATTTTATGCTCGTGCTGCAACGTCTCTCTGGCTGGTATAGTACCGTTTCATCGATACAATTACAAATACTGCAGCACTTCATGCATGCATCTGCACAAAGAGATCCTTGAAGATGGATGAGCACTATGTTCATTCTCTATATTTATCTATAATTTCCCCCCTTTTTTTTCTCTTTCTATACCAACAAATTTCTTTGGAATATGTAGTTCTTGATTTTGGTTACTTCATCTCATTTTTTGGTGAATTCTTTTCCGTTTATAACCTCATCAGAAATCAATCTATGGTAAAAAGCCATTTTCCTCAATGTGATCGTTTGGTCTCTTTTCTATGACATTTAAATGTTCTTTGACATAAAGTAAGGGACCATTAAAGTTGGATAAGAAAATGGCCTTTTATAATATTATGGTAGTGATTAAATGAAAAAAGATTAAATACAGCACGTCGAAAATTAAGAAACCTTTTTAGCATGATAACTGGGATAGAGTTGGAAGGAAAATTGAGTTTCTAATTAAAATGAGAAATGACTAAAAACAAAATTGTGGCCTTAAATTGACATTTAAATGGGAGTAATTAATAAAACGTTGTAAGTTACTTGTAAAAACCATCTTTGTGCTTTATAGTCTTTTATATACTTTTTAAGTTTCAACCCAAAATAAATAATTACTATTTAGTTGAACAAAGTTTAGTGTGAAATTATATGTGTTAGTTACTCAATTACAAATATTATAAAATCAAAATTGAATTCTTGTGAGACTTTTTTCACAATCTAATTTCTTAAGATGTGTTAAACCATAATTTATAAAATAAATATTATATTGTGAAAATAAGTTTGAATGTTAGTCTTATATAAGTTTTTGTGTTATTTTTAAACATTTGCTCAAATTATAATATTTTTGTAGACACTAATATTTTTGTAAACACTCCCTTATATCCAGCTCAAATATAATGAAATGGTTTATTTCAATTTTTTTTTTTCTCTATATTCTTATCCACTTTCAGGGAAAATTTTGGTGACTTTTTACTGTCGAGGACTCGAGCCTCGAGGGATTGAATGGTTGTTGACAACCAGTCCATATGTTATAATTTTTATTATACAATTATGTTTATTCAAATTATATAATTAGAGTTATACTTAAATGAATAATTATTTAAAGATGTTAATATTAGTAAATCTAGTTAGAGTTTGAGAATGATTATTTAAAGGTGTTAGTTTATATAAAGGTACCTAATGAAATGATTTTTTTCGATCTCATATAAGACAATTTAAAACTGATAAATTTTATAAATTATTACGTAGGATGGTATTATATATATATATAAAAAAAAAAAGTAATTACATAATTAAAGTTGAAAAATAAATTAAAAAACTGAAAATTAAACAAATCAAATTGAACCGCTAGAATGCCATTTGGGCCTTGAGGGAATTAATTAAATAAATAAATAAATATATTCTTTAAAAAACAAATTCTAATCTAAATATTTATAAAACCAAATAAACACATTTATTAATGTCAAAACAAAAGCACTTCTTCTCTCATTCTCAACTAGAAGTTTAAAAACACCAGGAAAGCCTAAGATTTATTTATTTATTAATCTAATTTAGTGGGACGACCATAATCCGAAATCCATAGACGAGTTTACGAAATTTGACAAGATTTTGAGTCAAAAGATACAAAATTTCATCTATAATCATCGAGACCATCGCAATATAATTTTCCTTTCATATATGTATAAGCAAAACACATACTAATAATTTACCTTAAATCTTGAGCCCATCGGAAAAAATAGCTGCAAATGAATCGATCTTCTTCTCCGGCAAAGACAACCCAATCTCTAAACCACCGTCAAATTCTCTGGATTTGCAGAGCGACATGGATCCATCTCCATCTATGGCTACAGCTTCGTACTTCTTTGGCTTTCCCCACCCAAAATCAGCGTCGTATAAATCAAACTTCGGCGATCCCGCCACCCCAAACAGGCGTTTTCCGATCAACGCTCCGAATTTCGACAGCCACTCCTCGGCGTCGCTCAGAAACACATCCTTTCTGTTCACTTTATTGCCGATCACTTCTCCAATCAACTCCACCGCAATCAGAAATCCGTCATCGCTTCTCAGCTCTGAGTGCGTGGTATTTGTCATTGCGCAACCTACACAGTTGCCGAAATACGCCGCCGGAACTGGTGGATCCACGCGCTGCCGTGCTTCCACAGCGAAGGCGAAGTATTCCGGCTCGTCGTCGTCGACTTCCTCGCCGGATTCGGCCGCGGATCTGGCCAGGCAAGCCCAAACGTAAGCGGCTGTGATCGTGAAAGATGATAAGTGAACTATCGCTGGTTTTTTTGCCTGAACAAAACCTCTAAGCTTCTGAATTTCGTGTTTCTGCAGAATAAACGTCGCTCGGACTTTGTTTATCGGGAAATTTATCGGCAATGATTCGATTTTGTCGTGTTCCATTCGATTCGAGTAAAAATTTTGCAGGCTTAATGGAAGTTTTACCAAAGATCTGTCGAAAATTGGAAGCCAATCAGATTGAGATAAGAACTCTTCATCACCTTCAAACTTAGCGATTGAACTCCATGCTTTGATAAATCCGACGATCGAACTAGCATCTCCGATGGTGTGATTGTTGTTGAATCCGATACATATACCTGTATCTGGAAACAACGTTATTTGCACGGCTAACAGCTCGATCTTATCGAATCCTGATTCCGATACACTTTCCGGCGGGGGCAAATCGGGGAAGAAAGCATAGAATTCATCGGCAACGCGGGGATTGTTTCCTGTGAGGTAATTGAAATCATGAGTTTTGCTAGACTTAGCGACGGTGACGGAAACTGAGTCGCCAGTGACGTACCGGATTTCAGGCAAAGTCTGAGAATCGAGTGGATATATTAATTTTCCGGCCAATGGGATGTAATGTTTGAGAGTTTGGGAAAGGGATTTTTTGAAGCTAGGAACTAGTTTTTCGAGGAAATGTAATTCGGAACAGGGGAATTGGTAGAAGAGAAGACGCTGGATTGGGTGGAAGTGGAGCCATACTATGTCGAAAAAAGTGAGAGGAAGGGATAGCTCTGCCGCCGCGCCGCCGTCGTCTGGTGGCGCGACACGGCAGTGCTCGAGGATGGTGGCGGATTTGGGGGTAGCAGCCATGAGGATTCTGATGCTAGATTTTTGGCTGTGTATAGGTATTGTTTCTCCAGTTTGAATATAGTGCTTGGTGTCATGGTGTGGTTCATATAATTCTGTTCTTTTTTGGAACTACTGTGTGAGATATATCTTGGAAAAATATTCATCATCTATAAAAGGCATGTAAGTCATATACATTTATTATAATATTCATTATTTAATATTCTTGTATCATAGTCATTGACTAAAATTACTAAATGTCATCTAAACAAAGATAGGATTTTTTTTAAAGTCATATAAACGTTCATTTATTTACAAGAAACGTAAACATCTTCGAGAAGGTCGATCACAAATGTTGGAGGCTCAACCAAGAATGGGGGTTCGAAAAAAATCTCAGGCCCTAGCAAATAGAATGTGCCACAGAATTGGTTTTGCGATGTACAAAATTAACCTTACAAATTTGAAAGGAATTACAAATATCATTGCAAGCTCTAGCATACCTAGTGAAGACCGTATCATCATACTTCTTCTCATTGATTGCATCGATAACGATCTTCGCATCCATCTCTACCTCCACCGAATGGTATCCCAAATTTTTCAACCATGAAAGAGCCTCATGGACACCCATTATTTCAGCTTCTTCTTGATAGAGTAAGCCTAGGATGCAAATCGATCGACACACGATAAAACTCCTGAACAACCATACCCGCTCCTACTTCACTTGTATCATTAAAAATGGTGGCATCCACGTTAAGTGTTATGGTGCCCTCTGCTGGTTTATGCCATTTATCGCAAGTGGAGTTCGTCTGCGTTACCACAACGAGTTTTCTCGCCATCTTCCACTCATGCAAATAGCCTTCTGCGCAACCGCTTTAGATGGTGTTGTGTGTTTTCCCTCCCAACACATAGCATTACGTTCACGCCAAATCCTCCATCCCAACATGGCAAACTGACCTGCTTCAGATTGTGTCAAGTCGTTTAACATCATTAGAAAAAGATCCTTTAATGAGTCCACCTAGGTTGCAAGTTGCTCAAAATTTTGACGAAATCCACTAATATCCTAACACCTAAGAGCAAATTCATAGTTCATAAAAACATGCCACGAGTTTTCACGGTCCGCACACAAACTACAGATTGTATCAAGATTTAAACCTTTGGTACACAATTGATCCTTTGTAGGCAAAAAGTTTTTGCAACATCTCCAGTACCACACCTTGATTTTTGGAGGGATTTTTAGCGCCCAAATCTTACTCCATTTAATTTGCTCCTCATGGTTATCATCCACCGTGATATTGACAATCATTTTATATGCAGAACTTACAAAGTATTTTCCATCTCGGCTAAAGTGCCATATCAGTCTACCTGTGATCGCGGTTGGACAAATAGTTGTCTTGAGGATCCTCACCCGATCATCGGCCAAAAAGAACTCATTAATGAGTGCTCTATCCCACAAAGAAGTTTCCAAGACAAGTAAATCACTTACAGTTGCATCCTCAAATCCCGTGATAAGTGGCGTATACAAGTAAAAAGAGAAGTCATCATTTAACCATGACACTCCCCACTAACCATGACATTCCCCACAAGCGGCTATTTGAATTCTTACATAGTCTACACCTTGCGCCCATTTTGACAACATCTTGAGACGAACAAACACCTCTCTAAGCAAAGCTTGGACTATTTAAAACTAGTTAAAACATGAAATTTCAGTTTTTCAATCAAATTGACTATTTTTAATGAAATGTGTATCATGTAATACACCAATATGATATACATGTATGCACCACTATGACATGAGTTGCACAATTCATATAGCACAACACACACAAATTGTGTGTACGATTCATGTAGCACGACCTATACGAACCTTGTGCACGAACCATGTAGCATGACCTGCACGAATCATACGATACAAATTTTTAGTTACTGTGTTTTTGTCTAACAATTATTTCTTTTAGACTAAAAAAATTAAAAAAATGTTTCTTGTGATTTGTTGATTTAAATTTTTTGTTATCTTATTTGGATATTTCTAACTATTATCATATAATGAATATTGAAAATATTAAGATAAACATGTAAGTTGTAAAAGTGCGATTATCAAGTACCAAGCTAAACAATGATATAATTAATACTCCCTCCGTTCCACCTTATTTTGTCTACTTTCCACTTTTGCTTGTCCCAACTTATTTTACCTACTTTCCTAATTAAAGTGAAAAAAGCATAAACTTACACATTCAACTAACAGTCAATTGTATTTTCTTAGGATCCGTGCCGATCAAAGTAGGCAAAATAAGTCGGGACGGAGGTAGTAATATATATTAAATTGTCCAAAATACAATTATGATTTATAGAACTCAAAATCAGAGATCACAGTGTTGAAATGATACTCATTAATGTCGGGTGAAAAGTCAGTACAATCCAATCAGTACAACTCTTGGATGTGCTCAAATGAGAGAGGTGACAGCAAACCAGTTTGTCGCTTGTTTTTTGTTTTTTCTATCTTGTTTAGATTATGTTTATCAACAAATTCCCACAACCCAACCTCTTAATAAAAAAATTATTTTTCTCTCCTCCACATACATAACCTACAATACAACCCAATCTCTACAATTTTCATATTTTATCAATAACATCAACCCAACCTATAACAATTATTAATTCAATGATTTAATAATTACATATATATATTTTATAATCATTTTTTTATTATTTGAATTATGTACGAAATATATTAAATTATATGATATTCCAAATTCGTAATTAAAAAAAAATATGACCAACTTAAAATAAGTTACAATCTCAATAACAAAAAATAAAATTATAATTAGTTTTGGGAGTTTGGATATTCCGAATTGTTTGGAAAAAAATTTGGGTTACTTGGATTCATAATAGAAATGAGGAGAAATAGTAGAATATGATATAAATTATGAGAGATTAGGAAAGATAGTACACAAAAGAGATAATTTGAGATTGTGATTCAAAATGTATCAATATTAGTCTCTATTTATAGAGAAAAAAAAAATTCATGAATTTTGGTTTTTTTTTTATAGATAATTGAGTGTGTAAAAGATATAAATGAAATTAGACGAACCAATCAAAAAATGCCATGTGGCAATATCCATGTCATGTGACAATATTTTGGATAAAAAATTGCCTTGAAATTGGTGCACAAACCGGGCGGTCAATCACCCCGATTGTGCAACCTCATTCATTTTTTTTAATATTAAAAAATTCAAGAACGGTCACAAGACCTGCTGATAAACATAATCTTAGAGTTGTAATTAATGCATTTGAACCTACTTTTCAAGTGTTGTTTTCTTAATACATTAATCATCCAAACCTTATCTTCTCTTATATTTTTACTAGTAGTGCTTCTGTGAGTTATAAATCAAATAATTATAAAATTTGGTTCATGTTAATATTTTTAGTATTTATATTAATAGAAATTTATATATTTTACGACTCAATATATGTTATTCTAAGTAATTTCATTTAATAATATTACAATTTAAAATTTAAACAACATCATAAATTTAAAATAATAATAATAAATATTATTATGGAAATTATGTTTAAAATTTTGAAATGAAAAATAAATCTGAAATATTATTTAAATAAATATAAAAATTATTTAAGAATAAAAAATCTTTTTTTAATATCTACCATCAAAAAATATAATATAAAAAAACCAATAAAACAATAATTATAATGTTAATTGCTTTTGTCAATATCATTTACACTAAGTATTTCGGTCATTAAATGACTTAGTGAATATTAATAGTATACAAATAGCTTGCTATTTTTCATTTTCTTAATTTTTTAAGACATGACATTTTTTAGAGGGAAAGTGATATTTATCTAAATTTTGCCAATTTCTTTCTATTATATTAGTGTAGATTGTTTCATTTATATTTTCATTACATTTAATACTTAAATAGTAATATTATTTACTAGATGTAATATTTAATATTATTTTAAAATAAGATATCAAACCATTTATGTCTGGTGTGCAAGAACTTTGGCAACACTAAAGTTAGGTTGAAGTCCTTTTTATACCTTTCTTTTCCAACACGTCGTCAAATGTTTTGACATTTGTGTGTTTATTTTTTCTTTTTTGAATAAACACTTGTCTATTGTAGGGCTAGGATCCAGAGTACATAAAAACTAACCAACTATTACACTTTATATATCTTATATACAAGCCGATCTAAGAATGAAAAAGAAAAACAGATCAAAGACAGAAAGGTGAAAGAAAATAAGTATCACCGAAGAGCAGTAGCCAAACATACAGATCTGTGTTTGATGAAGGCTCAGTCCCCACACAGATCTGTGTTTGATGAAGGCTCAGTCCCCACACAGCCGAGTTCAACCACGAAAAAACACCCCAAGATGGCGGTAGCTCCAAAAGGCCACACACAGACCAAGATCCTCACCTAGAAGGCCAAGAACACTCAAATTGCCTCTCTCTCTCTAGCAGTTTCACACAGAGTGAAGATTAGGGTTTAGGACTTTCAGAAAGCTTTGTTTTTCGGGTCTTTTTCTCCAAACATGGAGCCACATTATATATAGCACAAAGGGAAGGAAAACAGAAGGAAAGAAGAGCGTTCCCATGGCGAAATCGCCGGGATACGGTATCAGAGATAGGAGAGAGAAGAAAGGCGCCGCGTAGATGAGAGAGAAAGGGAGACCTAGGTTATGATCGAGGAGAGAGACGAAGATCATATATATGGGCTGATACACGGTCAAGATCACGCCTCAAGAAGGGATGGCCAGGATCAAGACGCAACTAAGAGATGAGTGGGTCTGGGCTTGGGCCGAGGAGCCTTGGTCTAGGCGGCTCGTCTTGGGCTGCCGAGAGCTGGCCCAATATGGCCCATATCCAACACTCTCCACCTTGGGCCAAACTGGGGTGCCTTGTGAATACTAATGGCAAGGGGTCATCACATCTTATTTTCCTCATCTTTTTTGCAGCACACATAGTTAGCAACAGAGAGATAAGAATTTATAAGCACAAAGCAAGTATAGAGACAATCACATAGAAAACTCTTAACCAGAAAGAAAACGTTTCATGGTGAAGATGACAGGTTCAAGGTCCTCATACAGGATCTGAACTTTTCATTAGGTGGCACTTTAGTTCCCATATCAGCATGATTGAATTCGGATGGGATCTTTTCCAGATCAATTTCTCATTTTTCCACAATGTCTCTTATGAAGTGGAACTTAACATCAATGTGTTTAGTTCTGTCATGGAAGACAGGGTTCTTACATAGCTGGATCCCTGATTGATTATTAGAATGCACAATAACTTTTTCTTTCAGAAATCCAATTTCAGAGAGTAAGCCTTTAAGCCATATAACTTCTTTTATTGCCTCAGTAACTGCAATATATTCAGATTCTGTGATGGACAAAGCAACAACATTTTGCAGTTGGGATTTCCAACTAATAGGAGCACCACATAAAGTAAACACATAGGAAGTTGTGGATTTTCGATTATCTTTATCATTAGCAAAATTAGAATCCACATAGCCACATAGGTTTATCCCTATTTCAGTTTTACCAAAAACAATCCTTGTGTTTGCAGTTCTTTTTAGATACCTTAGAAGCCATTTTACAGTCTCCCAATGAGGCAAACCAGGATTAGACATAAATCTGCTCAAGCTGCTCACAGAGTATACAATATATGGTCTAGAACTCACCATAAGATACATAACAGATCCAATAGCACTAGTATACGGCACAGAGCACATATCAGACCTTTCAAGATCAGTTTTAGGAGACTGGTCTTTACTTAACAAGAAATGAGCATCAAAAGGCACAGATACAGATTTAGCTTCATTCATAGAAAATTTTTCAAGGATCTTTTACACATACAGATACTGATTAAGAAACAAAGAACCAATTTTTCTATCTCTAATAATGTCCATTCCCAAAATCCTTTTTGCATCAACAAGAAGCTTCATATCAAAATTATCACTTAGACACTTAGAGACATGATCAATAGCACTTACAGAAGGACTAGCTAAGAGCATATCATCAACATAAATCACTAAGAACACATGGTTATGAACATCTTCTTTAAAATATAAGCATGGATCATAAGAACTTCTCTTAAAACTGAGAGATATCATGCAAGCATCAAATTTCTTATTCCATTGTCTGGGAGATTGTTTAAGACCATACAGAGATTTCTTTAACAGACAAACATAATCAAAATATTTCTTATCCACAAAACCTTCAGGTTGTTTCATGTATATCTGTTTATCAAGGTCTCCATGTAAGAAAACAGTTTTAACATTCATTTGCTTCAATTCCCAGTTATGATGAGCAGTTAGGGTAAGCAAGATTCTCACAGTAGTAAACTTAACAGCGGGTGTAAATATTTCACTGTAAGCAACACCTTCTTTTTATTTAAAGCTTTTAGAAACTAATCTTGTCTTATGTCTTATTGAGTTAGATTCATGCTTAATTTTAAACAACCACTTACAGTCAACAAGAGAACACTTAGCAGGTTTGGGCACAAGAGACCAAGTATTGTTAACATGCAAGGATTTCATTTCATCATTCATAGCATTGATCCATTTTGCAGACTCAACAAATTGTATAGCCTGTTTATATGTCTTAAGTTCATTTCCATCAAGACTTTCAAACACATTAAACATAAAAGATGCAAGATCAAAATCATCAAGATGTTGAGGTCTCATAATGTTCCTTCTAGTTCTATCTCTTGCAAGCAAATATTCACTTAGGTTATCAGATTGAGACACAGAAGATTCATTATCATGTTTGGGAGATTTCACAGGTGATTCATTATGATCAATAGAAGGGGGCTCCACCTCATTTGGAGCAGGATTTGGAATAATAAGAGAGGGTGCATGTAGACATGCAAATTCAAATTCATTAAACACAACATTCCTGCTAATTATAGTTTTAAAACCATGTTCATCTTTAATACATCATCTATAACCTTTTACACCATCAGGATATCCAAGAAATACACCTTTAATAGATCTTAGTTCCAATTTATCAGAACTGTTATGCACAAAAGTAGTACAACCAAACACTCTCAAATTAGACAGATTCACAGGTTTACCACACCACATAGATTCAAGTAAATCTCCATTTAGAAGCACAAAAGGACATCTATTAACAAGGTATGCAGCAGTTAAGATAGCTTCACCCCAAAACACTTTAGGCATACCAGATGTAATTAGTATGGATCTTACTTTATCTAGAAGAGTTCTATTCATTCGTTCAGCAATGCCATTTTGTTGAGGTGTATGCACAACAATTCTATGTCTTTTAATACCAGATTCAGCACACAAAACATCAAACTCATGGTTACAAAACTCAATTCCATTATTTGTTCTCAAGATCTTAATTTTCTTTCCAGTTTGGTTTTCAATTAAGATTTTCTATACTTTGAATTTATCAATCACATCGGATTTTTATTTAAGCAGGAATACAAATACTTTTCTGGAAAAATCATCAATAACAGACAGGAAATATCTATTCCCACTAGGTATAGGAACTGGTGCAGGACCCCAAACATCAACATGTATATATTCAAGGATCACAAAACACTTTGAGGTATTAGGGGAGGGGGATTCAAGAAATTTCAACTTGGGTTGCTTACCCATAATACAAGAATCACACATAGACACATCAGTGATAGAATCACCACATAGGTAATTGTTCTTATGTAATATTCTGAGACCCTTATTACTTATATGTCCAAGTCTTTTATGCCAAAGATCAAATGTATTATTTATGACAGAATTAACATGCAAAACAGGTTCAACATATGTAATATATATGTTATAGGTTCTTTTTGCATTAAACATCACTGATCCATTCTTTAACAGGTTCATTTTACCATTTCCTCATTCCCCCTTCAAAATTAGAATCTTCTAAAGTGGCACAAGACATCAAATTACTGCATAACTTAGGAACATGTCTCACATTTTTTAAGGTTAACACATAGCTATCATCAAACTTTAGATTCATAGTTCCAATACCAAGCACATGTCTTTGACTGCTATCAGCCATAGAAACAGATCCATTTTTCAATTCCACATAGGATGAAAATATATTAATGTGAGGTATTATGTGATTGGTGCATGCATAATCCAACAGCCAGATTTTATCAGTATGAAGCACAGAGTTCACAGAATCAGCATCAGATATCATAAATACATCTCTCATGTTATCAGAAACATTATTAGCTTGATTGGGTTGATTATTATTAGGTCTTTTCTTTTTAGGTTCAGTGTATTTATTAGCATAATGTCCTAGTTTACCACAGTTATAGCACTTCCTGTTATTAGGCCTTGGTTTGAAACCATCTGTTTTCTGATTTTTGATTCTGGTTCTGATTTGGGTTAGGATTCTGATTAGGCTTATTCTGAGCATTATGAGGTTGCTTATTCTGAGGGTTGGTCCTAGGTTTTCCTCTTACATGATTAACATCACCCATAGACCTATTACATCTACTGTTTTTAAGATCCAACTCTTTACTCTTTAAGTCATTTATAACTGTATCCAGTGTCACTTTATCTCTACCATATTTTATAGCAGATTTTACATGACTATATAAATCAGGTATAACATTAAACAGCACTATAGGGGTGTAATCATCAATGTTCTTATCTCCAGTTAGCTTAATATCTTGAACCAATTTAGTAAACATATCAAGGTTCTCATCAATATCTTTATGAAGATCAAGCTTAAATCTGAAGAATTTTTCCAACAAGAACATGTTAGAAGACAGAGATGTTTCTGTATAAAACTCTTGCAACTTATTCTACAGAGACTGAGCAAAATCATGTTTCCCTAACTTTCTAATCACAGAGTCAGAAAGATTCAGGATAATTAGAGAATATACAAGTTCATCAAGATCACTTATAGATTCATTAGATGCATTTTCATCATAATTTTGAGTTATAGCTTTAAAGCATTTTTGTTGAACAAAAATACCTTTCATCTTTTGTTGCCAAATAGCAAAATCACTTTTACCATCAAAATGAGCAACAAATAGAACATTCATGTTGCAGATCATAGAGAGTTCTCAAAGAATAGAAAATACACAGAGTATATAAAGATCACACAGAATGATATAAAACACACAGATCATAGAGAACCACTGGTCAACCCCTCAGCCCAGTTTCCAGGGTCACTATGCGAACCAAATAGGGTGAGTGTTGTAGGGGACCAGATAGAGAGATATGCAGCGGAAAGAGAAAGCACACAGATCAAATCAAGGTCAAGGATTACACAGAAAAACCCTAGACCTATACCAGCATACAGCCCAACAGACTCACAAAGAGATCTCACAAGATCTTACCAAAAAAAGGTAAGGGATAACCAATATACCTGTTAGCACCGAGCAAACTCCTGATCGCCCCCACACAGTGCTCTGATACCACTGTAGGGCTAGGATCCAGAGTACATAAAAACTAACCAACTATTACACTTTATATATCTTAAATACAAGCCGATCTAAGAATGAAAAAAGAAAACAGATCATAGACAAAAAGGTGAAAAAAAATAAGTATCACCGAAGAGCAGTAGCCAAACACACAGATCTATGTTTGATGAAGGCTCAGTCCCTACACAGCCGAGTTCAACCACGAAAAAACACCCCAAAATGGCAGTAGCTCCAAAAGGCCACACACAAACCAAGATCCTCACCTAGAAAGCCAAGAACACTCAAATTGCCTCTCTCTCTCTCTCGAGCAGTTTCACACAGAGTGAAGATTAGGGTTTAGGACTCTCAGAAAGATTTGTTTTTCGGGTCTTTTTCTCCAAACATGAAGCCACACTATATATAGCACAAATGGAAGGAAAACAAAAGGAAAGAGGAGCGTTCCCATGGCGAAATCGTCGGGATACGGTATCAGAGATAGGAGAGAGAAGAAAGGCGCCGCGTAGATGAGAGAGAAAGAGAGACCTAGGTTATGATCGAGGAGAGAGATGGAGATCATATATATATGGGCTGATACACGGTCAAGATCACGCCTCAAGAAGGGATGGCCAGGATCAAGACGCAACTAAGAGAGGAGTGGGCCTGGGCTTGGGCCAAGGAGCCTTGGTCCAGGCGGCTCGTCTTGGGCTGCCGAGAGTCAGCCCAATATGGCCCATATCCAACATCTATTTATTTATTCACATGGTGTTTTATTTTATCAGTTTTTTCACATAAAATAAAATATCAATCAATAAACCGATTATTGACAAGTAATTGTTAGTAAAATATGAATCAACAAAATGAGAATCAACACATAATGAACTATTATGAAATCGTTGCATGAATAATGTTTTATGAAATAAATAAATTTGTAATCTATAAAATATAGTTTGATTTGTTTTGTGAGCCAATTTAATAAAATGCTCTTACTTACAAATAATCACATCATCATGTTCAATTCACACCTTTTAATTTTAGTTTATACAATGGAGGTCTATTGGTATTTTGAAATATTTTTTTTGTATGATACTTTTAATTCTAACTAGTATAGGACCAGTGTAATGCACGAGATTTTTCAAAAAAAATAATTTAATTTAATCAAATTAGTAAATATTATTTATATAGTAAAATTAAATTTATGATTTGTGCAATAAATATCGTAACATTAAATATAACGTAATATGATTAAATAATTATCTAATTATCAGAATATATGTTGCATTTGTAGATGATCATAAATAATTTTTTATTTATTATTAAAAATAATATATAATGCTATGGTTGTTGTATCTCCAACCCACCCATCATTTTTTTAGCTTGCTTTTTATTATTAACATCTATAACAATCTTCAAATTTTCTTTTCAATTAAATAATAAAAAAGTGAAAGTCAAAATTTCATAAATAAATTTTATAGTTTATCTTAAAATACAAATGAGAATGAGAATTATTCAATTTTACATTAATTAATAAGTTTAAATTAAAAGTTTGAAAATTTATTTTCTATAAGCTCATCTTTATTTTAGTGTTTTTATTTATTTATTTATACATTTTCTCTAAAATTTTAAATAACAAATTTCATATATGCAAATAATTCCTATATTGAAGGCTAGCACATGTTATTTAGATAAATTTAGTCAACATATCTAAATTATTTAGTATTTTTTCTTAGGAAAATAAAATTCGAAATCATTAATTAGTCATATTTAATGTCAAAATGATGTGAGCGTGTCAAGTGTCCTTAAATAGTCTTACTTTTATATATATAAAGCTGGTACATAACGTATTTAAAAGTAGAGATAAGGTGCAGCTTATGCAAATTCCACAATAATTTCAAAAACCAGAAGTTTATATTTAAGTAATATTATTATTATTGTAAAAATAATAAAGGGGAAAGTATGCATTCTACCATAAAAAATATAATGTGTATGTCAAATTACCATGATATATAATAGTAGGTATCTTTATACCATAAAATATAGTTGTATGACACTTTCTACCACTTTTTTTGTCAAAGTCAACTAAGAATAGTGGATGAAATGACAATTAATATTATTTTATTTTTGTGTTCATTGGGTTTGGATTACGTGTATTAATTGTTGGCCATGCAACTATTAATTTGGCCATGCAAAGATGAGTTACTATTACACCAAATTTAATAATACCCCTTTAATAATTAAAACAACATAATTTAATAATCCCCATTTAATATAAATATAAATATACAAATAATAATATACAGATAATAATATAAGTATAATTTTCAATTATATAAATAATTTTTTATGCAGAAAAAATATTTAAGTATAAATACTATTGCAATAATTAAATATGTAATAGGGTTAAACGGTGATTAAATGGGGATTATTAAATTATGTTGTTTTAATTATTAAACATGGATTATTATAGGGGGTTATTAAAATTATTAAACGGGGATTATTAACATATGTTGCATTAATTATTAAACGGGGATTATTAAATGGGGAATATTAAAATTATTAAACGCATTTGTACGAAATTATGATGTCTTAATTATTAAACTGGGATGATTAAAATTATTAAAGGGGATTATTAAAATTAATAAACGGGGATTACACGTGGATTATTAAATTATGTTGTTTTAATTATTAAACGGGGATTATTAAAAATGTTAACTAGGGATTACGAAATTATGTTGTTTTAATTATTAAATGAGGATTATTAAAGGTGGATTATTATAATTATTAAACGGGGATTATTAATATATGTTGCTTTAATTATTAAATGGGGATTATTAAAATTATATAAGGGAGATTATTAAAATTAGTAAACAAGGATTAAATGGGGATTATTAAATTATGTTGTTTTAATTATTAAACGAGGATTATTAAAATTATTAAAGGGAGATTATTAAAATTAGTAAATGGTGATTAAACGTGGATTATTAAATTACGTTGTTTTAATTATTAAATGGAGATTATTAAAAATGGGGATTAGGAAATTATGTTGTTTTAATTATTAAACGGGAATTATTAAAGCAATTATTAAAATTATTAACCCTAAATTTCGAAACAAAATATGGTCATATAAAATTTATTTATTTATTTATTGGGTTAATTTATTTTGTTATAGGGTTGATTTTATTTTATTTTTTAACCCTAAAATTCGAAAAAAAAAAGTTTTTTTTAATAGGGTTAAACGTGAATTATAAAAATTATTGGGGTTAAACGTGGATTATGTATTGTGTACATAATCCACGTTTAACCCTAAAATTAAAAAAAAAGTTTTTTTTAATAGGGTGACGAGTGGCGGGTGAAGGGTGGCGCGCGCGCGACAGGTGACGTTTGCGCGCGTGCCCGCGACGGGTGACGGGTGACGCGCGTGCGCCCGAGCCTTACACGTGAATTTGTAAAATCACGTTTAACACTATAATTATAGGGTTAAACGTGAATTACTCTATAATTATAGGGTTAAACGTGAATTACTTGAAAAATCACGTTTAACCCTATAATTATAGTGTTAAACTTGATTTTTCGAAAAATCGCGCTTGACGGGTGACGGGGCGCTGCGCGCACGCGCGACGGGTGACGAGTGACGGGTGACGCACGCGCTGGGTGATGGGGCGCGCGCGCCCACGACGGGTGATTGGGGCGCGCGCGCGCCCGAGCCTTACACGTGAATTTGTAAAATCACGTTTAACACTGGTTAAACGTGAATTACTTGAAAAACCACTTTAATAATCCCAATTTCATAATTAAAGTAACATAATATCCTATATCCCGATATTTTGCAATATATCCGCGATATTTCCCTATTTTTTTCCAATTTTACATTGAGATGGACGGATATAGATATTTGCGATATATCTTCGATATATTCAAGATATTCTGGAAAAATTTTTTTACCCCATATCCATATCCATATTCGTTATATCTATCATCCAAAAGGCATTTATAATTAATTACAAGATTAGAGTTATTAAAACATTACACAAATGCCAATTAAAAAAATATTTTTAATTCAAACCTTTTCTTTTTTGGATAAAAATATTTATGAACAGGGACTTTTGTTTTCCGAGGGAAGGCCATCCAGAGTAGAGCCTGTATCAGAATGGGCTGGGCCATTAAAACTTTTGTTGGACTTTAGAGTTAAGAAATTGGGCCTGGAGACTGAACTTGGATATAACATGTCATATTTTACATAATTTTTTTATATAATGTATAAATATATGCCATATTTATATAGGAGCCTGAGACCTTTTGCTTTTATTATCTTCATTACTTTATCTTCCCCATCAACTTCTAAGCCCACCTTATTTACTAAGAGCACCCCAAGTTATTGAATCACATTTAAATTAATTTCCAAGCACACCCTATTTATTTTTTACTCTACACTTATTCTAAAAAAAGAAAGAAAAACAATCTTCTCCCTCTTTGTGAATGTTCGGTCCTCCCACCTTGCACCCTCATCATCTTTAAAACTTGACCATCTTCAATCTTCTTCGGTTCATTCGTTGGAACGTCGACCACAATGGAAGGTCATTTTAAACAGATATTTGGAGTGCTAAATTTATCGGGTAAGTTAATTTTCAAGGTTTAGTTTCGATTTGCAATTGATTATTTTACTTTTGTATAAATTTCTTTACTTGGCTTTAGGGTTTGTTATGGGTTAGTGAATTAATAGTTGAATTTGATGAAATTGTATGAAAAACCTATGTTATTTGGCGAAATACTAAAAAAATCGAACTGGACGAGCTTGAAAATCGAAATTGTGCGCGGCTCTGGTTGGCCGAATTGGTTTGTTCGTGTTCAGCTGACCTAACCGAACACCTATGTACTATGTCGGCCACACCGGCCGAATTAACAATGCAGTGTTCGACTGTGCTGACCAAACAAGCGTTGCATGAGCAAGCGAGGCGGGGACGTTTGGCTGCCACGACCGAAATGACGTCGAAGCGTTCGGCTGACTTGGCCGAACATTTTCCTTGTTGTTCGGCTGCCTTGGTTTAACATATGCAGGAGTGTTCGGTTTTCTCGGCTGAATAGTAGCACGGGCGTTCGTCTGGCTTGGCCAAACTGAAGCTTACAGTTTATATTTTTTTATGTGTTTTGTTAATGCTTGTGGTTCGTTCTCATGATTATTTTTGTTTGTAATTCAGGTAAGACGTATGTGAGGAAGAATATACTAACGACTTCAAAAAGGAAGTGTAGGGTTGAATAATTGGAGCGTGGCGAAGATTCGGGCACGCAAGAACCTATCCGGAATGTGCAATTTGAGATCGAGTAAGAAGGAATACCCGAAGTCCCTAAAATCCCAAAAGTTCAAGAAATTCCTGAAATCCCAGAAATTCAAGAAATTCCTGAGGCCCATCATCCTGACTTGATCGAAGAGGTCGCTCGTAATATTGAAGAGCAACAAGAAAATGAACAAACAGAAGCTGAGACGAAGGTACTTATAGGACCTTTTCCCAGGGGCCCGATTGACCACCATCTTTTACCTAATTTCAAGAAGCATGTCGCATCGAAGATATGGTTTGGGGATGAGAGAGATATCCTAAAGTACTTATGTCACATGACGAAGATGGATTCTTGGATGTTGGATGGTAACTTAAGTGAATGGTTTAGCCTGTGCCGTCGTTCAAAAATTGCGGCTGAGACAATCGTATGTGTTCTTTTTGTTCGGCTGGCTTGACCAAACATATTGTATCTATGCTAGCCGAATGCATGAATTTTGCGTGATTTTGTTGAAAATATGAAAACAAAACCTATACTACTTAAAACCATTATAAATGTATGCGAAATCTTACATTGTTTCTTTCAAATGAATTTTCATCATTCATTGTAGTTTTCTTCACAAAATTAAAGGGGAAATGATGAAAATTTAAGAAGTTAAAGTTTAAATGTAGTAATAGAAAAGATAAAGAAGTAAAATATACATTTATCAAAATTATATGATATATATATATGAAGGGTATTTTAGTTTTTTAATATTTATTTATTTTGAATTAAAAAATATGGGGTGGACTTAGAGGTTGATGGTGCCTTTAGTCCCCTTCATCCATTTCACTTCAGAAAAAAGAAAAAAAGCTGAACAGTAACAAAATATGCATTTTCTCCAGAATAAATAGAAGCAACTTTTTCGTCTTTTTGCTTGAAATCGTGAAGAAGAGGAATATAAGAGAAAACTGTAGAAAACCACTTCATCGTAGGAGTTGGTTCGCAGTAGCCACTTCGAGTTCTGATAATCTCTCTATCTAATATCAAATGGTAAATGCCATTCTACTTTCTTAAATCATTCTTCTTCTTCTTTCTTTTTTTTTTTTTCGTTGAGGAATTTTATCGAACGGTTTCAATTCATTGTGCTAGTGTATCGAAACTCGGAAATTTTGCAATTATTTTCATTTTTGTGCTGTAAATTATTCATGAATTTGCAGGCGGTGACGCTTCACACAAATTTGGGCGACATCAAGTGCGAAATCTTCTGCGACGAGGTTCCAAGGACTGCTGAAGTACGTATTTTTTGGTTATATCTAATGTTTAATTTTTATGCTTGATTGTGCATATGTGCGTATAATGACTACCAGTTCTTGTATTATGCCTTTTGATGAAGTGAATAATTATGTTGCTTCACGCCATGGTGAGGTAAGGAAATCAAAATGATGGTAATTGTTGAGTGATGGTGTGAAAACTTATTTGTGGTGCTTTTGGCTTTCAGCTTTGTAGAACTGAAAGATATAGCGGTATTTCTTGCTATGGTTTGGTGCATAAGCTGTAAACTGTGAAAGCTAATAAGAGTTTTCTTATAGAATTCACTACTAGGTTCACACGTGCTTGTTTTGTGACTTCTGTAATGACCTTCATGAATCCAAGTTCTTATATATTTGGATGTTTCTGCATATGACATTGAGGTGCTGATTGATCTGATTGCTTATCCAGTCTTTTCTTATTGAGTTAATTCAGTTATTTTATTATGAACAATGTTTGGGTCAGGATATTAATTCAACCACACACACATACATAAGATCAAGTTTTTTTGGGAAACCATTTTGGAGATTGTAGAGGATGGTATGCTGCAAACATATCTGGACTCCGAAACCAGAATTTCAATTCTGAGTAGGCTCTTCAATCCTCTATAGATAGATGTCAAATATACACAATTAAGCAGGTCTATAAGTGCTTATGAAGTTTCTACATAAAAAGCAGTGTTCCAAAATTGTCATTTAATATCTATTTCAATTTCTTCATAATCAAATTTTGGTATTTGGAGTAAGTATGCTATTTAGTTTCCTGTATGTACATATTTTCTGTTTTTATCTTTTAATTTTTGTTCCTGTTTTGAACAATTCTCCAATATGGTTTCCTCATTCCGTAAGAACTAAATGTATGTTGTCAAGGTCATAATTCTGAAGAATAACCTTCCAACTTGCTGTGTTACTAATTGTATGACTTGCTCTTTTGACACTAATTTAGTATTATGATTTAGGTGGTGTTTATTTTTAAGAACATCATTTTGAGAGTTTTTACTGATAGAAGAAAATGGTCTCTTCTTGCTGAGTTACTAACAGTGTGAACTCGAACTTTTTACCTTGAGCATAGTATTATGATTGGATGGTGTTTATTTTAAGAGACATCATGGTCAGATTTGTTACAGAATATGTGAGATTATGTTCAATAAATATACCTTTGTCACTGTAAGCAAAAATTTGGAATGGATGCTTTGGAATAGATTTTCTCTGCTTCAAATGTGTGTAATAACTTGAGTTTATGATTCAATCTTATTTTTTTGTCATGTGCATCTCTACTCTATTCATACTACCGTTGAGTCTAGTGTATGCTACTTTGACTACCCATTCATCAAGATAAGGTTTTATTTTTATATAAAATAATATTCTACTCTAACTGGTAAAATTGCGTTACAGAACTTTTTGGCTCTGTGTGCAAGTGGATATTACGATGGGACCATATTTCATAGAAATATTAAGGGTTTCATGATACAAGGTGGTGATCCAACTAATACTGGCAAGGGTGGTACAAGTATATGGGGTAAAAAGTTGAATGATGAGATAAGAGAGTCTCTCAAGGTAACCTCTATGAGGATTTCAGT
Source organism: Scutellaria galericulata (assembly GCA_946896805.1). Lineage (NCBI taxonomy): Eukaryota > Viridiplantae > Streptophyta > Magnoliopsida > Lamiales > Lamiaceae > Scutellaria > Scutellaria galericulata. The sequence continues at coordinate 13,090,392 of OX335798.1, read as the reverse complement.
CATTGTCTTTCTGTCTCATTTTTCACTTATACATCTTAACACACTTGCATCAATGCAATGGACACATACATTGATCAAAGCAGAAAAAACAAAGCATCAACGTAATTAGATCTTATGGTCTTTTCTTCAATTTGTTAAATTGAGTTACGCCGAAGATCTTAATAAACTAAACACCACTAGGGAAAAGCTCTCTGATTGTTACTCTCATGTTACTTATTCAATCAGAAAACCTTCAACAGTAAATTCATGTAGGTTAACTACTGCCTAGTTTTGTTTCTGTAGCACTAGCACCTAATTAATGTGTTGATCATGATATCAATTGTCACGCTGAAGAAATGAAGTAGTCATATGACTTGCTAACCTACTTGTATGAGTGTATATTGATTTGTTTTGCTTCTGATCCAGCACAATGCCAGAGGTATACTGTCCATGGCCAATAGTGGACCCAATACAAATGGAAGCCAGTTTTTCATTACTTATGGCAAGCAACCTCATCTTAACGGACTCTACACCATCTTCGGTAAAGTAATTCATGGATTTGAAGTGCTTGATATAATGGAAAAGGTAAGCCCATGGCTTTTATCCATTCTCATTTATGGTTTAGACAATGCATTGGGATGACATCTTGAAAATTCTGGTTTTATTCTGTATCAAACTTCTCCAGCTCTAGACTAACCGACCCACTTTTTAACTTAAAACTGGCAACTTTCTTTTATATTGACATACTTTTATATTGCTTCATGATGCCAATTGTTGGACATGGTTTGCATTTTGACAGGCTCCAACAGGTCCAGGAGATCGACCTCTTATGGAGATCAGGATCAATCGTATAACAATTCACGCTAACCCACTTGCCGGTTAAATTCAACAAATAGGGTACAATGTTGTGCCTGGTCCAATATAGTTCTATGCGTTATATCAGTACCAATGTAATTTAGTTGATTCTTGATTGGCTGTTGTTGATGTCTAAATAAAGAACTTCTAACTTTGTTCAGTTAAGATGGCTATGGTATCGTAAATTGGTAATTGCAGCCATTGCTGTTGGACAGGTTTTTTTTAACAATAGGGGCCTCATTTTCTAATTTTTGTGTAATTCTCTCTTTTTGAGGGAAATTAATATTTTATTTATGTTATGAAATTGTTAACTTTGGACTACAGTGAAACCTCTATAAATGAATAACCTTGAAACTAGAAAAAAATATTCATTTAGCGAAATTATTTATTTATTGATAAATGAATAATTTATTCATTTATCGAATTTTTATTCATTTAAAGGGTATTTTTATATATATTTTTTTATCATTACAATTATTTTACATGTACATGCACCATGTATCTGTAAGATTCTACGAATGGAATATTTAGAGTCTATATTTGAAATACATGTACCATATATGTATATAGACTAAATGCATCATTAGTAAAATTCTATGTATGGAATACTGAAAGACTAACAAAATGTATCTAACCTACACTATCCTAACGAGAATGATGCGGTCATAGAATTGCCTACAGACGAAGAAATTATTGAGTCTGTACTAAATGATGAAAATGATCCAGAACCAGATGATAGTGGTGTCACACCAAATGTGTCTTCGAAAGAAGCCTTCCAAGCGGTAATCACCCTACGAAACTACTAGCTATAACATGAACAAAATATTCCAAAAGTTTTGTTTGCACTAGAAAAAGTTAAGGATGTGATGCATTTTGGTGGAAGAAAAAAGCAAACGACATTAGACGATTTTTTGTTAAGAAATGATCTTTTGTATTTGTTTATTGAAACACATGTTTTTTAGGGTATTTATACATATATATATATATATATATATCTTATATATTTTAATGATTATTCATTTATATTTATACGGGGCCTTTAAGAATTAAAAAAAAAATTCATTAATGCATTCAGCGATGTTATTCATTTACCTCATTGGCCCAAGTCGGGACCGAAGAAAATTATTTATTTGTCAAGATTATTCATTTATCGAACATTCATTTATCGAGGTTTCACTGTAAAATATTTTGAGGTTGTCTGCGACTTTGCGTAATTGAATCTATTCTCTATTTAGAAAAAAAAAAAAAAAAAAACGCGTGAGATACACCACTTCCCAGGTGTGTGAAATGATTCGGTAGATGTACTGGTAACATGTATTTTTATTATCAAATAGGAAATCAATAAATTGGATCTGCAAAAGGTAATAATCTAATTGAATACAAATTTTATAGTTTGAGTTTGGTACTTTGATTTGCTTTTTATGGAGCTGGATCAAGTCTACTATAGTATTATGGCTCATAGACTTGTTCAAGTTTTATGGATTCTCAGCAAACTTAAAAAATGTAAAAATAACTTAAATTATTTATCACATCATCGACATATATAAAATATGTATTCAAAGATTTACTTAAATTTATAATGTTACAATTTAGCAAGTGTTAAATCAAATTTACAATGTTACAATTTTTCAAGTGTTTATTTTAACAAGCTATTATATAAAAGTATCCGAGTTAATAAGAAGATGGGCCATAACAAGCCCAACCCAAACACTGGTAGCTGTCCTCTTCTCAGATGTATTATGTGTGTACTATATAAATACATATATGCGCTGTTAAATATAAATAAATAGAGAGTAAAATATAAAAAAAAATAAAGTAAAAATAAAATTTACTCAGCCTCAGCTTCCTGAATACGCCATAACCCAGAAAGCCCCAAACTACTGTAATATAAAAGAACTAGGGTTTTCAAAATCCGCGCCATAATCATATTATTCTTTTCACACACTGGGTGGATGGCGAATGAAGAAGAGGCCTCGAGTCCTCAGGCAGCGAAGCCCAGCCCGAGCCCTAGCCCTAGCCCTAGCCCGAAATCGGTTCAAAGATCCCCATTCCTCCCCCACTCGAGGCCTTTTGACGAGGAGCCCCACAATGGCTGCGGCGGCGTCGGCGACGGCAGCGGCAGCAATAATAGTAATTCTATGCTGTCGAGGAAAGTGCAGGATAGAGCAGAGTTCATTGCTTCAGTGGCCGCGAAAATCGCCGCTCAGCCGCTTCAGTACTCCGATCCGGATGTTTGGGGCGTGCTCACAGCGATAACAGAGAAGGCACGGAAGCGCAATCAGGTACAGTGCCTCCCAGTTTCCTTTTTTTTTTTTTGGTAATTTACGTGACTGCTTTCCATTTTTCTATTTTCTCTGCATTATACTCCTTATTTGGTTCCTTTATTCTTCTTTTTAACATGTGAATTATATTTAATTCCTTACACGTAGGGATATAAACGAATCAAGTCAAATATCTTGATATTCTATTTGTATTATAGTAATTTAACGAATATTTGTATTCTTATTTTTTTATTATTCGAATAATAAATATGATTCTTATTCGTATTATTTTATTCTTCAAATAATATCGAAATGTAATATTCGTATATTGGAATTCAAAAATTTATACCTAAGTTTCATTTGACTTTTTCCACAAATTTGAATTTCCCCACATAAATGGTCCGTTAAAAATAATAATACCAAATTTCAAATATATATCAAATACTTAAATCCTCCTCCTATATAAAAATAGAAAACCAAATTACCATCATATATTATATGATATTATCTTGGAGAGAAGAGAAGAGAAAAAAAAGGTTATGTATAAAATATTTATAAATACATAGATATTAATAATTTATTATATTTATATATAAATTATTTGAATATTTATGGATATTGGAATTGAATATGATTATATTCTTATTCATATTCGAATGATATTCGAATCTTAAAAGTAATTCTTATTTGGATTTTTATTCGAATTTTTTGAATTCAAACCTCCATATTCGAATAAGAATACTGAATCGAATAAAAAATATTCGATTTTTTTACATCCCTAGTTAACATGCAATGAGGATTTCCATAATCAGTTTTCAACTCCGGCTTTCACATTTTTATATGGAGGAACTATCTTCCATGATCATAATGTTGAATTATGCTTATTGCCGCATCTTCATTCTATATTCAGTCTCTGCTGTCCTCTAATTGTGATGCTTTAAACTTATAAATCTCAACTGTCTCTAAAATTAGTAGTTATCATAAATTATTGGGTGAGAGGGAAAAAACTTAATGGTATTGAAGTTACTTGAAAATCTGTAGCTAATATAGAAAAACAAATCAACATTGTGATGTTATTTATTTATTTATTTCTTTCTGGTTCATGATTGCTCTTTATGGAAAAGAATTCAGAATTAAGTAAAATGTTTGAAGATGTTTTAATGGTGCTGTGCTTTGGCTGATTTCAGTCTTATAGTCAGTTTGTCGGATATGCCAGTCTGTAACTGGGATATGTGGGCAACCCATTAAGGCATCTTTGATGGCTTAATTTGTGGACAATACTTTTAAGCTAATTTAATGAATTATTTTCTCTTTTCATGTTTGTGCATGCTGCCAATGCGTTTTTGGAAGAACATTAACCTAGGGATATAGCTGAAGAAAACCTTGCAAAATTATTTTCAAGTGCTGCACAGGGAAAGATGATGTCAATTAGGTTACTTAGTTAATTTGATTTCACTAGGTTTAGAGTATGCTGTGGAAGGTTTGTATATGCAGTAGTGCTTTTCATGTTTTAGGACTACTTGTTCTGATATTGCATTTTAAGAACGTGACTTATATGCAAGTAATATATCAGGGAATGAATATGCTTCTGACTTCTGATGAACACCGAATTGGTCGGCTAGTAGATGATGCTCGTTTCCAGATCATTGCACCTGCAGTTAGTGCTCATCATTGCAAGATTTATCGGAAGAGGATCGCTACTGAAGATACAGAACAGCAGTCAGAAAACTATTCTGTGTTCTTGAAAGATTCTAGGTTAAATATCTTTGACAAGGCTCCATTAGTGGATTTGATTTCCAAAACATTTCTGATGTTTCCGAGTTTTTTGCAGCACAAATGGCACATATTTAAACTTGGTGAAATTGAACAAAAGTAGCCCTGAAGCAAAGCTACACCATGGAGACATCATCTCTATAGCATTTCTTCCCCAAAACGGTAGAGTTGAATTTTATTTAAGTAAATTCTAATTTTATTTTAGAATGTGTGAACTCTTCTTTAGGCTTAGGTTTTTTAGATTATTTGTCGTACTTTTTGTCTTGATGAAATTGTTATTGCAAGTTGAAGCAATACTTAGTGATGCTTCAGGATTGTTATTGTAAGTTGAAGCAATACTTAGTGAATAGTGATGCTTGAGGTTTATTTACTTTACTCAAGTTCTGTAGTTTTGCGATGCAGATGACCTTCTATTTCGGTTTAGAGTACCACTGCAAATAAGACTTTCTGTTGATTTACTGTGTTAAGTAAACATTGTTAGGGTAGATCTCATCCTCTAGAAAAACAACTTCCATAAAACTTGTGTTTTGACCTTTGTTTTCTTGCCCATGTTTGCAGAACTTGCTTTTGCATTTGTATTTCGGGAAGTTCGGAAGTTGTCTTGTACATCAGATAGTGGGTTTCTGAAAAGAAAACCAGGTAAGTGTTTCGGACTTAACTTCATGTTTTATATAAATCATAAACTTAGGTTGGATGAGATTTTTAGTATAACTTGCTTATTTCTTGAAGAGGAATATTGTGCTGAGAACAAGAGATTGAAAGGAATTGGCTTAGGAGCTTCTGATGGTCCAATCTCCTTGGATGATTTCCGAAGCCTTCAAAGATCAAATACGGTATTTACATGAACTGTCAATATTTACTGACGTATTACCTCAATTCTGGAGTGTCAAGACTATGGATTTAAACTTTAGTTCTTTTCATTTTCAAGATTTTTAGCTTTTTTTTAAGAAAGTGCTGTATGTATATGTAGGAGCTCAGGAAACTTCTGGAAAATCAAGTTGCAACTGTTGAAACCCTGCGGACTGAAAACCGTGCAGCTATTGAGAAGCATGAAACTGTATGTCTTTCCTTATGCATTGAGTCTTCTCCTGGTTACGTTTTCCTTGTCACAACCAGTGCTTATGGAGTCAGCTTTTCAAGTAGTTAGCACCTTTCTTATCTATAAGATGGTTTATATGTATATGGGATCTTATATTTCTTTTTACCATCTAGAAACTGCATAATTGCCATTGTTGTAAACTGCTAGAATAACCAATGGTTCCCTATCGTGTAAAAACTTAGAAGGAATGCTTTGGAACGTTGTATATTACTTTCTGGCCAAGGATTTATAATTATGCGAAGAGCATTAGAGAACACGAACTGTTTGTAATTCAAAATGGACTTATTGTAGAGTAGCCAGTAGCCAGTAGCCATTGAGAGGATACCCACTGAACTTCTACTGTATTCCTTGACACATTGCATTTAGTTTAGATTTAGCTGTACAGGTGCAAATATAAATGTTGATAGTATACTTGTAGTGGCTCGCCGCCAAGAATTTTACTTCTGTGTCATCATTCTTCTGTTTTGGCTCTACTTGGTGCTGCTGCGACTGCTCTGCTTCAATTAATACATGCAGCTTGCAGAATGCAGACAACAACTCTAATGTTGTTTAACAACCTCCAGAATTAATACAGCATGCTTTGCTTTGTTCGTTAAAACTTCTTTTCTTGCCATTCAATTTCCTCGTTCTCTGGATATTATGATGTCCCAAATAGTGCACCTGAATTTTAATCTTCAAGTTGTGTATGGTTCTTGGGATATGACCTGATTGATAAAATGGCTTAATGGAGTTGAACAGTTGACGTATGAAGAAGCCATATAAGGCCTTCATTTTTCAGGATTTAGTTACTGATCTATCTAAACTATGTTTAGTTTACATCTCTTTAATCTCCTCTTTGTGAACTTCACTTTCTCGTTAAATCCAATGATTATATGATATCAGTCATTTTATTTCAAGGATTTCAGTCGTATGTGTAACTTTTAATATGTGAAAGATGGGTTTGTGTGAGTACCAAAGATCAAATATGTTATTTTCTTCTGCAGGAAATGAAGGAGTTGAAAGATTCAGTTTCAAAATCGTATCTAGATCAGCTCAGTCAGTTGAACCAGTCTTTGGAAGCTAAAGACAAGGAATTAACAGAACTAGGTCGAATATCTTCTGAGCAAAAACATGGGATTGAGGAACTCAATGAAAGACTTAGTGCATCCATGCAGTCATGCATGGAGGCTAATGAGATAATTAATAGGTGAGAGGTGTATTGAAGTAACCTTTCATGATAATCCCCTATTTGTCTTTTTCAGTTGGTATATACATTGTTCTTAGATTACTTATTTTACTTATAACATTTTATGAAATCTTTGCTTCAATATGTTACAGGGTCATTTGACATGCTTTTCAATGTAAAACAAGGGTGGCGGTGTTAAGTCATTTTGTGTTGAAGTTTTTTTTCCTCTCTCTCTCTTTTCTTTTCTGATTGGAGAAGTCAGGTGGAACTCTTGGCTAAATTATGCTGTTGGCATATAGAAGTGTGTAGAAGAAATCTTCATGCAACAACTCTATATGTGTTTATGATTAATAGAGTTAAATCTTTTGAGCTTGTCTTTAAGAACATTTAGTATGATTTTGTCTAAAAGAGAAAAGATCAGTTTGAGTCATATATTTTTAAAGATGCACACAAACCTTTTAATTTTTGATTGCTTGGTTCAGCCAGAAGACTTCTATATCAGAACTGAAAGCACAATTAGATGAAGAGCGTGATCAGAGGAGAGAAGAGCGCGAGAAAGCTTCTGTAGATATGAAAATGGCAGTACAGAGAATTCAAGCTGAGGCCACACAGGAAATAAAACGCGTATCAGATGCTGCTTTGAGACGAGAGAAAGAGCAAGAAGAAATGATAAATAAGCTTCAGGTAAAGATGATGAATTTGTTCCAAAGTTGTGGCTTTTCATGTTTGATCACTAAATTACGACTTGTTTATCCAGGAGGCAGAGAAAGAAAGATGTTTGTTAGTTGAAACATTGAGGTCCAAATTGGTATGTTTCATTAATCTTTCCTAAATTTGCATCATGCTTTGGGATATCAATATTTTGAATTGGTACTTAACGCTGCTTGTATCCATGCAGGAAGATACAAGACAAAAGTTGGTCAACTCTGATAACAAAGTGCGCCAATTGGAGGGTCAAATCCACCAGGAGCAGCAAGCTTTTGCCAGTAATAGAAAAGTAACCTTGCTGCTGCTGCCTACCAAGTTATGCTCTTCTATTATAAAAAAGAATCACTACCAGTTCTATGTTTTGCTTATGCTTAAGCTTTTGTGTTTCTAGAGGGTTGAAGAACTTGAAAATGAAAGAAAAAGACTAAAGAAAGAACTTGAGCATGAAAAGGTAGGGGATTTTCTGTACGATAATATTCTCTCTTGTATCTATAGTCAATACTCTGCTATATTTTAATTTCTCTTACATCACTCTAAATATAAGCACAAAGATTGAGAAGACTTGCCTGCACATTTTTATGCATCTTAAACTTGGATTCTTGTGCTGTTGTAGCAGGCGGCTCGGGAGGAAGCATGGTCAAAGGTGTCTGCTCTTGAACTTGAGATCAGTGCAGCAATGCGGGATCTTGATTTTGAAAGGCGAAGGCTAAAAGGGGCTAGGGAAAGAATTATGCTTCGGTAAATATTGAAGAATATATTATGGATTTTATTACAGAGTAATCTAGATTTAGCATTTTAAACTAAAGATCTGATAGCAGATAGTGCAAATCACAAGAAAGGTTCCGAGAAACCATTTATCCCTGATTTACGTAGCATATTGATAGCTTTGCAATCTTGTGATTCTTTTTGTTGTTATTTTCGTGAATGTTTGCTCACTACAGTTTAAGTTAATATCATATGTCTGTGACTTGATGTTGAAATTTGTAATACTGAGTGGTATGTTTCATGGAATCATATTGCCTAATAGTAATCCCATATGATTTTTTGATGCAGCGAAACACAGCTTCGTTCTTTCTATTCCACAACAGAGGAGATATCTGTGTTGTTTGTGAAGCAGCAAGAACAGCTTAAGTCAATGCAAAGGACCTTAGAAGATGAAGAGAATTACGAGAATACATCAATCGATATTGACCTCAATCGAGTTGATGGCTGTGAAAATATATCAAACGTGAGAGACAAGGAAGAGGTTCATCAAAGCAACAACAAAGCTAAAACAGGATCTGGTGCCTTCCGTGGCCATGGCGTGGATCAAGTCGAGTCATCAAGTGATGAAGCAAGTATGACAGAGAAGCACGACTGCAACACCAAAAGCCAAGAAAACTGTCTAGACACACAGGAGGTAGAAATCACGAGCCACGAATGTAATAATCCTCGGGGTGGGTTTGGCTCTGATATTAATGGTATTTGCACTGCTCCCTCTTCAACTGGAGATGCTATTGGAACCGAGCAAATCCCTGATACCGAGGGTGTTGGCGCACCACTAATGTTTGAAGGGGCCAGTATTGAAACCGAGCAAGTACTCGAGACTGAAAGCATCGGATATCAGAGTGGCCGAAATTTTGACTTGAATAATACAATGCAGGTTCATGATAAAACGCGTACACCAGAAGCACCCGAAGATGCTGAAAGGATTCTTCCAGAACCTTCACAGCTCGACGGTCAGGATCTAATGGACGACACAGAAGGTGGAGGGACGATCAAAACAACCGACCTGTTGGCTTCAGAAGTTATGGGCAGCTGGGCATGCAGCACAGCTCCTTCAGTCCATGGAGAGAACGATTCACCTGGGAGTAAAGATGGCGACGAATGTGGTATACCTGTACATGATTCTAGCAGTTTGGTTGCTGAGAGTCAACATATCCCATCCACCAACTCTGAAGCTGCTGCTAGGAGAAACCATGAACGACGAGCACTTAGTGAGATGATTGGCATTGTTGCTCCTGATTTGAAGGAGCAGTTTAGTCGCGCAGTTGAAAGTGATGATCAAGTGGGATCTGAAAGAGTAGCAGTTTCTGATTCCGATACTGAAGATTGCAGTGATGTCGAAGATCAGAACAAAGATGGTAGTCGAGAAGTGTCCAACGCCGAAACAGTTGGTAGTGAAAGAGCAATCTGCGATGGTGAAATGGATGTTGATGATGACACCCAAGAAGATTCTGTTGGATAATGAAGAATATTCCCAACGGTAACAACCTTCTTGTTTATTTCTGTGCATATTCCTGATGTCATTAGTGTGTGTAAACTATCTAGTTTTCGGGAAAAAACATATTTTTCACTTTTGTTTTGGCCTCTAATCAAGTCCCTTTATTATATTTTTTTCATGAACGTTGAGTTACGTGCATTTTTCTTTTTTAATTATAGATGGGCTTCGGTTGTAGATATCCATTTTTAGTGAAGCCCAAATCCAGATACAATTGGGCCCCCAGAAGGGATCCGGCCCACCTTTATAGAGTGGACTCACCTAGATTCTCGCTCTTCTTTTGAGGCAGTTCAAGTACTGCTCAGTGCTCCACATCGTGCTTATAATGGAAGCCCATTTTCGTAATTTCAACACCTTCCACGATCGGTCTCCTAAATTCAGCTTCCCACGAGGGCGGTCCCACCAAAAACATCTTGCACGCTTTTATGCTGGTGGCATTTCCGTCATTTTACCTAATTAGTACGTTTCTAAAATAAATTAAAAAACCAATAAATCAGTAAATGTAAACTTGTCTGTACAATTAAACCATGTATTAATCGATCACATCTTGGTGGGTTTTCCAACTGCGATGGATACCTAATTCTTGTAATTATGAATTTTTACTGAAGCTTTCTTTATTTACTTAATTTAGCTTAAAAACTAACAAAAACTACAAAAACTAAGTTTGATCTTTACCAATATCTAGATGAAGTACACTTTTTGTAGTATCGACTGACGACTATCATACACATGTGTTGATTTATTTTTCCAATGTAGTACCGACAGTATATAGAAAATAAAATATTTAGGAAAGTAATTTAATATGTACGAGCATACCATAAAAGTGAAACAACCAAAACTTAATAAAAAAACCTAGTTTCAGTTGTCAGAACCATAATTGGGTATCCAAACATGGCCTTAATTCCTGACCTTCCTGTTCATGCCCTTCTTGCTAAAAAGCACCGCATACTGTTGGGACCCCCCACCATCCTTACTTTGTCCTTGTTTTCAACTTAAAGCACATGTGGAAAGACCGAAAACCCCTTTTCATTTCACTCAGTACTCCCCCCAACCCCACTCCCCCCCCCTCTCTCTCTTAATATATTTGCGTCACTGCCGGTTCTCTGTTGTTTTCTTTCATTTAAAATTTTAAATTGAAGCAAAAGAGAGAAAATGGCAACTGGTAACAGAAATGGCGTGCACAAGGCTCCAAACCTCCGCACTTCATCTTCATTCAAATCGAAGCTCCAGCCGGCGAATGTCCGCCGCAGCAGCCCCGCCTCGCTCGGTGGAGCTGCTGATTCTGGTGAGTTGTAGTTTCTTAGCATTTGTTGCCTCACGCGATCTGATTACTCCGAGATTGCTATGAGATGCTCTACTAATTGATCAATTCCACTCGCAATTAGTTTACATTTTGAGCTCGTTTTGAGATGTAATTTGCTGAATGAATGAATATGATTGGTGTTGTGGATTTAAGTTTTCTCTTTACAAATAACTGAATTGATTAATTAAATTTTCTTAGGTTTGATGCAGAGCGTACTTTTCCTTCAATTTGTTTGTGCATCCTTTCTTATGTGCTTTGCATATCTATACTTCCAGTAGCTATGTCTTGAATTTGGGGAGGAGGGAATTAAAGAACCTCACTGAAATTTAAGACTGATGGCGGACCTGTTATCAGGATATGACTTCCTCGAAAATAGAAAACCAACACTGGCGATGATTTCAGTATCTTTTGTTCATATTGATAGATATAATGTAGTTTGGGGTGCTTGTGGAGGAAAATATTGTCGACCTTTACATCTACAATGAGGCAAGAGTAGGGGTTCGCTTTATATATGAATCCACATTATGTGGTGTATTTCCCTTTTTGACTTCGATACTTATCTGCATTATTCTGGATGATGGATATGGATAGGTGACATTGTCATATTGTTTGGAAGTAATTTGAGAGCTTTACAAATTTTCATGTTCAGATGATAGATGTCATTTCATATTAACAGTATTCTTTTTAAGGACATTCCTTAAAAAACATAAATAAGGTTTAAACACTGTTGGTAAATCATCTTAGGTAGTGCCATAGTACAATGGATGTCCAACTAATAATTAATCATTATTACCAGTAGAACTTATCAATAAGCTTTTCGTCCGAGCCTCATCAAACTATTTGACTTTTAATCTTGTATACCATGACTAAACTGAAAAGTACCAGAGTGAGATCAATATTTTCAGGAGGCTAAATCTGATTCATGTATGTTACTGGTACAGTTTCAGGGAGAGTCCGAGTTGCTGTAAGATTGCGACCTCGAAATGCTGAAGAGCAGGTAGCTGATGCAGATTTTGCTGATTGTGTGGAGTTGCAGCCAGAGGTGCCAGAATTAAAATTGATCTTATTCTTTTGTGGATATTCTACTTTCAAGTATCCTATTGCACCATATGTATATAATTTTCCTTTAATGCCATTTTTCTTTTACATTTTTATTTGCAGCTTACAAGGTTGAAACTTCGGAAAAACAATTGGGATTCAGATACTTTTGAGTTTGATGCAGTCCTGACTGAATTTGCATCACAAAAACGTGTCTATGAAGTTGTTGCCAAACCTGTTGTCGAGGTCAGATCTGAAGAGCCACTTTTTCCACCTAATTTGGGCATTTTATTCTCTATAGACGGGTGTGATATACTGATAATTTTTTGTTCCAAACGGTCCAGTGTGTTCTATATTCCTGCATATTCATGGGTTACAGCTGAATAGATGGATAAGTTTCATTCATGATAATATTTCTATAGTAAGCATCTTTTTGGCTGCTATCATGTATTATATATATTGTCTGCACAACCTTTGTAATATTGGACATCAGATTCAATAACATGATCATCAATAGAATTCTAGTTTTTTGATGAGTTGGGCTTCTTTGTATAGAAATTCTGTAATCATCTCTCTTTAATGTAATTATCTCATTTCATTTCTTGTGTTTCCCCAGAGCGTTTTAGATGGTTACAATGGAACAGTGATGGCTTATGGTCAAACTGGTACTGGGAAAACTTATACTCTTGGACGGCTGGGTGATGAAGACACCTCTGCTCGGGGTATAATGGTTCGCGCCATGGAGGATATTCTTGCAAATATCTCTCAAGAGACAGATTCTATCTTAGTTTCATACTTACAGGTTGTGTAAATTATCTAGTCGATTAGATAATGATTACATCAGTACGGACATCTTTTCTTTTGTGTGGTTTTGGTTGTTTCTAGAAGACCTCCTGAATTAAATGCTGTTCTAATTTAGAATTATGGGTTCCATTTGTAGCTTTATATGGAAACCATCCAGGATCTACTAAATCCATCAAATGATAATATAGCAATTGTTGAGGACCAAAGAACAGGTGATGTTTCTTTGCCAGGGGCGACTGTTGTGGAGATCAGAGACCAACAAAGTTTTGTTGAACTCTTACGCTTAGGGGAAGCTCATAGGATTGCTGCTAATACTAAACTAAATACTGAATCTTCCCGGAGTCATGCTCTGCTCATGGTAACTTTACTGATGCTTGCTTCACACACACATGCACGCGTATGTGTGTGTATGTATATTGCATTCTTATTTTGCGCCTCAATAGCTATGGAACTCATGTGGTATCACATAGGTACAAGTGAAGAAGTCTGTACTGGACAGGGATGATTTTTCTTCCGAAACTCAGAATCGCTCTAACTTGGTTGGTAACTTGAGGCCACCTATGCTAAGAAAAGGCAAACTGATTGTTGTAGATCTTGCTGGTTCTGAACGCATTCACAAATCAGGTTTTGAAACTTTACCTACTATTATGAGAAGAAACTTTCTTTTGTTTCCTGTTTTGTGTTTCTTCTTACAATTATCTGCTGCCTAATTGTCCTGAACTGAACTAAGATTGGAGCTATATCTGGAGCAAACCAACTCTGAACTTGCTTTCTGATCTAGGGCCACATTTGTTCTTGCAAATTCTAAAACAAATGTTTTTTGGGTACTAGATTAAAGTCAGTGAAAACCATATTTGTTGATGTTTACGATTTATGAATGCAGTTTTTCTTCCAGTGATTTACAATTTGAAACATTCATCTGAGAAAATTCCAACTGTTTCTTGAAGGGAGCGAGGGACACATGTTAGAAGAAGCCAAGTCTATAAATCTTTCTCTTAGTGCTTTAGGAAAATGTATAAATGCCTTGGCAGAGAACAGTCCTCATGTCCCGGTTCGAGATTCAAAGCTAACAAGGTTACTTAAGGATTCGTTTGGAGGTGAGATTTCTGCTTGTTTTAAAGATATATTAGAATTAAGCTTATAATAAACTCATGTGTTTTTAGAGCTTCAGCAGATTGTTATGGCAGTTTCTAGAACTAATCTTATCACACTCCTTGTAAAGTTCTATAAAAACTGGGGAATATCCTTTTGTTATACCATTTTTTGACATATAGTCCCACCATTGCCTGATTTTAAATATTCAATCAAGAAATGTAGAGAGATGAAATATGGTTGTATGGATCTTGGTTGGTCTAACTTGTGTTCCACTATTCCCTGGTATGCTGCAGGCACATCCAGAACTTCATTAGTTGTCACAATTGGTCCATCTCCACGCCATCGAGCAGAGACTGCCAGCACCATATTGTTTGGACAAAGGGTGAGTTTTTAGAGTCAGATGTTATGAATGCTATAATTGCAGCACAAGTTAAAGAGTGAAGTTCTTGGATATATTTAATGATTATTCAGGACTAAGTTGTGAAATTGAAAATACGTAGTGTTAATATACATGCTCGAATTAATTCTGATTTCCACACAGGCTATGAAGGTGGAGAACATGCTGAAGATTAAGGAAGAGTTTGATTATAAGAGTTTGTCCAAAAGACTTGAGATGGAAATTGACAGACTTATTACTGAAAATGAAAGACAGCAAAAGGCTTATGAAAATGAGATTGAGAGAATCAGATTAGAAGCACAAAAACGTGTTGCTGAGGCTGAAAGAAATTATGTGGAAGCCTTAGAGGTATATTTTAACCTTCATATGCCTCTGAACTTCTGGATACCTCTGTTCTAGTTAAGACACACACACACACACACCAAAAAAAAAAAAAAAGAAAGAAGATTAGAGCACTATCTTTTACTTTTAAGGCTATATTGTCTTTCTCACATGGATGAAACAATTAACAGCTCATGTTAAATTTACAGTTGGTTGAATGCTTTCTGGGTGGTACATAAAAGTGTTACGACAACTTAGTACTGTTTTTAAATATTCATTGAAACATTTTAGTCTTGTTTGTGTTAGAAAATCCATTTCCAGAACCAAGCAATATTGGCCATCAGGAATAACCAAAAAAAAAAGTCATATAAGTTGCTTGATATTTTATTTGTGACTTTTATTACCATTTGTATTAGGAGGAGAAAACAAAGTGTCAGATGGATTACATGGAGTCAATTAAGAAGCTTGAGGAGAAGTGGACCATTAACCAGCAAAAGCATGCGATGAATGGAGAGGTAGTATGGTTTTGCAACTGTCATTTCCTAAGTGGTGGTGATACTTGCTCCTTTTATTGTTAAAAATAAGAATCTCATAATATTTGGTTAATTGTTAAAAATAAGATCTCTTAATATTTTGGTTAACTGCCTGTTTGATTGACTCCTGAACTTTGAGAAATGAATAGGAAAAGGAAGAATTTTAGGGAAGAGAAGTAGACAAATACCTTTTACTTCTTGTCTTCTGGTGTACGGATTATGGAAGCAATAAGTCTTTCATTGGCATTTAATTGTTTCCTGTTGGGCAAGAAAAAAGAAAATAAAAACAGAAGTAATTTAAGCTGGAAGAACATCTTTTAGATTTAGGGTTGATCTCATACCAACTGTAAAAAAATTATTTCACCGAGCAGTTTGGTTGTAGTAGCCATTTAATAGGCATTTATGTAATATCAGGGAAAGTCAGTTGAAGTCGGTGAATGCATTCTGAATGCAGGTTCAAAAGAAGTAGCTAACTTGTTTTTTGGAGCTGAACTGCATAAATATACTTCAATCTTTTCCATGTTCTTTGTTTAGCTCATTTTTCATTCTTTTACAAAATTTTACTTCAGAGGATGGAAGAGGTAGTTTTGGAATTAGAAGTAAGCATGCTATCTTCTCTATCTAGATAGCCTTAAAATAATACATAAAAAGGGCATCATGGATAATAGGTACTTGCACCATCGAATATTTATGCCAAGAAATAAATAAATAAAATGTATTAAAAACTAACCAAAAAAATTGTACTCTTACATTTTTGTTTTCCCCCCATCAATCTCACCTGATGCACATAGAACTTGCCTGGATTCATTTACTCTACAATAAATTTAATTAATCAACTCAGATAAGAAACAAATGAGAGTACGCTCTATTTGGTTACTCCTACCTCAAACTTCTGTTAAGTTTATTAGATTACTTTTTTCAGGTTAACACAGATTCTGGTAATAAAGAGGCAGCGGAGCTTAAAAAATTGCTTCAAGATGAAGTTCATCTACGGAAAGCAGCTGAAGAGGAAATTCAAAACTTAAGAAATCAGTTACTTAAATTTTCGAAGATGGAGGTAAGGTTTTAATCAAAATTGGTTTTGAATCTTTTGATTATGGCATGAATTTGAATATTCCCTTGGATATGTATTTGATGGACTATCTATAACTAACTAAGATTGTGTAGTTGGCAGGTGGAAACTCTGATGGCATTAGCCTTCAACAAGTCCTGGAAGAGGAGAGTTGTCAGAAGAAGAAACTTGAAGAAGAAGTGAGGGTTTTGCGAAGTCAATTGGCACATCTGTCTGTTGAAGCTAATCATGTATGATTTACTCTTTATATTTATGCATATATAGATGTTAAGCATTTATTATGTTGGATATAGTTTAAACCAGGTTCTTTAATCTAGTCTAAAAGCATGTTCTTACTATGAACTAGTACCTTTTGCCCATTATTAAATCATCTAATCTAAAATTGTTAAATCATTTACTCGATAGTTTTATGTAAACTATTAGTTCTCTGCTATTCCTGAATTTTTACGATTGACTTGATGGGTGTGCTGAATACAGTTAAAATTTTATTTTGTGTAGATGCTCCTTACAAATATTCGTCCATAAAGATGACTTTTGATAATTGGCTTAATTTTTCATGATATTTATTATAGACAAGGAGCTATCCTGATGGAGCAAACTCTGGGAACCCTCTACTTGGTTTAGATGGCTTACCTCCTCTTAGTCATTTGCGGTCTAGAGATGGTAACACTGGAGAAAGATCGTCTATTACAAACCTTCATGAACAAGGTACTGTTTAGGGCTTTACATCATGTCATTTACATTTTCTCTTCAAGTCTTGTATTGATATACCTATTGATGTGACAGTTGGACTGCAAAAGATACTGTCATTGCTTGAGTCAGAGGATGCTAGTGTACGGATTCATGCAGTAAAAGTGGTGGCCAATTTAGCTGCAGAAGGTGTTTTACTTTCTCACTCTCATTAGGTTACATAGTCTGTGAGATGCTGAATGTCTTTATAGTTTCCTAAAATATATACTACATATGCATAGTTGATTGTCCTTTTGCGATTTTTATTATTTTACATTTCTTTAGCCAGTGGTCTCACTTTTATTGAAATACCATTCTTCTCTTAAAGTAGTCTAAACTTCTGTCCTCAACGAATTGGGCATTGATGATCTACTCATCTTCTTTGGTATTTGTCTTGTACAGTTGTACTACTATTGCTCTGTGATAATTGTACTACTATTGTTCTGTGATATTCATCTTGTACTTCTATTTTTCAATGTTTTTCACATTATAGCATGAGAAACTTACATGCATGAACTGGGCTATTACAGAAGCAAATCAGGGAAAGATAGTTGAAGCTGGTGGTCTCACTTCATTGTTAATGCTCCTTAGAACGTATGAGGATGAAACAATTCGTAGAATTGCTGCTGGTGCAATTGCCAATCTTGCTATGAACGGTAACTTCTATTTATTGTACTTAGTGCTTCACCTAAACTATCTTTCATAATTGTTTGCTCTCCTTGATGTCTCCATAGGTTTTAGTTTGGAGAATGGATCCTTCAACTTAATCATCTAATCAAGCTGCTTATTCCATATTTTATCATTTGGCTCATTCTACAATTTTTTTTTTCTTTGGTTCAGAAGCTAACCAAGAGCTGATAATGGCCCAAGGTGGAATCTGTCTGTTAGCAATGACGGCAACTGATGCTGAAGATCCTCAAACTCTGAGAATGGTCGCTGGAGCAATTGCTAATCTATGTGGCAATGGTATTGTTATTGTATCTATGCATCTCAATAAGGCTCTACTCTCAACCTCTTTCAGTCTTTCTTTGATTTAAATCTTTCCCCACGGACTATACATATGGGGATCTATGTGGATTTCATCAACTCTGATTGGCTGGATTGAATGTGCACTCTGCCTGTGTTGTCAAAGGGTTTCCCCTCTTCTCTATTATTTAGTGCTTTTATTGATTCTCAGTGCTTGTATCTGTGGTTTTTCAGATAAACTGCAAACAAGACTGAGGTCAGAAGGTGGCATCAAAGCACTATTAGGGATGGTCAGATGTAGACATCCAGACGTTCTCTCTCAAGTTGCTCGTGGCATTGCAAATTTTGCCAAGTGTGAATCGAGGGCCTCTACTCAAGGTAAATTCTTTTGTTTTTCAAGAACAAAGACAAAAATAGAAAATCTAGAATTGTAATGTATACTCTAGCTCAAACGTTAAATCTCAACCCATTTAAATGACATGATACTTCTTACAGGGATCAGAAACGGGCGATCTCTCTTGATAGAAGATGGTGCACTGCCATGGATAGTACAAAATGCCAACAACGAAGCTTCACTAATCAGACGCCACGTTGAGCTTGCACTCTGCCATCTGGCACAGCACGGTAATTATCAATTTTACCGAACAATCTTTTCTTCTTGGTTTTCAAGCATATCTTATATTTCTCAAGGCATCAGAAAAGATTAATTTTCACAAACTTTACAGAGGTCAACGCGAGAGATATGATAATTGGAGGAGCTCTTTGGGAGCTAGTCCGTATTTCACGTGACTGTTCGAGGGAGGATATAAGGGCTCTTGCTCATCGAACCTTGACATCAAGTTCCACATTCCAAGCTGAAATGCGACGCTTAAGGATAGAGGTGTAATTTCCAACTGCACTAATTTCTCCTCATATATATATATATATATACACACATATATATTGCCTGGCTGCTAACTGGTGAAAGCTCTGTAGAATGCTTTCTCCACCATTAAATCTGATATAGCTTCCTCTACATAAGATCCACGAGCTAGTCAGAACGATCCTTTCGTTCTTCTTTCAGATGAGTGAAGGCTATATCCGTAATCGTCATTTTTCGCCTATTGTCAAAACATCTGTAGATTATATCATTATTTTTGGTGGCGGAGTTCACTCTATATGGTGGTTTCAGCCACAATTTTGCAGTAGTTAAGTGTTTTCATTTATGTGTAGTTGTATATAAGATAAGAGATTTCTTTATGATTCCTTCTTGCTGTTTTTGTGGTGCGCAACTTAACGCATGTTTGCCGCGTAAGGTTTCACGAGTTTGAAGTTGGTTCTTTTTCTGTTTTTTTTTTTTTTTATTAATATTTTTTTTAGTGGAAGATTATGTATTAGTATGGAGCTAGATTGTGATGTATATTTGGTTTTAGTTTGAAGGGAGACAGTTACTATTATAGATGATATGTCGTCTTTGATTAGTGGTCTCACATCATTTTATGTTATTATCCTTGAATGATTAAATTGTTTGATAGAGATTAAGAAAATGTTTAATATGTGTAATTACATTTATAATATAACTATATAACAAGACTCAATTTAGAGTTTAGTTCTCAATTCTAAATTCAATTTTTAAAAATTTTCAATAAGGAATTTAATTCAACTTTGTTTCTCAATTTAAGGATTGAAATTTAGATTGAGTTCTCAATTCAAGACAAAATTTCATTTTCTTTTTAATTAAATTTATAGATTTATTAATATTTCAATACGTATTTATATTTTAGATAAAATATAACAAGTTAATGTAATTTTGAAATGATTTTCATCATATTTGTAATAATTTATATATATATATATATAATGCATTTCATAAAATTAAGATTCTTTTTATTTTTCTTAATTTTATGAATAAAAGTACAGAAACCCAATTTTAATATTAGTAAATTTAATACAAATTATATTTTATGAATTGAATTAATTATGCTTTTCTTTTTTTCTTTCTTTCATTTTTTAAATAAATTAATATAGAGGATTGTTTGCACTAACTTGTCTTAATTTATCTAAAATATAAATACATATTAAAATATAAATAAATTTATAAATATAATTAAAAAGAAAATGAAAATGAAATTTTGTTTTAAATTGAGAACTCAATCTAAATTTCAACCCTTAAATTGAAAAAAAAAAAAAAAAAAAGTTAAATTGAACCTCTTATTGAAAAACTTTTAAAATTGAGTTTAGAATTGAGAAATAAACTATAAATTGAGTTTTGTTATAAAATTTATCCCAAATTAAACGAAAGTAGTACAAAAAATCAAGATAGGTGATAAGTTACAAAATAATATTAATGTTTTATGGAATAATAACGGTACAAAATATCATCAGGTAGTTTCCAGGTTTTTGGGGAAAAAAAAACGATGTGGACCATATTAATGACCTAAAAGAAAAAAAAGGAAAATGGATTCGCAATGAAATCTCTCTCCCTCGGCCCTGCGAAGAAAAAAAGCTAAAAAAATATATCTGGAAAATTAAACTGAAGAAAAAGAGAATTAAAAAAAGGAGGTGAGCCAAAAAAAAAAAATCGATATGGAGTTTGAAGAGGTGGTGGTGGTCAAATTGTTTGTGGCAGCTTGCAACTGTAATAAAGTTGAGATAGTTTTTTTAGCTTTTCCAATTCTCTTCTTCTTTGGTTTAGTTTGCAAATGGGTGTTTAAGCTGTTTCTTCTTCTTCTTCTCTCTTTTTTATTTTATTTATGTGAATATCATTAATGTGGGATCCTCACTTTTGCCTCCTATACCTAGAAAATTACACATCAATTACCACATTGAATGAACATTATGATGTTGCCGAAACTTGATTTTGCTGTGGCACTTTTTTTTTTTTTTTTTTTTTGACACGTGCTTAAAACTATCAAACTTTGAAACCATAGGATGGTATTTAAAGGGACGGAACTAGGATTTGTTAATGAGGGGCGAATTTTTTTTTTTTTTTGGGATATTTATTAAAGTTTTTGAAATTTGAAGGAAACAAAATCCGTGTTTTTAACTACAATTACATTGTATATGTATAAACAAGTAGTTCGGTCGGAAAATTTGAGGGGACCCGCCGCCACTGCCAGTCCCCCTAGCTCCGTCTCTGGGTATTTAATACTTTTCCCTAAAAACATCTAAACATTGATTTTGTTAAAAATAATTTGAATAAATATAAACGTAATTTTAAAATTGAATCAGGATATTATAGAAACAAAAAAAAAAAGAGTTGAAACTACTGTATTTTATAAAATAATATTAGATAGTTTGTGTGTATCAAATTGACATGTAATTCGGACATGCATGTCTCCATCACCAAAATATTAAATTGCACTATCCGATGCATGAGGGAAAGCAATTCTTATGATTGCTCTTAAAAGCATGAAGGCAAGTTGAATAATAGTTGATCATTACAAACAAACAAAAAAAAACTGACTAATAGTAGGAGTGTATATATATGGGTCCTTATAATCTTGGTGCTTATGTAGGAGACATTATTTTGCAACAAAACTCTAATCCGAATTTCGTATAAGTATATATAAAATTAAGGATTCAATATTTAAAAAATAATGAAAATGTTGTCCATGAACAACTCTTAATATGCGCATCGATGACGTGTAATAAACTCATCCCCTAATTTTATGGAAAACAAAATTAATAAATATTCTAAATGTTTGACACATCAACAGTGGATATATATTAATGTGTCAACGGTGGATAAGATAACATGACTGTTAAAAATAAATACAAGGATCAAACTTTAATATGATTAAAAAGAGGAGTTTATATATTGACTTTAATCTTTTTATCAATTTAAGCTCCCTTCTTTGAGTTAGTATTGACTCATTGATTTTTTTTTTTAATGAGCTAGAGGGAGTAGAAGGGAGGAAATAAAGAATAGAAAAATTTATATGATAGAAATTCGGATCTTAATCATTACAATCTACACCTTTATATAGGGGTGAAGCTGTTTCTACCCAATATACATAACATAAAAGGAAAAATACCCACTCACACCGTAATAAAATAAGATTTCTATCCAAAATAAAGGTAAAATTACTCAACTGCCCTTAATATTTGAAATGGGAGGAAATTTGCTGAAACTTTTCACTCGTTACCTGACTTGGTGGAAGAGAAGGTTTGACATAAGATTTGAAATGAGGAGAAATTTGCTGAAACATTTCACTGATATTCTGGCTTGGTGGAAGTGAAGGGTTTGACTTTATGGTAGAAATTGATGGAGACGTGTTGTTGGATGGTGGTTGAACGAACAGAGGATATGCAACGTGACTGCACGGGGAGACGAGAGAGGTGGCGCTGATTCGCGATGGTGGAGGCGCGTCGCTCAGTAGAACGGCGTTGGCCGCGAGATTTGGTTGAGATGGAGAATCTCTCCGCGAGAGCGAGCAGGTGACTGTGGTGGTTGCATATCGGCGGCGAAATGGAGACAATGCTTTGTGGTGGTTGAAGGCAAGATGAAGATAGAGGCTGTGATGAAGACCAAGGAACAAAGGAGGAGCACGGTGGAGCTGGTGGTGCGGCTGAGCAGTGGTCGCCGGAGGAACTGTAGCGGCGGCCATGCGCGAAGAAAGGGGGAGAGTAGTTAGGGTTCAATAATTTTTTTATTTTTCAATTTTTTTATAAAAATTAAAATAAATTAAATTATTCAAAAGTGTGGAAAAAGAAAGAAGGTTCTTTAAGACTAATTATAAATATTTTAATTAATAATAATAATATTATTATTAAATAATAATATTTAAAAACTATTATTTTCAGATTTAGAAATAATATTTTTGAGTTTTAAAAAATAACTACATTTGTAAGACAAAATTTTAGATTATTAAAAATATTTATGAATTTTTCAAAGATTTATTATTATTAAATAATATTTTAGAAATAGTTTTTTTAAGATTTTAGATATAATTTTTGATTTATAAAAATTAGTTACAACCGTAAGACAATATTTGAGATTTTTAAAAATAAAATTATGATTTTGTAAGATTTATTTTAATTAATATTATTCATATAAATAATAATATCTTACAAAACTAATTTTTAAAATTTTATATAAAAGGATTTATAAAAAATATTGTTGTTATTAACAAATAATAATTTTAAAAATAAGACAAAAATAATTAATATTTTTGTTATTAACAACTAATAATTTTAAAAATATTTTTGTATGATCTTAGAAATAATTTTCATTTTCTAAAAAAAAAATTACATTTAATTGATATTATAATAGATCACGGTGGTGTTTGTGAATCGAGATGCTCATCACCATCGTGATTTAAGTAATCGAAAAAACTCAATTTAGATCACGGTGGTATAGATCACAATGCTCAAATACCAATGTGATCTAAGTTGAGCATCATGATCTATTGTGTTTTTTTTTTTAATTTTTCCCAAAAAATAGATCACGATGCTTAAGATAGATCATGTGGTGTTTGAGCATTGTGATCTATTTTATTCCATCAACTCAGATCACGATGTTAAAAGTAGATCATGATGCTCAAACACAATCATAGATGTGTTTGAGCATTGTGATCTATTTTTTCCCATAAACTCAGATCACGATGTTAAAAATAGATCATGATGCTCACAAACCATCGTGATCTAACTTGAGCATCGTGATCTACTTTTCCCAATAACTTAGATTACGATGTTCAGTGTAGATCACGATGCTTAGCCTAGATCACGCCAATAACTTAGATTACGATGTTCAGTGTAGATCACGATGCTTAGCCTAGATCACGCCAATAACTTAGATTACGATGTTCAATGTAGATCACGATGCTCAGCCTAGATCACGGTGGTGTTTGAGCACTGTGATCTATCATGGTGCTCAAACACCACCGTGATCTTAAGTTGAGCATCGTGATCTAAACCTAAGCATCGTGAACTATTCCTGATATACATTTTCGGCTTTTTTATGACTTTTTTTGTTTTTTAAGCTCCGATTTACATCCAAAAACATATATCTTGATTCAAAAATTATAAACTACATTATACTACACTTGAAAATAATGTTTATCTTACCTCTTTTGAGCAATAATCAAGTGATGAAATTTCACTACATTGATTGTATTTTAGAAATAGTTGGAAGATTTGAAATAGATGAAAGAGATGAAAGTAACAATTTTTCAACTTACATATGAGAGGTGATAAATGTGGTGGGTGGAATCATTAAAGGGGGTGGGTAAGGGCATTTATGACATGTTATCTTAATTTTGGGTAAAAAAAACATGTTTTCTTATGAAGTTGGTATTTTTCATTTTTTGTTATGTATATTGGCTAGAAAACCCTATTTCCACCCTTTTTATATATATGGATACCACTTGAGCTATAAGCCTATAATCTGCACTTGAGCTATAATACCATTTGAATACTACTTGATCATCACAATCTGCACCTTTATATCTGTACCTTTTTCAGTGATATATATATATATATATATATATATATATATATATATATTTATTTATTTATTTATTTATTTATTTATTGTACTTGATATTTTAAATAATTTTTTTATTAAAGTAGATTTTAAATTATTTATTATATAAAATTATATTCTTATTTAAAAAAACACCTTATCTATAGATTTTTTAAATATAAATAGACAGAAAAAAAAAATTCAAACCTAAAAATGATTTGAAAGGTTTATAATACCAATACAAACATACTTATTAAAATACAAATTGTCATTACATTGAGAATTATTATGAATTTCCAAACTAAATCATTGTTATGCTGATAGTCATATGTAGTGAATGAAATATTTAAACCTCGTATAGATCTAGGGATGAGCATAATACAGTGAAAATCAAAACACCGTATTAATTAGCCTAAATGGCTAAACCAAAACACCATTAGGATGAAAAAAAAAAAAAAAAATATATATATATATATATATATATATATATATATATATATATATATATATATATATATATATATATATATAAGGAGCACTCATGATTACTCTTGGCAAGCTTCTCCTACTAATAAAATCAATCAAGCCAGGTCAAAATTTTGAACATTTCGGTTGTTTTCCAAAGATTTTGGATTTCGATTTTTGGTTTGGTTTCATAGTTGAATATCGAAAATAAAAAACCGAACTGAAATAACTTACATATTATATATTATCGAGTTTTTAAGCGATTTTTATTTATTGAATATAGGTGTTATATGATTTTTATGGTTTGATTTTTGTTGATTTTATTATTGTTTTGACACGTGTCGCCATATTATTTTTAGGTTATTGGAAAATCTTAACTGGACTAAAATCGGACATATTCTTAAATTATGAGACTAAATTGAAAATCTTGATAATTTTAGTATCAAATTCGGAAGACATCATAATTATGAGACGAAAAATGATTTTAATCTATTTCGCAAATGAATTTTTTTTAAATATAGTACTTCAATAAATAATTATTTCACAATAATAATAATAATTTTATGGAATTATAATATCTCACATGCAGCACACATGTATTATACTAATGTGTGTGTGTATATATATAATATTACACTCTATCGATTGATTTTATGTTTTGTTAGTACGTCTGTAAAGATTGCACAAAAATGCAACAGTAAAATAACACAAATTTAAATATGATACTGAATTGCGTAGCTAGGGATAGTCATAAACACAAATTTTTACAGCATTGAGATCTTAGATATATGATAGGAAAAATGAATTAAGGGAAATAAATACCACAAACAGTACTGCTCTCAAAAAATATATTTTTTTGATTAAGAAACGTCTATAAATATCGTCAATAATAAAAATGGTAAATTGAAGAATACTTTGTTAAGCTTGCATGTAAGGGAAATTAATTATGGAAAAATATATAATGCCTCTTGAATAGATTAAAATTCGTTATTACAACCATTATTTCAGTTGCTGAAGAAATTATAAACCAGACAAGCTACTGTGATCAGGACCTACATTAATGGATCAGATAAGCATACTTTTGGATTTATAATCACTAATTATTAATAAATTGAAAAAGCAATAGAGTGAAGGAAGCCAAAAGAAAATAACATAAAACTTAATTAAGCAATTATAGTTGTTAGCAAAAAAATTATTAGATATATCATGTACAAGCACATATGCTACAATATATATAGGGAACTGATATAAACCAAATGTTAAGTTTCATATAATTATGTCAAACTCAACATAAATTACTTTACAGTAACTCATAGCAGATTAATAGTAGTTTATGTTGATTTTGGTAAGTTCGATAAGAATGTCCATTGTTGGGTTCTAAGATATTATCTATATATGTATGTATTTAAATAAATATAAGGACACAATGATATGAGGTTGCAAGATATTAACTATAAGAATTGCGAAAATCATGATCAGGTGACCCATAACACAAAATTACCTGCTGATAAGTTAATAATCAAAGCCCTAATCATTTTTCAAAAAAATAAAATAAAAAATAAAACCAAAGCCCTAATTAACACAAATTACGTACCTAGGTTGTTCATGAAAACCATCAAGGAAAACAAGAAAGATTCAAAATCATAAAAGTATCAAACATACCATTTTTTAGGAGATAATATATCAAGATACACACATATATTATATGTATATGTATATGTTCATAACAAGTTATATATTCCAATAATAACTAAGCCAAAAAAGAAAGAACAAATAGAAGAGTTTATCCGAAGTGCATGTAAAAGAGAAAAAAAAAAAAAAAGAGAAAAGAGAAAAAAAAAAAAAGAAAAAAAAAAAAAGAAAAGCAAACAGATGTTAGATTAGATGTAAATGGGAGTGGATGAGTCTTAATTCAGTGAACCAATATTCCTGAATGTAGACATAAAACTGATTGCTTATCTCTGTCTGTAGGTCCTCTCTAACAGAGAGAGAGAGAGAGAGAGGATCAAGTTATTATCAATATGGGTTGTTCCACTTAGATTGCAATAATATGCTTTCAACAACATAAAAATTTGATAGCTACATGGTAAAATATAAAACAAATATTAACTACTATATGTTAGACAACAAGTTCATTATTTATTAATAAACCTGAAGTCCTTGGAAATTTTGAAGTTTTCTGATCATATATAGAAAACGACTTTTTAATATTCACATTCTAAAAAAGAATTATAAAAGGTACATTACCTAATATAACACTTGAGACAATCACCATATTTAGAACATTTTTAGTGATGGATGTTCCAAACTCAGAGCTAGAAAGTCTTATCTGCATAACCTTTATATATGATTATTCAAGGGGTTTTCAGTGCAATAATTCATCTATTTCATATATCATGCTTCAACTTTAACTATATTTTATTTATTATTACATATATATCACGTCTATTATATCGTTCTTACGTATTGTATTATACATTGATGATATAAAAATGATAGTAATATTGCAACAAAAAATAGGGGATGCATGTCTTGTGAATATGGGTGTGGAAGAGTTTATAATGTTTGCCTTTAAAAATTAAGATGCCAAGTTCAAATTAAAGGGTATTATCTATGCAACATAACTTAGCCACAATCCATTTTTTACCACTAATTTTACGTATTTCTATTTTGATTCTTTAACTATAACATCTTTTCACTTTTGGTTTGTTTGTTTGGAATATCAATTTCTGCTTATATGAATGACAGAATTAAACATTCAAGTCAGCAATTATGGCATCCATGTAGGCGCAGAATTGGAAAAGAAATGACAATTATACGGCCAAATTTGAAATACGTAAAATTGATGGTAAAAATTAGATAAAACCTAAATTACAATACCAAAATTGCAATTTTTCCAAAAACTCATATGCATGAGATTGTGTTATGAATACTTAGCTCCATCACCCACGAACAAAATATGAATTGTAGGATATAAATTGTGGATTAACCTATTAGATCTAATGAGATCCATGAAACTTTATCATAAGAATCCTACCCCTTTTCTACTTAGTTTACCTAAGAAAACATATATAATCATGTATAGATAGTAAACCAAAGGGTAAATATAGTAGTGGCAGTGATCTGGCATGAGTGTTTAAAGGAGTGCACGTGTGACCCAGTACCCAAGATTCATGTCGCAGGCAGACTCAACTCAGCATCATATGAAAACTCAAATTAAACACCATACCTTCTCTCTTAACTCCCATTTCAGTGCTGTGAAAATCTTTCCATAACTGTTCTTCAAAGTTGAATCTTCCTTTCCCTTCTCTCTAAAAAGTAGTCACTGTTTTTTCACTGTAGAAAACAGGCAAAAGATTTGGATATATATGTTGTGTCTGCATATTTACAATCATATCGCATATCACATATGTAACAGTTTTCAAATGGATATTTTATGTCAGAAATGCCCATCACCTATATATATATATACCCACACACATACATATAAGAGAAAAATGTGTTTTGAGTAACTTGAAAATTTGATGAGATTGCAGGATTTCACACAAAACATTAACTATCTAAAACTAAACTAAACTTGATGTCCATATTGTATTAACGAAGAGGACTATGAAGATGTGCAAATTAAAGCTATTCTCATAAAATGAAAAACCACAAAAGAATTCATGAATTTGTACATCTCCCTCTCAAATCCAAAGCCACGCTAATAATTAACCAGATGACACCATGAACTCCATTAAAAAAAAAAAAAAAAAACTGATCTTGCTAGAAATTACTGAGAATTAATGCAAATTGATGTGATGAGAAAGAAAATTAAAATTAAGGGTTTAGTGTGGCAGAATCATCATCAAAAAGGAGGTCGAGCAGCTCCCCAATAAGCTTCAGCTGGCAATGAATTCATCATATTTTGCTGCATCCCTTGAAAAAGATTCGTGTTCGGATCACCACTCATCATTTGCTGCCCCACCATTCCCGGCGGCGACCCCAGCTGCGGCGGCGCCGCCTCCTCCTCCTCCAGCGGCAGCCGCTCGTACGCCGCATTCCCGAACGACGCCGCCATTATCACCACCGGCCCGGAGGCCAGCAGCGGGCCCACTACCGTGCCCCCCATCACCTGCCCCTGCCCGCCGCCGAGGTATATGGTCAGCGACGACGCCGCTGCAGGCGCTGGCGGCGGGAGGAAGGACCCGGAGAGGGAGAGAATCTCGAATCTTCCGTGCAGGGTGACGACTGCGCCGGGGGCGGCGGGCTGGCGGAGGGTGACGTTGGTGACGGTGCCGTTGCCGCTGAGGACGCAGACGCCTCTCTGGCGGCGCGTGGCGAAGGTGGATATGCTGTCCTGGATGTCGCAGCCATTGGCGACCTCCATGACGTGAGATCTGAGTGCATTGGCGCTGTCCCTGGTGATTATGATGGGGGGCTTCGGCTTGTTCTTCGACCCCGAGGGGCGGCCGCGGGGGCGGCGGGTCACTTCGTTCTGGTCGAGCGCCGCCGGGAGGAGGTCCTTGCCACCGCCGCCGTCGGAGGAGGTGGTGGTCGTCGTCGTCGTGGTCGTGGGGGTTTGGAGGGCGTAATTGTCGTCGCGATCTCGCTTGAGGGCGCGGTTTGGGTTGGTGTTTCCGCTGAGCTCATCATCGAGGTGGTGGTGGTGCTGGAACTGGTGGTGGTGGTGGTGGAGCTGGAGATCTCTGGCGTGGAACGGCGGTGGCAAAGGCCGGCCCTGAGCTAGCTGATCCATGGCTGATGACTTGTATATATATGGAATTAATTGATTGATTAATTCCTTTGTGTTTTAGTGATGAATAGAGGGAGAAATTAAGGTGTTGATTGAGAGGTAGGGATTGATTTCTTAATGAAGCAGCTTCATTAGCAGATGACTCACCAAGAATTTAGCTGAATTAAGCATACTTTTTCCCACTACTCTCATGTGACCACTCTGTATTTTTGATCTAGTTGAGCTTCTATTTCTATTTCTTAGACTTATATGGAGACTTATATGGAGAGAGAGAGAGAGAGAGAGAGAGAGGTTTTAATGTTCTTGGGGCTTTAGTGTGTAGGAGCTAATTAGTATTGTTTGGGCTAGGGTTAAGTCAATAGAAGAGGGTTGGATGTGGATGGGGATGGGGGTGGGCTTGAAGGTTTCAGTTTGGTGAATAGAAGGCGTGCGCATGGGCGGTGGGTATGGGACCCACCCCCAACTCCAAACACTTGTATATATTTCTATGTATTCTACGTATAGTAATTATACATAAATGAAGGATTGCTAATCAAGCTTAGGAGAGATGAGATGAGATGGTACGGATTAGGTGGATGTATGTGGAGTCCCAACATTAAAGAAAGGGTGAAGAAATTAAGGGGTGAGATTGAAAAAGTAGAAATAAGACAAAGATGAAACAATAATTGATATTTCACTCATCTCCTCAATTTACGTGGAATTAGTGACCGGGCCTAAACGCTGTCGTTTTCCAATTTTAATGCAGGCAAGGAGAGGAGCAACCGGACATAGAGCCGTGAGGTGACGACAAGGAACTCTTAGAGAGAGTGATGAGAGCACATGTGGGTCATGGGAAATTGGAATAGACCCACACTAACATTGTGGGTCACTCCGATGCAGACCCTGTCTCTCCCCCCCCTTTCTCTCTCTACGAATTGCAACCACTTCTTATTTAGGTTGTTTTTAGGAACACTATAAACCAAGTTTATGGTAGTGGTTAGACACGAATTTGTTTTCATTATATACACTAATATACCTCTCTTTCCACAAAGATCAACACTTTTTCATTAGTTTCTAACTCACATAGTTTGTTTCTTGTTCAAATTATACCAAGTTTTAATTGTTCTAATATATCTATACCTGTTGTTTCATGGAATTAACCATTTGTGTACATAATAATGTAAATCAGTAATTAAATAAAACATAAAAATTATGGTTAATTTCAATTTTGTTCCCGATGTGTAAGTATTAAATAAAACCTAGTAAAAAGATAGTGGCAACTTTGGAAAACTAACATCATCAGTTCTAAACAAAACTTATTTTATAAAGTGATAATTAAATTGAAAACAGTGAGTAATATATTACTCAGATATAATATATAATTTGATACAATATATAGATATTGGATATCATTTTGCAACAAAACAATCTAAAAGTTAAAAAATATATAACTAGCCTCCAAATGAGCTCGTGGAAAAGTTATTGTATGTACATCATGTGGAGATGGACTTGATCTCTGCAAGACTTGATTAATTCTGAAATACCAAGTTTTTTCTTGACTGAGTTAAATAGTTAATTAAAACTAGTTGCAGTTTGTTTATATTAAAGATCTTATTGAATTTACAACCTAGTACTAAGACACTTACTGTATTTTTATAATAGATTTGATATTTGATTATATATCATCTCATTTTAGAATTGAATGATTTGACTTCAAACAATATAATCATATCTTCCAGACCTTTTGGCGAGATGTCAAATTATTGCAGAGTAACAAAGTTAAAAGACCTAGCTAGGCAAGATTGTTAGATCCTAATGTAATTTAATAAATTCAAGGGATCATAATGCAATTTTTACAATTAGTAACTTGTCGTAAGAATCCAAAAATAAAGGTAAAAAACATTAATCAGAAAACTTGAATGAAAATCATGTGAGCAAGGGGTATGTACAGTGAGAGTATATTATGTAGCCATCAACATAATCAATTTCTCATAATTTTATTATATTATGTACATGTGGTATTTACTACATTATTAGTTTATACGTACCTAACCCTTATTAATTAAATATAACAATAAATTACAGTAAATAATTCAAATTGAAATATAGGCACTTTTATATTCTTGGGATAATCAGGGATTTATTAAGAAGATAAATCTTATTATCTAAATTGATTCCGGTTTGTTGATTATATTATACGTCTTCATAATTAATATATCCTGTCTTTAGACAAGAAAATTCCAACAAACCAAAAAGGAAAAGAAAAAAAGGCCCTAAACATGAGAAAAAATAGTTAATTAACAAAACCATTTGATATTTAAATAAATAAATAACCCAATAAACTACATGTTGGTTGACTATTAAACTGGGTGCGATTATTAATCCTACCACGTTAATTCATTAATTATTTAGACGTGAGTGGTTTCCCCAATTTAAATTCATCAAACAATCTAACTATTCAAGCTTCAGATATAACTGAGATGTTCTTGGAATTCAATTATTTATTTAACTGTTGCATATAACTCCAATATTTAAAATAAAATAAAATAAAATAACGAAATATAGGCGGTAAAATAGAGACCAATGAGAGGGAGTCAAACTGGGAGTGATGCAGGTGCGTGGCCAGTTGTAATTAAGTGGAATAGGGAACTCGTGTGCACGTGCGCGCAGAGGATAACTCCTAGGGCATTGGCCATGGCCACCTCCTCGTCTTTTCCAATACGACAGCTTTAACGGAATATTCTGCTCCCCTCCCCCTCCCTCTATTGCTATTTCTCTGCTCACCTGTTTTTCTTCTTTCACATATTCCATTTTTTTCGCCCATTTTCTCCCCCTTAAGGAATCAAGATTTTTTTTTTAATAGTATTATTATTTTCATACAATCTTGCTGACCCATTATCATTGACACATATTTATTAATATACTTACTCACCGTTGATGTGTGTCAAAAATTTAATACAACTATTAATTTTATTTTTTATATTTTAAAGAATGAGATACCTACACATCAACGATGAATAATATTAATACATGTCAACAGTGTGTATGTGAACCTTATTTTATATTTATGTTTACAATTAAATCAAAATTCTCTAATGTTGATGATGGTATGCAATACTAACACGTGGTATAATAATAATAATAATAATATGAGTCTAGAGAGAAATAAAGTTGTTGCATGTTATTCCATCCGTTACAAAAATAAAACAAAATTAATCATTCTTATGAATAAAAGTTGTTAAACTATATAAATTTGATTTCGTAAAACCGAGGAATTAGAATATTGCTTCATATGTGTGCATAGAATAGATTAGTTTGGAAATATATAAGACCATTTATTCAAGAAAAAAAAAAGAATTAAACATATGTGATTAATATGAAATAAATTTAGGTTGTTGGATTAAATGTCTGACAGGGATTAAGGGGGGCAGATAGGAGGGTCAAAGGGTGGCATTGGAATGAGAAACCGAAGGGGATGGGTTTGATTGTGAGCACGCCTGCCTTTTGCTGACACCTGGACAATACACTAATCCACCCCCATTTTTCTACTTTGTTTTCAATAGACATGTCTATATAACTTTAATTAGTTTATAATATATAAATATATTCATACTCACGATGTATGAAAATTAATTTTACAAATCTGTTAAACTCTGAGGATTTTACTGCGATGAAAGATCTTAATAATTTTAGATTCTCCTTCAAACCCAACAAACGTCTAAACGACTTCCTGGTTAAAAGGGTGAACATTAGAAATTTATAATCATCTTAATCTTAAAACTCAAACCTGAGTGTCTTAACCTTTCATTAATTTTCATACTTCTATTTTCCAAAGGAATTTGTTCGTAGCATTGTTAAACATTCCAGACCACAGCTTTTTAGACAGTATTGACACGAGTAAAGTATTTCAGCCTATAAACTCATTTCAAAAGGAAATTAATATAGTCATGTTCAAATTCCAAAAGTTATGATCTAACATATATAGATCTATTAAGAATGAATCATTTTAAGGTTAAAGATATTGTTAAAAACAGTATGATAGAGGAATATGATATATGTATATATTTTGATTAGATATGTATATTTAGAGTGTGCAACATTTATATCAATTACAATTTTGAAATTATATTCAAGTTTCGATAAAAAGAAACTTGATGATTTAGGAAGATTCAAATGATAAAAAAATTTAGGAGGTTGAATTCAATAAATTTGATAGTGTTTCCTTCATATTCTTGTAAGCTTGAGGGATAGGAGGGGTTTGGGAGGAGGGCCGGGGTCGAAATAGGAAACGCATGAAAGAGAACAAGAAATACTGTTTTAAAGTTGAAATTGATGCAAGTACATAGGTTTGAGGTGTGTGTCTAATTAAATATATATATATAATCCTAACCTCATATATACATCTATTTTACACTATTTGGCCAAAATATTTTAATTAACAATAATCCGAATTTTATTGTATCAATTACGTAATGTTCTAAATTTCGTTAAGCGCTAGTCGAGCACTTGACCGGTGTCTATGATGCCCAGTCGGCAACTGCACAGCGTCTAAGAGCCATATCTAAATTAAATAGTTTGTTTGTCATTTTAACTAATTATTTTCTTTTTATTTAAAAAAATATTTTTGGAATTCTTATATTATTTTGATTTTTTGGGTTATGTTGGAGGACAAGTAAAACATCACTATCACGTTTGAATTATATATATATATATATATATATGTTTTATTTAATGATTATAAAATTAATTTTTTTATTTATATATCTTAATTCGTTAATTTTCTATTTATATCTAAATAATAATAATTACATAATTCTATAATACATTAATAATACTACTGATTTACTAAGCAGTTAAAAAATAAGAATAAAAATAAAAATAAAAGGAAAAAAAGGTTTTTCGCCGCCTAGAACTGCTTAGTTCCACATATGTACGGTCATCTAACTCCTAAGATGGCCGAATAAGTAAAAGTCGATACGGATAGAAGTCGTTTGGTGCCTAGGCTAACTTTTATAATACTATTGTCACACATTGTATCAAAATTTAGATAATCAACAATTTATTGAAATATCTAAGCATACCATTTTATCAAAAGTTAGATACTAATTTATTTAAAACATCTAAACATTTTATTACCTGTATCTTAACTTGCAGCACAAACTTATGTACAAAGACAACTCGGACAACCAAACAATGGTCAAAAGGTCAAAAGTCCTACCCTGAACCAACTCTTCATTAAAATATAAAACAAATAAAATTTTATATTTTTTTAAGTAAAAAAAAAAATGGTTTTGTGATTGGATAATGAATATTAATAATAACTTGAGCATAGCAGCGGCTAGCGGGCCCTCATTGCCATAAAACCGGCCCGCTTTTTTCTCTCCACCATGTTAGTCTCATTCATCCTTTTCAATCCATATTTATGTTCACATTACACATCAAGTAATAAAATATTATTGTGATCCCCATTAAACCGACGTCGTTTTGGATGCATATACGCCAGACCAGACTTTAATTTAAAAGATATCGATTTCGTAGATGAAATAAGCAATTACAATATAGCATGTAGAGAAACTATCATTCTGCAATATTGTAAAACATTTATTACAAAAATATATATATATATATACACACACTCGTTGTCACATACACATACGAACAAAGCCATACTAAATAATAATAATAATAATAATAATAATGTAAGTGATGCATCAAATATTGAGTAATAATGCATTTCAATTAATAATAGCAACAAAACGTCGTTTTCCAGGGCCTGGGGTAGTCAAAGTCAACTGTTTCCTTCTCCATGTCCCCATCATCTAAATCAGATTTTCTGTACTAAATATTCATGTCTCACACGTGTACCACATTCCAAAACACATTATATTGATTTTTAAATTAAAAACGGTTACAAATTATAAGTTTTTTTCAATATCAAAACTACGTAGTTTTAATATGGCACGTAAATGAAACAAAGATTTTGGTACAAAGGATCCGGTGTTACGCTCTAACTCCTTTTTATTTCAGTATGATGTCGTATAATTACCATTCATTAATATTTTATTACAGTCATTTGTAGTTGATTTCGTATGTCTACTGTTTTCGTATCATTTGTATTCATTTCGTGGTTGCAATTCTTTTACAAATGATTGGCTTGTTTCCAAAGGTCTGCATCAATCAGCTAATTCCCTAAATTGGCCTCCATCTTCTATATTATTTCTTTCTCATTTTAGAATGAATTTGTGTGTACTAATTGAGGTGAGAGTTGATCTCGAAGTAACAAATAATTATTGATTATTTGACTTTATTAGCGGAACCAACATATTGTTTTTATGTACGATTAGATTGAACCATGTGATCAACCAGAAAAATCGAAATTATAATCGAGTTTAACTGATTTTAAGATACTCCCTTCATTTCATAATGAGTGTTGTTTTGAAGTTAAAATTTTCTTTCATATTAAATGTGTTTTAAACTTTTATATATTTTATTCCCAAATTATTCCTATTAATATTCCTTATCTAAAATTTAGGGATTTAATATAATATCTTTTATGGAACTAATTTGATTTTATTTTCAATCTTGAATCATAAAAAAACTCCAAAACGACACTTATTAGGGATCCGGAGTAGTAATTATGTACAAATTTATACATATATCGTTTAATTCATTTTCCTTCTATTTAATCTTCAAACCACTCTAAGTTGTGCTCATGACTCATCCTTATTACTAATTATGGGATCGAGTAAACAATATTTTCTTTCTATTTGTTTCCTAAGTAAAATATAGATCATGTCAATTGTCACTCTAATTTATTACATGGAGTGGATATTTGATTAACAAATCAGAGCTCAGATAAATTGATGTCTACATATAGGAGGACTGGGATAAATCAATTATCCAAGGAAATAATAATTTCTGAAAAACTTACTGTATATCACAAGTTCCATATGGTTGGAATTAATATGATTTTCTTTTAGGTCTGTGTTTAAAATAAGATTGGAACATATAGAGATTGATTTAACTTTTTATTATTTCTTTCATTATCCTTTGTCTCATCAAAATAATATATTGTGGTCATTCACAACTTGATACTAGAAAAACTTGTTTGAAATCAGTTCTAGCTTGAAAGATACAGGACAAAATTAGATACTATTTGATATACAATTGGATTTTACATACATTTTGTTATGAGAGTTCAACTAATAATTATATATGTATTGTCCTGTTGATTGCATAAGAAAATAATTAATTTCAGTGATTATGTTTAATAATACAAGTTTATGATGGTCTCTCATATGATATGAGGGAATAATAATAGTAAGCGACAACGATGATTTAATATCTTGTCTTTTATGAGGCTGACAACAAGACGGTGTCGTTTTGAATGACGTGACAATGTGATCATGTAATTGCCAAATTTGGTACTATTTTATACCACTATATATATGGTGTCCATTATTTAGTGTATAAATATAGCAAAACTAATTATGTACTTATTTGCCTTTTATAGCTTTTTTTTTCTTGGTCTGATTGGTTTTGTTGTAATTTACTGAACCCAATCTGTTTATGATCAGTGGGTTGAGAGAGAGAGAGAGAGATGTTTCCATCTCCAAATTTGATATTTTATTGTACTATGCAATTGGCACCACAGAATAACTAGTTGATCCCATAGAACAAAATGCACACTGTATCAACCACATGGAAGAGTCCCTCGGAACATCAATTAAGGTCTTATAGTGCACGTGTTTCTAACCCCTTATCAAGTCCCCACATAAAATTGGGACAATGCTGCTCTAATTCATGACAAAACATGTGTTTCTACTGTAATGATACTATCATATTTAGAAAAAATTAAATCATGTTTCATCATGTCCCAAGAGTACTACCTACGTTTATAATGAATTTGTCCCACAATTGAAAATTTGTCAAATTTCGTTCATTTAATTTTTCCACGAAATCTTGGAACTCCAGTGTGTCGTTCAGAAATTTTAGTAGAAAAAATGATTGAAATTTGACAATGTTTGAATTGCAAGATCTTTTGTATTATACATGATCCTTAAATAGGAAGAAAAATGAAAATATTATCAAAATATTTCACAATTTACTTTAAAAATCAAGATGAGCAGGTTTGTGTCTTCAATATAATATCCAATAAATTACTCTTGTTAAAAAGGAAAAAAAAAATCCTTTGAAATGTTAAATCTTAGAGTATAATACTATAATTCAACCAACCCATGTACGGATCAGTGTTTCCATGGTTAAAATTAATTGGATTCTTAATGTAATTAAGACAAACAAATTTCGTAAGGTATACAAGAGTAACATAAATGTATTGTAGGAAAAGATAATTACTATTTAATTATAGCGACTTTGGTCCTTATACGACAAGCTTGATTGTAATGGTTATCTTAATCAACTCTTTAATCATATTTTTATGTAATGGATTCCAACCATCATCATTAAACAATTAGCTTAATTAGCTAGCTAATCCATGGTGAGAATATATATATGGACCACTTCAAACAACCACTGTTACTTTCATGTGATGTAAACCCAAAGTCTGGAATCTTTATTACAGTCTTGCGTTGTCTCGAGAAGTTTTACCCACGTATCTGTCACGTACACCGCTACTTAAATTATACATACAATCTATTGTTCGTTTTGTAGATGCTACACCTGCAGCTGCAGGTGGATCACATCGAATGCAATATCTATTATTCATTAACATATTTACACATGAATATTTGTATGTTTATATGTAAATAAATGGTAAATATTATGTTAATATATTTGATCGGATGTAGCATGTAGGAATAAACTGGTTATAGTAGAGTAAAGGGAAAAATTGCAAATTTAAGACACCTATTTAGATAATTCACCAATGAAACATTGAGATACTACTTTTCAATTCGGTAATTTTTAGAACTGAAAAGCTCTAAATGACGAATTTCGAGCCAAATTTCATGCGATTGGATGCGAAATTCGTGATTTTGGATTTTTTTTCCTAAATTCATCATAATTGAGAAGTTAGTGTTCCAATTTCAAGACTTGAAAAACTAATATATTACATTGATGAAAGTTTAAAGATAATGTACTAAATTTGCGATTTCCCAGAATAAAACTAGGGCAGGTCCTAAGTTTCTTGGAAGGTGGTTTTGAATAAAAAATATAAGCAGCCCATTTTGTTATATAACCCCTTTTGCGGAAGACCAATCCCTAGGGTTTACCAGTTGAGATTAATTAGTAATTAATGCAAATTGGAATATTTTAGGGGCTAAACAACAGCCGACCAAAATTGAGGTCACCACGTGATGGATGGTCACGATGGCTTTGGAATCCATTTAATTTAATTAGGCCATCTCTCTCTCTCTCTCTCTCTCTCTCTCTCTTACCTGCTACCCTTCATTATATTGAACCAACAGCCCTCTGCTTTCTCATTTACAGATGTCAAATGATGTCTATCTTCAATTTTATGTCAACGTTTTCTTTCTTCTCCAATTTGGCTCATATATATCTAGGGTTTATATATATATATATATATATATATATATATATATATATATGCCGTAGAGATATTAATTTGGGGCTTCTTGATAGCCAATTTAATGATGCACTGATTTCTACTGTTATAAATAATTAAATAAACTAGTATTCAGTTAAGCATGTAATTACTAATTAATTTGTTATTTATATAGGTAGTTTTTTATTATAATATATAATATGAGATGCAAAGTAAACTATAATTAAAATAGAGAACCCAGCTGGGCAATAATATTCGGTTCTCCACTAATTATAGCATTAATTGCTTATGTCGAAAGACTTTGGTTGAGTTTAAACAGCAAGATTTATCGATCACTTAACATTTATTTGTGCATAATTTAAATTATTCTTTTCCGTGTACAAATTTGGACAAGAAAATAAACCCAGTACTGATCTTTTGCTATGATTATTTTTCCTTTAATTCTTTTTTCTTTGCCTTTTTTATTGACTTCCTACTTATGTCTTCCACACCATCCATGCCCAATAAATAAATTAAACATCTTAACGGCTTAACCTAGCTTACTAATAATTAATACTATCAAGAAGAATTCGAATGAGATAATGTAGAATATTATTGAATTAGAAAACTAAAATGAGATTCCCACATATATGGATGAGCTTATAATTAATGTATGTAGTGTACTTGTACGAAACTTCTGTTAGAATCAAGGATTAATTTATAAGTTAGAATTTCACGAACCGGGATTTAATTAAATTATTAGACGATGTTTTCTAAATAACAATAATATTTTAAAAAAAGGCAGTTTAAAATTTGGTTATATTTATTCTTGGATGTCGTTAAACTTTTGAAACACATGAAGTTTGATCTGTACGAATAACTCAAAGTAAGTAATCCTTTTTGTCATGTCAACATTCTTAAAAGGTGTTATCAACTTGTTGAAATCTTTATGTCTTGTAAAGTGGTGAGTTTGTAGGGGCACCTCAAATGATAGGACTTATTAAATAATACCCAATATATATTACTTAATTGGATAAAGAATGAAAGAGAGAAAGAAAAATGATTGTAAGGAACATGACAATTAACGTAAATTTAGTAACATATTGTATTATTTGAAAAAAAAAAAAAAAAATCGAAGTCTAGATAAATTTTAACGAAAAATAATCTTTTACGTCTTTTGTGTTGACATATTCATATTAAATTTTAACAAATTTCACTTTTTTTGGAATTAAATTGTGGAAATCGAAAGGTTCACTTATTTGGAAACTATTTTTATAACTCAATTCCAAATTTACATCTAA
Organism: Scutellaria galericulata; assembly: GCA_946896805.1. Classification (NCBI taxonomy): domain Eukaryota; kingdom Viridiplantae; phylum Streptophyta; class Magnoliopsida; order Lamiales; family Lamiaceae; genus Scutellaria; species Scutellaria galericulata. Next base: position 13,049,607 of record OX335798.1, on the reverse strand, counting down.
TTAAAGGATAATTATCTGGTCACTAATAATTGATATTTAAAAATGATTGTGTGAATGATCCGTTTTTTCTAGGTTTGATCCATTGATACCACCTCAAAAATCCTGTTTCAAAATGGAGCAACTATTTTGATATACCAAGATTTGAGCATATATAGTAAATTTTGCAACTACCTCGTTTGTCATACAATTGTGTTTTAGATACTATATATATTCGAAAACTTGTAGTTGTCTAATGTTATTATGCCTCAAAAGATTATTTATTTCTTTATATTTATAAACGTGTCATTGTTTATTTTTAGGAAAATTAAGGGATATAATATTTGCTAGACATACGTCTCAAATTAAAAATTTAAAACAATAAAATTAAAGAATAAAAAGAGGATTAGGAAATCTTTTCTTTTATATAAAAAAAATGGAGGATTAAGATTTAGGGTTTTGTCCCGACACAAGCTGGATAACGACTTAGATGTGTCTTGTGATAATTAAAACAACAAACCCTGATTCTCATGCTGGAGTTGTACTTTAATCTTAATTTTTAAGAAATATCTAAGAGTGATGATGTCTGGGAAAGTTTTTTTTTATCTTCTTAAATATGAGTGACACTCTTGTGCACAAGGTGCACAAATCCACATCTGTACACAACAAATATTGTTATATTATATGAAGTAATACTGTTATATTATATGAGTAATACTGTTAAAACTATATATAATATAATAATATTACTTCATATAATATAATAGTATTGTTGTGCACAGATTTGGATCCTGCACCTTGTGCACAAAAGTTTTTATCAATTATTATTTATTTATTAAAAACATTAGTACATCATTAAATTAATTGGTGTAGAAAAGGCGATATCGATTAAATGCAATTAAACTCCCACGTATTGACAAAAGATAATATTTAAGGGTATAAATGAGAATTGACAGCTTATAAAATTGTATTTTTTTTAACATCAATTTATTTATTTTCTTGGAATGGATACAATAATATAGTATTTAATCTTATAATTCATGATGTAATTTTATCTTAAAAAATTAAAATCTCGTTTTTAAAATAAAATAACGTAATATTGTAGACATTGTTAAAACGGGAAATTTTTTGACTCTGGAATGGCTCTCAACAATGGCCCAATTTAAGGCCTCTTATAGCCCAACAATTCTTTTTATTTTTATTTTTATTTTTTTGGGCTAAGAGAGGGTTTCATGGACGAATTCAACAGACCATTGTTTTCTATTTCAAATCCATTATATACTACAAAAATTACAGAAAATAGAAGTTAAAATTCCAATCTTGAAATATATAATTTAAATTCATCAATTTGAACGCAACCCAGGGAATATTTAGATATAGTAGTTACTCCTACAAGAAATGAATAGCGAAATTAGGCCCAATTATAAGCCTGGGCCTAAAAAGTAATTTATAACTAGTTCATTTTTTCGGCCCAAGTTGGAAAAGCAGCAAACCCAAGTGTCCATGTACTATTAATTTTTCAGCCCATACAGCTTCGGCCTAAAGATCCACAAGTGTTGCATTAAAAAAATTACAGATACATGTAGGTCAAACTTTGTTAGTTGGCATAAGATTTAAATTAATTTTGAGCCGATTTTGATTTTGATTTCTAATACACAACATGTGATCAACGTAACAGTATTATGAGTTGTAATTTTATTTTTTTTTAAATATTGGTAGTTGGGAAAAGCATAATGTGGGAGTGGGATCCATATAGTGGAGACACTAGTCTAAATCCAGTGAGCTGTCAGTTGTCATGAATTCTCATTTGGTAGAAAATGTTGCTACATAAATTTCATGTGACTTCATCAATCATTCAAAGATTGATGCCAAGTCATTAAGATTGAAGAAGTTAAGAATTAGAAGAATTAGATTATATAAATGTATTTGATTGTTTGAAAAATTATGTGAGACCCCTTTTTTTTTTTTAACAATTCAGGTTGAGGAGATTCAAATCTGACACATTACATTACTCGGTTTACTAGAGGGTTTATACATTTTTCATAATTGAAAAATATATATATATATAAAAAGACAACAATTTCAGCAGTCCCGATTCAGATCTTATGTTATATTTGGTTTCAAAAATAAAATACTTATAAGCACACAATTAATTCTTGAAAAAAAGAAAGCAAACCTAATATCCAGAAGTCATCATATTCTTAAACTCATGAAAATTGACAAATCCATCACCATCTTTATCGACACCTCTGATCATCTTTCCACACTCTTCAACAGTGCAGTTTCCACAGCCAAGTCTGTGAATAACCCTGTGCAGCTCCTTTGCAGAGATGAAGCCATTGTTATCTGCATCAAAGACTTTGAAAGCTTCCATAATCACACTTTCCCTGCAAATCCCATTTTCCATGACGATCATGAAGTCGTCTAAGTCAACAAATCCATCTCCATTGCAATCCATTTCCCTCACTATCCCTTGAGCTTCTTCTTCAGCAGCTGCCTTCCCATGTCCGAGGTTTAGGAGCACTTGTTTCAGCTCCAAAGGGGATAGCTTTCCGTCTCCATTGGTGTCGATGAACTTGAAGACTTGCTTCAATTGGGATGACACCTCCATGCCTGCAAATGATGAAGCTTTACTTCTTCTTCTTCTTCCCCCCTTTGTGTTTGACAAGTTTAGGTTTTGAAGAATCTTTCTTGCTCGGTTGAGTTGTGAAATCAAGCATGGTTTTAGAGAATCTAACATGGTGGTTTTGAGGGGTGGTTCAAGTAGTCAAGAAATAGATGATTATCAAGGATCAGGGAAGAGGAGAAAGAAATGATTATTAGGACTTTTGGACTAGAATTAGTAGATGTGATGCTTTTGCTCCTTGTCTCATTCCCAGTACTAAAACAACCACATACTTTTATTACAACTTGAATTTAAGACGTGATCATATTCATTAATTCAATTAGTTAATGTAATTTCTACCTTATATACATGTAATTATGTTTTTCTCCCCACTTTTGATTCATATTTCATTTTCCAATTTTATGTTTTATTTCATTGGTAATATGAATTGGTTATTAAGACACATCAGGGTATTTAAAATAGAGAAGCAAATGTAAATAGTAGAACAAATATTGCCGGCAATGAATTTACAGTGTTGGGATTTCCGCAATTCAAGGAGAGATGATATTCTAACCCTTTTCAGACGGCAAATCTAAATCGTTTCTCACTACAACAACCCATCAATCATAATTTATGCCATTGGCATTTTCACACTAAAAAATAAAGGATTAAAGTAAAATACAACCAACTGCATTGTTTGAATAAGTATGTCTCACGATGTACAAAAAAAAATGTTGCAAGGCAATTAAAAGAGAGACACAAAAGTTGAAAAATACTCTGATTAAATCATTATGCAAATTGCAAAAAAACAGGGACAATTCTGAAGATTACGAAAGCAATTTCACCGCATCTGTTAACTTGCTCAAGCGAATGATTACGTACGACTATACATCAGCAAAGAAGAAACATACCTCCAATGATAGCCTATGAGATCATACGCTTGCTTGGTCATAATGGCTTACAGTGAATAATAAAGTATAGCCTGCAACAAGGAACCAATTAACAAGAATGATACTAACTCTTTAAGCATATGGCTGAATGAACATTTCTTTTCTCTTCTCTGTAGAAAACTATTGTTCTAAAATTGTGTATCACATGTAAAGCATACAATACTGCTGTTCCTGATTGCTTGTCGTTCTAAATGAAGAAACCCCAAGTCAACTATTATAGGTCTCAATAGCACCAGGCAATGAAAACCATCAACAACTTTTCATACACTCTAAAGCCTATATTTCGAAAACTATTATTTAAAAGGAAACAGAAAACCTCTAGAACTATCATACATATCAAAAAACATGTGGGCAAAAAAATCAGCATGAGCGTAGCAGAACCGGACCCACGGATGAGCTGAGCATATCACTGAGGGCTAGTTGAACCTCATTTGAACCATGTTCACAGCTTATCAAGCTCGAAAGCAAGGGAAAGAAGCTAGACAGGTTCTTTTCGAATGATGAATCTCCTAAGCTACATATAGCTTGTAGAGTTGCAATGATAAGAGGTGCTCGTGCAGCCAGCTCTCTACGTCTTCCAGACCCTAGAGGAATCATCCAGTGGGTCCGCCTCTCCACAAATGAATCAGGCATCTGTGCTGAGCATGCAGCTACAACGTAGAATTGCAACACCTCTTGGCAGAGGTTGACAAGATAAGACTCCACGTCTGACTCCTCGTAACTAGGAGGCCTATCCAGTATGAGATTCTGTAGAAATGTGAGGCAAATTTGGTACGATTCATTTTCAAGGCGAAGTAGAGGAGGATCCTGCATTTGCGTCATTGACCCAAGTTCTTGTAGCTTTGGACGTAGGACTCCATCACTGTTTATCTTGTGAGCATGAAATGCCACAGCATGCACAGCGTCAAAGAGGATTACAGTGTTTTTAACTGATAACTGAGTTCGGTACATGTTATAGATCTCCAATACGGCCTGCCATATTCCATGCAAGAGCTATTGTTAGATGTTATTAAAGATGTAGCTCATGATTAACAATTTCCTCAAGGAAATAAAAACTTGAATGCCAAATTGCTGCAAGATTAGTAGTATCCTCTCACTAAACCTCAAAGTTGATCTTTTTCCAAGAAAACAGAAAATATACACCATATTCATGACATTATTGTCTCCATCTCCAAAAATGAATGATAGTTTCAATAAAACATTGGGAGAAACATCCCTAGTTATGAAAAAGAAAATCCCAAGGGAGAGCATATTTGGTGGCACGTTGAGACAATAAATGAAAATTTCTATAATAACCTGCAAGAGAAAAACAACCGAACTAGATTCCCAAATAAATCTTTTGAATTTACCTACCTGTATAAGTAAAAGCTGAATCGCAGCTCGGCATTTCGCATCCGATATAGCCGCATACAGGCGATGTCTCCTCAAGTTATTATCCAATTCGTCATTTGAGGTAATTATCCCAGTAGATTCATCATGACTGTTTCCATTTAAATCTTCTCCCTGAGCCGAGATTTTACTATCATCATCAAGAAAAAAGGAAAAATCAGGAAGTGTTTCATTTGCTGCTTCTTTCAGAGAAGCAACCACATCAAACCACTTGTCTTCAGAGAACATCTCCCCAGCATTGCTCAATAAGCGAACAAAAGCTGCAATACCAATACCAGCAAGGCTTTGATGTGGACGTTTGATAAAACTAACCAGTAGCATCAGCACTTTCTTCAGAAGGGGATTGACTGTGTCATAGAAATTAACAAAAAGGTCTACAACCAGTTGCAGAGCCAGAGTGCATGTCTCATAAAGCCATGCATCTTGATCAAGTTCATCCATGTCACCATTATCTACATGACCAGGAGAGTAGTCACTGGAGGGATCAATAGCATGTCGAGCATCATCAAATATTCTAAACAGGACAGATTCAAACACCTTCTCCCACAAGGCTAGGGAAAAATGTTGGCCATAATTGCGTAAAGAATCAAAGAGTAATTGTACGGCACTTTTCCTGATTTCAGGCCTTGGGTCAAAGCTCAGTTCAGATAAACCTAGAGAGAGAGAGAGAGTCAATTTGGCAGCTTCACATAAATTAATCACTTTCTGTATACATGCAGAGGCAATCAATCTCAATGAATCAACATTCAGATAGAAAACCAACATAAAAACCAAAGTAAGAATTTCTTCACCTGCCAACAAAGGAAACCATAGGTAGCTATGGTCCACCTTATCTGTGGGTTCCCAGCTGTCTGTTTTTTTCTCTTTGCCATTTTGAGGTGAAGATGGAGGCACCATTTCAGGAGTTTCCTTGCCCAGATCTCCCTCAGCAAGTTTTGCAGCACAGAATCGAAGGAAACCAATGGCATTAAGACTAATTTCTTTGTTGAATCTAGTATTGGTGAACGCAATCAAACAATTTACACAGTCCGTGAAAGTGGTAGATTCAGTTTCAGTGATATATGGAAAATAATCACGTATAATCTTCTCCATAATTTCGAAGGACAGGAGGACAATGTTCTTATGATCATCATAAGCAGCTGTTGTGAAGACCTGCAATTGTGAACATAATTAAAACTGTGGAACTGATAAGTTTTACAATAGAACTTTTTTTCTTAAGCAATATCAATTCAATCAAACGAGTATTAGAGTTCACTACCATGAACATGCTCTTCCATCCCGACTTGACATTATTCACACGAGACAACACCATCTGAGAAACACATCTAATAATCAATTCTCTGATTTCAACAGCACTACTCTTGCGCATCACAATTACAAAAGGCTTCATAAACTCATTCTGGAAGTTATAATTAGCCAATTCTTCTCTCTCCAAGAATTTCATCGATAATTGGCGTAAAGAATCCATTGCAAATATCGCAATAGAGAGGTTCTCTGAACAGCCAATGGTCACAAAAAAATTAGAGAGTACTTGCCAAATTCTTGACCATACAAGCCTAATGCGGTTCATGTTATAATGCCTGTTCAAAGGAAAATTAGAAATCATTTGCATGAACCAAAAATGAAAAAAGGTAAAAAATACTACTAAAGTTCTACCAAAGTAATTGCGGAAAGAATCAAAGACCAAGTGGTGAGAGTAACATACGCAATCTCAACAATTTTTGTGAGGCTAAAAACCCGAGGATCAGATGTAGATCGCAGTTCATCCATAGATACCTTGCAGAGTGCCTTGACAAAATCAACTATTGCCTCACTATTTAGCTTTTGACTCCGTATGAATATGCGGTTCACTTCACCAACTTCTTCCAACATGTTCAAGTTAGAGACCAGGTTGTTCATCTGTTCGGGTGTAATTCTAGAAGCCACGTTGCCACCAATACCAGCACTATCATATGAACCCCTCATGGCAGAAGCATTCTGAATCTTACCAGGTCCCTTCTTTCTTAGAACAGGAAGAATATTTGATCTGGCTTGTTTGGATTTGTCTAATTCATTTGGCGGAACTGAAAAGAAAGCAGCATCTGGTGGCGCACCTTCACCCAGAAGATGCAAATGTTCAAACCGTGAAATACATGTTAAGATATGTTCCCAGGCCTCCTGTAAATAATTTCCATCCTCATCTGCTATGGTGATTATAGCCTGTCGATACGCAAGTAAGCTGATGGATCAGAGTTGTCTAGAAGATCGCAAAAGATGCTGGATTGAGTTCCTCCAGATCTTTGATCATTCCTCTAATTTCAAGTACAACAATCATCTTTGACTGACTTATTAAAAACATTATTTTTTTCTTAACTCACTAAAAACTTCATTTTTTTCTCACCCTCAAATTTAATATGCAGATAATCAAAATCCTGATAGTTTTAAGATTTAAGGTTAAAAGAAACTCAGGGTTAACAGTGTCGCCAAACAGTATTCCATAACCTTTTTGTGCATGAACCATGAATATTAATAAAATAAAATGCAGTGTCCAAAAAAAAAAGAACAAGTTAATGAATGTTCCAGACCGAAAAGTAGATGGGAGATAATTGTCACGCAGAAGTCAAACAAAAACACCCACAAAAGCAATGAAACACACAATGTGGAGGTGACATTTAAAAAAGGCGAGGGCCCAAATCAAGGAATGAATAGATTTTCATTTTTATGCCTATGCACCTAGATAGGAATAAAGAAACAAAGAGGAACAAGGCACATCAAGATAGAGTGGAAACCAGTGAGGAATAAACACCAAAGAGCAGCCAACATTACTATTTCATAGTTTGTTTGTGTGACATATCTAGGCTGACAGTCTGAAAAAGGCTCTATAAATCACTCAACAAGGAAGGTGTTTTAGTTACATCACTGCATAAAAACAAGAGAATTCATCTCTATCTGATTATCCCATACGAGTGTTGTATCACCTTGATACTTTGCATGAATTGCATTGGTATGATGGTAGATTTCACATCAAGTCACCCAGTAAGACAGGAGAAGACATGCCCCAGGAAAACAGCAGAGCTGAAGCCCATAAAGGAATGCAAAGGAAGTAAAAAGGCCAGGAATTTGGACTGGTTGGAGCAAGATTTACTAAGGCACCATAGGAGGGGAGGGCATCATGTACATTTTTATTTATGGCGCATTTTCAAGAGTAAGGCATTCTCTTTCTACACCTCGAATAGCCCGATTTCCTCATTGGGGTTTCAAACCAGAGTAATGATTGGAAAATTAACATCCATGCACAGATAACAGGATTACAGTCGTCTCATTATACCATTATTAGCATAATCATGTATTGTATGATAAGCATAAACAAAGTACAAACTTACCTTGATTGCATCAATGTTTTTCTTTTTAATGTCTGCAGGCGAGTGGAGTGATGTAAACTTGGCTAATGATGTCACAAAAGCATCTCTATGAGTTTTCATTGACATTCCTGCAGTAACATGGATTGCGCTACAGAAGCCCTCAAAACACAGGGATATTACAACTTCATCATCACTTCGATCAAGAGGAACGCTAAAGGCAGCCAGCATTGGTGCCCAACATGCTTCAATCATGAATCTGAGGATTACCACATCTATTGCTGGATAATAAACTGACCTACAATTTGCAAACAAAGTTGAAAATCAAAATCAAATCCAGATTTAATTTAATATAGAATACTACTATTGCTATTTCTCCAAACAACAAGAAAAAGCCTAATAAAGTCCAATGTTCTGCCAGACAAAAAAGAGCATTACTTCATCATTCATCAGATAACAACACTTCCTAATATTTTATTGAGTATGTTATATTATTTAAAAAAAAAAAAAGATCAGAGACTTTATAAAGGTTAAGCCTCCTAGAATATGGAAGATAAAGGTAGAGATGCTAAAAAGGAATAAACATGCCCACCACTGGCATAGCCTATGATGCAAAAGATTTCAAGATTAATCTTACTCCGACTTTCGAGCTTTTTCTTTGAACTGTTCTTGCATGTGTCTCATGAGATCATCATTGGTCTCCATAATATCTTCCCCTCGCTTACGGATCACAATGTTTAATATACTATCTAAACCTAAAACTCTGTTTGAGTTCACGGACTGCTTCTGTTGAATGGACAAGTTATCTTCTTTCATTTTAATCTCACTTCTTGATATCCGCTCAAACAATGATCTCAAGTACTCCTCAGGTAGATCTTTTCCGTCATCAATTCCACGATTGTTTCGTATAAAATCATCAGCTGACATCTGGATAATGAAATGAAAAATATAAGAAATAGAGAAATTGAATCTCTGCCACTGAAATTCTTTGTAATATTCTGAACTATTCATGTAACATCACAGCAAAAATGATCAAAACATTTATAGCTCCTACATCATTGCGTTCCATGTTTACGAATTTACCTTGTTCTTCACCATAGGGTTATGTGCATCAGTGTTCAGCAATATAACAGAGTAGGCAAGTACATAAGCTGTATCAGCACTCGTAAAAGCCTTCGGGTTACATTTGCAGTACCGTTCAGCAAATTTCTCCATAATACGATCAATCTTCTGTGCCTCACCAGGCAGTCTGAAGCCCTGTACAAAGACCCTGATCGCCTCATCAAACTCTATGCCTTGAAAATCAAATGAATCCACATAAGCATGCATCACTTTCAGTGGCAAATCTTCCCTTTCACCCAAATAGTCACCAATCAGAGTTTTATTTAAACCAGATGCATTTTTAAGGAAAGCTGCTATCTCTTCTGCGGAGTTCCCCACCTTATTTGCATTTACCAGAAACTCAATACCTTTCTTAGGTTTTCGGTTGAAAAGAGAGATGCCTTCCTGCCATATAGACAATGTTATTTCTGATTAATTCGGTATAGGGCTCAGTAAATACAAAAACTTTTTGGCAAAATAATCAAGCAATTTTAACTCATATTGTACCTGAAGTTCAAGTTTATAGGCACGGCGCTGCTCTAGTACTGAACCATCAGAAATTTCACTAGAGGCTTCAGACTGAGTATCTGATCCTTCAGTGGGTTCATCTGCATTGCTATTTTGGTAAGGAGGGCTGCCAGGATCAGAACTGTTGTCAGCAGCATCTAATTTCTTCAAAGATTGGAAATCTGGAATTCGCAGTTGTTTGTTCATCCAATCTCCCATGCATTTCAAAACAGCAACTAAGCATTTCATAGCTTCTAGCTTCATACTAGCATCTTGAGGAGGCTGAAGTGTACTTGAAACACCGGGTGGAACTCCTTGAGCAGTTTTAAGTAGTCCATTGACCATTCTGTAATACAGTAATAGACAAAAAAATGAAGAGAGAAACAAAAGAATTAAGATTGTACTAAACTAACTATATTCCATGGCAATATGGTATATATATAGCACAGATACCAATGCTTACTATAGTTCAGCAAGAAAACAAATTCAACAAGCAGCAGATGTAAATTGAATGGAGTAATAGATAAAGCCTTGCCTCTCAAATATGTTGGAAGCATTAACATCACAATCATAGTTGAGGAATATGTCTACCAAGATCTGTGAATCAGCACACAGCTTCTCCAGAAACCGAAGGACTGTCACCTTTTGCTGAAAATTTGGTTGTGCTACATTTTCCAACACTCGGAGGACAATCATGGGAAAAAATACTCCAATTTCTGCTTTCAGTCCAGCTCTAAATCTGGAGACCAGACTCATAAATATTGAGCAAGAAAGCTGGAAAATAATCATATGGGTTGAAGCACTGTTCTTCAACAAGGACAAACACAAGTATTGCTTTATAGCATCTAAAAACCTGTTCAAGAAGAGACAAAGACAGTGAGTAATGATACTTATATATGCAATCAGGTGTGAACAAAACAAAAAAGGAATTGAACAAAAAAAAAAAAAGCAAGGTCAACAAATATCTATACACTGCCAAACAGTATCTTAGAAGAATAAAAACAAAATAATCAATTGAAAGCAGCCAAGAAGAGGGGAAAAAATTAACTAGGGAAAAACCAAACCTAGCAAGAATAATGAAGAAATCAATAGATAAAAAAAATCACCAATAAATAAATAAACAGCAAATGCTTGCTTGATTGAAGGACTGGAAGTGACCAGTTCACAATTAGTGTAGCAACTAGAAAAAAATTATGACCAACTAGTTATACAAGCAAAATTTACCACCTTGAATGAGCTCGATGGCAGCCGTACCATAAGCTCTTCAAACTAATGTTTGAGATAACAAATTCAAGGAGATTGATAGTTAGATGATGATAAAACTGAAAAGATGTGGGCCATATGGCACTAATTACATAAGGACCAGTCATACCCATGAGGAGTAGTAGTTGTTTAACATTAGGATCACAATTTTAAAGCCTTGCCATTCATTTCAGAAGATGAATCCCAATTCCAGAACATTCAGACTTCAACATGATAGAGAAACCTTATATAACAGATAAATCCCCAGAAGGAATCAAAGAGAATATCAAACTGTGCTAGCAATCAACAGCATTTTGGCTTAGCGGGTGGCTCAAATATTTATATACTACTAGAGGTGCACAACATTGAACCAAACTGTGGTCAACAGTCTGGTTAACCGTTGACCAAGATTCACGGTTCAAAACCATGACCGGGACAGTCCAGCCAAGGTCCACTTTAAGGTTTGGGATTTTTCAAAACCATGAACCGCAGATTAAACCATCAGTTGTAAGTTGTAACCGCGGCCCAACCGGTGGTTTTAACCTTTGGTTTATACATTAATATTATTTTAAGAAAATCCAAACAAGTGGTCGAGATCATTTGACCATTTGCAATAAACGGCCCAGATTAATTGACCGTTTGTGCAAATCAGTGATTCTGATTTGAACCTCCAGTTCGCAATGAATTGGTGGTTTAACCTAACCCACCAGTTCAAGAAACTGTAACCAAACCGTTCCCCTAAGGTCCAGGGACGATTCGCACCGCCAAGGTTCACTGAACCATGAGTTCATGAAACATGTGCACCTCCATGTACTACGCAAATGCAGTGCTTACAGCATTCAAGACAAAAATAATCAATTGAAACCGGCAACCAAAATAAACGATAAACTGGACCTAACAAGATTTATGCAAGAAACTAATATTTAAAAATATTTACTTTTAAAGTAAAACAGGATGAACAGAAAATTCTTGCTTGACGGAAGGGGACAGAAAGTGAGCCAGTTGAAAACTAGTGAACCTACCAAAAACTACGTACTAGTTATACTCACCAGGACTACCATCTTATATGAGCCCAATAAAGACTACATTAAAAGTTTTTCTCATTCTCAAACTACAATATAATTCAACAAATTACAATTTGAGGAGAAGGGTCATCTAGGTGATGATAGGACCGAAACAAGATGCAGTATTAACTACATAGGGATCAATCAGTTGTATCCATTAAGAGTCAATTAATTATTTAGTCATTTAAGATTTAAGAATCCCAATTCCAAACCTCTACATTCAGAACGTTTTAAGGCTCTTTCAAGGATGTAGAAGAACGAGGGATAGTTCAGAACATAAATGACAATTACAAATTCAAATCCTCAGCAACCATATAATAATCTCCAAGTAATGAAACCCTATCAAAAAGCAACCCAAGAAGTTATCCAAGAGACCACAAGACTATTCTACCAACGATCACCATTTCCACTTACATTCTCATTCATTTCAGAAGAAGAATGCACCTAAGGCACAAGAACATGCATTTCTAAAAGATAAAATGAGGGTAAAGTAAATAGACCAATATATTCATTGTTTTCCATAAGATGTTAGTTAGCACTGTCTCCTGTTAATCAGATGCTGTGATTAATCTTATACATACGACCATAGCAACAAAAAACCAACCACAATATACAGTCTATCTAATGTTCAACAACGTATTCTACAAGCTGAATACTCATCTTTAAGCATTTACAACAAGCCAATAATCAAATCATACAAAATATTGGCCTCAAAATACATAGATCAAGAAGCAAAGATGACTGAAGAGAGAATTTGAGAAGAGGCAATCTAAAACAATGAGAGCCAATTACCTTTCGCTGGTCCTAAAAATTGCCCCAGCATTCTCCAGTAAAATTTTGAGCAACTCCAACGCCACAATCTTCCCCTTCATTGCTTGAGTGTCCACCGCAGCATCCTTGGGTGGCGTCTTCATTGAGAGTTTGCACAAAGCCCGGAAAACCAGAAAAGCATCCCGCCTCAACTTATTTCCAATCTGCACCTCCAGATCATCATCCCTTTCTCCCTCACCCTCTGCCAACTCTCCTTTCCTTCCCTCTAGTGCCGTCTTATACATGCTGATCTCCCAATATTTAGCATCCAACATATCCTTGTCCGTAGAATCCAACAAATCTGCTGGATTTGTGCTCTCCACTGTTGAGGTCTTAGTCTCAAACGCCCCATCATGGGCCCCAGCCCCTGATCCCACACCACCACTAGCCGTACTAGGACTAAAAACTCCATCAATATCCTGCATAATCTTAGTAATGAAACCCTGAGCGAACAATGTCGTGGAACCATCCACATCCGCCTTCTCCATAGGTTCCATCAGCTCCGCCACCACAATAGGCTGTACTGGCACAGTCGACGAATCAGCCTCCATTCTCCTAAACACAATTACTAGCATCTGAACCAACGACGCCTTGGCAGTGGTCTGATTCACCACATTCTTACTACTCAGATATATATCATAACATGTCCTCACGACTTGTAACAAGCAATCACCATGTAGTCGCAGTGAAACTGAGGTAACCGCCGATAGAAGCGCCTTGATCAACAACAATTCCACATGTTCGTCCCCCAAATCATGGCATTTGCAAGCAGAATCAATCAATTTGGAGAGCAATTTCGCGTCAGCGCCGCCACTAGTGTCCGCTTCACCATGTAAATATCCATGAGCAACCAATTTCTGCACAGCATCAAGAGCAGGTTCCGAAACTTTGAGGTAGTTGGAAGAGAGAGCATTAATAAGTGGGCTGAGAATGATCTCAGAATCGTATAGGGAAAGATCTAGAAGGACGCCGGGAAGTGATGATGTATCGGAGTCTGATTGGCCAGAGGGCGATGCAGGGGGTGAAGTAACGGGAGGGTTTTGATTGGGTGAAGTGAGGTGTTCGATAACCGATTTGCACTCTGCGGCGAGCTTGGAGTGCTTGCGCCACGAAGCATTTTTGACGATCTTATCGAGGGCGGGGATTAGGACTTGGTTTAAGCGAGAATCGGCTTCCGAAGAAGCCATTCCCGGAGTTGGAAGATAGTGGTGGGAGAATTGAATCTATGCTTGAAATGGATGCAATAGCAGCCCTGGATACTTCGCAGTTTCAGTGAGGTTATGGCGGTGGAGGCAATGCCGGTGGTGGTGGCGGACCGGTTGCGGATCTAGAGAGAAGAGAGGAGTGCAGAGCTGCAAGACTGTAGCGTCTGGATCGTGACGATGAATAGATAGTTTAAACTTTACAGCAGTTGAAATGACCAAAAGGCCCTTGGGGATTTCATCGTGGTCAGATTGATCCTTGTATGTAAATTTTAATAATATATAGATTCTCTTCCTCAATACATACATGTAAATTTGTTCTTATGAATTAAGCCTGTTACTTCTCATAGAAATCCAGATTTGTAGAGGATTATTAATTTATTATCACTTAATTCATTTAATTATTACTAGGTGATATGCTAGAAAGAGGAAAAATGATTTGTTATACTTGTATTGAGGCAAATTTCATTTTATTATTACATTTATTATATATTTAAATGACCTGTATACAAACTAATAACTTCTAACCTTTTTTTTTCTAGTAAAGAGTTGGATACTTAGGTCGTGTCAATATCAAAAATGTGTCTCAGTGTCTCCCAAAAACTCTCATTGGACAACAAAAAATTTATATTCAATGATTTAGTAATCAAGGTCAAATAGGCAGGTCATATCTAATTAGGTAATAAGAATGTGAATATACAAACGTTTGCAAACCTATAATTAGTTTAATACTATAAATAGAATAAGTAAAATTTGGACTACTCCACCAACTAAAAAAATTGACTAGAATCAGAACCTCAGCTATTATCTGGAATAATTATATTAAAAACCTTGAACGATTGTATATATAAGTTATAGTTATTCATCTCAAGCGAGAGATTTTGTATTCTTTTAATTTCTCTTGAAAATATATAAAAGTATTATATTATTTAATTGATTCCTCCAATAATCAGTATTAAATTGAATACTCGTCAATGTACATATAAATTACTTAAATCTTAAAGTTAATCATTTTTAAGTAAACTATATGTATATATATAAGGTAAAGATGACGATGAGGGTTAAGAATTGATATTAAAAACCAGCATATTTAAAGATAAACTTTACTGTTTTTAGTTTAATTAAAATAAAAACAAAGTTTTCAATTAGAGTCATCAAGTGATGTACGCATGCCAATTTTTTAGGTGGAAGTTGTCTCAAAAATTCAAAAATTAATTACATATTTCTACAAGATTGGTACAATCAGTAATTTGTAGTGAGATAATTGGTCTTGATGCTACTAGCTGCAATGCAATTTGTATTGATATTTAGCTGGTAATAATGCTAACTAACTATTAGATTGCATGCTGATCTTGATGTTGATTATAGATGCAAATTAAATAATATGTTTAGGTGTGGTCTCGATTTTAACTAGTTGCAGGATAAGATGTTTAATTGTGGTCTCAATTATTAGGTGATCATTATGCTTACTGGCCATGACCCATGAGACGAGTTTGGAGAAGTTTTTTCTTTTTATTAAATACAATTTGTAGAAGTTTCAGGGAATGTAAAAGTAGATTATTGTATCACTAATTAAAGGCTCTAAGTTTATTTTTAAAGTTTATGAGCTCTTGCATTTTATAAAATGTTTATAATAGTATTTGTGTAATTTCAATAATCAAGATTGAAAGTGTTTTAAAAAATAAGATTTTATTTTAAAAATTAGAGGGTGTTTGGGTGAGCTTATAAGCTCCTCAATAGTGTTTGACTAAAGTTTAAAAAATAAGATCTTATTTTAGGAGTTTATAAGATGTAAGGAGCTTATGAGCTCATTTTTGAAAAATTAGGGAATCCTAACTTATTTCTAAAGTAAGAGCTTATTTTTTAAAACACCTTCAAATCTGATCATATATTGAAATTACACAAATGTCATGCTAACATCATATATGCTCCATCATCTTATTTATCCAAGCACGTCATCAACTTATTTCAAACTACGAAAGAGGGTGTTTAACTAAGTTTTAAAAATAAAATTTTATTTTAGAAGCTTATAAGCTCTTTTTTTAAAAGTAAGGAAATCACAACTTATTTTTAAAATAAAATCTTCAAACGCTTCTTAGTTGGGATTTTCTTACTATTCAAAAAAAGAGCTTATAAGATTATAAGCTCTAAAATAAGATCTTATTTTTAAAACTTAGTCAAACACTTTTGAGGAGCTTATAAGCTCTGTAAGATGTCTGAAGGAGCTTATAAGTTCATCCAAACATCCTATTATAGTCAATTCTCACAATTATCATTAAAACTATTATTAGGCCCTCTTTTTTCCAAAATAAGTATAAATTAAAGGGCAAATATCTTGACATACCACTAAACCAAATAAATAAGATCTTTTTACCTTACAATATAGTTTTTTTTTCTACCACAATTTTGGTGGAATATTGTCAAAAATAGTCATTGCACTAACATGTGGAATAGTATAAGAACTAATGTGACTATAAATTTATATTATCATCACTACATTTATATTTTATTAACAATATTAAAATTATCATTTTATTGAATTACAATAAAATAAATATATTAGTTATATTGTGTCGTAGAAAAACAAACCACAATATTAATTGTGGTAGAGACTGGATGTTATACCAAGTTAAAACATTTGTTTTATGTAAAAGTTGCCGATTGCCCAATCTCAAAAAATAAAATAATAATAATAATGCATCTCATCAAGGAAAAAAAAAACAAAAAGACCTTGAACTCCATTTGATAGAGAAGCAAACGAGTACCATTAACAAAGGACTTAATCCATAACAAAAACTAGCATCGATTAATCGATGGACCAAGAAAACTTACTTCGATTCCCACTGTGCAGACCCCAATAAAAAAAGAGAAGTTAAAATCCAATATCCTCAAGTTTCAGTGGGGCAAATTAGACTACTCCCAATTAGTTGATCAGTTCCATATTTTCTTCATCTTCTTTCCTTTAATCTTCTTTTAATTTCACATTCATTAATTCCCCTTTTTTAATCTATTTCGGTGGCAAAGGTGAAGCCTGATTTCTGCACTGCATTGTCGGAGGTGCATGGCGGTTCAGAAGCTCACGGGCAAGTTCTTGAAGATCGCCGCCGCCGCTGCCGACGGCGGCAGATGGCTGAATCTCCATCGGAGCTCTGGCGGCGGTGTTGGGAAACTGTCGCAGGTCGATTTGCTGCTGCCTCTGATAAAGGGTCCATGAAGGCATATTCGCCGTCGCATCGGAGAGTGATGAGAAGTCATATGGTGTTTGTATCGACGGCAAGTCTAGCATGGATTGGGCCGCAGAGGGCGCCAACAGCGGCTGCGCCGGTGATAACGTCGCCGGCGGAGATGGAAGCTCTAGGGCGGCGAGGTGGGTTTGTAGGTAGGACAGCTCAGTTTGCAGATTCACAACCTGCAATATCAACATTTGCCCCAAAGAAGATTAGGGTTTGCGACAAAGAAGATGAGAATGAGAGCAAAATTAGACCGTTATATGGCTAAGCTTATAAACTAGAACGTATTGTAAGAGATTAGTTATAAGATTTTTTTTTAATTGAATTCACTTTAAATAAATTGCAAGAATTTTTTTATTTTTTTGCCCTTTTGGCAAAATATCACAGAAAAAAAATGGGAAAAGAAAAAAAAAAAAAAAAAAAAACAACAACAACAACAACAAATTACGCTAACTTAATCAAATACACACACATACGATGCTATCTATTCCATTGAACAAGTTCACAAATAAAATAAAATAAAAACTAATAAAATGACATTTTTTTACGTTGCACTTTGAGGCTGGCTTCTATTTATTTTCTTCGGTACCTAATATTGATTTATATCATATAGTGATTGTATTATTAATGTACACATCATATACATACTAGATAGTGTAATAGTATCAGATAGATGACATTGTTTTAACATAGAAGATCATCTGCCTAAGCTAATTTCGAAAAGCCCCAATTAATCCAAAAACAACACAAAATCCATGATAATATACACTAATAGATAGAAATGGTTGATGCTTAAGAAATTGTCAACAAATTTGAAATGAAGGAGTTACTTATGAAAACAAGCAAATCCTACTGAAAAGACCACTTCTACAGCGACATGCCTTCTGCTGAAAGCAACTGCACAGGACATATTCAGACATAATCTGCTGCAAAGTTATGTGTAGAATACTATGTTGCATCATTCATCTTTTCTAATCATCAAATATATATATATATAAACAATGTCCTTTTTTACAAATCATGCATACTTTAAAAAAAATCTATAAGAAAAGACAAAATAGGCTTCAACAAAAAAAAAAAATAAATTGAACCTAAAATCTTAGATCTGATAAACTCAAACTCTAAGTTCATAGTATTTTAGTTGAATTTTAACCAAAAAAATTCAACTTAATATATTCCATTTCAAGACCCTAATTTCACTTACCAAATTAGGGCTATTTCACCTTTCCAAACCTGATTTTTTTTTTCTTTCAGGAAGAAAAGAGTAATATTTTCAAAGAAATCTAGAGATATATATTGTAGTGTTCCAACCAGTAAAAAACAATACTACCTAAAGACCTGCAATGTATGAACTCATGAGGACCCCATTTCTTTCCCAAGCGTTACACAAAAATGACCGACCAATACCTCAATAACAGCAAAATTTTAAGAATTTTTTGACAAAAAAAAAAAAAAAAAAGGCCCAGAAGCATGTACAGTAGTGTACTGAGGTTTATTTTAGTAGAGACCAACTACATCATCATAGGCTAATCAATCAAAATCAGGTTTCTTGATTTCAGCGAAACATATAACTGTTCCCCCATTGCAACACATCATGGTCCACATTTTCCTCACACTCCTCGTACCTCTCCAATGTGTTTGAAATCACTACTATATTTCTACTCCGAAACAAATCTATAATCAAATTTTCAAGCCATAAAATGACATCCCATATAAATTCCAACTTAAATATCTCATATATATCCAATGATATATTATCTTCAACCCTCGAAGATAAATTAAAAGATGTGTTTTAAAATTCCTATTATACCCTCATTTAATTTTGTTAATTCAAGAATGGTAATTCCATTTTTTTTTAAATAACGGTGTATTATGGAAAACGACATTTAATTCACCTTAAATTAGAAAAGTGTGTTATAATTTTCAGATGAAGGGAAAAGTTGAGATGGGACCATCTTTATGTGAGGGAGAAAGTATACCCAGTGCAATATTCACCAGGTAAAGAGATAATAAAACCAGATCCCAATTCAGGCTTTGGTGTTTCCTATGTTTGCTACACAATTCTTGTCATACATTCATAATTTCATCCTGGGATTTGAGTTTCAAAAATGCATGCCATTCAAGATTTGGGAAATAATTCATAGTACTAAATCAACAGTTGAGAAAGAGTGTGGGTTAATTTTGTAAGAAATGAAAGCACTAGAGAAAGGGTTGCCATTGGTTCACCAACCCTGATAAGACAGATCTTTAAGGATTAACAATAATAATTAACCACAAATAAATTAATCAATCAATCGATTCCCAACAATTAGCCAACACATACATACATACATACCTGTTGTTGAAGAGCAAAAATGTGAGCAACACAGCCATAAATGGGGTCTCGGAGGCGAGACTGAGCTTCATAGCAAATGGTGACGACGGCGTCGAGGCGTTTGTGCGGCGGAATGTGGAGGAGCAGCTTCGACACGTTGCTCGCTCCGAACACCTTATGCACCGCCGCGAAGTGGGCCGCCCCCTGCTCCGAGTCGAAATACGGCGCAAATATGCACCCCGCCACACACTTCCTCCTCAAAAACTTGCATGCCCCGCATGGCCCACCGCCGCCGCCGCCACCTCCGCCGCCGCCGCCGCCGCTGCTGCTGCTGCTGCCGCCAGCCACGTTGCCGCTACTCATCATGATTTCAATTCTTCCCCTCTAAATGAACACGGCAAATTACATAACAAGGGTTTTCATCCGAGAGGATGAGAGAGAGAGGGAGAAGGGGTGTTCAACTGTTTATCTCTCTAGAATATATTGTGGCTTTAGGGTTTGGTGGTATTTGTTGTGGGGTGGGGTGGGGGGGTGGGATTTTAAAGAGTAAATGAAAACTTTGAAGCCACGCGATGAAGCAAACCCCCCATTAGCTGCTTGCGTGAAGCAAACATGCGATAAGCCACCTGCTTTTTATTCATCTCGTGAATTTGCCTTAACAAAACTCATGTTTTATCACCTTACTCTTTTTTCTTTTTTTTTTCTTTTTTCTTTTCAATGGTTAATTCGAGATTTATGTATACATACAAAAAAAAGGTGTATCTATATCCCAATCCAGTGAAGCTAGTTCACATTTCCAGACAAATAAAGGGATGAGAGGTTTGGAGGAGAGTGTGTACAAAATTTTGGCCTCACTGCGTGTTTTAAGCTTCCTAAAGGCCAAATAATGCCAACCCCTTTTCACTTTCTCTCTATCTTTTCATTCTCTAAAGGACTTTCTACACCTCATCATTCCCTTCCCTACTTTATTTTTTAATCATATTTCATATTTTATAAATATATTTTTTTCATTAAAATTTTTATCTATTGACACATATTGAAAGAATTTACTGCATCTTTAAAAAAAAAATGCAAATTGTGATGATTAGAATTCGAACTTGAATCACATAAGTTTTCATGTCTGCCTCCCTTCTACTTCACCAACTCATTAAAATAATTGTGTGTAATGTAACATTGCACGCTTGATATGTAATTATCGTGGCATTATTGAGATAATGAGACATTAAATAATAATTAATTAAATGTGTTGTGAAAAAAGAACCAAATTATAAAATGAAGGGTTACATGAACTATATCCTCAAAATAGTAATTGATATTAGATGTATAATGAGGTTGTCATGATCGCTAACCACTTTTATTCTATTTTCAAGTTGCAGATTGCAATTGGTGATTTTACCAACTTAATAAATAAAGAAATTGAAGATAGAAAAGCGATTTTCTATCAATTAGACTAAGACAATTTGTTTCTAGGTATGGATTTCATTAGTATAATGAGTAGTATATATTAAAAAATCAATACATTATTTTCTAGTAGGGATTTGACAAATATGGAGAATATTATTTCTTACACAAGAATTTTTTTTCTATAACCTATGTATAGTACATAAATGAAAATTTAGATTTTCTTTATAATAGGTAATATCAAAATATGTTACAATTTCATGCATGTAGAATACAACTATACATATATATATATATATATATATATATATATATTATTTATTTATTTATTTATTTTTATTTGTCGAGCTTAAAATGTATAATCTTAATTGGTGGAATTTTGGAATTAGATTCTTATAATACTTTTTGGTATTCACAATTTTCAAAGTCAAAAAAGATGACATATGATTCATGAATATCGGAGTAACGGTCAAATATGTAACATACCCAATTCACTATGTTTCTTTAGAGGTCACGATCTTCTTATTTGAAGACAGACAAATTTTTCTAAAATATCGGAATAAAGCTGCATTTATGTAATCGAATTCGTGCAATTATATTTCAATTTTTTCATAATTTTCAACTTTTAGATAATTCATGAATCAGTTACATGTATACATGCGTCACAAAAAAAAAAAAAAAAAAAAAAGTTCTATATTATATCGTACAATTTCTTTCTCGAGAAAAATATGATTTTATCCCTTTAATTTCATATGTATTAACTTTTCATCAATATATGATTTATTGTCGTGATTCAAAATAATTAGGGGGCAAATTAAATATCCATCTCTAAATCAACTTAAAACTCTACCATATTATCTTATTAAAGTATTCAACATCTAAATTACAATCGCAACCCATATACTTCACTACTCGATTTGATCCGTCTTAACAATACTACTTCTAAATATAAAAATACTGTATATGGGGGCGAAATTGTAAATTAGAAAATAAGAGCATAAATTAACAAGAAAATCAATTAAATAATGACAGTCAAAAAAGCAAAGTTTCCACGTAGTATTGGATGATGACAGTCGTAACTGAAGGGGAACATTGATGGCGTCAGCACCTTTGTGGGATCTACTCACCGTTTTGTTTGTATCGCGCTTCAACTACTTCATAGAATTACATTCCATAGAAAAAATATTTTTTTTTAATTGTAAAAACAGTATATCAATATGATCTTTTATTTATTACTCCCTCCGTCCCGCTCAAATTTGCACACTTCCCATTTTCGTCCGTCCTATTCAGATTTGTACAATCCAAAAATGGCAAATAAAATTTACAAAATTGTCCTTTACTATTCAACTTTAACACTACAAAAACAGCTTTTTCTTGAGCTCCATGCCCAAAAATAGTTTTTTCTTAACCTCCGTGTCCGTCCCTACGTGCAAATTTGAGCGGGACAGAGGGAGTAGTACATTACATAGAAATTAATAATAGAATAATTAATTCTAACATTAAAAAACAATACCCAATATTCTCCAACAGTGAAAAAACAAATTGTAATTTTTGTACTATTTTAATATGATAATTATTTCTCATATTTAATAATTTGCACAATTCTTTTGCACTAAAAGGAAATATTTCATAATATTCCTTATTTTTATAAAAAAATAAATAGAAGAAAATGGAAAAACTTTAACGTAAGTGTTCACATGTGTTACATCCAATGCAGGATGACAATTGAGATAATTTAATGTTATTATTTATCACATTGATGGAGTGAAAAAAATCTTAATCAGTATGCACATATTTTGGTACTTATAGAATGGACAATCTACGTCAATTTTAGTCAAATATAATTTTCGAATTATTTTGATTAGTAATGAATGAATTCTTTTACATAAAAAAAAAAAAGTAAGTAAAATTAAATAAAATATTAGTCGATTTTTATTTTTGGGGAATGAATTGAAAAGAAAACTAAAATAGAAAAGAGTTGTGAAGAGTATAGTAGGAAAGGGAATGAGCAATAGTGCGTAACGGCGCCATTGCCGCGCCGTCCGGTTTCGGTCCAAAAGATGTGGTGTGAAGAGGAAGCAATGACATGATGGACACCTGGGTCCCACCTTTGACTGCCACGTGTGACCCTTCTAACCCCGTTAACTGACACCTTCTTAAATTAGAATAGTTGACGTTTATCAATCCCCACTGCTCAATTGCTCATCAATGACCTACCTATAAATATACTGTCTCCTATTTAATTTACCTCTTCTAAGATAATTCAAAACTCAATTCGTATTCGAATTCTTTTACTTTTATAAATTACATGTAACATATTCTAGATTTTGTCAAATTATCAAATAAATATCAAGATTTTTGAATTCATAATAATTAATCAACCCCTTCATTGACTAATTCTTCAATACGTGATATTTTTTACATCGTCATAAAAGAAGATAAAATGCGACGATGATAAAATAGTATGATATCAACAAAAAATAAGTAAGGTGCATAAAAATAAATTATCCTATGGATTCAGTTGAAATATTACACGAGTTTCGTTTCCGATGGTTAATATTGTTATTTTTTACAAATTATATAAGGTGATATAATTGGTAATTTGATTGAATATCGATGATACTAATTAAAATTAATCATTTCTTTCTTATAAATTTGAAATTTAGCTCGATCTCGACTTTATTATTAAAAATCATAAAATATGAATAATTGAATGATTTGAACTCAAGTTATTAATTTTGCTTGATTTTATTGTTTGAATGTAATAAATTTGACCATCTATGGTTATATTTAATTAAGCATGATTTTTTATATTCAATAAGTTTCAACGGAGCATCATATATATAATATAGACAGTCTTAATTTTATATTTTATTTTAATAATTAATCAAATATACTGATTATATATATATCAATGTATTGGATATATTTATATATAAGATGTTTTCTCAACTGCATCTATATTATTAAATTTCTAATATTCACAAATTAATATAAGGTCCACATACTTTTCTATTAGGTGGAACTTAATTTTCCCATTATTTATCTATCTGGCAATTCAAATTTAGGTCTATACAATAAATAACCATACCAACACTCATCTATAGAAGAGTATATATTGATTGAAATACTCAACCTCTATAATTACTTTATTAGCTTATTTGCACCCTATTGGGACAATTCTGTTAAAAATCTATTTTAAGCTACTATGATCTGTCATTCGCAAGTTAATTTATATTTCACGTCATTATGTAACTTGAAAAAGAATTCGAATGATAATATATAAGTCAAATTTGAATATGATTTTTTAATAACCATCCTCATTTATATACCCTTCATCGAATGGTCGAATTGTCATATATACCTTGTCCAAATATATCCTACAACTACTTACACTATAAATACTTACCAAAAGTTTGTAAGAAAATAATAAGAAAATCGAATAAAAATGAAAATTAAATAAACTTCTAACAACATTATCTAACAAATAACAAAGCTTTAGTAGGGGTTTTACTATAGATTAAAATATACAAATTGTAATCTATTGGGTGTACAAAACTAGTTTGAGGATCTAAAAAGATCACTATCCCCAAACCCATAAATTAATCCCCATATTCTATCACCCTATTATTTGATCAGTAAAAAAAAAAAAATCCCATTTTGAATTGAATATCGAATTTTCTTTCAATTTCAGAAAAAGTTCCAATCGCAATTAAAATTTATCGATCTGATCAACAATTAAAACGATATGGCAAGTTAAAATTCTATGCACAAACCCATTATCCAATTATTTTCAATTGTGATACACCAACAATACAGAAATGGACAAATCAAATATGTCATGTACCTTTTGCTTCTAAAATTACACATGGCTTTGAAGTTTTCTGTAAGAAACGTTGTTTCATTGATAGCGACTTATGTAGCAATTTTTGGGCAACAATGTGTTTATCTCTTAATTAATTATGTTATCTTATGCATTGGACATGCATATAAGTACAATACAAATCATTAATTATTCGAGATCAATCAAAAAGTAATCATGTCATTTGACTTTCTAGCACTCCATTGAATTAATAATTTGTTGGATTAATTAATTTAATTATTAGCTTCCCAAAGTTTTGCAGGTTACTTGTATAAAATATAGTAAATACTACTCTGCCCGTCCTTGAAAATGTCTTTTAATTTAAAACCATTTTTTATTAAAAATATAATGCTTTAAAAGTCAAAATCAGTTTGTATTGAAATTTTTTTAATACGATGATAATAATTAACTTATGATTACTTTAAAAAAAATTAAATGATGGATTAAATTAATATATTAACTTAGAGGCAAAAGTGAATTTTCACATTCACATTCATTTTATTAACTTGTATATTTGTGAAACACAACTTTTTTTAATGAAGATAATACATATAATACAAATTATTGTACATAAGCCCTAAGTTTTTTTCCACTCGTGTAGTCAAAACCTAGAAATAATTAATTTAAAGTTCAATTATTATTTTTATTTATAATCACAGGATGTCCCCAACATACGGCAACTTATAATTAATTTGTTGCCTAGCTTTAGCAGAATAAGAAAGCTTAAATACAGCTCAGGGAAAAAAAAAAATAAACGTAAAAAAATCAGTTAGAAATTTGAGAAATTGTATTAATAAAATAATGAAAATACATGGGTCCAATCCCCAAGCACTGCGTAAATACTCATTACAAATATAGAGTTAAATGCTTTTATTGCGTATAATTGTGTTCATTTTGCTTTTGAATTTTTTTTTCCTGATAATTTATCCTAATTTACTTTTTCAAAGAAAAACGAAAAAAAAAATAAAAAATCATAACCAATATTCTGCAAAGACTTGATGGAACAAAGTAGTTAAGGATTACAATCTCACGAGTATTTTCAGGTATCAGACCCGCTCAAACTCTAATGTGACAGGTTTGGAAATTTTATTTAAATATCCACTATAATTTTATGGGCCCAGCTATCCGCACCCCATATATTCTAAACACACCCCATTTTTTATTTAAAAAATACAAAAAATAATAAAAAGACAATTTTACCCTTATGTGTTCAACCATTGTTCGAACACACTATAACGTATTCGACTCCTGATCGAACACACTATAGAGTGTTCGACTCCTGGTGATCGAATACACTATAGTATGTTCGACCATTGGTCGAACACACTTCTTTGTGTTCGACAAACTAGGGTCGAACACACCTCTTTGTGTTCGACAAACCAAGGTCGAACGGGTCCTCAGATTTGTTGTTATTTTATCATTTTTTTTTATATGATTTCACACGATTATTATATATTTTGTAACTCATAAAATGATATTTTTAAGGGGATTCAAGGTTTGAGGAATGAAAAGGAAAAAAAGAGAAAAAAAAAAAAAAAAGAGGCAGGAGACGGGGAAGGAGAGGAATTCAATTTCAATTTTTTTTAATTAAGAAGGGTAAATTTGTCATTTTGCATTTTTTTGAATTTTTTAAATAAAAATTGGGGTGTGTTTAAAATATATGAGGTGCGGATAGCCGACCCCTAATTTTATAGGTACCGAGTAAACATAGTGAATTGTTGATACCCGAACCCAATTATATTATATTTTATATATATATATATATATATATATATATATATTTACATGTTTAAATATATACATATTATGTATATATATATATTATATATATGACATAAATATATATATATGACATAAATTCGGTTTGAGATGGATATGCGTCAGTAATTTTAGGAGTGTGAATAATACATTAAAAAAATACAAAAGAAAAAAGAATGGACACACTCTCTTTCTTTTAAGACTACCCACATCACTAGAGGTCGTCAACCCAAATGAGGAAAAAGACAAAAGAAAAAGAAAAAAAAAAGAAAATGGAAATAAAATCCACCGTGGCAACCGGTTGAAATATCAACCTTATCTACCACACTTCTCAATTTGGGTTAACCAATTAAAATTTGACACATGTCATTTTTTTTTAATTTGTTCAATTAAATTTTATATGGATAAAATGTAGTATATTGTAAATATTGTGGATAATATGTATTTAAAATATACATATATATATATATATCAAAATTCGTATTTTTTAATTCTCTATAAATAGACACCAATATTGACATATTTTGAAATATTGTAATTTCGTTATTGTTTCTTATTCTAAATGTGTTTTAAATTATTTTTTGTATTATAATTATAGATTTAGAATATTAAATTATTTAATGTAATTTTTATACATTTTAAATATAATAAATATTTATTATAAAATATATGTAATTAATATATAATAAAATAATAATTATTATTTTAGGTTGGGTAGGGTTGTGGATGTGGGTAAAAAAAAAAAAGTTAATTTGAGTTGTAAGTTGAATAGATGGATGAGAGAGAAATTAATATTTTATTTTAGATTGGGTTAAGGGGGGGTTATGAGTGTGGGTAGTCTAAAACGTGGCTTATGCAAGCCCTTCACTCTCTAAGTCTCCTTTTTAAAATATGTGGCTGCTGCAAATTGTTTTTCACACTTCTAAATGTTTTTGTGCACTAGGTGTATAGATCCTAGAGTATTAGCGTCAATTACATACTTATTTTTTCTAAAATTTTAATTTTTTTACCAAAATATAAAATAAAATCAACCACCGACTAGATGCCAATTAGGCCAACTACACCTGGCAAGGAGCTCAGACACCTAAATCTACCAATTCAAAGAAAATCGAATCTTACACATAAATTGCAATAGACCGATATGTGCATCATTGGTCTTAATTCTGCTTTTGATGATTCTATTATGATTGCTCAAACTTGCCACGTAGGTCATGGGCCAATGAGAAGAAGACTGAAAGCTTGCAAGTCTTTCTAAAAGTTTCTCAAGAGATGGATTTCATGGCCCAAGCCCATATCAAGTACTTAAAAAAAAAAAAATCGACCTCTCTCTCTTCTTTCTCTCTCTCCCTCCCCATTTTCTATAAGTACACAACATGTTTTGGTTTCGATTTTCAAATGATCTTGTGTAGATAATGTGAACATTGAAATATTAATTATTTTCTAATAAATCCTTATAATAAGTTTTGCTTTAAAAAATGTTAAACATACGTGAAATTTCAAATGCTTGATATACATTGTCAGCAATTGGCATTTTTAAGATCATTACGTTTTAAGAATTACGAATTAAATCATATAAAAAAAAATACTATAACTGAGTGTGTCCTAATAAAATAAAAACTATGAAAAATCCTCTATTGTAGAGGCACGACCTTGCTCCACTTAAAGTTCTTACAATTTTATGCAATAAAAGATCAGTCCATTTACATTGTGATTATACTATTTTGACGATGTCATGAAACAAACAATATAGTACTCAACAACAATGATATCATGGAATGAAATTTCTAGACCACATTTGGCCAATCTCGTCCCCGTGGAATACATAACACATTGACTATGATGTGTTCCATCAAGTGTCATCCAAGATAATGTAACACGTACATCCACATTAAGTTTGAGGCATTATCTGGTCTAGTGATGAAACGAATATTGATCAATTCAAGTACTAATTAATCTACACTCTCTACATGCCTAAAAAATAAGTATTAATGTATGGCTTTAATCCCACTATTGAATCATTCGATTTCATCTAATATCATCAAACATAATCTAATCGACATCATCAGATATAAAGAAATATAAAATGAAACATCACTGAACATTGTAACAACATGGAAGAAGAAGTAGCTAGGTTAGTCCCGCACTTGAAGGAGAAATATTAATAGATTTCACACTCATCCAAATGTGGATTTGCAACAATAAATTAGGGTAGGGTTGGTTGGTCCAAGGGCTACGAGATGGGTTTGCAGAAATAGAGTGAAAAAAGGCTTTGGTGTTTGGGGGGGGAAATTATGAGAGATCACTTCAACTTTGATTGCTGCAACCTAGCTTTTGGTGTATGGCCCATTGGCCCTACACTTCTTTTTGCAGATTTCAACTATTCCTTTCCAACTTCTTACACTTCTCAAATAGTATATATAACCCTACTGAAACGACAATCACTAGACCATAAATTAACCCTAATTCTTTTATTTTTGATAGTACATATTATTTAATAATGATGAATAAATAAAAACACGAGATGTGGGCCTAACTGGGCAGCCCACGTGTGTTTGGGTATAAAATTCAACATCGATTACAGAGCTCTTGGTGGTGGGCTTGACTGGTAAAACCCATACACGCTTGCATTAATTTCTCTATTTTCACGGCCTTTCAATCTATACACTATATATATAAATTTATGTTTTTCTTATAGTATAAATTACTTTATTCGTTTTTGAAATAACCATTATATATAAAATATTTGATAAAAAAATTTAATTAAAAAGAAATGTTATAAAATAAAACGAGTTTAAAAGCACCCGATTCACTCTATAACAATTATGATTTGATCATTATAATTATCAGTAAATATAACATTAAAATTTTCCATATTTTATCTTATATTTTGAAACCTGAATAATTTATATTTAATAGGATTTAAAATCGTCTATGCATCAATACCAATTTATAAGACTATGTTTATCCATGTCCAACCATACCCGCAATCAACTAATAAACAATTTATTTATCTCTCCTCCACATACACATTCTACACTACAACCAAATTTCATATTTTTCATACTATATCAATAACCACCCACAACCACAACCAACCTTTAATAAATTATTTCTTTTATAATTTAAAAATTATATCTATAATTAATTTTTATTATATTTTAAATATTTAAGAAATATATACAATTATTTAATATTTAAAAAATCATAATTATAATAAAAAAAATTGGGAATACAGTTAAAATAAATTACAACATCCAATAACAAAATTAAAATTACAAGAATTGAAATACAAAAGAAAATAAATAAATCGAGTTACAAATACATGCATAAATTACAACAAAGCAAAAGATGCAGATTACATATTTAACTAATAGTGCCGAATTTTTATAATTATCTAAATAAAATACACTCGATGAATCATAAGATGATACGTATCATCACAATTGAGTAAAGAAAATCTCATGACCATGATCATGAAACAAACTTGATCATGGATATTAATTACATTTATTTATTTTTCTGCATGTAGCTATGCCCTGGTTGATGTCCGGACAAATAAACATAGTCTAACATATAAGATCTGAAAACTTATGTCACGTCTTTTATAGAATTGATGACTTGATATAAGTATGTTGACTATATGCACGTGTAGTAACTATGAAACCACAAGCATGAAACAATTGGGTTCAGAATATATTTATTTTTTTGACTCTCTAAGTTCAGAACACAATCAAACGCATATATATATTCTTTCACTAGAATATTAAAATTTCTCGTTTCTCATACATTCATTTATCTTTTTGCAAAAAAAAAAAAAAAAAAATCTTTATTTTTTCTTTCATCTTGAAATTCCGTTTTTTTTTTTTTTTTAAATAATAAAACCCCCGCAATTTACTTATTTTCTTAAAATATTTTAGATTAAGTTGTCAAAAAATTGAAGCAGACCCCCATTTTGATTAATTTGCATTGCACGTGTTCAGTGACAGAGTGGGAGTCCTTTGATTAACCACAAATCCCTCCAATCATTATTGGATAAAAAGGAGTAACTATCATTTGGTTTAATCACTTTCAAATCTCCTCGGTAAAAGTAAAACTTGTCTATCATTTCAAATAATTAACCCTCATAAGAAACACAGTTTTTTTTTTTTTTTTCTTTGAGTGGGTTTTTTAGTGGGGGAAGTTAGGGCATGTTTATTAGGAGATTCATGAGTTAAGATTTGAGATTTTTGTTAAGTAGTTTAATGTATGATTATAAAATCCATTTAAATATTATTTTATTTTAAAAAAGATATAATAATTAATTCTACATTCTAATTTATTAATACACAACATATATCTAAATTTTTAATATTACAATCATCCAATCATTATTATTATATCAACAAATAATATAATATTACACTTATTAACTTTTTCAGCATCGATTTGACATCTACGTTAATAATCATACCCTATAAAATTTCATAACAAACACAGATTTTAACTATTCACCTTTATTTACAAATCCCAATATTTCAAAATCGGATTTCTCCAATCCTACATAATCTCAAAATAAACATATCCTTAAGGTTTGAGTTTGTGATTTAATTTTGATATTTTCATGTTTTTTTATTTGTGATATGTATCATTTATTTATTTAATTTTTTTTAGTTACAAATGGGGTAAAGGATTCGAACCTAAAACCATACCTAAGGAGAGGATGTACTTGTTGCTTGACTATGCATATGAGTACATGCTTCATTTAATTTAAAATATAAAATTTGGGGCTAATATTTATATTCATTTGGAATTAAATTTGGATTGGGAATTTGTGCAACGTCAACAATGAATATCCACATAAGCTTAAAACTATAAAAATGAATATATATATATATATATATATATATATATATATATATATATATAGCCTGGAATCCCTAATTAAATTGGAGGTAAAATGTGGGACACACAACATTTTTGACCATAATTGTCCTCAAATTATTAAAATTGAAATCAATGTACCCTAAAACTCTTTGTCTTTTAAAAATTAAGATCAAGATCACTAGATCCCTTTCCATGGAGCCTAAAACACAATCCCCTAATATTTGAGACCTAATTATAGTTATTTACTCCATTTTAATAAGTTACATAATATATATATATATATATATATATATATAACTTGTATAATCTATATAATCTATATCTTCTAAAGTACCACAAAAATTCGTTGGCTAACTAAATAAAGACTAAAAGAATGTACTTTATAGTTTATACAATTATACTACACAAACTGATTTATTAACCACGGAAGAATTTCTCAACAATAAAAGTGAGAAATATTTGAAATAAGAAGTGATTATTTGTATGTAAATATGATATTTCAATGTTTGGTTAAAATTTAGGTAAGAGCCAAAATTATGATTATATATATAAATTTTTGTGAAGTTGAAATTATCCCAAAAAAAAAAAAAAACAGTTAAAATATTTACACTACTGTCATAAGCAATTAGAATCAATTTCTACAAACTTCTAAATATTAGTTTTTGGTAGACTGACTTTATATATATTTATTCCTCTCAAATACGTACCAAAAATGACTGTGAAGGTAAAACTTAGCGAAAGCTGTAAAAAAGAAAAAAAAAAATCCAAATTCCCTCATTAATATATATGCCTAATTTCCTTATAACTACAAATTGTAGCTTATTTGATTTTCTAACATCTCCAATATATATTATACCATTTATTACATGTAATGATAAATATGAATATGAGATTAAACCTGAATGAAAACAGAAACCCTCTGATTCATAATTAATACTACCTACGTCCCTCTCAAATTTGCACATTTTTTATTTTCGTCCGTTCCATTTAAATTTGCACACTCAAAAAATGACAAATAAAATGTACAAAATTTTCATTTACTATTCAACATTAACATTCAAAAAACAGTTTTTTTTTTAACCTCCGTGCCTAAAAATAATTTTTTCTTAACCTCCGTGCCCGTCCCTACATGCAAATTTGAGTGGGACGGATGGAGTAGTAATAAGTTGAGAAGAACAAATTAAATTGAATCCAAGAGAAAGAGTAGGGTAGCTAGGGTTTGCAGATGTAAAACACTGTAGTGTTAGAGTGTGTGTGTGAGAGAAAGACAGATGGAAATGACAGTAGAAAAGACTTAGGAGAAGGAAGATGGGATGTTTGTCCCACGTGGGAAAGCGGTCGCACGTGAGAGAAGGAGCAATGGCCATCTCCGGCGGTTGTCGCCATTACTGTCATTGCATCCCCATTTTTTGTCTTGCTTCACGCAACCTGCATCCTTCTTCTTCACGATAATAATTTTATATTATTAATTATAATTAATGGACAATATATCCTCAACTCTACAATGTTATTTACATTTTAAACACCAATGTTTTCTTTCAATATGTCACATTGATCATTTTTTTAATTCCTATAAAATTTAAATTATTAGTATGTTATTATATATATTTTACATATGTAATGTATTTGCCGAATGCTAACAATATCATCATATGTATGAGGATTTTGTAGATACCAACTGTGAAAAATACGTTGAAATCATGTCATATATGTTTCACTAGCTAATTTTATGATTATCTAGCTGTGAAATCCAAAAAAGGGAAAGGAAAACTAAAGTTGTGTTCACAAAAATCATCATTACCTAATTATGTAAATATTAACTAGCTAATACTTTATGTCTACATTTCAAAACTAAAGTAAGTTCTGGGTTCGAGTCCATCTGCTTTATTTATAACAGAAAAAATATTTAATACTTTATATCCACACAATAGCGTGGATAAAATGTGGACAATATTTTATGAGGTATGCACCATAAAATTATCATCTAAAACAATACATTTTTTTTTTCTTTTTGAGAGGAAAATAATGTACCTTAATGAGTAAAATCTTATGCAAGACCATCATGATCAAATCATGGAATGCAAGGTGAGACGAAACTTGAATGTGAACTAACGTGTGTGCAAATTGTGATGGTATATATACACACATGAATTTATATATAAAGAATATCACCCCCAAAATTAATTATGGGTGGAGTGTAATATATATTTTTATTATTTATAAATTAAATAATCATCCAAATCGGCTGCAAAAGTCTTCAAAACTCCGTTTATTTCACTCAAGTGCATAAACAATGCAAACCCCTCGGTACTGTCAACTGACCCACACCACAAAACTTTGGCTTTTATAATTTCATAAACCCCACTAATTTATTTTTAAATTGTATTATATATATAATGTTGGCCGTACTACAAAATGATAGATGATAAAGCAAAATATATAGAACAAACCACCCTCTACAATAAATGAGTCTTATTTGAGACCGTTTTACAGATCATTTACAGATCATCTTACGTGAGATGAATCAATTCATGATGCACAGTTCACATTCCATATATAAATTTATGAATATGGATTTGATTTGTGGGTAAAAAAGATACGTCTTACAAAAACTATCCATGAGACCATTTCACACAGGCATGTGTGCTCTTCAATTCCCCTAATATAAATACCACATATATCTTCATTAGAGACTACTAGCTCAACCTTCCAAAATAAAAAATTTTAATAAACAACTCAAATAAGACAACAGTTTCTTGTTACAATAGATCATGAACGACGGCGGCGTCTGCGGCGGTGGCGGTGGGCCGTGTGGCGCTTGCAAGTTCCTGAGAAGAAAGTGCGTGAAAGGTTGCGTATTTGCTCCGTATTTCGACTCGGAGCAAGGCGCCGCCCACTTCGCCGCCGTGCATAGGGTGTTCGGAGCAAGCAACGCCTCCAAACTGCTGCTCAGAATTCCGCAGCACTGCCGTCTTGACGCCGTTATCACGCTCTGTTATGAAGCCCTCGCTAGGGTTAGAGACCCCGTTTATGGCTGTGTTGCCCACATTTTCACCCTTCAACAACAGGTACCCCTAATCTTTTATTTATTTACTAAAATAGAAAATTTAATTTAATTTCCTGATGGAGAATCTAATACTGTATTTTGATATTTTAGTGACAAATTTTATGTTAACATGTGTGCAAGTTTTGCAACGAAAAGATATATATGGGACAAATTCTTTTGCATGTAATTATAGTAAGAGTATCTGAAACGTTTTTACAAAGATTTTGTGCTGTTTGAAATTAATTACACGTGCTAATTATCAGAAAATGTAACTTTTTTTTTTTTTTTTTTTTTGTGAATAAATTTAACATGGTTTTTTTAACATATAGGATCCATCATTCTCAAAACATGCCCTTTAATTTAAGGTTTTACTTTACCTTCTTTTATATCTTAGTTCTACTCAGTTTTGAATTATCTAAAATTTTGGAACTTATTTAGGAGTATGGAATACACATGTATTATTGACCTTATATATATTTGTAATATTTTTTAAAGGTTTAATATAATATTTTTATATAAAGTGAGATGAAATATTGAATTATATAAGATAACTATGGTACGTGGTGCTATTAATAGCCATATTATTTTTGAAGTATACCATGTTAAGTGGAGAAATGATAGTTTTTATAATTTTTACTTATTGGCCACTCTTTTAAACCACCGACACAAGGAAGCATTTTCTTCAGCAATTTTCGTTTTAAAAGACTAAAATACCTCTAAAAATTATCTTTAAAATGTTTTCTTGAAATTTATTAAGTTAAATTGAAATGATATTTTTGTCCAGAAAAAGTAGAAAATCGCTTGTTACAATAGTATTTTCTCAAATTAGGAGGTAAATACAATTTTTTTTTTTTTTTTTTTTTGACCGTAGGTTAAAACATCTTCATTGTCTCAAAGTTGGTAGAAAAAATTCCAACCCCACGCTATATAGTGTATGTTTATATACATATATGTAATTTAAATATATATGAAATAAATTCAATTTTAGAGGTAATAGGTATAGGTATTGTGGCCTGCTGGTATTTGCCAATTGACACCTTTGCAGTGAATTAATATGCCTCGACTAATTTATGTTTGACTAATTTGCCATTTTTGTGTTTATTTTAATGAATTCATAATTTGTCCTAACGTATTCGTCACATTTATTTCAGTCCTTGTCTTATCTGGATATGTTATATATGTACACATGTTCGTAATTACAAATTTTTGTACTTGATAATAGCCAAAAATCTACCCTGAATGATGAATCTGCATATCTTAGGAAAATATTAGTTTCCTAATGTTATATTAGATGGAAATATATTTTTGCGTAATTATATATCTTTCAGATGGACTTTTATTACGGTTATATACTTATATCTTTAAAAGCCCATTATTCTAAGAAGTAAGAATATTTGGAGGTTACCAAAAATGATAATTCACCTAATGTATTTTTAAATGTATCTACATGTTTTATCAATAATCAATTATTTAAAAATCACTTTTAAATAAACCTTCATCTAAGAAATGTTTCCACTTGAAAACTATTGCCAATTAATGGGTGATTGGAAAATGTGTGCCAATGCGGGTCTGGAACTACGGGCCAAGTGAGCCCAACTAGTAGCTGGGTCTGGTCTTAACTTTGGGTTGGGTTGCGTTAAGCTTTATCTATTTGGGCTGTGGGCTCAAAATGGGCCTAAAAGGAATCATTAACCCGTTCCTGTGATTTTGTGGTTGTGAATCAAAATGGGTCCTAGGCTAAAAAGATTTTTATTTAAAAAAAAAAAAAGGATAATTTAAAGGACTCTAATGAAAAATCATCATTGTCATTTCTTCCTTTCACATTCCAAAATGCCCACTTTCATATCTCAAGCGTTAAGATGACCAAAATATACCTAAAATGTACTAGCATCTCTAAATATTATCTTTATTTATTCTTTCATGAGCATTTATAAAGTTACATAATGGATTTCAATTAATCTCATACATAATACTAGATGGCCTACTATCTCCTTAATGTCTATTCTATAAAAAAATTATCCGATAACTTGATCTTGTTAAAGCTTTAATTGATTGTAAATAAAGTGAAATTCAAGCTAATCGACTCACATATTTTCCCCATTACAGGTAGTCAATCTCCAGGCTGAACTGGCATATACTCAAGCTCGTATATCTATGCTACAATGCGCCCCGCCACAACCTTCTCCGCCTCCGACTCTTTCGTCGTCCCACCATCGATCCTCCTTGTCCGAACCGGCTTGCAACGGAACCATCCAAATGGCGCTTCTCGACAAATCCCAATCTGGCGAAACGTCTCTAGAAATGGTAAGTTATTGCAACTCAATTGATCAAGAACTCGAAGATGGTGATCTTCAATCTATAGCTCGTGAGTATGTTTCAAGATACTTTCCAGGTGTCAGATTCAGGCCTCCAACTTCACACTAGAAACTGCTTCATTAGTTATTATATCAAGAGTTTGTAATATGTAGTTAATTTGCTTTTCTGACATGAATGATCTTTGCTAGATCTTGTGCCAAATTTATATGATTTTGGGCTCAAATGTTTGGTGTATTTAAGGTATTTCTAGATATAAATCCGGTTAGATTTTTCTTGAATTAGACGAGATATGTTATTATCTTTCCTTAATTGATAGTACTACTTTAATGAACTTAAAGTTTAGAAAGAATTTGACATGGTCTTATTCTTTTGTCTCAAAAAAATTCTATCCATCAATTTTGATTCTTTCTTTTTATAAATGACACGTAGCGTATTCATGAATTAGCATAAATGTGCAAGGACTTAATTTGATTAGCTATGCCATTATAGAAGGCTTCTAATCATTTGTGTGTATCATTACCACTTCTTTGGTTGCATCCCTAAATAGAAATCTAATTTATGCTAACATTTTGATGTGTTTTATGATTTCTAATAATCACCTTATAAGTTATTATCAATATACTGTTAAGAATATTTTAAGAATACTGTTAATAATCAATATACGATCCTTTTCTAATAATCAACGTACGATCGATTGCTATCTAAAGACTTTCAATTTCCTCTGACAAATAATCTAGTTAAGAATTAAAGTTGATGAAGTGCTTTAAGTTTGGATCCGAACCTAATATTTCATCTTTTTTTCCAAAATATGAAGAAACTCATTATCAGATGCGATGTCAAAAAAATGTTCGACCAAATGCTTCAACGTTTTCCACTAATTTCGACCAAACCTTTTATTTCATTGTTTTTCAAAATATGAAGAAACTCGTTAACAAATGAGACGCAAAAGAATTGTTCAACCAAATACTTCAACGTTTCCACCAATTTGAACTGCAGAACCTTATTTTACGATTAAAAAAACTTGATATAAAAATACATCAAAACATTTTTACTCTATGTTTTCATCCCGTATTTCATTATTTTCGTCTCGTTTATGCAAGAAAAACTTTTACAAACAAATAGAACTTACACTCATTCATTAATAGCATAAATCCATACTCAAACATGGTATTATTATGCAGATATAAGTTCAGTTGTGAATGGATATAGCATTGATTATCTATCTTGATCCAAAAAGGGCAAAAAAAGAAGAAAATCAAGAATTTGATTATGGTACGAAACAAAAACGGTAGCGATCATTCGTAATTCCTAACGTAGGATGCGTTGCATGCTTGCCATGAGTCAAACGATCCCAATTCCACCCACCATTGTTGTTGTCCTTTGTGATGCTGTCAGTTCCATCGCTCCCAATTTAAACCCCTCCTTCAGCTCAATCTGCTCATTCATCCACTGCCTTCTATTCTAGAGAGAGAAAGAGAGAGCTTTCAGTCTCACTTCGTGTCAGAACTGCAGCCCAAACACCTTCCATTGATAGACTGTGAGTAGAGCTCATGCGACTGTGAAATTCATCGCTACTGATGAATCCGAGCAAAATTGAGGATGACCTTTTCCACCATCTGGGCCCACCTCCGTCGCACCATGACCGGTTCATGGAAGACGACGCCTTCTCTCTCGCCGAAATCGACCTCTTCCGCGACGACGAAGACGACGACGGCAGCCGCACATCGTCCGATGCTGAAATCCACATCCCTCCGCAAGACATCGCGGTGCCCTCTCAAAACCCTAATTTTCCGAATTCCCCATTAATCAACCATAATAAGAGGCCAAATCATCACTCCTCGCTGCGAATTAGCCCCGAACCCCATATTTCCTCCCAATTCTATACCTTCAATAAGGAATCTCATGCCCTAATGATTCAGTGCTTGATTAAAGGCCGATTAGCGACGCCGGAGGAGATCCGAGCCGCCACTCAGCCGGCGGTGCTCGCCAGCTGGCGCTCGGTGTGGAAGGATCGCAATGAGGATACTGCGTTTTTGACCGCCTGGAAGCGCATCCAGGACAAGCTCACTGTCCAGGTGGCGGATTCCTCTGCCATCTTTACCGGTAATGGTAATCAGTTTCTTTGTTTCAAGAGCAATTCCAATCAATTTGTATCGCATGTTGATCAGTGGCAGGACATAGTTATGTCGTTTCACAGTGATGCTAATTTTAAACACCTAGGGTTGAGAGAAACTGTAGAGAGAATTAAGCAGGTGTGGACTGTAGGCACAAAATTTTATGGCATTCCTGAGAGCTATATTAGAACTTGTGTGGCAGCCTGCTCTGTGTGCTCAGATGAATCTTCCGGTAGCGCCCCGAGGTCTAAGAGGCGTAGGTTTGAATATACGGAGTCTTTTGATGTTCCCGCCAAGGAAGTGCCTGTTAAGTTGCAACAGTTGGCCTTGAAGCATAAGGTCGTGCTGTGCATACGACAAAAGTATATTAGGTACAAGCCATTTATGGCTGAGGTTAAGGATTACGCGTGTCATAGAGCTGGTGAGCCGGCTTCCTCAAAAAAATCCCGGATTTTGAAGAGAGAGCCATACATGTCAAAGCGGTGTGGCTGTGGATTCCGTATAAGGGCGATAGTTCCAATATCGAACTATAATGAGAAGGATAAGACATTTATCTATGAGGAAGAGGGGACAGCTGTTTTTAAGTTGTATGCAGTGCACTCAGGACATGAGCCAGGGCCATTGGATGGCAATGCAAGGATTATGCACCGAATGGTTGGGCATAAAGGTGGTCTTTTGATGGATCACGACACTTATGGGATAGCTGAGGAAGGGGAAAATGATGGTTTTGGGTTCTTGGAGAAGGCTTCTGGAGAATTACAGCATTCGGTTCCGCAGCAGCTTCATGATTTGAGGAATGAGTTGGTTTTACTTGAGGGTAGGATTGGGAAAATACCTCCCCACCTGATGGGTTCAGTGTCACGTGAGCTCTTTGATGTAGTGAATAAACTAAGAAATATAGCAGATGACGGCACAAAATCTGTTGGGTTCTTGTCTGGGAAACAGCATCTGGATGATGTATTGGTGGTGGAGCATGATTTACCAGATTGGGGTGATGACCATCACACAAGGATATATGGGGATGGAAAGGAAGCAGATATTATTGAAGATGATGAGGACAGTTTTGAGAGAACTCTTGGGGAGGTTGCTTCTTGGGATCAGATGAGGAAAGAATGCAGGAATGAGAAGGATCTTCTTGGTGAGACTTGTAAGGAAGAGAAGTGGTTGAGATGTGGTCAATTTGAGGAAAAGGGCATTCTTGGCTGCAGTAATTCAAGGCTTGCCAAGCCCTTAAGGCACGATGAGGCTATAGGGGCAGATGTAGTTCTTGCAGGTATACAGGTGGATAGCTTCTATCCAGAAAATCCAAAGTGGTTTGACTCTCCTTGTGGACTGGACCCTGGAGCTGATTGTGGTGATGGTGGATTCTGACATGGGGACATCGTGTAGAGATCATTTATCTTGGTGACCCACTAACCTAATTTTGAGTTTTTTTGGGTGTTCATCTTCTTATTTCACTGTTGAAAGTGGAAGTGTACATTTGCGTTCTTAGAGCTTGAAGGCTCTCCCAACCAGCCATAGTCCTTTACATATCTTTGTTGCATGGAATTTGTAAAGTGTAGCCTCTTGGGCATCTATGCATATACTTCTAAGTAATTATGTGTTGACCCTCTTATGAGTATCAAACTTATACTCAATTTTCTAAGAATTTATGATAAGAGCCCATGTTATTTAACCATTTTAGCTTTATTTGAGTTCATCAGCTTTCTGTAAAGATGTTTTTATTGCTGAGATATGCAGAATGCGTTGTTCCTTACATCATAGTGCTCTTCTCATAATTGCAATGTGCATTTATCTGTTAACAACACATCACTTAACCATTATGATGCAGCAATGTAATGTTAAATTTTTTTTCACGTTATGTTGTTTTGCCACCAGAAAAAATGTCTGAGATAACAAGCTTCATCTAAACGACTTAACCTTTAATCCATATTCCAGCACTTATTTTGGTTTGAAGAAGTGTAATCAATTTTCTTGATCTGCGCATGGTAGGTCCAGAAGAGATATTCACACTCACTGATTACACATCCTAATTTTAGAGAGTTATGTTTGTATATCTCTGCATGCACTTGATTCCTGAAAGATTGGGCCTTGAACTGGAACACTTTCCATCCTAGAAAATAATCTCATTCAATAGCTATGATGCTTTTATGATGAACTGATTTTGGTTTCCAGGTCCGATAATTGTTTTGTTCTCGAGGCAAGATACCTCTGTTTGCTCTGTTTCTAGATTTAACATTATGAACTTTTCTGTCTTCTGTTATTATTTCTCTTTAAAGAAAATTTCCTTCCTTTCTTTCTGAACCAATATAAAATTTTATTCCAGGATTGCAATATTTACAGTTATTACATGTCATTCTAAAATATATTGTTATTTGCCAGCCTTATCCATGTTTAAGCTGAGGCATATATGAACTGATTTGGCAATTCTGCTTTTGATTTTTAAGATTAATACCTAATAGACAGGTAGCATCAAAATTAAGCTCTTCAACTTTTCAGTGGATGCTGGTTCCATAATCAATCAGACGGTAACCCACTTCCAGTCCGATTGAACCTTCAAATCTCGACATGAAACTTCAAATTCCCCTCTCTGCCAACTCAAGCCTATGGGCTATAAGTATAGTGCCACTCTCTGATAATTATGTATAACATTTTTCTCTGCCTTGTTGGTTCTGGAATTTAGCTGCACTTTTATCAAATTTCATGACCATTTGTTCAACATGCAATTAATGTTGTATTACGCAGAATTTCTTGCCTGAGATTGCGTCATTTTATTCTGATGCTCTTGAATCTATGCCCCACAAGATCAGACATCAATGTTATCATTGGTTTCTATATTGCTTGTGACTGGTACAAAAGGTCACATTCTTTGAAGATTGACAGTAATGATGTCATTTTTCATCTTTGATGGACAGTACTTGACATAAACTTTATGTGATGTAGATGAATTTCTGGCAGAAAATTTAAAAGTTTCTTCCCTGTTCTTGGTGAGTTCAATTGATGGAAAAGCTAATCAGATATCTTGCTATGGTCTAAGAATTTGCTGGTGGAGCTGAGATAAAGAAGGTATTGACCCTTTCAGATATAAAACTTGTCTAAATAGCTACAGACCAGAATAATAGAGTGGGCTATTTTTCATTGCCAATCCCAGCCATCATCAAGTTGGATGCTTACAGTTAATTTGTTTAATTTGGAATTTGATTTGATTGTAAGAATGATAACAAGTAAAAACTAGTTGTCAGGGATGTGGGTGGTCTATTATGTTTCTACTTACTATGTCAACTAATTAACCATGATATCAATGACACATTTTCTAGCAGATCAGGTCAATTGTATGCCAATTCTTTTCTTTGATTCTGAAATTGACTCATTATTGTAGAATTTCATAGGATGTGTCATTCTTTCTGTATAGAATCATATCATGAAGATTTCATCTTGCCTTATTTATATTTAATAAAAATGTTATCAGGATTTTGCTAGTTACCTCTCTGTTGTCCATAAGGCAAATTTGTTGAGCTTTTTTTTTGTTTTGATTTATTTCAATATTTGTTTTCATAGAATTTGTTGGGAACTTAATGCTGTGTTATGTAAAATGTACTCCATAAATAGACTCTAGAAGGGTATTCATGTCCATTCTTAATGGAATTGAAGAGGTGACATATATATTGAAACTGCTGCATCTTAAGAGATAAAATCATCAGACGGTGTCTACATTCTTATCCTTGATGTTTGCCCAAACTGAACAGCATTTAAAACCTTTTGTCTTTATATATGAATTTGATTTATGAAGAGTAGCCAAGACAACTGAAGAAGGATTGCCAACTTGTTAAAGGAGACAAGTTTATACTTAGGTTGAAAAAAAGTAACAAATGTTTAGGCTTTTTTGGTAATGTTCTCTTGATGTTTATTCATTAGATTATCATGTGAAATTTGAAATATCATTTATTAATGTTTTCAGGTTACAATCCATAGCGTAGTCTTTTTTTAAGCTTCATCAATGGAGAAGCACGAAAAACCTTAGTACATTACATGCAGTAGTACTACGAACATTTTTAAAGTTGGAATATGAATTTGGAGATGCCACAAATTTTGTTGGATATGCAAAGATGTGAGGTGTTATGACAACCTGTCTACGAACATATTCGTGCTTTTTCTGTGAATCAATTGCAGGAATCTGCCACTTTATGAGATGAATTATCTTTTACAAGAGAGATGTATAATTACTTTGCAAGGTGAACTGATGGTTCTGCATCCATGTGAAGTAATTGGAATTGCAAAGTGTACCATATTGAGATATCTTGAAACTAGCTATCAACTCTTTAATGCTGTCTGGAAATCATGGTTTTACCAGGTATTAACGTCATTATTAGGAGCTTACATACTGTATTACTTTCATAGTTGCCTATTTCATCTATGCACTCTGTTTCTGTTTATTAGCTAGATTACTTATCGTTGCATGCTGTTACATATGAGTGTGCATTGGCTATGTGATGTTCCTTGGCAATCCTTGTGTAGGAATCAGGAAATGATGGAATGTCACACACCTATCATTTATGAGGCAATCCCTAAATAACAATATTTGCAGCAAAAGTGATTACATATTTGCCTTCCATAACCCCACTTAGATTAAATTAGTAAATTTATTTTCGTATGTGACTAAAATATTCTGAATGCCCAATAAAGTAAATGAACGTGAGAAATCATCATTTTTATATGATATTGTTGTCTCTTATTTCACTTTCTGAATTCTGATAGCATAGTAATGTTTGATTATCATCATCTCTAGTTCAAACTTGTCTGGCTTGAATGCCTTACAGTTGAAGTTCTAGATGTCCTGTTCTGTTTTAGTAACTGTTAAATAGTTAAGAGCTAGATGGAGCCAATTGCCAGGATTATGGTCCACTGCTTCATCTGTTGCTTCAATTCCTCTAACTGGGTGCCAAGAAGCCATTTGTACAATCCTACTGTCATGTCCTAATGTTCATGAATTGTTGATGCAGTTTAAAATAATAAGCACTCTTATCACTGTTGTCTGTACTATGTGTCGTGGGTTTTTCTTTCACATATACCAGGATATAATATTTTTGCACGAGATCAGGCTCCGCTTCTACAAGTGATGAACGCATTGCTTCGTGTATTTTGAGAAGTTTCATAATCGGAAAGCTGCTTCGAAAGCTGCAAACACTTGATTGCCTTTTGAAAATATAAACTTCAGCTTTACTGTGGCGATCAGTTCTAAGGTCTTCTGTTTGTTTAGGTCTCAACCATTATAGAGTCTATTACAAAGTGATCTAAGTTGTTCACTAATCAGAATTGGGATTATACTTGTTGCAAGCTTGGACCTTGTCAGATATTGGAATTGTTCTCCCATTTGTGCTGTTGGTTTGCCTTTTCTTGGATATCTAAATCCTGATTTGATGCTTTTAGCTCCAAAACACTTTTGGATCACCACTCACATACTTATTTTCTGCTGATTATCTCAGTGTTTGGTGTGGAATTACCACCTTATTCAAGAAATGGATTTGATTTCTGGTGGTGTTCCTTCGAACTCAGTCACTCACCCTGCTGAAATATGTACATAAATTATTACTATGTATCACCAATCATCATGGTTAAATAAAAACATGATAAAGCTTAAGGCTATATTCATGAGAATATACTACATTTAGTCCGTGAATAATTGTTAAATATTTATATATTTAAAAGAAATGTATTTAAATATAAATGTTAGGCAGACTTGATTATTTATTCTGAGCAAACACGTAAGAATTTTTGTGAAACGAAATATCATTATTTTAAGGTAATACCCAAAGTTATTATCAGGTTTATAATCTATGGTTAAGACCTATAGTCAACCCATCAATCATTACTCATC
This sequence comes from Scutellaria galericulata, assembly GCA_946896805.1. Classification (NCBI taxonomy): domain Eukaryota; kingdom Viridiplantae; phylum Streptophyta; class Magnoliopsida; order Lamiales; family Lamiaceae; genus Scutellaria; species Scutellaria galericulata. The sequence goes on along the minus strand of OX335798.1, from coordinate 13,004,644 downwards.
TTGTCTGTTAACTTTCATTAGCTTTCATTTTCCCAAAATTTAAAAGAAAAAAAACAGATCTTAAACGGTCCCACCTCATAATCACTCACAGTTAGTATCCTAATTACAGTTACGTTATCTCAATCATGTCGGAATCCATAATAGAAGATTAAACCATCAGTGGCATGATTAGTAAATAACGCAAACATCCAGGGTATTCTATTGCATCTCACCTACAACATCTGAATAAAATAACAGGAAGCAGGTCAGCAGCAAAGAAAAAATGTTTGACAAAATTCCTACTCCAAGCCTTTGGTCCCCTACAATTATTTAATTTTTTTTCCTTTTAATGGCAAATATTGTATTTATAATTTCAAAAGAAGCTTTCACTTTTTTCCATTTATATATTTTTTACTCAATTATTCACTAGATTACTCATACTAATTATGTTTTCCAAGATCTTGAATTTTTATTAATCACATTCACTTTTGCTGTTTAATTTCTGGGCTTCAGTTTTTTTTTCGTTTTTTACCTGTAAGTAAACAGTCAATAGCTGTCATTCAGATTTGAGCTGACGAGCAACACCATATTGTGTACGTATAGTTTTTTTTTTCTTTCCTTTTCGACATTTAAATTCTGGGTTTATAATGACTTTACTTGAGCTAAATAATTTTATTCTGTTAAATTTGTCACCTTTTTGTGTTTTTATTTGTGGGTTGTTTACTGTTTCTTTCTGGGTTTTGCATGGCTTGATTTCAGTTGGATTTTTTCTTGTGATCGAGGAGAAAGATTTAAATTTTCCTTTGTTCTGATTGTAGAAAGTGTTGAATATTAAAGAAAATGTTGATATTATGTTCCTATTTTTAGCTAATGGGATAAACCTTTATGCTTTATTGTTGATTTATTACTGTTTCTTGAAATTTCAAGTTTTAATCTACATCAGTTGTAAGTTACACTTCACACTTGGTGATTTTACTGTCGAAGTATTGTGTTTCAATTTTGCTTGATTCTTTGTAGGAATATCAGCATTTTGGAATTAGCATTATAGAGGATTTTATGAGTAATGGATTCAGGGAAAGCAATGGCCTCAGGGGTGACAGTAATTGGGCCTGGAGCTCCATCCAGCTACCATGTGGCTCCAAGGATGGAGTCTTCAGAGCTTGGAACATCACCACTGATGAGTGCAGGCCCTGAGAGGAAGAAGAGAGGCAGGCCTAGAAAGTATAAACCTGATGAATCAGCAAGCACTGTGTTTTCTTCAGTGCAGGTTTTGTCGTCTGCTCCACCGGCTGCAGGCAAGGCGTATGCAGGGGATGTTAAGCCAGGTGTCGCTCGGCCTAGCAGTTCCGAGAAGAAACATAAGAGCAAGATTGGAACTGAAAAATTAGGTACTCGAAATCGCTTCTTGTTTCTAAGTCAATGTTGCCTTTGTGAGTAATGAAGTGCTTTTAGTAGTAGATGATCTATATTAAAGAAACTAGCCAACCAATGTGTTTGAAAAAAAGGTATAGAAGAATTTGTCATTAGTTGATACTGAGATAAGTTTTGAAATTCATCACAATGTTTAGCTTGGATTCTTTCTGAGAAGGTGGAGAAGAATAATGAAGAATTAATTATTAATGCTGTGAACAAGCATCTAATATCTTATTTGTATTGTTATGTAGATGATTGGGTTGAATGTTCGACGGGTTCGAGTTTTTTGCCACATGTGATCACCGTGAACGCTGGCGAGGTACCCTTATTAAGAATGAAGCTTAAGTAAATATTGTTTTCTTTGTGAATGGTATTAACTGTTTTAGGTGATTCTGTTCTTCGCTAGGATATCTCGACAAAGATAATGGAGTTCTCCCGACAAGGGCCACGAGCTGTCTGCATAATATCTGGCAGTGGGACAGTGTCGAATGTAACCATTCGGCATCCCAATTCGTCTGGGGGGATTTTGACTTATGAGGTCTGCCATTGATCTTTGAATTTTTCGCATATTTACACTTCAGAGCAATGAAGAAATTCTCTTCATAGTTCTCATTATATAGGTTATACCTTTACTTGCTAAAGATTGGTTTAAATTACTAATGTTCACTTTGACACATTATAAAAATATCAACATCATGTTTCGAGTAACGCTATCAGATCCATCTTAGTACATGTAGAACAATAGAAAGACATGATGTTGTATGTATGCATGCTGCAAGTCATGCCATCAATTAAGTTTGGCTTTCTTGTTCTTACTTAGACAATTGAGAACTATAAGGTCTAATCTTTAGAAATTACATGTTGCCAAAAGAGCAACTCTTGCCAATAAGGTGTATCTAAGTGTGCCAATAAGGTATCAGTGGTGATATATGCAATGTGGGATTTATAAAATGATTTGAAATGCTAATCCCAATGTGCTGAATCAACCCGTGTTCAGATTCATGCTTCATCTTGACACGGTCTTATGGCCCTTTTCTCTTTTTCAATCTCCCTAGAGAGGATATATCACCAAGAAATCATGTGAGGATCATACCTAAATTCGCTACTATATTCTCTTAACACCTTAGATACATGTTTGATATGTGGCATAACCACAGGATAAATGCATTATAAGGAAGTGTCAATCTCACTTTGACCTTTTGCTGAGTGTAAATTAGTGCTCCCATTTTTTTTCGGGTCAAATGCACTCAACTGAGTTCCTTTGACCAAGTTGGTGTTTCCTCTTATACTCCGCATCAAGCATGAAAGCTAAGTACATAGTTTCTATGGGAATGAGCAAACGGATGGAAAGAGGAAATGTGAAGCTGAAGTATTTTGTTATGTTTGTTTTAAAGTTGTGAAGGTGCCTAGATAAGCAATGCAGATTGCAACAAGCACGAAAGATGCACTGTTATACCTAAAGAGCTGAATCATGCTTAATGTTTCTGTTCTTTGTCCTCTACATTACAAACAATTTGATATCTTCCTCTAATTACTCGTAGGGTCTTTTTGAAATTCTATCATTTTCTGGATCTTTTACGCCAACAGAGCTTCCAGACAAATTCGGAAGACATGGCATGATGACAATAACCTTGTCAGGTCCCGATGGTCGTGTTGTGGGAGGTTTAGTTTCTGGTTTAACAGTAGCTGCTACTCCAGTTAAGGTACACTTTCCAATTTCTTTCTCACTATTATCAGATGGCCATTTATGTTTCTAATTCTCTAAAACAACTCTCTCTCTCTCTCTTATTAAAATACTAGGTTGTTGTTGCGAGTTTCCTAATGAGCAGTCCAAACGAGGTCAAACATACGAAGCAGTTCACAGTCAACGCAACGTGTGCAGATGGCGCCCCTTCTTCCAACTTGGATAAAAGGAGCTCCAATACCTGCTCCACTTCTGCTGAAAATCCAACTCATTGGGCATCGATTCAAGCTTCGGAAAAGACGAGAAAGTCCCCAGCAGACATCAATATATCCTTGCAGGGATAGTCTCAACACTCATGGAGTCTTAACCTCACTTTAACTTGTAAGCTTATTGACCCCGAAGACCACTTCTATCCTATTCTCTATTGCTTGTAATTTCATTGTGTTGATTCACATGTGACTGTGATATCATTTGTCCTTACTGTCTTGATATCACTTATTATATGTTACATTCTTAACCTTATCATGAATTACACTCTACATGTTGTGACAAAAGTCTAAACTATGACCAGAATTCTTACATTCAATATAGCAGTCAATCTTTGATAATCAGATACATTTTGGGCATCTGTTTTCACCTACTTTGTAATATAATCAAGTAAAACTTGTCTTTATATAATCATTCCCAGAATTCTTTAATCTTCATATTAACATATAGGTGAAGCCCTGTAGGTGTTTACTAATAGTAATAGAAATTGTCACTATCTATAACAGTGACCTCTCATGCAAGTAGTGTTAATTCTTATATTTACACAAGTATAGCTAGAATATCAATTTCCCCCCATTTGGGCCTTGTATTCATGATGAAAATACAAGGAAGACCAAAATTTGTGAAAGTCAACACATTTCCAAAGTTATCTAAACTTTGTCAGACTCTTCTTGATAAACATGGTCTTCCCTTGGACATACGGCTTCACAAGAATTTAGATATAATGAGAATTCAGACTAATTCTATCATATCCATGCAGGTAATACCACATGATATGTGACATGTATCATATGTTGAAAAAATCAAATGATCAATATTTATTGGAATTTTCAAATTGTGACACATGTCACATATCCAATGGATTAGGGTAATAATGAAATGAGTAGGGTGAATAAAGCCCGAAATTCAAAATTCACAAGTAGCATACACCCCTTAAGACCATGGATGGGACCCTCAAAGGGACTTAAAAATATACGAGATACTACATAGAGACAATTTTCTTTCTTTTCAAGATTATACTACTTGAGAATGCAAGTCTATGCTTATCAGAAACAGATAGCCCACTTGACTATATTACTCCACACATCGACTTCTCTAGTCTTTCTTTAAAAATATCAAACAAAAAAATATAACATCTTTAATATTATACTTGCTAAGACAACATCCAAACAGAGATATCCTACATTTGTTGTCATTATAACAGACCATTTCAGCATATCTGCTTGGGATCATTTTCTTTCAAGTATAAGAAGTTCCAAGAAACTTCAACAAACAAAGGCAATGAAAATAGCACTTCCTTTCATCTTGTACATCACCATTAACACCCTTTTTCTTATCTTCCTCAAAATATTTTCTCTGAATGAACATCAGAATGAGATACAGATCTTCGTTTTCATCATCTTTTGCGCGTTTTCCATAGCTAGATACAGAAAAACTAGTTCACATACACTCACAGATGATTGGTATGTTTCTTCACTTGATGATCATGAGACGATGAAAAACATGGAAAACATTTTCAACCATAGCAACGATGAGTTTAGTCCTCGTCCACTACTATGCTTGGAATGCAAAACTACAGAGTATGATCATGAAGGATATGATCGCGATGATAAAGCATGCAATCTTGATCTTGCAGTTAGAGGTTTGTGTAACTTTGATTATCAATGTGGCTATGAAGGTGACGGTGAAGATAATGGAGAATATGAAGACGAAGATTTCAACAAGAAAATCGAAAATTTCATAGCTGCCAAGAAAAGGGAATGGAGGGGAGAGATGATCAGAGAGAGTTTGCTCTGCATAGAAGCAGCCAAGTTGTGAGATAATTTTACTTCTTTTTTTTTTTTTTCTTAATTTAAATGTAATTTGATGTCTGTAATATTTGTTACTTGTGAAGAAAATTAGAGAAAGTATCAGTTAATAATATGTCTTAGTAAGCTTAAGGTTGGTTCACTAATTCTTTATGGGATTTTTTGTTTTTTTTGGGTAGTGTAAATAATTAGTGTGAATACTCAAACTACACCCAAAATTCAAAACTTTTATTTAGGAAAAACTAATTTATTTAGGTAGTGAGATTGTAGTATGAACACTTGTGTGGTTTTTTTTTTAAATAGACAATCAAATTTGTGTATTATTGTTACACTCTGTCATTTGAAATTTTCTATTACACTTGGTATTACATTTTATATTCCAAATCAATTATCATACGCTACATGTATTTAATAACATCACTAAAGCGTGTATTAAATATTATGCAACATAATATGTAACACCAAATATAATAGAAGATCTAGTCTGATGTGATAATTGGGAAATTGATTATATACTTGAAAAAAATAGTCTAATGTCCAACTAAAAAGCAGAAAAATATATGCTTTGTTTAATTTTATGAGCATTCAAGATGGTTCAGCAAAAAAAAAAATCAATAAAAACGTAATAGAAAATGTCATCAAGATTTCAAAGTTGGGTAGTACGTGTATATGCGTGTGTGAGGATGACGTACCAAGCTAGCATCAGCACAACCCCACAATACCAAATGAATAAATAATACTAATAATAATAAAATATTTAAATAAATAGTTAATGAAATAAAATATATAAATTATAGAAGCCATATTAATACTTTATCTTTGCATCAATTCATTGATTTACATCGTCAAATAATTTGCATGTGCTCGTCATGTGATGCAAGTCTATGACCGGTGGCGGATACACGTCAAAGAAATAGGGTGACACGTGTCATATTTTTTTCATATGAAATACCAATAATACTTTTGAGATGATTTAAAATTAAACAAATCTTTTATTTATAGATGAAGTGACCCTTTGGATATTTTATTTCTAAATTCATTGTGCTGTTTGGATATCAATTTTACCATAATATGTTTTATAATAATAACTTACCTTTATCCGTTAATATACCCATTTATAAAAAGAATTTGGAAATTTTGAAGAATCTACAGGTTTAATGATTTATTTTTTGTATCAAAATAATAGGTTGTACAATTATATAGTATCAATGTTCAACTTCTTTTTTTTTCATTATATAGTGATGTGTTGGAATAAATTTAAATATTAAAATTTTGGATTAATTATATGACAAACCACTTTCTTCAGCTTTTTTTCATTTACGACATGATTTTTCGATTTCATTATCATAAATCACACCTTCAATTTTATTATAATGATTTGATACACGATCAAGCTTTCAGACTCCAATTTTTGACTTGGTTCAAAAGTAAAAGTGACGAAGATAATTTTCAAATTGTAGGTTCTACATCAATAATTGAAGTTCGAACCATCCGACCATCTACCTAAATGTTAAAAAATCGAAAATGATGATTTACAGTGATATTGTTGTAACCACAAGCCTCAAGTAATACCTCGTGTTTATAAAAATGTTGGATTACACAAGTTCTTTAATCTTTATAGTTTCCTTCTCCACTCATCCTAACTCATTAAAGAAAAAAACAATGATAGCGTTGTAAATGAAAAACGTTAAAATGTGATAATTTATAGTCTGATTAACCTTAAAAAAAAGATAAAACTCGTGAAATTAACAAAATCTCTACTGTCAAGTATTGTAAATGAAGACGTAAGAAACGTGGTCATTTGTATGCAATAAGGAATGTCGTCATTTATGTTTACAAAAATTTATGACTATTTCATAGGTATAATTTCACTAAAAAGCTGTCAATATATTATATTTATTTTGGCAAGTCAATATAAGTTAATATATAGTTTGTGAATTAACCCATATTACAAAATGAGTACATACTCATTTCGTGTCTTGCTGAAAAGAGTAAGTCTCTCATACACCAGTTGCACGGATCTAAATCCGTGCAACTGGGTTGCCCCGCTCCAGATCCGGATCCATATGGAAAGTATATATAATTTTTCTTTTTTTTTTCTTCATCATTTTCACGCTATCCCTCTCTTCTGCGCCTTCTTTCTCTTCTCTGCGCCTCTCTTCTACATTTCTTCATCTTCTTCTTTCTGCTTCTTCTCCAGGTAATATATTATTATTATTATTTTTTACCTTAACTTTTCTTCTCTTGGTTCTTCTCTATTGCTCTCTACTTCTTCTCCATCTTCTCATCCTTCTCTCAACTTTATTTGAAACTTTTCATTCTCCATTTTGCACTTAATTCTTCTTCTTCTTCTTCCCTCAACTTCCAATCCGAAAACCTTCTTCTTCTTCTCCATCTTCGCACTTCTCTTCGCCTCTTCTCCATGGATTGTAGACAAGAAACATGAAAGATGAAGATGAAAATTTCAGATAATCGTGCGAAAACATAATTCATCTTTATTAGTTTGAAAAACATGATATTGTATTAGATTTCGTATTCTTAATGTTCTATAACAGGTGATTGTTCAAATACAAATGAAATACTTGAGTTCTACTAATAAAGATGGATTTGATACAATTTCTGAAATAAGTGAGGGTAAGAAATGTATCTCATGGTATCATACTTATAACATAAAGGTCATTATCATATAATTGAAATGTAACATTTGTAATACATAGAGGTATTAACTGAAATAGAAGTAAGAGTATTACTTGTATCACATAAAGGTGTTAACTACATTACGTAAATGTATTAACCATACTATGTAAATGTATTAGTGCATTTATTTGAAGGTATTACTTCATTTTATATAAAAAATGATTTTATTATTTTATTAGAATATCTTAATTGTATCACATAAAGGTATAAGTTTTATTGAATAAATGTATTAATTGTTTCACATAAAAGGTATAAGTTTTATTGAATAAAAGTATTAGTTGTTTCACATAAAGGTGTTACTTGATTTGCATAAAGGTATTGCTTCATTTCATTGAAATATAATGTAATGTATTATTTATATCATATAAAGGTATAAATCATTTAACATAAAAGTATTACTATATTAACATAAAGGTATTATTTTATTTTAATTAAAAATGGTTGTATATTTCCATTTTTACTAGAATATATTAATTATATTGCATAAAAATATCAATTGTATTACATAAAGATATTAGTTGTATCATGTAAAAGTTTTACCTTATTTACTAAGATATAACATAAAGGTAATATTAACATAACTAAAAGGTCTAATACGTTTAACTTAAAGGTTTGATACGCATAACTAAAAAGTATATGAAATTTTGACAGAAAGTGTAAAGGTATGAAAATCATAACATAAAGGTATAAAATTCATAACATAAAGGTATGAAAGTCATAACTAAAAGGTACACATATTTTTCAGAAAACTGCAGAAACTACACTAAGTATGTTGCACCCTCTTCCCGATGCGTGGATAGCCGTACCGGTGAGTGGAATACTGTACCATGTCGGGCCGACCCGAATTGCACGGATCCTAAATCCGTGCATCATTTTCACAGAAGTTTTTGTCTGCTGAAAATACTCGAGAGGGCAAACTAGAACAAGTTCAATATTGAAAGTTACAACAATCAAGATCACAAAATATGACAATAAACCTGCAACTAAAGAGTAATATTGTCACAAAATACAAATCATCTTTTGTCTTTCCAACAAAAAAGAGCATTATTAAGTTGCAATACAAGTACTGAAAAAAATGAGATGGTCGATATGCTAAAACTGCGACTCTTGTGCTCTATGCTAAACAACAGCAGATTTCACAGAAGAACAATACAACGGCTCGATAAACGGAACAAACGAACATGAATTAAACTAACTAGTCGATCCAACTGAGATTACGAACTAATTCTTGAATAGTTCCAAACAGTGCTCTTGATCCAAGTTCCGACTCCAGAACTTCTTGTAATACTCTGCATATGTGTAGTCTCGATAAATGGCCCGACCATCTCCCGTTGTGAGCTTGTTTGGAGCGCTAATGTTTGCAGTGTCGCAGGGGCAGAGGAACGAAGCTACTGAGAGTCGTGCGGTGCTTGCATTCACAACAGCTCGATGCCAAACACTTTTGTACTCCCCGTTGCTTAATGCCTAGTTAAATCAATTACATAGATTTTGCAAACAAGTCAGTGAACTTTGATACATTTTAGTTTGTTATATGAACTTTAAATTTGATGTATTTGGATTACCTGGATCTGATCACCAATGTTAATGACAAAAGCATCTGGATGGGGTTTTATAGCTAGCCATTTTCCATTCTTCAAAACTTGGAGACCAGATACTTGCAAGTCCTGAAGGAGTACGGTGAGGGCATTAGGATCCGTATGAGCTGGCAATCCATACGTAAGATCGGGTTCTGGACAAGCTGGATAATAGTTGATAGCCATATGTTGTCCTTGCTCGCCTAATTGGTTCTTGAAGGTGTCTTTATCCAATCCTAGGCTCTCCGATATTGCTTCTTGCAATCGGAACCCAAGTTGTCGAACTTCATTGCAGTAATTGCTGACAACATCCCTACAAACGCAAATACGAAACCGTTAATTTATAAATCTCACAAATTCAAATGTGAATTGTGTAGTGGATAACGTGGGTTGATCCGTGAAACAGTCTCACAAGAATCATGCTCTTGAGTAAATAATATCGATTGTGATAAAAGTTGGTTGCACTTAGTAGGCTTACTTAAAAGAAGATGGATTGGAAGGCCACTCGGGCGCGTATTTCTCCAACGGATAACAATGGAGTCGGAGATAATCGCGCCAATTGTGAATGGTCTCCTTCTTCACGTTGAAACTCGTTGATAATCGCATAGTTTTGGAAGGGTCATCAGAGTACAACTTCATCTTCTCCTCCACAGGTAAACTAAAGAACTCATGAGCCACTCTGAGGATTTCATCCACTATTTCTTTAGGTATCCCATGATTGATCACCTAATAAGTAATAACACATTCAAAACATGGATAAACAAGATTATAACTAGTTTGCTTTTTAGTACCAACAAGAACATCATTAACCTGGAAAAATCCATATTCTCGACACGCATCACCGATCTGTTGGATCACCAGGCTTCGATCATCACAGCCCAAGTCAATGATGGGAACGTTGTCGCATTCCGTGACTTCAGACAGCCTGGGCCGGTCGGATTCTGGTCGGATATAACTAGTTGGGAGGCTCGAGAATTGGACCCCACTTATGACCTTTGTTTCCATGGAAACCTGTCTTTACAGAGCTTTCAAAGATTCCCTCTGTATCCCAAGCATTGCTTGGTGTCTGAACAAATCAAAGCTACGAGATTTTAACTTTTCTTCTTCAATTTTTGTTCTAAGGTCTAGGAATAGGTCAGAGAAAACAGAATAGACATTCATTTATGGATGGATTAGTTTATTATCATATTATTAACATATTATCACATGATACATGCATTGAATAATGAAGATATAAGAATACCATTTCCATTCCAACTCATTTGCTCCACAAAATATGCATTCATGCATGCTGTTTCAGACATGAATCAGACATAGCCAGTTCATGAACTTCAAAACAGTGCAATAATAACCAAGAAAACAATGAATCAGATTACTACAGAGCATAGGACTTGTAACATTGAAGCTTATAAATTCTGTTGCTCTCAAACATTAAAAACAAAAACAAACAAACAAAATAGGATCATATAAAAGTTTTAGACTCATGATTACAATTTAGATTGAAAAACAAAAAAGAAAAGCAAAGGAATGACAAAAAGGGACAATACCTTATTCTTCTTACCAATCAACTTTAAAAAGAAACCAAAAATACCTGATTACTTTTCACCATAAAGTAATCAAACCATCAATAATTCAACGGTATATCTAAATTCCAAATTAAACATGCAAAAATCAACAGTTACAAGTAAGAACTACGCACATAGTATAGTGTGATTGTGTGTGTGTGTGTGAACTGAAAGAGATAAAGATTGAAAATTAAGGCACCTTGGTAGGCAGCTGCTTCTCAATAAGCAATTTATTGATTATTTTACAATGAAAAAAACTACATCGGTTCGAATTTATATAAGCCATGAATGAACACAATAATAATAATTATTTTTAAATAAAATAATAATTATTATTTTTAAATAAAATAATATATAAAATTTTAGAAAAAATACCTGTCGCGATAGCAGAGTATTTAAGCCATATCTCATATCTGGTCAATCAATACAAAATCTCTCTCTAACCCACCGCCTAGGTGACGTCAACGCGGATTAATTGTGAGGACGTCAGATATCTCACACATTTCAATGACAGAGCAGTGAATGCAAATGAAGAAGCTGATGTAAAATGCTGACGACAACAGTGACGTCATTCTGCGGCGGCAGATGCGTATTCTAGGTGGTCGTCGGCGGATGAGCTACCGTGTCTGAGACGAGTACTTATAAATGGAATTGGACTTTTTGTAAATTAAATCATCTTAGTTTAAGCATTTTATTTTTTTTAATTTCAAACATCTATTTTTATTACCAAAAAAGTAAAAAAGTGACAAGTGGAGCAGAATTTGAATCTCCGACTTCTCCTTCAAGTTGTATTTCCCGTTATACCCCCTAGAACTTAAAATTGATTAATAAAAACACATTAACGCAGCCTGTCGGCGGCGAGTCTGGAAAGTGGAAGGAAGCAACTGGTCGTTCGGAGATGGCGAAGGTTGTCGGAGTTGAGCCAATTCAAAGAATATTTACTGAGTGTTTGTTAAGATTTCTAGAGAGATGAATGGGAAATCTAACAAATGCTCATTTAATCATCTCTCCCCACACTTTGTGCAAATGTTTTCATCATTATGGAATCGTATAAATATACTAAATAATAAAATGAGTCGGATAGATCATATTATGTGACACGGATAAAATCACGACTCATTCTTACCATTGATATGTTATTCATTAGGAATTGAGCTCCTCACATTAACTATTTGTTTCATATAAGTTTGTGTAAATATAAATTCCTCATTTCATAACCCATGTGATTTTCTCGAAAACAAATAAAAAAATTGATTATTTGTATTTTGAAAGCAAACCACTTTTAGTTACAATTTCAAAAATATATGTTTTATGTTTTTTTTAAAGAAAAAAAAAAAAAAAAAACTCATGTGATTGATTTAGTTCATATATTTTGAAAACAACCCGCCTTCGGTTACAATTTTATAAGGATACATTTTATGTTTTTTTTCTCAAAAAAAAAATTCATGTGATTGATTATTCATATTTTAAAAACAAATCATGATTGGTATATATATATATATATATATATTTTTTTTTTTTTGTATTCTGACAAATAGCCTTCAATTACAATTTTCAGAGTGGTTTTATGTTTTTTTTTTTTTCTCAAAAAGAAATAAAAAAATCATGTGATTGTTTTTTTGTATTTCGAAAACACACCGCTCCCGGTTACAATTTCCAAAGTATACGTTTGATGTTTTTTTCGAAGGAAAAAAGAAATAAAAAAATCATTTGATTGATTTTTCCTAATCCGAAAACACTTCACCCTCGGTTACAATTTCCAAAGTGTAAGTTTTATGTTTTTTTCTCAAAAAGAAAAAAGAAATAAAAAAATTTATGTGATTGATTTTTCGTATGAAAACAAACAACCTTCGGTTACAATTTTCAAAGTTTACGTTTTATGTTTTTTCTCGAAAAGAAATAAAAAAAATTGTGTAATTGATTTTTCGTATTTTGAAAACAAACCACCTTTAGTTAGAAAAGAAATATAAAAATCATGTGATTGATTTTTCATATTCCGAAAACACACTGCCTTCAATTACAAATTTTTTAGGATCCTAAATTTATAAATAATTGAGGTAGTGACGGGTGAATAAGAGTTTAAATAAATCGTAAATATGACATAATTATTTCATTAGTAAGAGTTTAAATAAATCCTAACCATATCAATAATTTGAGGTAGTGACGGGTCAATAAGAGTTTAAATAAATCGTAAATATATAAATAATTGAGGTATTAATAGTGAATGATAGATAAGAATTTAAATAAACCCAGAATTTAAAAAAATTATACGAAAACACACCGCCTTCAGTTACAATTTCCAAAGTGTACGTTTTACTATTTCTTTTTTCTATTAAAAAAAAATCATGTGATTGATTTTTCGTATTCCGAAAACAAACCGCCTTCAGTTACAAAAGATAAAAAAATCATGTGATTGATTTTTCTTATTCCGAAAACACAACCTCTAGTTACAATTCTTGTATTCCGATTTTCTCAAAAAGAAATAAAAAAAATCATGTGTTTGATTTTTCATATTTCGATTTATTTAAAAAGAAATAAAAAAATTATGTGATTGATTTTTCGTATTCCGAAAACACACAACCTCTAGTTACAAACTTACAATTCTTGTATTCCGATTTTCTCAAAAAGAAATAAAAAAAATACAAACTTCAATTACAATTTTCAAAGTGTTGAATTTTTAGTATTCTGAAAACACCATTTTCAGTTACAAAAGACCTTTAGTTACAATTTCCAAAGTGAATGTATTATGTTTTTTTACATTTAGATTCCAAGAGTGTACGTATTCCCTCCCTCCCAAAATAATTGTCACTTTAGCATTTGAAATTTGTCCCAAAATATTTGTTATTATAGGATTTTAAGAAACATTTTCCACAATTCTTCCAAAATTGCCCCCATTTATTCTTCCTTATTAAATGTTTTATTATCTCAAATTAAGTATTGGAAATATAAAAAAGAAGAAAAAAAATAATGGGTAGATCAGTCATTTTGTAGGTCTCCTTAATTTGTGTGAAAAATGCTAAAACGTCAATTAATTTGAGACGGAGGGAATATTATTTTTTCTTTGTATTCAGTTAAAAAACAATTTTAAAGTGATGGATTTTTGGTATTCCAAAAACACCGTCTTCGGTTACAAAAGACATGTAGTTATAATTTCCAAAGTGTGTGTATTATGTTTTCTTTTTACATCCACAACAATTTTGTATGTTATCTCAAAAATATTGTATATATTTTATGGATCATCATTTTTTATACCACAAAATAAAATAAAATTAATTTTTCTATCATATTTGTTATTTTTCACAACAAGTTGGGTGAAAAGTCTAAAATAACTATTTGCATCATGTGATAAAAAAATGATATTGTTGGGAGAAAAGACATGTGATTGATTTTTCAGAAACAAACCACATTCAATTACAATTTTCCAAGTGTACGTTTATGTTTTTTTTTGCATCCACAAAAAAATTGTATGTTATCTCAAAAATCTTGTATATATTTTATGGTTAAACCTTTTTATACTACACAATTAAATAAACTTAATTTTTCTATCATATTTGTTATTTTTACTCAAATCGGGAAAAAAATATGGTGGACTTCAGTTCAAGATTTCTTCACTATATATAATAAAATTACAAAGACTAGTCTAAACTAGAGGATATCACACTATTATGCAATGGAACTCATTCTCACACAATGGTGGCTCACTTTTTTTCTCGGGTAGGAACTCAAAATTCTTGGATACAAAATATCTTCCGACTCTCATCTATTTATATGAGTAACACTTTTGTGCACCAGTTGCACCGTGCAATTCATACATTTATGTTATAAATATAGTACATTTATGTTATAAATGTAATACATTTATGCATGTTTATTTTAAAAGGTACGGATATTTGTACATAAAGATACTACATTTATAACATAAATGTATGGATTGCACGAATTTCACTTCTGTGCAACTGGTGCACAAAAGTTTTTGTGTATTTATATTTATTTAGTGGGAGATTTTAGAGCAATCATTAAATGCAACATTCAAGACATTGCTAAAGCTCTTTCATATAACTCTAGACATGGACTATTCTAAATATTGGATCATGGATCACGGACCATTAATCAGGTGGACTTCGAATAACCCAACAAATATTTATTTCTGATCAAGGAAGGTGAAATTTAATTTAATTTTTTTATATTTGCAAATAATTAACACTTAAAATAAGTCATTCATGAGATGATATCCCCTCACTTATAAGTAATAGTTGAAACAAATCACAAGATTTTGCCAAAAATTCGGATTTTTTTTGGCCAATAATATTTAAATGGGGTTGATTCATTTTCAACAATTTTGATAGAAAATTCATACATTGATAAAATCACAGTATAAAATGTAGGAAACTCGAGAAAATATTGATATCCATTAGAAACAATCAACAATTTAATTTGTATCTATTCTCCACATATTTAATGATCCAATTTGAATCAACCACAACTCATGTAATAGATTACATTTCATCTTCCATATTTGATCTAACAAATGTCATCAATTTGATACATTAGACATATGTTAGTTAAATTTGAATAAATCTGGAACAATATAAACTATATTTATATTTTATCATCTATATATTATAAAGATATCGATTAACTGATATTTTGAATTTAAATTATATATATATATATATATATATGCGTTTATAATAAGATTTTCAAAAAATATGATATTTGAAAAACTTTAAAATAAAAAAAATGATGATAACTATGAGTTGAGAGAGTGATTATTTGCATCCCTGGAGATACTACCCGATAGGGTTTGAGATGACCAAGACTTTGGATTTAAGTCAACATTAAATGTAATAATTGTAGAATTTTTGTAATATGATAAGTCTATAAACCTATTTCCGTACGTGAGACAGGTTTTTTCATAATTCATAATTTATAAAATAAAAATTAATTAAAATTATAGATAGAGATTTTATGTCACGAAATTATATTCGTGATATGATGTTATGTGATTTTTTGTGATCTAATAATGGGACATCACACTTATTGGATTTATTAAAAAAACCAATTTTTTTTTTATTATTAAGGATTTTAAATAATTCATTATATAATAGTGAATCGGTGATGATGTATATCTATATTGCGTCATTGATCTCAATCAGTTTATGAATAATTTTTTATATTAAAGCTGTCCCAGATCAATAATTTACTAGTGACATAATAATATTAATATTATAACCGTCACCTTTTCTATATTTTATTTTCTAAACTTGTTTTGTGATGCTTTACCAAACAACATAGTAAAATTACATTTCAACATTTCGGAACACTCCATGACGAAAATTCTCTCATGTGCGTGGCATGCTTGAATTTTTTTTTTTTTTTTTTATCGAAATATTTTGGATCATAAAAATAAATTTCTGTTATATACAGAGTAAAATACCATACATTAACTTTGAATTAATTAACAAATAAACAAAGGAAAAAAAAAAAGGAAAGGAAAAGGATATTGAACATCCATGTTGAATGTTTGATTTACGTACTAATTATCTAACAATCAGACATGTCAGCAAAATAAATGAGAATTGAAATGCCCTTGACACGTTATGTTCACATGAGATTTACCGTGAGACGGAACTTCATCACCTACAAACAACATGTGAATTGTAGGGTTTGGATCGTATGTAATTGAGTTGTGGGTCGACCCGTTTCATGTAATGCAATAAAAATTTGTGAGACGGTCTCTAAAGAAACTCACTCCGTTATGTTTTATCTTGTCTTAATTTTATCATTTGAATTAATTAATTAAACTTCAGTTTAATATATCGTACATGAATCAAATTCATTACTTTGTTTCTTAAACGTGTTTTATTAATATTAAAAAAAATTAAATTAAGTAGTCTGAGTTCATGACTTTCATGCTTTATTGAATAAGACAGATATATTAAGTAATACGTATTCGTTTTATTTAAACAAATTTGATCCCAAATATAATTCTTTAAAAGTATATTTCATATATGTTCATAGACGTATTAGTCTAACCAACTATAAATATCTCAACTGAAGTAAGGTTTTGAGGTTGAGTTCCCAACCCTAGCTATATCTCACCTCAAGTATCTTTTATTTTAACTTCCACAAAAATATATTCTATTTTTTTCAAAAGAAAAAAGTAATGCATTGCACTCAATGTGTTACAATCAATATATATAATAGTGAATCGACTTACGAGTAAGTTGTGGAAGATTCAAACCTCCACTTATTCTCCACTGAAGAAGTCAGATATTATCATTCTAATGTGTGTTAAGTGTTTAAATAATAATTTCACATTGATTTAGAAAAGAAAAAAAAAAGTAGTGTGAATATGTTTTGGAAGTTCATTAAATATAAATAAACATTTTTTATATAAAGTATTGTTTATTTAATTCATTTACAGATATATCCATATTTAATATTATCTTCGATCTCAATTAAATGTCACTTTAGAGGTGAACTTTTGTTTCCAACCATTTATTTTTTAGATTTTTGTACAACTTTATTCCAAAATTATCCATTTAAACATTCCTCGCCTAAAATTTAGAAATTTGATATGATCATTTTTTATGGTTCACAGTAATTTGACTCTTTCTCCAATTAATTTGGATTCTAAATTCCTTAATTAATTAAGCGTATATTTGTTCTTTTTTTTTTTTTTTTAATTTCTTGATCTATGACAAAAAAATCTAGAATAAGTTGAAATTAAAAAGAGTGTATAATTAAAAATAATATAATGCTCATTAAATATGATTATAATAATATTTATGTATTTTTTCACCGTCATTTTTTTTAAATATGTTTTTTTTTGTAATTTTAAAAAATAAAAATAAAACATCCGACAAACCTATATATACATGGGACGAAGAAGTGTTTATATATATATATATATATATATATATATATATATATGATTTTAGTTATATACATTATATATGCGAAGAAGTTGGATCTAATACGATTAGGGCTGGGCAAAAATACGGAAATGTTCGGTATACCGCACATACCATGCCGAAAAATACCGAAAATGCCGAAAATTTCGATACGGTATCGGTATGGCGAGCAAGAAATTTTCGGTATTTCGGTATATACCGAAATATATTAATAAATAATATATATATTATTATTATTATTTTAAGACCCAAATTTCTTCAAAAATCAATTGGATTTTTGTATTTAAGGTGTTATTTTCTCTCCAACCTCCACTTTATCTAAGGTGTAATTTTAAAGGTAAAATTATATTTATGTTTATTTATTTCAATGTAACTTTGAAAATAAGATTACATCTATATATTTTTATACTTCAATATTTGTAACTAATTTACTTGGAACTTTTACAGGTCTCGTGTCTTGATTCTTGAGGTTTTGGAGTTTCAAAATTAATTGGATTTTTGTATTCGGACATGAATTTTATTATTATTATTGTTGTTATGATTATTGCTACTTGAATTGAACTTTATTTGTATTATTTGATGTGTTGTGTTTGGACGTGAACTTTAATTTTATATTGTTTTTTAATGTTATGTCATGAATAGGTTACCATTGACTTGTTCACATAATATGTACTTCATTTTTTCCGTAAATTTTGGTAAATTCGGTAAATTTTGGCAAGTTCGATAATTTTCGGTAGTTTCGGTAAATTTCGGTATGGTATGACGGTAAATTTCAGTATACCGAAAATTTCGGTAATTCGGTATCAAACGGTATAGGCTATCAATATACCGAAAATTCGGTACGGTATCGGTAAGTTTTTTGGCTTACCGAAAATTTCAGTATGGTATAAAATTTTCGGTATACCATACCGAACCACCCTAAATACGATGCTGGTGTGAACATTTACTTTTTTAACAGTTTATTACACGTTTCAAAAAATATTAACAAAATGTGGTAGGTTTGAAAAGGCTTAAAAATATAAGTGGAGAGTTTGAGGCTTCCTCATAGGATTGGGGGGGGGGGGGGGGGGGGCAGTGGTTTTATGTTTTATCTACTTTTTTTTTTTAACTATAATTTGATTTTATAATAAATATGAATGTAAAATTATAATTTTCAAATGACATCTCCTTGATAATTTTTTGATTCATTTAAATTTCTTATTAAATTATAGTTTTTTTATTATAGTGTATATAAATTAAAAATTCACATTTTTTAAAATAAAAATTTAGTTGTATGGATAAAAAATAAAAATTTGAGAATTATACTTATAAATCCATATTCATTCTAAAATAAATATATAAAACTAGAAATATATATTTTACATTATATAAATAAGAGGTTTTTTTTTCTAAAAAAGAATTCTTTGGAGATCTCTCTCCTCCCTCTCTCTCTCTCTCTCTCTTCTCAAATTTTTATTTTTTATCCATACAACTAAATTTTTATTTTAAAAAATGTGAATTTTTAATTTATATACACTATAATAAAAAAACTATAATTTAATAAGAAATTTAAATGAATCAAAAAATTATCAAGGAGATGTCATTTGAAAATCATATGTCAGAAAGTTGCATCCGTATTATAATTTTAACAATTTTAAAACAAATCATATTTTGTTAATTTTTTTTGAAAACTATAATAATTTGTTAAAAAAAAGCCAAACATTTAGGTAAAGTTGGACTTACAAAACTCATGTCTATTCAAGTGAAAAGGGCAACGTTGGAAGCAGAAGTACTTCTGGATTAATTAAATCAAACTATTTTTCTTTTGAGATACACTAAATGTAATTTTAAAATATAATTTGTTTAATTTTATCTGTTATGTTAAATTATCAAGAAAAATTAAAATTTTTTTCCAATTATATAATTATCTCTTTTTTTTTTCTTTTTTTATTATATACGTTTTCGTTTGTTAAAAAACTCATGCCTTAGTACTCTAGAAAAAGAAAAGTGCTATACACATAATAATAATAATAATTAAAAAAAAATCCTATTTTCTGTAACTAATTGAGTACTATTTGGATTGAAGGGAATAGGTATATACATAAATTTTGAAGCACATGTGATCAGACGACCTGTGGCATTACCAACCAATCTTTTACTTACGTTATAATTAATAGTATGTAATTAGATCAAACCTAGTTCAAATAGTATTTATGATTAACTAGCTTATGACTACACATAAATCAAAACGATGCGAATCATTCATTTCAATTCAATTTTTCGATTCTAGTTAGAATTTACTTACCCTTATCATAGCATATTCTATACATGGAAAAATACCCCTATATGCCACAAATTCATATAAAACTAACATCTTTACCATAACATACAGTGAATATACTTTTATAGCTACCACAATTTTGAAAAAATAAAATAAAATAAAATAACCATTGGTAATGATTGTGGAAGAAAATATAGTAGAAACCGATGATAGTGTTTTCTTTTGTAGGATTGAATGATATGATCAATATCGTGTAACCTCTTATGAATCATATTGTATGAATTTCCGTGTTTTTTCATAGGGTAACATGATATGATCTATATAGGTTCGTTACACGATATTATCCATAGACGTTATACAGCACGGCTGATAAAAATCTAAGTTTTTTTACTTTTATCAGACTTGTACTTTAAAAGCAAAATTCATTCAATTTTTTGAATTGTGATAAAAAAAAAATATTTTTTAATCCTTGGTGAAGTAAATTGTTATATGAATGTCGATAGAAAATTCACCGAACTTTTATATAAATATATAGGAATTAAAGAAAAAAAGAAAGAGAGAATGTGGGGATGAAAAGAGAATGGAGAGTGGGACGTGAGTAATGTGAGGACATACCCCTTTAAGGACGCATGTGATTGATATATGGAAGGAGTGTGTTTAGGGCAAGTACTCATGTAAATCAAATGGAGGACAATTCACTGGATTGATGGGCACCCATATCAACACGTTTATGCGTCGACCTTGACTTCTTTTATATTATGTCCATCTATATTTACAACATTTTTCCACTCCCCATATTATCCTCCTTTCTTTCCTTCTATAGTTCTATATATATATATATATAGGATTAAATGTGAAAAACAATATAAACTATTTATTTTTTCCATTTTCCAATCTAATTTTTTTTTTTCATTAGCTTACAATCTGAACTATTAAAATTTATAAGATTACAACTTTTGATTCATTTTTCGGTGAAAACTTGAACACGTGACTCACATGCACAAAACATAAGGATATTCTTGTAATCTTGTAATTTAAGGTGACCCTTATTTATAAGATTACAACTTCTGATTCATTTTCCGGCGAAAACTTGAACATGTCATGCTAAAAACATAAGGATATTCTTGTAATTTTGTAATTTATGGTGACTCTCATTTAAAGTCAGCGTATGGATCAGGTGTTCGCGTTTTGTCGGGAAATAATTCAAAAATTGTAATTTAATAAATTTTAGTAGTTCATGATTGTTATTTGATTAAAAGAAAAAAAGAGATTGAAAAATGAAAAACTAATAATTAAGATTGTTTTGTTGCATTTAATTATTATTATTTTTTCATTTCGAATCACGGGGAATTTTAGCTTGAAGATTTATATCTTATTATAAATTTCGTATCTGGTTGCAATATTTGGTTAAGTTGGAACATTGTAATTACCATTCTCTCTAGATACTTACTACACATAATTTCTTGTATATTTTTTTCTTTTTTTAATACCTCCTTAGTAGGTGGTATTCGTAACAAATGTCAAGTATTTGGTTGTTTATTTATTTTTCAATAAATATGTCAAATTTTTAGAATAAAACTTATAAGAATTCAAAGAAAATACCCCCGACTCCATATAAGTTCTTTTTTTTTTAGATAAAAAAATATTTTTCCAATTATTTTGCATGTCTTTTTAGATATTTCTATAATTTTATTTCAATATTTTCCGTACTATCATTCCTGAAGGACCTTCTCATTTTTTCATATTATTTGATTATCATCCATATTTTTAGACCGTAATTTATCAATTAATCAAAAATATATTATTCAAATTTTTATATTATTTTAAAAAATTTGACAAAATTTTAAACGACATTTAAATGTGATAGAAATTAGATTTGAAATGGATGGACATTAATGGAGTGAGGTTGATTAAAATTTCCACAAGAACGTGTGAAGAGGGGGGGTCAACGTGGCCGTACACGTGTCTTATATTATTTATCACTGCATTTGTTTGTTTTCTATTTCATTTATTTTTTCTCTTTTCTCACATGGGTTGTTTTTATTTTTCCAATCAAACTATTTTTTTAAGGAGTATTTTCTAAAATGAGGAAGTAAAAAAGTTGAGGTATTAGTTGGTCTCTTTTTTTTGACAGAGTAATTTACAACTTTAATTTAATAATTGGAACTATCTCGCAATACAAAATACAGTGTAGATGACATTCAAGTTAGCTTAAAAATACTACACTTTGTTGAATCATGGAAATGCAGTCTTGATTACTTCGTCATTGCGATATAAAAAGAAGCAATTAATAAAGTAAAAAATTCCACCATGTCCTTTGTGGGATTTGGTTTTCCAAACTCTTCACAAAACATTAGATTCATGTTTAGAGGGGTACACCTCAATCAACCTAAATTGATCTAGATATATGCTGAACAGTTGGTCTCTTATGATACCGTTCACGTATGACGAGGTTAAAATATGCATTTTATAGGTACAAATATGTGTGGTATAATTATAAGTATGAGTTTTGTATATACTAAATTCACCACCTTGATATGTAGATTAAGAATTCGCTTCTTATTTTCGTTGTTATTAAACCGAATATGGTTAAAAATCGGTGAAACAAATTTTCATATCAAATTGTAAAAACATGTTTTGTAATCAATGAATGAAATTGATTAGAAATGATCTGGGTGTTTGAATAGATGTGGATTTGAAATTCAATTCACTTTAATTTTAAATAATTTGGGTGGATTTACCAAATCACTCTATCCAAACACTATAATACTTGTACATGTCCATCCTAAACTCAATTAAGAATACCCGTATACTAGCAAAATTGACTAACTGTATAGTAAAAATACTCTATATTTTGAGGGCATCTTAATGGGTACGAACCATAATAAACTGAACTTTGCAAAATACCTATAAAATATAAGTAAATACAGAGAGATATTATGACTAATACAGGATTTTATATCATCGTTAGTATATTATATATTGTCGGATATGATTGTAAATAGGTTTGGGTAGAGGGTATTTCAGGATATGAAACCTAAATCATACTTGAACCTAATTGAGAATTTATATTTTTTCCAAACTATTTAAAATCATCTGAAATGTTAATTGATCATTTTACTCATATTCTTAATTGTAGATGATGTCATCACATCGTAAATTTTGCTACCAATATGCTAATCCAATCTCTCATCTCAAATTATGGGATAATTTTTTGTGTTTTGATCAAAATGAGGGGAAGAAGAGAGAGAAGAAATATAGACGAAGAATGAGGATTAGGGCTTGATTAATATTTGTACAATGGGTAGAATTGGAAATTTGTATGGTATAATTTGTATGAAATTACCCTTTATTTTTATTAAACATTGAGGAGTAGAGGTAGATATCAATGAAGAATGAAATAGTAGGGAAAAAAATCAGAAGACAAGATGTAATTGAAATAAAAGAATCGTTAAAAATATTTTTTATATATATATATATACTAGTTTTAGATCACGTGTGTTGCACGTGCAGATCAATTCGAACTAAGGAAAGAAATAATATAAATATTATATATATAACACTTTTGTATTAGAGTTCTAGTTATAATAGGATTTTATAGGACTTTGAATTAGGATTATAATATAAAATTACTTAAATATTAAAATCTTAAATTACTATAATAGTCTTAAATAATAATTTTTAACAATGATATATTTGACAATTTATATTTTATAAGAAATATCCACATTTTTATATATACAATAGATATATAAAGCAGAGCCCGCAGAGGTAAAGAAAAAATAAAAAGAAATAAATAAAATAAGCCTCGACTCTCCATTCTGTACCTTTTCACTTTTTAAATCGAATTGACAAATTTTGTTTGGTTTCTGTTACTTTTTACGCTGCTTTAATTTCATTAAGTATTTAAAACATGGGACGGTTTTAGTGAGTGCTACACTAGAGCATTGCTACTTGCCGGGTCAATATTATTTAAATAATTATTTTATATTTTACTATAAAAGATTTAATTTTTTTTTGTTTTAATTTAAATTTCGAGTTATCAGATATAAATTCTATTTTATCATTATATACAAAAACATATATAAAACAATTTCACTGATATAATTTCATGAGATGGAACTTTATTATATGTTATACTTTAAATTATTTTACAAGAGTTTTACTATTAATTATTTGGACATGCACATTGAAGAATATCATCATCAACAATTTAGACAAGAGTGAGACAGTGACTGTCGGCATTAACATCAGTGATTTGTGTTTTTTAATATTAATTTGACAAAGATCATTAAAATAAAGTATTTGTGGCTTTTTATATTATTGTAAAATTTTAACCTGACGCTTAACAAGTCCACTATTAATATTGCGTTACTTTTTTTTTTTTTTTTTTCTGAAACAAATATTGCGTTAGACTTGTGAGTTAATTTCTTGAATTTGTATCCAATCATTGTTGGTTTATGTATGAATTTATGAGATAACTTAATGTGTTTGTTATATTTTAATTGCTTGGGTAAAGATTATTTGTATTTGAATAGATAATATTAGTTTGTACATATGTTATGTGTATCAATGATAATTTTATGTTCTAGACATTATCACAATCTCAATCTCATATATCATTTTATCAATGTTTTATTTATTAATGTTCAATGATATTATTATATTATCTGCTACATTTATCAATGAAATGAAAACAAAAGTAATTTCTAATATGAAATTTAACATCTTATCTAATATTGAAATAAGAGATGAAATACAAATTGAATGGAAACTCTAGTAATTCAAAAGAAAAAAGTTGTCCAACATAAAGTATTTTGAAAATGAATTGGTAATATGAAATTAGGGTCAAGTCAAAGAAAAGGGCTTCTTTTCAAGTAGTTCAAAAGCCAAGATTTATTAGTGCCTGCAATTTGTCAAAAAATTACAACAGAAAATGAGATTTCGAAGTGATGATTTTTCAAGTCAATAGTAAAATAATTGTAATTATTTTTAAGGTGTTAAATAATCTGATGCTAATATGATAGTGCAAATGATCAAATAATTAACAATAAATAACAGCTACCAAACCTGCATGTTTCTTGATGTTCATGTAGTCTAGAAGCTTGAGAATTATTAATTGCTCTCAATAATTTTTTTTATTTTATGAATATCTATATTTTAACCCCTGCACTTTCATTTTTTTGACTTTTGCTCCATACAATTTATTTCTTATTGTGGAATAATTATGTGGACGTGTTTTTGGCTCTCCATCTTCCAAAAGTTACATTCACTCATTATCTCTCCCATTATGATTCATAATATCAATATGTATTAAATTATTACATGCATCATTTTCCTATGAATAGGTTGTTTGCCACCTTCAATAGTAATCTAATGGAAGAGCCTGAGTATACTTGGTGAATAATATAATCTCTCCACATCTTGTCTTCTTTCTACTTTCTTCTCTATTTTGTTTATTTCATATTAGTTTCACTAATATTTCTACACTTTTTTTTTTCATAGTTTACCTCTAGCTCTATTAATGTAAAGATAAAATTTATTTATTTATTTTGCCATAAAAATCACAACCTCTACTTGAATGACAATTTTAACCAATTTTTTTACTATTGATCAAAATAACATAACTATATATATAAACCTCGATCAATTTTTTAACCACATTCGAACAGCAGGATACATTTGCAATTTTTCTTTCAAAACTGACCGATGTAAAAAAACATATTACATTTATAATGTTATATTATTTTAACCAATAATGAAAAGTTTGGTCAACATCACAATTTGAGTAAAAGTTGTGATTTCTCCAATAATTAATCCTTTTTTTTTTATTGCAGAGGGCAGGCAAAGTGACCTCTTACAAACATTGGCAAATATAATTTTCTCATATATCTAAAGACAAAAACTTATGTACACCTAGTGCACGGACCCTAGATTCGTGCATTCGGATTGATCCGGCTCACCAAATGCCAGTATGCACCACCAGATTGCGGATAAAATCCGCCCAAACATGCTTCCAAGTGCCAGACATTTATGTTAGTGTTAGTCATACCTTTTGTAAGGCTAGTTGTACCTTAACATTTTTTTTAGGCATACATATTAACTTTTCATTCATTTTAATTATAACAGTTATATTTTTAGTTATGTTAGATATACCTTTTCATTATATTAGTTGTACCTTTATATATTATATAAATGAATAAGTAATATCATATGAAGGTATGTGCATTATCACATAAAAGTAAACATGTACAAATTGTGGTGAAATTAGAGTTTTTTTAGAGTTTCAAAGTATTAAATAAAGATATAATATTTGGACATAAGAGTATGACTAATACAACATAAATATATGACTAATATAATATAAAACTATGACTAACATAATATAAAGGTTAGAGCAAAAAAAAAAAGTGTGCAGATCCAGGTCAACTCGTGCCCGAACCCGACCTATGTGCATGTGTGCATCAAGTGCACAAAAATACTACTTATATCCAAATAACTAATTTATTACAAATATTGGAACAATGTTATATCTCATATTTCATTATGACCATTAGATTAACGTAGACGGCACATATAGTCATAATTTTCAATTATCGACCGAATATTGCATTATAGACCCCTTATTAACATTATTTTGCTCAGTCGCCCAGTTTAGAGTTGTTAATCAAAAATTTCACCCCAAAACTTAAATATGTTTCTGTACCTGTTGACCTTTAAGTAAACTCAAACAAAGCTGCAAGCAGCTTTAAAATAATTCTCTCAGGCCTGATGCATCACTTCAATCAAACAAGTATTTCTTTACTCAAAACGCAAAACATCCAAATTCAACAATCAAGATTTTCAATCAAAGAAAGAAAGAAAAATATTATTTAAATTCAGAATTCATGACGATCATGTTCTAATAATTGAATTTAGTATTCAGTTGATATCGAGTTTCTGGAGATGGGTTTTGGACAACCTACAAAGTCATGATTCATGACAGCCATGTCCTAATAAAACCTACCCAGATAAGTGCCAATCCTCTCGTTTTGGAGGCCTTGAACGGACCTTGTTACGAGGCCCGGAAAAAGGTTTGGACTTTCATTACTGTATAGTAAGAAACGATCGATAAAATATAAAGATAGGGTGAAGCTCGTTAAAATTTCATGGCGTGGAGCGCTCATCCGGTGGGCCCCACCCCGACCAATATTATAAGTATCTTGTCACATAGTACAAAGAAATCACGCTGTCTTAAGGCCATATGCAGTTAATAAAACTAGTTAACATTGACTAAAAGCTAAGCCATGAAGTTCAAAGGTTCTCCACCTCAGGAATAGTTTAATATTGCTAAATTAATTAGAAAACAAACTATCAATATCAAGTTAGATGAATGCTTCACTGATTCAACATTTGACTGAGTAAGCAAGAATTCTGAGCTATCTTAAGGTGACCACTGGCTATATTCTAGAAAAGTATTCATGGGGAGGCTATATATCAATTCTCATGACCAGAAACTATCTAGGATAAGCCACCGACAGATGCGACCTACGAGGGACGTTAGCTGAGTATATTGACAAAGTCCCGGCTTTGACAGTAAGTAGATTATGAAATTTGCAGACACATAAACTGCACTTTCTGAGTCCTAGAAATCTGATAGCATGAATATTTAACAGCTTTTATTGTTCATTCGAGCTCGACTATTTTGCAAATGATTTGCTAAGATCAGAACAGTGGAACACCTTTAGAAATCTAACAAATGGGTTCCTTCTATTCGTCAAGATAATAAAACCAACAAAGACAGGTTTAGTGTTTCTACGTTCATCTATTAGTGGCAGGTTTAAAGGATCAAGCTGAAATGAAATGAAAGACTTCAATTTGAATAATGATCTTTCCTATTTCAAAAGAAGGTTTATTTCATATTTTAGCCTTGCAATTCTTGAGGAGCACAAATTTCATTTGCCAGATTAATAAGTTTCCAATTTCACTACTTCCTATTTTATGAGAACCAATATTGAATATTCCATTGGCCCTATAAGTACTCACTTAGACTCTCTCCCTGTTTCCAATGCACATTTTTCAGTTCTAAAGCTCCAAGTAATGTTGCCTTATAATATATGCAGATAAAACCAAAATGACTCGGCTCTGTGAATAGATAGCATAAGATCGTTGTTTCTACTATTTCTATCAGACAGGATAAAATATTTCTTAGCATTAAATAGGGCTAAGGGAAAAGGTAAGTACTAAGTACTTTCAATGTACAAAAGACTATCAAAAAAATATAATCAACAATAGCTTACAAAATTTGTAATCTATAACAGCACCAAATCCATGTCGATCATTCATTCACGATGTTCCAGATCATCCTGCAATGACACAATTTTAGAAACCAGTAAGTCAATGGACAACAGGCATTTCAGAATCATAAAAAATATGTATATGGTTACCAGATTATTGTCAAAGCCAGAAGGACGACAAGATATCCGAGCTTGTACAATCTTACTTTCTTTTCCCAAGGAAGTTGGTTGAATATCTCAGTTACATCTAACAAGTGCCGCCTCCCTGTATATCTGATCATAGGTCAACAACAGTTAGCTGCCAATCCAATAAAATGAAAGATTTTTACAAACCAGTAGCAAAAGTAACGCACATTCGATTGTGAATGCAGAGCACAAGAAATGCGAACGGGCAAAACCTCTTGTGCACCCATTAGGTCTAGTGCTAGCAAAGATTTTATTCAAGGTAATATGTTAATACCATATTACAAAGCTGTAATGCACACATTAAGTCTGTAAGCAGAAAAGCCACAAAGATTTAGCTATATAACAAACAACTAGCTTCAGAAACTATTTTGCACTTACATTGATTGGTATTCAGTTACTAAGGTAACCAAGTTCATGAACAGTCAACTTTAAGACAAGGCCTAGCTTAAAATCAAATAAAAATTAGCTCAATCTTGATTGTTTCAATGAATTGAGTCTTCTATTTCATCCACAGTGTCAATCAGAAAAGTAACTCCAGAGGTTTTAACCAAAATAAATCTTGTTCCCAAAACATAATAAAGTAAATCCGTAGTCCTTTGTATAACACAGCTGCCTTCCAGCAGAAACAGGAATAAGATAGCCCAAGAAACCTTTTCCATAATGATAAACGCCTTGTCTCACTGTGACCTCGATCCAAGCTCTCTTATTGAATTTCTTAATCAATGAGCATTGT
Organism: Scutellaria galericulata; assembly: GCA_946896805.1. Classification (NCBI taxonomy): domain Eukaryota; kingdom Viridiplantae; phylum Streptophyta; class Magnoliopsida; order Lamiales; family Lamiaceae; genus Scutellaria; species Scutellaria galericulata. The sequence continues at coordinate 12,975,285 of OX335798.1, read as the reverse complement.
CTAGAAGTGCTAATACATATCCTCTGTAATACCCCCACACATAGAGACAAAATATCCTGCTTCCTTGTCCGCTTTTAGGTGTATACTTTTTTCCAAATTTAAGATTACCACCAAGCTAAAACTATGATGCACCTTTTATATTCAACTGAACAGGCAGTTCTCAGAATCTCATCTATCACTTTATAGATATCTTGATGCCAATATAATCACCAATTAAGATTCATAATCAAGTTCATTAACTGCCTAAAGTTCCAGGTGTTACAGAAGTATAATTTCATTGAAGAGTTCCAATTCATGTACATATAAACTTTTGCATACTATTGAAAATAATAATCAGAAGCTGGCATAAAGTTGAATTTCTTGTCACATGATGCAGCAACACATGACCATTTGGATAGACACTTACTAAAAAGCATGCAGTTCTTTTTAGTACACTACAAGAGAACAGAGGCCCAACTATACTAGTTAAGTACCAAATTGTTTGGTTATTAAAAAACCAGAAAAAACAGATTGTTTGGTGAAGACAATGTGGACACACAATATGATGCTCAAAATTCTTGCAATTCCTCTCCATAGGTTTTTCAATCTATATTGTATGTCTCTTCTTTCAAAAAAGCAGGTTCCGTTTTATCTAAATGCTGCTATATATAATATAGTTCAGACACTTTTATCATTCTCAATAAATTTTAGTCTTTGGAATCTTCACCATTTTGTAACTTTGAGCACAGTACAGAAGTAGAATAGAACCAAATGTTGCCATCTTACATGGACCACATATAAACAGAAAACTTTGAGGCAGTATCCATGAGAGCGATCTCCAACAGAAAATGGCTATTTAAAGTTTGAAACTTGTGGCAGTATCTATTATAGACAATATGATCAGTAAAGGAACTTACAATGTTACATTGTAATATGCATATGGAGCACAGAGCAAAAACATAACCCAATGTCCTGTAATAAAATGGAGGAAGCACAAAACTCCTTCAGCAACAAACTCGGGCATAACAGCCTTATTTATTCTAGATGCTGTATCGTATGGGTTGATATAATCGTACTCAAGGTCAGCCAAGCACATCAGCTGCAATTCAACATTTGTAGCATCAGTTCCCCAAAACATAAAGGAGAAAGAGATGGACTAAAAGTCTAAATCCAAAGAAGAGAAAGATCATAAAAGAAGATTAAAAGGCATTACTTTAACTCTAATCTCGCCATGTAAAATATCCAAGAATCTAATTGATAATCACCACTTTCCACTGCATTAGTTGAGCATAAAAGATGCAACAAGAATTGTTTTTGATTTCATAATTCAAAGAAAGATATAGTGATTACATGCTCTATGATTTGTTTGTTAACTTTTTCCCATTTCTACAAAAGATCCCACAATAATTACACTGAAGAAACCTCACTAATCCTCATCTTACAACATCAAAGTCCCATTATTCATAACAGACGTCAAATCTTATTCACAAGATGCATCAAAACCCTACTAGCTGCAAGTGTCAATCAACTTTTAACTCCAACATTGCACCTAATCATCTCCATGAAAAATTACCACATCCAATCCAGATTGTATCATCACCATATAATTAATTATACATATATATGACCAATCTAATAAAAATAAATCCCACCTCATTGTCAGAAATAGTCTTTTCCAGTGCAACCCTTCCCACAAACAGTTAATTAAGCCTACCAAACTCTCTTGCTGAAAACCCCCATCAAATAACACTACATACTTAACAAGATTCTTTTTTTTTTTTTTTTTACACCCAAACGTAGCAATAAGACATCAGTAAATCAGAATATAATGTTTAAGAGCTAAGCAGCAGTACAATAGATTGAAATCAGCATACAGCTATCAAGAAGCAGAAAGACAAAAATGCATAGTATTTAGTGAAAATTTACCTGGTAAAGTATAATTCCAATAATAGTTATGACGAGAAAAAAGGAAATCAGCCATGCAAATAAATCCGCCATGGCCGCCTCTTTTCTTTTCTGGGTTTGGGCTCTGCTTCCTTCTTTATTCTCCTCTTTTCTTATGGAACTGTGGGCGCTGTACCAACTACATTAAGACACGATTTAGACCAACTTTGATTTTCATTTTTCAGTATATAATTTCCCTAAATCTAAATTCCAAAGTTTTTCCCCTCAAATTTTAACCGTATTTAACAAAATTTCATTTCGTATTCTAATGATTGGAAACAAATCGAATTTCAATTCGTCACTTAATGGGTCGTGAGATTTTAAATTTGATCGAATTAAGTTTTAGTGAAACAAAGACGATTGTGGTTTTTATTGGATCGGTTTTTAATATAATTACATTTCTTTGTAAAACAATATGCATTGAATTACGTTCAATATTCCGAACTTCTTTATAATTCGTGCCATAGGTGATGGAACCTTAAATTTCAAATACGATTAATAGTTAAAAATATCCAAATTTTGGAAGGTTTTTGCTATTTGGTTAATTTTTAAAATCTATCAATTTGTTCATAATTTTATCATTTAGTAACGATTTTAGTCAATTTTGAAATTTAGTTAAAATTGTATGACATGTTTTTAACCATACCACAACATTACCAATTCCCTAAACCACCTTAATTAATCTTATGTGTATTTGAAATTTGATTCATGTGGTGATTAGATGAGAAAGATGTCATCTAATTTTAACTAAAATTAATTGACTAAATTTACTATTAAATGATAAAATCATGGACAAATTGACAAAGTTTAGGTCCCAGTTTCCGTTTTTTTTTTTTTTAAATTGCTCGAACATGAAAAAACTAAATAAAAGGGGGAAATAGAATATTTAGTTTTGGCAATAAAAGAAAAGAAAATTGTTGGAGAAGCTAAAACCCCAGGTGCGCGGGAATAAGTGAAGAGGCCACGGTTGACCACTCTCCTATATATTCTTTTTCAAATAGCTAATCAAACCCCTTCTCCTTTTCTCTACTAATCTCTGCATTTCTTTTCTAGTTTCAAAAATGGCTCGAAATAAGGTACTTACAGCACAATTTCTATGTTTTTGTTGCTTAGCATTGCCTTTTTCTTTGTTTTGATTTTTTGTTTTTGTAGTTCAGTTGTATGATTGATTCTGTGCACAAAATTGAGTTGTTTGTTTTGTGTTGGATGATGATATATATGTATGAATTTATATAGGAGATGTGGAAAAGAAAAACCTAATTTCTGTTTTCTATTGACAGGAGGGTCTGATTTTGGTGCTTGATGTTGGTGTATCGATGCATGCTCTGCTGCCGGAAGTTGAGAAAGTTTGTTCCACGCTGATACAGAAAAAGGTACATAAAATTGTTTTATTGAAGACTCTTTCATTGTGATCACTGTTTGCCCTATTGGAAGAATTTTCTCCAACTCAATTAGCAATCTTGGTAGCTCGCAAGGTGCAGCAGTTTCCCAACCAGCTATCCAATTGTGTGTGGTTTAAGTTTTTTACCTAACCGGGATATTCGTTATATTTGTGTGGAGTTTATGCAATAACTGAATTCTGAGTTGCATTTTTAGAATTGTTCTGAATTTTTGATTTATTATCATTTCATTTATGCAGCTGATTTACAACAAGTATGATGAAGTTGGAGTTGTTGTATTTGGTACTGCAGGTACTTTTAAGTGTTTGAGTTGATGAAGTGATATGTTAGAAATGCCATCGTTTTGAATTGGTTTTTAGCAGTACTAATTTTTTTCGTGACTTGTGCTTGTGACAAATTTTTAATTGAGCAAAAACAACCCTTAGTCTTTTCTATTACACGATGTTGATTTTAGTTTGGACAACTTTTATCTTCTATTGTTCATTTTAAGAGACGTGATGAATATCTTGTGCTTGATAATTTCAGATACTAAAAATGACTTGACTGTGGAAGTGGGTGGATACGAAAACGTGGTGGTTTTGCGGGATATAAAAGTTGTAGATGGAGACCTTGTCAATATTTTACATCAACTTCCTCGAGGAAGCCTACATGGAGATTGTATCCATTTTGCGGCATCAAAGTTTTTTTTTTTTGTTCAGGAAATTGTGCTCTTAGTTGGGTTTCTAGATACATTGAAAAAGAGCTTCTTCCTTTGATCTCAATTACATTTATTTTCTTGAATGAGCTAGCTAGTTGGTCAATAAAATTTGTTTCTTTAGGATCTCTGAGTCTCGCGAAATGTTTTTGAGACATAAGGTTCAACAGATTTCCACTGCTAAGAAAAAGGCATATCTGAGATTAAGAAGAATGCTCCTTTAAGCATGGTGCAAAGTAGTTGGTTACTGCAATGTCTAATGGCTTTGTTGGGTTCATAATTGACAATAATGTTTATCACTTGATCGGTAAATGATTATTTCATTGGTAACTATATATATATCATGAAACCTGTTCCCTTAACCTTGCTGAAGTTCTTGATGCAATTGTTGTTGGGATGGATATGCTGATTAAGAAGTATGGGCCAACTAACAAGGGAAAGAAACGGTTATGCCTCATAACTGATGCAGTTACTCCAACCAAAGATCCATATGAGGGAACAAAGGAGGATCAAGTAAAAACGGTTGCTGCACAGATGATGACACATGGAGTGAAGATGGATTGCGTCATTGTTAGAGCAAATCAAGATTGGGGTGTCAATAAGGAGATTATGGAAGAGAATGATTTCCTATTAAGTATACTTTCCACCAAATCTTCTTCAAAGGTGCATGTTGAGAGTGCAACTTCCTTATTAGGTGCTTTAAGGACTCGTAACATATCACCAGTGACTATATATAGGGGTGACTTTGAGCTGAGCTTTGGAATGAAGATCAAGGTGAGACTCCTACATAGTGTTAATTGTCTCATGGTTTTTCAATTTTGAAATTCTTCATCTTATTTTTAAAAAAAAAAGGATATCTTTTAGGTGTAAATTTGCCTTTTGCACCTGCTTATGAAAGATGGCATATGGCTCTCAGAACCCATACTAAGTGACAGATGATTTCTCAAAAGCATTTTGTATTGTATTATATAACCAGCTGATATGCAAATTAACACGACTTTACACTTCAGGCAGAAAACTTTCTTTTTGCAGCTATGCACTTATAATCTCTTTAAGAAAGAGGTGTCAATAATAATTGAACCATATTTTTGGTTTTCTCTGATCCCAGATTGATTGACCAACTCAAGAAAAAAATTAAGTTGTTAGAGAGGAAAGGCACTTGATATTCAATGTTTCTGTGCTTAAACAAGTAGTGTCTCTTTCTACGTACTACTTGATGAGTTAGAATGACAAAATTCTGTGTTTAGAGATCCACTGCATCTGCAGTAGCTGTCTTTTTTGGGTACTTGTTGATTTTTTGCTTGATCTGTGCAGTTGCATGGAATTATTGATGATTTTTAAATCATTAATGTCTGTTTAATGTTGACATTTCAATCCACCCTTTTGTTTTTTTTGCTAAAAGGTATGGGTCTACAAGAAAACATCTGAAGAGAAATTTCCCACTTTGAAAAAATATTCTGATAAAGCACCCCCAACAGATAAATTTGCCACACATGAAATTAAGGTTGATTATGAATACAAAAGTATTGAAGATCCTGATAGAGTTGTACCACCAGAACAAAGGATCAAAGGCTACCGCTATGGTCCTCAAGTAGTGCCTATATCATCTGCTGAGTGGGATGCTGTGAAGTTCAAACCAGAAAAGGGCGTGAGGCTTCTAGGCTTTACAGATGTTTCAAATATCATGAGGTAAAATTTTGGGAATTCTTGCTGAACTAAATGTTTTTTTTTAAGTAATTCTGATGGAGTTATTGAAGAGTTTGTTGTTCAATCACGTGTACTCAGACACTATTATATGAAAGATGTAAACCTCTTCATTGCTGAACCTGGAAATACAAGGGCCATGCTTGCAATTTCAGCATTAGTAAGAGCAATGAAGGAAATGAACAAAGTAGCTATTGTCCGCTGTGTGTGGAGACAAGGACAGGCAAATGTTGTTATAGGGGTGCTAACACCCAATGTATCTGAGAAAGATAATGTTGTAAGTAACTGCTTCAAGCAAACATGCAACCAAGCCTGTTTGATAGCATGTGAATTGAATTTTCTATTGATTTTCATACTTGCTAAATCTTGTAGCCAGATTCATTTTATTTCAATGTACTTCCTTTTGCGGAGGATGTGAGAGAGTTCCAGTTTCCATCTTTTAGCAATCTTCCTTCATCAATGCAACCAAATAAACGGCAGCAAGAGGCTGCAGATAAGTTAATTCAGATGCTTGATCTTGCTCCAACTGGAAAAGAGGAAGCTTTGCAACCCAACCTCACACCCAACCCTGTTCTTGAGGTAACACCTTTACTAATTATCTGCATACTATTGCGTTAGAAGTCATCAAATGAAGATCCAGGTCACTGTAAAAAATGGCTGGACTTTTTTTTTTCAATATAAGTTATAAAGCCTGCTCCATTCTTGTTGTAATCACCCAGCAGTTTAATTACTTAACCTAGTAGATACTTCTCCTGATACTTTTGGATATTTTCTGGAATTCTGTAAAGCCATCTTCATGCAACAAATTACCTTAGATTGCTGGATATAGATCGTGAATGTGTTGAATTATTTTTTGGAAGATAATGTCGCTTGTAGCTATTCAAAGATTGATCTTTTTATCAAACATGATTATTTGTGTCGGTGCATGTTAACTTGATTCAAGAAAGTAACGTAAACTTCTTGTCAGTGCACTGTAGAAATATAAAACACGAATATGGTTTACATATTTGAAATTTCTGTTGATGATAAACTAGCACAGGAATTGTGGATGATGGTACTTCTCTGTAGTGCAGGAGAACTTAACCTGTAAAGCTAAAATTACATTTGAATGCCACTGGTTTTTCTGGCTTTTGTATTATTTTTAAAGTTCAGCTATTAAAAGTGTTCCTTGAAATTTCCAGCGTTTTTACCACGCCCTTGAGTTGAAATCTAAGGACCCAAATGCTGCCATCCCTCCAATCGATGAGACCCTCAGAAAGATAACAGAGCCTGATGCCGAGCTTCTTTTTGAAAACAAAGCTGTGATTCAGGAATTTCGTAGGGCCTTTGAACTTAAAGAAAATCCGAAGGTTATATATATCTCATTACCGTACATATTTCTTTTTTCCTTAAAGATTATTCCGTGTAACCTGGTCTATCCTGCAGCTGAAAAAGTCATCTCGAAGAGTATTAAGAGAAAAACCATCTGGATCAAGTGATGAAGGAGAAGGAATTGCTGTTGTGGGCCAAGCCATGGATGCTACTGAATATACATCTGAAATCAAAGTGGAGAAAATCGGAAATTCAGATCCGGTTCAAGATTTTCAAGCCATGATATCTCGTAGAGATAGTCCACAATGGGTTAGTAAAGCTATCCAGAGCATGAAAGATATGATTTTTAATCTAGTGGAGAATTCCTTCGAAGGAGATACATATCAGAAAGCACTGGAGTGTGTAGTTGCTCTTCGCAAGGGTTGCATTGTGGAGCAGGTATACTTTCTCTATTGCCTTTTCTCTCTATCTTTGCCTCCCTCCATGTGTGGGCCATGAGTGTTTGTTTTCATTTCAGTCTCCTATAGAACTGGTAAATACCATGCAATTATACCAACAATAATATCTGAAACTTTCCTATTCAGGAACCAAAACAGTTCAATGATTTTTTGTGTTATCTCCTCAAAGTGTGCAAGGAGAAACACCTCAATAGCTTTTCCGACTATTTGGCATCACACGATGTGATGCTAATAAGTAAGACCGAAGCAGCTGAGAGGTGTGAACCAATAATTATCTTCTATTTGTTCCTTCGTGTTGTCTGACTCCTTTCTTCTCATCTTTTTACCGAACTAATTCCTATTGTATGATTCTATATTATCTCCATGCAGTGACATTCCGGAGAATGAAACCAAAATCTTTCCAGTGACAAAGGAGCCAAAAGCAGAGCAGAAATCTTGAGATAATACCCCTTCACAATAGCAAAGGTGGATTACTTTTGACTTAGCAGCGATGACAAAATAGACCCTTGGTGTGAGGAGCTCTAGAACCAAAAGCTCTAATTGTAATGAAAAGAAGGCAAGTGCACAATTTAAGAGTGGTAGTTTAGTGTTAGTTCACTCAATTCTCCTTTGGGATGTGGCTCTGCTGTTTTGTTTCAGCTGTGAAGAATGCATCATATTAGAATGACACTGATGCTTCAACTGATACATGAATATACAAGCTGATGTCAAATCTCTGATTGGTTTATGAATATGTTCTCTAGGGTAGTACACAATTCCGACATCATTATACTCCAAATAATATTTGTCATCAATTTACGTAATCACATGTACAATCACTGTAGTTCTGACAGATTTTGATAAGAATACAGGTTCCAACTTTGCTTGGTTGATTGATCTCATTGAGATTTGGAGAAAAATAAAAATAAAATAAATTCTATATCAAATCAATTTTTAATTGATTCAAGTGGTTTGCTCGAGTCAATCAATTTTCCAATTGTGAGGGGCTGATCAAACCGAATCGAGTGACAGTTCTTGATTGAACCGGTCAAATCACACAGATCCGGTCCGATTCCAAAAAAACCCTGTTAAACAAAGAGTAAACCATTGAAGATTATTAAAATGGATAGACGACTATATAGAAACGGAGCAGATTTAGAAGAGTGTCCTCATATGCATCATCTTAATTCATACTGCAATTCCAAAAATACCCCCATAAGCTCATGCTAAACATTTACACTACTAGTATTTTACCAATTAAACAGTGTTTCCATTATATGTATACATGCACCAAAAAGTGTTTTCGATCAAAGACACAAATCCAACTTAAATATATTTTCAGCCATACGGACCCTTAGCTTCAGACCCCATTTCATGAATCTTCTTTGCTTCAATCCTCATTTCTTCCAGACCACGGGCAAAAAGCTGGAACACAAGGTGAGTGAAGAGAGACATAACAGGAGTGGTTATTTACGGACACCAACCAATTCGACGTCATAGATAAGCCATGAGTTTGGCGGAACATTTTCAACTGCAGCATCTCCATAACTGCAAGACAAATACGAAAATTCTTAATGTATGTGTGCAGATTTGGAGGGGGAAAAATTGTTCTTACGCAAATGAGAGATGTGGAGGTTGGTAATTTGTATCCATATGGATGGTCCAAAACATACCCCATTGAAGGTGGGATAATCAGTCTTCTCTTGTCACCAACGTGCATACCTGAGAAATTAAAATTTAGGAGTAAAGTGATAAATGGGGTTGGGTTAGTAAATATCAGTTTCAAGAATAGGCTACCATCAATCCCAACATTCAATCCGTCAATGTAGCATTCATCACCTGAATGTAAATACAATGATATTAATAAGCAAACATATCAACAGATAACTAATTTGAGACTTGATTTCTCAAAACCAAAAAAAAGAAAAAACATATGGGTTAGTAGGGATCTGTAAAGCATCAAGGTTTCACCAAGATAAAAGAATTGGTTACCTAAGCGATATTTGAGGGCAGCTTTACCCACATTCGAGTCAAAAACATGCCCGTTCTCCTTCGCCATGGCAGTGTAAAATATTTTGACCTGATCCGAGATTCATTTATTCTGAAGTAAGTGATGAGATAATGGGCATACATAGTTATTAATTACGTAAGCCAAACCAATATGAAAATTGGAGATTGAGGGAAATGGCAAGGCACAAAACCTTTTCGAAGTTGGGAACAAAAATAAAATAGTTATAATAATATATAATAGGATAAATAATTCCATAAATACAAACTTATCTGTGCTCTAAATAAAGTATATCCTAAAGCACATTCTATTATGTACTAACTTCATTAAACTCCACATAGTTATCCCCATCCTCTTCATCAAATTCCTCAATTCTCATGGTCAGTTTTAGTTGCTTCATCATAAATCTCTTTCAATTACCTCATCACAAATCTCTCTTCACCCTAGTTTCATTTTATTTAACTTATAGAACTAATATTAATATTCAAAAGGTTCCACTTATCTTTAGTATTTAATTGTCCAATTTAACTTGTAAAAATCAAACTCTCTGCCCAAATTCACCATGTCCTGCCTTTTTTTCTCCCCACCTTGTGCCTTAGACTCTAAGGTGCTAGGGCTGGTGCCTTATGCGCCTTTACATCTCAGTACGCCCTCAAAACACTGAATATATCGAGTCAAAAAATGAAAGCTGCAGACCAATTAACGATCCCTGATTAAGCTGACAAAAACATACCTGTTTTCCTGGAGCAGCTACTTTTCCGTTCCTTGGACCACTCACCAACTCTTCAATAATTAACCCATTTGACAAGGTCTTTTGAAGTGGCACTGTTTTTGCACCCTGATCCTCATATTTCACAGGCGTTGTCTCTTGATTATCTGTCATCCTAATTGCAACCAAGTTCAAGTTTTTCTCACCTCGAGTTTTCTTCTTCTTTCTTTTCTTGATCTTATCAGGTCGATTATCATTAGCTAGTAACTTTATGCTGATATTGCTGCAAGCAGAAATTTCTGTTAAAAACTCTCAGCAGAAGAAAGTGGCGGTTGAAACTTCAAAATAATACTGCTGCTGCTAGACAAGCAACTGTCAAATTACTGGTGGCAGATTTTTTTTATTATTCGTAACAAATGAGTTGTAAAAAAACGGCTCATCTCTTTAGAGTTCTTGAAAAATATATGATGTTTTACTCATTCTTTGATATATACACAGGTGATTGAATACGAGGAAATGAAGAACCTGAGCCAAAAATTAGCAAACAAAAAGAGTAGTACTAACTTATCAATCTGTTGTTCTAAACCTTCTCCATTTGCCGCAGGCAGCTCCTCTGTTGTGCTGTCAACATGGCGTTCTTGCATGACTTCATCCTCTCTGGGTGCACAAGCAACTGTCAAATTACTGGTGGCAGATTTTTTGTTATTCATAACAAGTTGTTAAAAAAAAAAAAAAAAACCCTATCTCTTTAGAGTTCTTGAAAAATATCTGATGTGTCATTTTCTTTGATACATACACAGGGTGATTGAATATGAGGAAATGGAAAACCTAAACCAAAAATTAGCATTCAAAAAGAGTACAAACTTATCAATCTGTTGCTCTTGACTTTCTCCATTTGCCAGCTCCTTTGTTGTGCTGTCAGCATGTCGTTCTTGCATGACTTCATCCCCTTTGAGTGCATTGTGACATTCTGCACCAAGTCCTTCCTTGCTGGTTTTTTCTTCTAAGCTCTGTTGATCCTCATATTCTCCATTTGCTGCTGGTAGATCCTTTGTCATGATGTCAGCAACCAGTAAAACCTGCTCCCACATATCCTCTTCAGGAATATTGAGACATTTTTCATCAGCTCCTTCTTTAAGTGATCCTTCCAGCTGAAGTTCTTTTCTTCTCTTCTTGGATTTTTGGCCATTTATGGAGCCCAATTCTGGAGAGGTCACCAAAAAATTTCCACCAATTTCCCTGCTTGAGCATGTAATACTTCAGAGGTACTGAGGAGAGGCCAATGACACAGACAGTTGTGCACCATATCACTAAAGAGCGTATACGCCATTGCACAGACCACAATTATATAGTACACATAAAATTCTTACAGATTAGTGGAGGCCTCAACTTCATGCTCTTTATCCTCTCCGAAAACACTGTGAACCTTGTCAGTCTGGATTTTGCTGGTTTTCCCCTTCTTCACAGAGCGTACTTTTCTTTTCTTTTTTGGTTTAGTTCTGATGAGACAACCCAGCAATGCAGCAAACATATACATTTCAAGTGAAACAATTTAAATGTACATGGAGAAATCTAGTCATACATCACATTGATAGATGATACTCACAGATCAAGGGATTGCAATTGGTCTTTCCCATCACTCACAGGCAAATTCTGGTCGATTCTGATGTCTTTTGTGTTGTTTCCCTGAACAACATCCTGAATGGGAACAATGATTTCGTGCAGAATCTCCACTTCCTTGGGGAGTTCATTTGGTTTATCTCTGATAAAACCCCCAGTTATGCAGAAAATTAATACGTGTCAAGTGAAACAATGTAATAGTCTTTGACAAAAAATAGATATATAACACATTAATATATGATACTCACAGATAAAGGGATTGCAATTGGTCTTTCCCATCACTCACAGGAAAATTCGGGTTGATGCTGCTGTCTTCCATGTTGTTTCCATGAATCGCATCCTGATTGGAGACAATGATTTTCTCAAGAGTCTCCACTTCCTTTGGGAGCTCATACTTTCCCATATTCATATCAGTCTTTTCTTCACCCAATGATGGTTCTTTCTCCCTATATAGATACATGAGAAAGAAAACAGAACCAGGTAGTTTTATACCATCATGAAAATGGTAAAAGAAGGTCTAAAGTCCACGAATATAGGAGGCTGGAGGACAACCTAGAAGTAAAATAACATATGAAAGGCTGATGCAAAGTCTCCAAAGGTATGTGGCTACCTTACCTTTCTAGTTTGCCATCGATATATAGAGGATCAAGCTTTTGCTTTGATTCACTCCCATTTACACCATCATCTTTTGCCTCATCATCCATTTCTTCTGTTGCTTGAGCAATCTTTTCTCCTGTATCAGACATGGTTGTCTTCCCAACTCTTCCACTCTTAAATTCAGATAAAGAGCCACCCTCATCTTCACCCTCATGTGAATTAGCATCATTATCTGACTCAATGATTTGGCATTTCTTCTTAAGTCGTTTGCCACGACCCTTTCTCTCTTTTCGCTTATCATTTTCCAGTGTAGTCTCATCCATTCCTTTAATAATATAATGTCCATAAACATAAAAGGGTATCCTCATGTTGATAGACTTATTCCAGATCATTAAAGTAATACAAAATCATTGAAAAAATTGTGTGGAAATTTGTATCGTTAATGAAATATTAAAATTTTATGTTCCCGCATTATGATGAGGCTCTAATGATAAGATATATATTACTTACATTAAAATTAACTGCACTCGTGTAACTGGAGCTTAGATATTATTTTTTGAGATATCCACCCAAGCATACATTTCTAAGATCATATAAAATTTGCATTGATTAGTCTAAAACATACCTTTGCTGCTTAAAACAGGGGATTGTGAAGAAACTTTTATCTTATCATCATCATCAATGAAACTGTCCTCATACACATCATCATCACTATGATAACTAGACCCATCTGTCTGGGTGTTCTCAATATCCACACCATATGATTCTCTATTGTGTCAGAGTAAAGGAAGCTGAGAAACACTTAAAACAGATAGAGCTAGACGATAACAAAGCAAAGCTATCTATGACAAGAAATCTACACAGCTTAAAAGATAATGTTGAATGTTAGTGCGCTTAGAAATGACATTTACCCAACATAGCAATTTCAGCTAATTTGTAAGAAATGATCACAAATTTGTGTAAAGAATGGCATCAAATGTTACAAAACGAACCTTATGAACATGTAAAGGATACGTATCACTATGCGGATTCGACTGCTGATTTCTATGGACATAATAACCAGTGAGGTACACACTCCGAGGGCCAATAACTGATAAAACCACATCATCCGCCTCCTCAAATTCCAAATCTAACTGGCAAGACAATGTTCTATCGGGCTGCAATGCACAAACAAAGACCGGCCTTCTATCACCCACATTACATTGTACAACGACAGTCTTCTTTGAAGCTTGACCAAGTCCAAGAGTAGCCTAAACAATCAGTAACAGCACAAGTAAAATCAACAAAATTTCTAACAAACAACATATCAAAACATTTTTTTTTATCACCAACTTCCACAATCACATAAACTTGCTAATAACATATAAATAAAGAACAATACAGCATTCTCAACCAAATTGAAGTTTCATTAAAAACCAACATACATAATTACTCAAAACTGACGAAGTAGAACAGTAAAGCATTACATAACCAAACATATCATCATATAAAAGCCTTAAAACATTTATAATCTTTATATGTTATTTCAGAAATAAGTACCTGGGAAATTCGTAGCCTTCCTCTGGCCTTTTCACAAGAATGAGTTATTGGCTTCCCAGGTTTCACCTCTACACCTGAAACACAGAAATCAATTGAACAATAAGAAACCAACACCCATTAATATGAGAGCACATCAGCTCACCCCCCCCCCCCCCACACACACACACACTCACACACTCAACACGCAAAACTTTCTTCAATTCTACAAACAATTTGAACACATATTCTCTCAATAAATAAATAACATATAAAATTACAGACAGATATTAGAAATGTTGAAATCCCAAACGACAATGAGCGGGAAAAAAATATCTAACCCCAGAAAGCCATATTCAGATTAAAGAATTCGAGCTTCGTAATCTATAGCAGTAATCGAAACTAGTATCTTCAATTATCCTCTCTTTAAACCCTAATCGGAAAACTCAGAGGCTTTCTCGATTCCGAGAATCGAAATCGTCAATACCTCACTCAATTTTTTGGTCATTGCGCGGATGTTTGTGAATATATATAACAGGCATGGCGGGAGACCATTTGTACTTTCCATTTTCTTTTGACTTACAAATACCAATTTCATTTTTATTTTTATTTTGTGTAACCAAAGAATGTACTCCCTCAATCCCACAATACTTCGCACACTAAATTGGGCACAGTTTTTAAGAAAAAATAAATCTTTGTTTTTTGATTGAGGGTATAAGGGTCAATTATGTGAGGAAAAAACAAAAAGTAATAAAGTGTTGAGAGAGAAAAAGTAATGGCATTGTGTGTAAATAAGTGTGTATTGGAGGGTAATAATTGTGATAAAATTTGTTATTTTTTTGTGTGCAAAGTGTTTTGGGACAGATTAAAAAGGAAGGTGTGCAAAGTGTTGTGGGACGGAGGGAGTATATCAATTAATTAATCTCGTTTTCGGGCATTTATAGACAAATTAATTTTTGAAAACTGGATCCAAACGTATCTATAGTTTCCTTAAATAAATCGATTACATAATTACTTATATAATTATCAATAAAAGAGTCCTAATTAATACAAAAGACTTTAATGATCGAACAAATTATTCTCTTTCTTTTAGTAATATTGATTGTTGACGTCAGATTTTGTAGAATATAAAATCCTAGTCAAACACCAAAAAAGGCGATCCGGCTTAAAAGAACCGAATCGAATAAGTAATATGAGAATCGAATAAAGTAAGAAAAGAATGGCCCGGTGCCTACTCGGGCAAATTTGCTAGGCTTATTCTGGTCGATCAATTGTGGCCGGTCAGAACGTTTTTATTATGAGTTGAAAGAAAATAACTCTCTAATTGCTTGAATACAATGAATTCTGAACTTAAAATTTCATCCAATTAAATGATAATTGAGGCCCTATTTATAGGTTAGACCTAAAATATGAAACTTGGAAAGTAAGAAATAAATCCCCCGATTTTGGGGTACAGATAGGGAAAAAACGGATTAAATCCTATCTAAATTGGATATGATTCGATCTTGATTTGTTTCCTTCTTTGAAAACTCTTTCTTGAAATAAACTAACTTTTTTCTGCTCTCCTTATGAAGATTGGTTTTTGGTCTTCCATTTGTATCTCTAAAAATGTATTGAGTAATGACACTCTGGGTTATGTCGACTACAGTACTCGAATTTAGATTAATGTGAGCCGAACCTAATAGTCATATGGACATGACCACGGACCCGCCTGGTCGGGTCGGGACCCACCGGCTCGGAGCCTAGCCAGCTCGTTCCCTGGTCGGGCCGGCCCCTGATTGGCTCGGTCGTGGTTCGGGTCAACTCCTGGTCGGCTCGGTCCCTGATCGGGCCCCTGGGTCAAGTTCTGGTCGGGTCGGTCCCTGGCCCAGGCCGGCGGTCTGGTCTCCACTTGGGCCGGACCCTAGGTCGGATCGGTTTGGTGGGGACCCAACATTGATAATCATTTTCGAGCATTATGAAAAAAATAATAATAATAAACATTCTTTAGGATAGTCAGGACACCATGTGATGTATATAGGGCTGATCAAAAAAATTAAAAAAACGCCCCAACCGCCCACACCGTACCACACCACACTGCATATCTCAATTTATTAAATAATCACAATTTAAAATTGTAAAAGAAAACCACACCGCTGCATATCTCAATTTATTAAATAATCACAATTTAAAATTGTAAAAGAAAACCACACCGCTATTACAATGCGGTGATTATTTCAATTCCTTTATAACCGAACCGCCACCGCACCATATATATTTTTAATATATATATATATATATATATATAATATCAACAAATTTAATTATATTTTAGTCTTTAAATATATCAATTGAGATTTGACCATATATAGAATATTCAAAATGGTATTCATAAAATTTGGTAAAGAAACTAAATCATGTTTATATTCTTCCATGTATAGATTCTTCTTTTCTCTTTCAACCAACTCTATGCAGAAAATTCTTGCTTCAAATTTTTCTTTCTTCTACTTTATCTTTATTTTCATTCTTCAATTTTCTACCAATTTTCATTATTCCATGAGTCCATGACAACAAATACAATGAAAATTAAATAAGGTATGTACATAATCATAACAATAAAAAAAAATTCTTTACATTCTTCATTGATTCACTTACAATTTTGTTAGAATGTTTTGAATTAATTGTAGTGCATTTATTCAATATTGCAGGTATAAAATAACTTACAATTATATGGCGATGGACAACACCAATAATGAATCAGTAAGTCTCAACTCTGTAATTGATAATCTCTTTATATTAATTTGAATCTCTCAAATGTTTACAAAGTCAAATATTAACAATCTTCCATTACAATCTAGACTGTTAGTCAAGTCACCATGAGTAATTTATTTGCTATTTTTTAGTTAACATCATGTACTTGCACCTTGAATTATTTTAAAATAAGAATGATTTGTAGTTTTTTGTGTGTGTTTTGTAACAATTTTTTTTTTTTTTTACTTCATTTATATTGACTACTTATATGTTATGAATTTGTGGTTTTTTTATTGTTGATTTCTTTTACCAGATTCAAGAATGGTTATTATTCTTGCAATGATAAGAATTATGAAGACGATGGTTAGTTCTTTTAGCATCTTGGTGGTTCTATTTTGTTGTTGATAATTGAATTGAATTTTTTGTAACTTAATATATATATATATATATATATATATATATAAAATTTTTGATTAAAAAATAAAAACCGCAAACCCACATTGCAACCGCACCAAACCGCTTCAAACCGCACTTGTGGTTTTGTTTAATCAAACCGCAATTCAATTTTTTTTAAAGAAAAACCCGCATATAACAATTTGGTTTAAAAACATTGAATATAACCGTAAAACCGCACCACGATCACCCCTAGATGTATATAATACATTAGATTGTGTACTATATGATTTCTGGTAAATAATATCGCTATTTTCATCATAAATAATAGAAAATAATACATTTAAATGATTTATAAGGCAACTGTAAAACTATAAAATATCTCATTATGGAATTGAATTTACATTTTATGGTTTTAAAAATAATCGAAAGTACCTTTTTTGCATATAAACCACCAATTTTTTTTTTGCATCGATATATATAAACTATGTGAGATTGACACTTAAACCACTAAACTATTTTTCCGACCATTTTTAAAGATATTTTCGTCCACACAATCTTATTGTTGATATCCTCTGCACTTGGAGAATTTAAATGGAGTCTATATAGGGTTTAAAGAAAGCAACCTTCCCCTTCCAACAAAGAAGAAAGAACATGCAGCTTCAAGAAAACCTTTCCATCTCTCCATCAAAAAAAAATAATAATAAACAGAATCTTTTGCTTCTCACACATAAGCAGATAAGCTCATCAATCGTGCAACCTGAAATTCAAGTTTGGTTGCACAAAATGGTGTGGCACATTCGTGGACAAGATGATCCAATACCTGACTATGATATGCATTTCCTTAACTTTTTGAAGTTGAATAGATATCAAGAGACTTTTGAGTTTTATGCATATTATGTGTTTACTGAAATGCTTTAATATATTATGTTCCATAGCTTGAATATTGCGCGCAGAATTTCGTAACTTTATGCATAATATACTCAGTTCCATATGCATATAATATGTTTGATGAAATGCTTGAATCAACATATAACATGTTGAGCCTCTAAATATTCTTTTTTTCTTTGTCTTGTTCTTTAGTACGATTTCCAGTTACAAAATATGTTGCCATTAACGCTAGAGGAGTTGTTCATTTCATCAACAATTGAGGTTTCAATTTTTGGGGGAGAGAAAATCGTTGGATTTCTATTGAATAGTTAGGAAAATTAGGGAGAGTCTTTTACATTTTTACCCCACTTTTGGACTCAAATACTCCTTAAAAATATGTCACTTGCCGTAGGAAAAATAGTTTAGTGATTTAAGTGTCAATCTCACATAATTTATATATATCGGTGTCACAAAAAAAAGTTCGATGGTTTATATACAAAATCACTGATAGTTTGGTGGTGTTAGTGCAATTAACCATAATCTAAATATTATCTCACTCATAGGGATGGAGACTGGAGTATGATTATAAACCCCCACCTGCTTTTCTAATTGAGAAATTTAGAAAAATAAATCGTTGAAAATATAATAACGTAATTTATTAGAGCTGTGACTATAACCCCCAACCTTCAATATATTTATGCTATGTTTGCATTAAAATATGGCATTACACGCAGTTTTTCAAGGGGGTTTGGGCAACATTACTTAAAAATTCCCAAATTGGGTTGATTTGGGAATTTATTTTCCTTGTGTACATGACTAATTTGACTGTTCTTAAAAGACGAAAAAGAAAGAATAAAACATGAATTTCAACATGCAAAGCATGATCTTATTCTGATAAGAAAATTGGTTGAAATTGAACCTAGAATGATATACTGTCTTATGTCTGAACATGCATCTTTCTTTCTCTTGGTTATCATCCACACAATTGAGGTTGAGCATCATCTAGAACTAGAAGTAGTAATTGTATTTTTCCAACACTTCATAAGTAGGCAAGTAATAATTATGATTTGAAATGGACAATACTAGGTGAGTGGGTGTCAACTAAATTAAACATATTATATCAGTCCCAAAAACCGCATAATGTTGTACTCATCAGATTAGAACACATATCCACTATAAGTTCTCAAGAATCTCTCATATAAATGTAGTAAAGGTAAGATAGTGAGACTCAGTCCAAAATTTCAAGATATTACCAGAATCATACTCTGCTGTTTTGTGTTGGAACAGAAAATAAATACAAAGCCGGCCTGGGGTCGTCTTTCAAACTTTTCAACATCATCAGGCATTGCAACTCACATCCTTTTCCCTAAGAAACTCTTCTAGTGGAGATGATCATCAATGAGGCTAAACTCCGTCATAACTGAAGCCCCGTCTAAATGCAATGGTTTAAACATGTCTGTATTAAGTACTTATCTCACGAGGGATGACGTGGTGGGGCAGCCCATAGCTTCACTTTCTTGTCCGTGCTGGCTGTGGCTAAGACGAACAACTGTTTGTTTTCTGTGATAAACAACCGAAGAATTCAAAATGCTTCAGAGAGGTAATTTGCTGAAGTAAAGGGACAAGAATGGTGGTGAAATAGAGAAGAAAATTACCCATTGGAATTGTGGAAGGTGCCCATGCCATATCTGTGATATCGCCTGCATTATAATTCGATAAAATCAAACAATTGAAGGCCAAAACCCAGAGGAAAGAAGTTCATTAATTGTAGGATGTGAATAAAACGAGGAGACAATATTATAGTAGGCAATCCAGAGAGTCGGGTTTTACCATCATGGGCTTTGTCAGCCGTGTCCAAAACCTGTCCTGTCTCAGCACACAGCCACTGCAATATTGAACCATGAGTGGCTGCAAGTATCTTTCCATCAGGAGAGAGACTGAGACGATCATAGTGTAAAGTAGTGCCACTTGCATCATGAAGTGGAATTGGGAACACCTTCAAAGTCTTAGGGTCCTCATCCATATGATATCGAACTTCATTAAATAACAAAAGGTCAGTAAAAATCTATACTGCACTAATTAATGGAGAAGCAAAATTAATGACTACCATAAATAATAGTGCTCTTTCACAATTATTTATCTCATAAAGAGCAAATAGTCAATTTTAACAAACTTAAACTGTTACAAGTTGCTATCATAAGTTTTAAGAGTGTAAAGTAAAGTGCTGATTGCTCTTGGCTATGCAACTAGAAAAGATAACAATTTATAGCACCGTCCTCACTCTCAAAATTTAGCCTCATATAATACATAAATTCAGAAGAACCCAACAAAGGAACTTATGAAACTATTCATACCGTTGATATTCCATACTCTTATAGAACCGTCCTTGGAGGCTGTGATCATTTGCTCTGAATTTGGACTGAAGCAAAGCCATGTTACTGCACTCTGAATATCATCATCATATAGGGAAAAAAAAAAGGGTTAAAACAATGTGAAGCGGATGAAGTTGATCTAAAAAAAAAAATGATGACGCAAAAGGCGCATATTCAGGAGTGTTAGGTATTTAGAACATGTTTCTTTCCAGCTTCTTCTTTCTTTGTGAAGGCGATTTGCTACCCTAATATCATCAATTCAATGCAATTCATGAAGATCTTCATTTTCAGACATAGAAAACCTGACTTTGAAACAAATTAATGACAGAAATAAAAAAAGAGAAACAAAATATCTTCAAGTATATCAATTAAGTAAAGCTGAGCTCTTACCTACCCAACCCAACTGCTTTTTAGTGCTCCAACAAATCAAGCTTTGATGATAACTTATATAAAGTTGGAACTCTGAGTTAGACACTTATTCTGAAGTACACGCAACCCATAAATCTCAGAAAGAGAAGTAATAGGTCTTAACTATGCTAGCATATGACGGAGGCTTTGGCACGAAATATGTGAGATTCAATCAAACAACAAGCACCTCAAGTTTGAACTAAGTCCTTACAATTGCAATACAAAAATGAGCTAGGATAGAAGGCCGATAAGCACATAAAGAATTACAATGTATGCATGCAAGTACAACCTTGTGACCTTTGAGCTGCATTACTCTCGAAACCTCCTTCGCTGAGCCATCTTTTGAATATACAATTTCCCAAACCTGGAAAATAAATCTAACAAGATTAAACCAAAGTTGATTTATATATTACTCTACAAACTAAGAAAAAGCATGTAAAACACACTAACAGCTAGCAGATCAAATATCCCAAGCTTCTTCAATTTTTCAAAATATGAAAATAACCTATCCTAACAAAAAGTTTTTTATTCTCTTCCATTTCCTTAACTTTCAAGATTGTGGTTGTTAAGTCCGCTATGTTTATTTGGCAACATAACCACTGCAGTTATGGTATTCATATATAATGGGTTTGGTTCCCTGTATTATCCTAAAGGGCATGACCATCATTAAGGGCTTAATCTATTTCTGAGGGATAACTATCGGTTGAGGGTGTTTCAATACCTTATGCCTATTCCTAAAGATTGGAAGTGCTTGGTTGGAGGGATTATAGATGGGAATGGAATAAGGTAGTAATCATTCCCACTAATGTTGCTTGTTTTTTGTTAATAAGCCTCACAATAAGTTAAGTGATTCTCCCATTTTCATTAATTACATCTCCTTTGTCAATCACACTCCTCAATCCAACCCATTAACACTTCAATCCTACTCATTGTCATTGCCATTAAATAATTTGAACCAAGCTCACCCAAGTCTATTTCCTAAGGGATGTGAATATTAATGAGGAATGTGGCATTTCCAATAACACATAACCTTTTTCTCCAACTATTTTAACCAGTTTAATGAGAAGCATTGAATGTTAGAAATAAATGCGGATCTCTTATAAGGGTGTCAAAATGATTGTCTAACTTGTGGGTATTTTAAAACGAGAACTTGATCCAGATACAGTGTTATATATTACTGATGTGGATGACAACAAAAGGAGATGAAAAATCAAATTATAGAGAAAATAAACAACACCTTGACATCAGCAGTAAAAGCAGCTGCTGCAATGAAACGACCATTGGGAGATACGGTGGCCATTGTATTTTTCAGCTGATTTGTGTCGACATTACCCAATATATTCCCAGTTCTTCCATGCCAGAGCATAACATCAGTACCTGACAATAAACATGAAAACAAAATGGAGAGTGAGATTACTTACTCTGAAGATTTTCTATTCTGTCCAACCTTCACTTTTTCCTGATTGGCAAGGTCAAAAGGATATCCAGAAGAATAGCTGTGCTATTGTTCATAGTAACTGAGATGTACGAAACTTTTGTACAGTAAAAATGATGTAAAAGTTACAGATACCAAAATACATCATATGCACATACACACATGCTAATTACGGAAAATGCTGACACCATACTCATGACAGCTAACACCCCATGGTTATGAAGTCATAAGCTGACTGCTGAGCCAATATCATGGCATTAAAGTACCAGGGAAAGTGAAACTCTTTGCTGTGCTTTTACAGAGACAGGAAAGAGAGTAACGTAGGGGAATTGCCATGAGATAATATTTCCACGCAAACTCAAATTTCATAAGAGAACTGATGAATATCTCAACATCAGACACCTGACAGTACCTTCTGAGCATGACAACATAATTGGACTTCCATCAGCGCTGCCATAAGTTGCCTTGGTCCCAACCAAAGTTATGATGACCCTCTTTTCATGGACTTTATGATGTTCCCATTTGATTTCAGGGAGAGGGAGCTTGCTCTGTTGCTTCTGCTCTCCAGTTGTTTTAGGTTTTTCTTCTCTATACATATATAGAGATGATCCTGAGAGTGCCTGGGAAGCCACTACTACAGATGATGCATCACCGGCAAAAGCAACTGATGTTGGATGGCCTCCAGCAGGTAAGTTGATTCTCAGAAACCTAAAAAGATACAGAAGAACACAACTAAAGTCAGCAAAAACAGTACACTTGCACTTGCACTTGCACGGCCGGTGAACAGAAATTAGAGATTAGTAGTACTTAAAACTTTTGCTTGATGCATCGTCCAGCCTGAAAACCCTGACAATTCCATCTCCACAAGCTGCATAGAGGAAACAGTGCATGTAAGTAGCATAAAAATACCATTTACGTAAAACTTGGAATCAAGAATTTTAAGTTGAATAGGAATGAGCCATTTCCAAGTTTAAATGATAAAACAACACATCTGAAAAACAGAAAAAATGAACTGTCCCAGGTGTTTTTAATTCATAACATTTACTATAAATGAAAATTAAATCAAGAATTATATTAGAAAATGTAGATAATAAATGGACAAATGACCCTAGAAGGCTATCAGGCATACAACAATAACGAATTACCTCTTGGATTCAAAGGGATCCCCTAACTTTGATGCAACTCACTCGTATGATACACATTGTTAACAATGCTTCATTTTTTCTCATAGATTAAAAAGAAAAAAAGTACTGCACCGGTGACAGGATACAAGGAAAGTTAAAAACCAACATAGACGCAAGCTCTGCAAAACAGAGTTTGATAATATCTAGGTATTACAGGCCTGAGCAGTCACAAGTCCAGGCTTAGCAAAGACGACCAGTCAAAGCCAACAACTACTGGCTCCTGAGTCTTGACTCCATGTAAATTTATCCATAGGTTGAATTAACAGAATTATTGCATGTATTACTCTTAAAAGTAGCTACTGATCCAAAAAATATAAGAGTCTCGAAACAACAAAACTTGCTCATGGAGAGATATTTTGAAGCATAAAACATCAATAAAATACTTTCAAGTGATCAACCTCTGTATGGAAAACACGAGATACGTTTTCAATTCGTACGTGATTGAACATGATAACCAGCTAACCACAAGCATTGCTCACAGAGAAAATATTTCAGAGCATAAATCATCAATGAAATGCTACTTTCATGCGATCAACCTCTGTAAACACGACAAACATTCTTATTTTTAATAGGATCAGATGATACCCAGAACAAATCTTTTTCCATATGATGCGATTCCAAATCAAATTAAAGAAGCGGTAACAAAAATGGAAGTAATTACTGAAAAAAACAGAATACAAAAGCCAAATACTGACCAGTTGCCAAGCTACGCGCATCAGGCGAAAAACAGAGACCAGTGACCGCATCACCGTGCCCTTTGAGAGTATTCAAATCCAAATGATGATGCTTCTTATTAGCATCCTACATTTCACAACACAATACAATCCTAATCACAAAACAATACAACTAAACATGGAAATAAACAGAAAATTCCGATCTTTACTTTATCAGCTGCCTGAGAATGGGAGTGGGATTTATGCTGGGTCTTCTTAGCAGCGGATGGCTTCGACGAGGGCTTCGGGCTCGGGTTAGTGGTTTCGGGCCTGGCGATGGACTGAATTTCTGATTTTCTCTTCCGGGAATAGTTGCCGAACGCTATGAATGCGATCAGAGCTCCGACGATCACCGAGAATGCGATAATTGGTAAAATTGCATCCATTTTCAGTATATTTTAGGTTTAATTTGCCCTGAATTCTAGAATTATGGTTTATAAATTCAGCGATTGATTATGAGTTATTATGATGTAAGAGCTTCTACAGACTGCAATTTTGTTCATTGGATTGGAAATGCAATGACGTCGTGTCGTCTCCATTGTAACGTCTCTCGAGGTCTCCAGTATCGTCCAATGTCAGCTATTGTCGTGTTTTACTAACAGCGATTTCTTGAACTTGTTATAATGATGCGGTGGAAATATTGGGCTGGGCTTAGATTTGAACCTAAACGGATTGGATTCGACCCAAAAACTGTAATCCTAACCGAGTTTTAGAAGTACTGATTAAAGCCCAAGAATGTATAAATAAATTTAGTATTTATATGTGTTTTGTTTATGAATTATGACAACTATTTTTTTTTTTTTTTTTAAATAGATAGGTTAAACGTGAAATAGGATCCGATTACTTATCATAAACAAAAATATTATTTTTCATTGCAATAAATATTGCTTGATGAATGTCTTTTTGCCCATACATTATAAAAAATTGAAAATTAGTTAATTCGATCGGTTGACAAGTGAGTGAGATTGCATATTTCGATCAACATTAATGTTTTTTTGAGTGAACTATAAAAATAAAAATAAAATAAGATATTGAGTAATTCACACACCAAACCTATTTAACAATCTAAAACAACTTGAGCTTCTAATTCTGCTTATGGATAAAATCAAAGCTCTGAAGATACTGATCAATGGTACAAAAATAACCTCAGTTTCCTCTCTAAAGAACCTACACTTATATTTTCTGGGATGTTAGAACTTAGAAGAGATTCATAGTTTGTGGATAAACTAAAGAATAAACTCCAGTTTTTCAGAAACAAAAGTATAGGAGGAAGCAAATAATCTCTACAATTAATTGGAAATTAAATGCTGAATCAAGTGCCACCTCTTTGCCTACTCCAAGAGAACTGTGATTCTTCCATTCATATCCATTACAAGTTATTCATAAAATCGATGGTGAATCGAACTTTTTGCCATTTATACATCAGCTGCATTGTAGACATTGTTTAGAGACTTAGTGTAGATAACACACAAGTAGAAAACCAAACGGGGCTGGGGGCATTTCTACCCAATATGCATAGTACACAATGAAAAATACCCACTTATAAGAAACTAAGTTTTTTACCCAATTTGAGTATAAAATTGCCCAACTACCCTTATTGGGGAAAATCAGTCAAAATTTTCTAACTATAGATCATGAGGGTAAATGATAGATCACAAAAGTAGATTATAGATCACGAGGGTAGATTAAAATTAGTCAAAAAATTTTGAGTGTAGATCTATAGATCACGAGGGTAAATGATAGATCATGAGGGGTAGATGATAGATTACGAAGGTAAATGATAGATCACAAGGTGGATGATAGATCACGAGGGTGTTTTGATAGATCACGAGGGTCAATCTGCAGATCACGAGGAGAAATCACTAAGGAGGTTGTGAAGGGCGTTTATGACTTTTTATCTTCATTTTGGGTAAAAAAACATGTTTTCTTATGAAGTGGGTATTTTTCATTTTTTATCATGTATATTGGATAGAAAGACCTATTTCCACAAACGAATATGTCAGTATATAAAATAATAGATAGATTAATAAAGATACTGATTATTCAACACTAACCTGTGTTGTTTGTACAGAACTTTGAATTTTCAGATCATAATGTTTTCCGATGAAAGCTCCTTTTCTGAGAGGAGCTTAAGTTTCTGCCAAAATGAGACAATATGCAGATAATTAAGTTCTGATCATTTCACAGTTAAGTAAGAGTAATGAATGATTATTCATATCTAATCTTGTCCAACAATAATGATCCTATTTTACATTTTCATGTTATATTTGATTATACAGCAATGATAAATACCACAATTTAAACTGGAAACAAAATAGACTGATTCATTTTGATAATCTTTGAGTAAAGGAAGAGGAAATGTGTACCGTAACATATAGAGGTGGATCATCAATGTTAGTTGTACCAAGGACTACTTCCCTCCTTAATTTTGCTGTAAGTTTATGGCACACCCTAAGCTGAGCACAGAACCAATAAACTCAGTTATGTGCATGTATGCATTAATGGTGTGTAAGGTTGAAAAGGAAGAGAAGAGAATTTTACCTCAGATCTGGTTGCACCACCAATTATGAATACAAAAATGCGCTGTCCCATCTTCTTGTAATCAGTAGAGGAACTTTTCAAGACTGAATCACTGGAAAACCATAGCAGGAGAGAGATGAGAACTCAAATGCACTTCTCAAAATACAAAGCTCAAACTGAAAACAATATCTATAAGACCATGGCATGAAAGAAATATTCCAACTAAATTAACTGTATATGTGCTAGATTTCAACTAAGAGAAAGAGTGGTAGGTGGTTGGTTACCTTGAATATCCATCATCAGAAGCGCGAGATTTGGCCCATGTTGCGGTTCGTCTCGATCGCATAGAGTGTGGAGCAGTAGATTGAGTTGGTTTAACTGCTGCAGCCTGTTGAGCTCCACTACTCTCATTGTTGGAAGGACTAGCAGTATTCATGCACTGGTACTCATCTTTTGGCAAATCTTGTTTACCAAGCTGTTCAATCAACTCCTGAGAAAATAATCGAGAAGCTGTATGTAAACCATCTAACAGGGAAGAAAATATTTGTATACTCCCATATGAATCATGGTAGTATAATCTGTTAAGTCACATGATCGTGGAAACACATTACTTTTCATCACAGGCATGGTAGCATTTATGCCACTTCAATGTCCAACACATAAGTGTGTACTCTTGAAATGGGCTTTCGTCAATATGTAAAATTTCATTGTGATGTTGAACCACTAGTGGACAAATAGTCATCCTCTTACTTGTGCAGATTATGATAACAGAGTTTCAGTGGTTTTTTAATAGACTACGGAACTATACGCCAAATGATTTATTTGAAATAATAAGATATGCATGTTAATTTGGCAGCTCAAGTAACTGCCAAGTAAATCGTAGTTCCACAGTTTGAAGTCAAAAACCTTAATTTCGGAAAGCACTCTTTATAATACAAGCATCTCCTCTTCTCATAATGCTTACTTTCATGCATTAATCCCTGCATCTAACCCTTTTACGCTAATCACTTTGTATCTAGCCTTTTTTTCCAAAATATGAAGTGGTTCTCTGGGAAAATTAACCAACTCTGAAAGAAACTTGGCTATGAACCAAGGGAGTGAAATTGAGGTTGAATTTCACAAAAACTTGGGTTGTGTTTCACTTCCAAAGTAAAATTTAAGTGCATGTCTCAAATCAAAGGAAAGCATGACAAGTGGCAAGGTGCATCTTATAACGGATCAATATTACATACTCGTCTAGCTATAATATGAGATGGTAATAATTTTGCAGTTTTGGCATAAGCAACATATCCATATGATCATAAAAACCAAACCTCTATCTTGGGATAAAACCGAGATAGTGCCCAAGTCTCTTCTTCCTCTCCAGTTCGATCTTTCCTTTCTGCATTCTTTTTCTGGTAACCAAAATATAAGAAACAATCAGCTCTTGGTTCCATGGTTCTGTAAACTGTAATGAGGGATGATACTTACCTTTGTTGTATCAAACTTAAGTGAGAAAGTCCCATGCGAAGACTTTCTGGAATCTGTTGCTTCAATCATTTTCATATTGTTCACAGTTTTCATGTCCGCAGGTGATAATTTTGCCAACTGAAGAAGCATCAGAAATATCCTCATTAATTTAGTCAGAGCTTGTGAAGCATTTAGTTCGTAAATACAGGTCACTAATCATATGGGATGGGGGAAAATCCACTCAAGACCTTGTCAGCCCAAAAAATCAACATCTAAAACTTAGCTTTCAACCTATCCAAGTAATGGTTTCTACCACATGTTCAATATATATCTACGAGCTCAGATGTGAAGAACTTCATTGGAAGTTATCACATGAAATTGATTCTTTTTTATATTAAAATTTTTTAAAAGATGAGAATTGGCTAAAATATTTATATCACATGGAAGCAACTACAGAAAAAATTAATGATTTTAATTGAAAAAATCAGGATCAGTCTATCTTAAACTTGACGTAAACCTTTATCATATTTAGACCAATCATCAATAGTATGTATAGAACCTCTCTGCACAAGGTAATATTACATTACATGATTGAAATTTTTTGATCTATAGCTGAATTTCTTGTTTGTATTGCCTCAGCTAATAATTGTTTTACTCTTCGCTATAAGTCATGGGAAAAATCCTTCAAGTTATAGATGCTGAAGCATCAATCATCAGTGAACATTCCATGAAGCTAAACAGACACACACACACTGAACTCCTTTTCATATGTCTTAGTCATCATTATGTGTCAGTATCACGTTGGTGTATGGCGTTATGACTATTTATCGAGGTGCCAAGTTTCAGATGTCTCTAATTTGCATTGAGCTTCACTAATTTGATTTTTCAGGAAGCCTAAAAAAGAGACATGAAAGAACAGAGGAATGAGTTTTCCTACACCACATATGAACATTCAATATGTGCATCAACTAGCAGTTTCTCAACACATACACAATGAAAGAGTCGAAGAGAGATCAGCAACCTGCATGAGTTTTAATGCTTTGTCACCCTCAAACTTTTCTGGATAGACACAACCATAAATCATCAAAAGCCGCAACTTATTTTCGCTACTTGCATCCTGAAGAGTAAAGAAATGATTACGATGAAAGCAAAGTATAGCAGAACCCAGAACAAAAGTACTATTTCATTTCTACATGGTGGCATCAAGATATTACCGGCTTTGATCTCAAGAAATTGATGACTTCCTTTGTTCCTGCATCACCAAATACAAGATCCTGCTCTAGTTGTCCAAGTTCCCTTAGATCCAAATCATTGATCATATTGTTGAGTTTTCCAGCAATCTGATGAAAAAATGTATGAGATCAGAAAGTTGTTAACAATTATATGTCTTCATAATCTTTATCAGAAGTCTTCATTTATTTGGCCATGTAAGTTTCACATTTGGGTACTCAGAAGGAATATTAGAGCAACACCATAACATTATAATAACATATTGTAAACTATAAATTAATAGGTAAAGATGGGCTGGTTGAGGCTTGAAGCTTTTCTCAGGTCACATAATACACACTGAAGAAATGATAAATAAATTGATTTTCAGAAGTTTGAGTTGATAACCAACCGCTACATGGATAGATAGTTTCTCCATCTGTTCATTATATTGTGGCAAAGCTTGAACCATTTTCTGCAGGTCTCTTGTGGACAACTCACTACCATCTCTGCATAAAAGCAGCACATGAATGTTAGAGATTGACAAGAAATAGAAACAATTTATTGAATAACTTGGATGTTAGAGATTGACAAGAAAAATAATTAAATAAAAATACTTGGTTTTTGAGTTCTTAATTGGCTTGGAGATGTGGACCAAAGTAGATTTGCATCGACCCAAATTTCTAGCTTAGCTCTAGAGTTTAGAGAATGGGGCGATGCTTTAAACTCTCATGAATTTGATGCAAATCCAGACATGAAGATTCTTGCTGAATTACTTTAGTTTGAAAATAAATTTGATCTCCCTGAGGATGCACTCTCTTTCTAACATGTTAGTATTCAGAAGCTCAATTGCATGAAAAGGGCCTTCAGATGAGAATAAATACTGAGATCCAGTAGGCTTAAAAATGATGTTATATGCGATAAATGAAGCACCTTGTGACTGGCAAGAAATCATAACTATAGTTCAAACAAGAGTGAGTAAACATGCATATAAAATCAACAACCTTTGTTGTAATTGAGCTGCTTTGTTTTTTGAAACAAAATTTGTCATCTTCTCGTGTAATTTTTCACTAGCCTGAAATTTTTAGTCAAGAACATCAAGATGGCAGATATGAGTAACTGATAAAAACAATTAGCAAATGAAACTTGCAAGTGACTGCAAAGAAAAAATGTATATGCTGAGAAAACACCTCTGCTATGTGAGCATGCCTCAACTCAAGCCACAGAGGATCATGATCTTCCAAAAGCACTTCCTTTCTTTCAGGCTCACCACCTGATTTACTAGGAACCTTATATCCACTTTATACCATCAGAAAAGTTGTTAGTCTTTAAATAGATTCCTTAGACAAAAACACTTACCTCATGTATATATTTATTTCCATCTAGGTCGAGCAGATCATGACACATGGCATCATATGTCCATTCATGAATGATGGGAGCAATCTGAAACAAATTGATCAGAGTTAAACAAGGAAATAAAAATATACTAATAATAAACTTAAGTCTTAAGATGCAGGCTCATTAAGCTTTGAGATACTTTACGATACCTGATCAACTGATCTGTCCACTATAAGTAATTCACAAGTTTCTACTGTTGGAAAGTTGGCGATGGAAGATTTATAAGCTGTAATGTTGTTCCAAATTGCAGCAGCAAGCTTCTTGGGGATAAATTCCCTCCCACTAGTTCCATTGTTTCCATCATCTCCTTTGGGAGCTTTATACCTCACAAAAGGATATTCCTGCAATTGAAAATTACACATGTAGGCAAGAAGAAATTGATAATAAAAGCCACAACCACAAATTGTGCCAGAATTTACAAATGAATCTGGAAATTCAAAACCAAAAATATTTGGATACTAAATCTGGTAAATCTGGAGCATGGTTATTTTTTTCTCCCAACTAGGTTCATAAACATTCTACGTCTCTTCTGTCTGTATATAGATCATGACATGTGTACTTACATACCAAATGTAAACTAACTTTGTTAGCAATTACTGCTGCATTGTGACAATTTAAACAGTAACGAAAGAAATTCAACTAAAATTAACACTCTTCTTCTTATCTTAAATGTTCAGGTAGATGGGGTTGATGATCAGGGTAAGACAAAGACAATTCTGCCAATACCTTTAGTGAAGCAAAAACAGTAGCAATTCTCAAGGCCATTAAATTCAAACATGACTCAAATCTGCGAGAATTTTCAGCACCATCACCAAAGAGTTCTTCAAGTGCTCTTTCTTGATCAGTTATGAATGCCTGGCATTAAAATTGCCACGATAATAATAGATGACAACCTTTTTCTCTTTATAAAGTAAAATGTCTTTAGAGTTACCTGAGTGTCTATGCAGAAGTACTCCAAATTCACCTGCAATATGCCAAATGTCAATAGATCAACAAAAGAAATTCCCTAGAAATCAATGCAGTGTAACTCAAATTATTTACTGCCAAAATCAAGCACATTGGTTACCTCTCTCAATGCACCAATACGTGGTAGAACACTAGTATCACTCTTGATGCGAGATATTAGATCTTTATTTACAGGTGAACTGAAGTAAACATATGCTCTGCAGCCATAGATTGTCAAAATGAGAAAGGAAACCTTCAGATTTCAGAAAACAATATAGGCAGTGAGTAATACTTTGGGGATAAAAAATCTGACATACTTTCTGTATAATGGTTCTCTTCCTGACATGTCAGACAAGAACATGACGAGGCTGACAAAGATAGAAATATTAATGATCAGTCCCTATATTCTCACAAGTCATTGCTGATAAAAATTGGAAAAACAAAAAAAAAAAAACTTGTTTTACTGGAAACAGTGAATACTATTAAAGGATATAAGTACCCGTCATGAGGTAAAAGGTGTTTCTCAAAGGTTATATAACATGGAACAAGAAAATAGCAAAAAGAAAGTGCAAGCTTGCCAGAAGTCATGAAATCTTAACTAAATAAATATAATATGATGTGTTTTTTGTTGACTACTTCCGACAAGCGCAACATGCTTTTTCTTTATCGGAATTACAGCGTAAAATAAGTAATGAAGATTGGCAATACTTTTCCTTGGAAGGTTGAATGAAATATATTGCATCCATTGAAGGCAGAGGCTCTCTTCTTCGAAAAAGGTCTTCCACCACTGCAGAAAATGAAAATCATTTATGAACATTATAATGCTGATAACTCATTTGAAATACTTGTAACGAGGAAAAAATTAATATATGGAATACTTGACTACACTGTATTTAACCATAGTAGATGAAGACCAAGAGAATAATTTATATATAAGATTACAGAATCATAAGACCACTAGAATAAAATCAAGAGCTTGCCAGCTTTCTTCTGACAACTTGACAAGTCTCTAAATTTGTAAATATCTTATTAATACGAGAGAAATTCCATTGTGATACACTAAAGGTTGAAAAACAAAGTTAACTTGAATAATGCAACTCATCTGATGCTATACAACACGATTACATGCTTACGTGAAACTCCTTGGTCTGTGATATCTGCCATTTTGCATGAATGGGACATCACTTTTACTGTAACTTTGTCCATGATGAGTACCTGAATATAATCACATAGTTGAGAAGAAAATCTTCCAAAATCTCATGATGAGTAGCTGTTAAAGGCTTTACGATTGATTAATTAAGTAAGGATAATGTTGATCCACAAGTATGCAGAGACATTCAAAAGTACATCAAGATTTTCTTCTAACCAAATCATTTTTTAAACATCAGGCCCCAGTTTTCAAGAAAAACTAAGACCCCATACTTTGTATTTCTGTACATTGGTACATAAACCTTCAGAGTAAAACTTTATAAATTAAAGAAAAGGTATAAATTTACAGTCAGCTCAACACAAGCTCATAAGTTTTGATTTTCCAATAATATTGGTCTGAGCTTGAAGGATGAAGAAACTATTATTATGAACCTGGCATGTTTAAATCATATCTTAGAAACAAGATTTTACAACTCAGAGTCCTTATGCAAATATCTTAGCATGAAAATTTGGTGAAAGGCTATTTAAACAAGAACAAAATCTAACTAGTGTAATGAATTTAGGACATAATTTCAGTCTAACAAAGCTTGCTACTTTGCATCGAATAATGGTCATATGTAGTGAGATCAAATATACCTTCCATGATGATCTTGAATCTCCTGATTTGGTGGAACCTTGGAGCATTTCATACAATAATCCTAAAAGAGATTTTCACCAAAATAGTCAATCCACATGCTACACGTTCTCATATAATCTGAAGCCTAGAGATTTATTGCCATTTAGAATAGACTGAAAATTTGGCAAATAACCTAACACTGAATTATTAATCTAGTATTAGTACAGATATTCTCATATCATGGATTTTAAGCTTTTCTTAGCTGATTCAGGATGTAAACACATAATTTCACTACTCTAGTTAGAAATAAATCCTTTTAGGTGCCATTTGATAAATCTTTTAATTACCCAAATACTGAGAAACTACATAATACCATTTGATAGTCTAAAATCCCCCAAAAATCTGTTCCTTGGCTAGCAACGAATCAACTTATTCTCTCGGACGAGTGGACAAACCTAGGGTTTTATCTGTCCTCTCAGAATATATAGCACTAAGACGCTACATTACTACTTTGATCCCTCAATTGATCTCTTCTCCCAAACATAAAATAGTAATCAATTCGGACATTGGAACTACACTAATTCATCACAGAGAAATCCCTAGAGGGAAATTCCGAAAAAAAGGAGAGGAAAATCAGAGCAGTACAAAACCTAATACAAACGAATGCAATCAAGGTATCAGAGCTTACGATCGCGGCTGATTTGGCGGAGCGTCTTGTACTCTCCGCCGTGAGAGAAGGTCTCGGAGTCCGATAATGACATTTTCCGTCGCCGGAGTCCAATCAACGTATTAGTTTAATCGTTTTTCTTATACGTTAAGACAATGCAGAATGAAACTGAGAGAGGGAGCGTTGGAAGTGGCGGTGAGTTTTTGAAGGGAAAAGATCGTTATATTTGTGGGGGCGCATATTTTGCGCCAACGGTACAGTTCTATGTATATTGCATTTTCCTCCACTATATTTTCTTCTATTTCCATTTTGGTTCACCTTACTATCATATTTGTCTAACTTTCCCCAAAAGGTTGCGTAATTGTATAATTGATAATTTTAAAAAACTTATTTAAGATGTCTCACAAATATAATTTTGTGAGACGTAGTCTCATTATCGACAACTAAATATATTTTTATAAATTAAACTTTATTTTGTAAATTGATTTTTGTCACGTAATTATATTTCTAAAACAATCTTCGTAACGGTAAGATTATGAGATGCAAGTTGATTCATTTCATATAATTAAATTTGCAAAACTATTTTACAAAAGTACTGCAGACGATTTCATGACATTTTGAACAATTATAGTAAAAAATAGCTGTCGTAGCGATTGGAATTCTTAAAATCTTTCCCCCAATCACGAGAGCTGCCAAAATTTGGTGGTTATAAAAATATGTAAAAAATTATAGAATATAGGTTTCTTTTCGGACTTCATTGTGAAAGTGAAAAGTATATCACTTATATATTCAAACTTTCATCTACTTTGGATAATAATGCAAACGAAAATTCTACCTCCATACAACATTTTCACTTCCACTTTTGTCTTACTATCATTTGCAATAAGATCGAAAGGTAAACATTAAAAATAATAATTAAAAAAAAGCCCATGAAAATGGGAAAAATACAATTTTGTATATGTATATAACAGAAAAAAAAAACTTTAAAAAAACTTAGTTAAATGACATTTTAATAATTTTCAAAAAAAATGTCTCGTGCACCAGTTGCACATACACCTAGGTCGGATCTAGATCGACCGAATCCGCACCTTTTTAATTTTATTTTTTTTACTGACTTTTACTATATTAGTCATACATTTATGTTATATTAGTCATATTTTTATGTACATATATCATACCATTAGTGCAATAGTCATACATTTATGTACAAATATCATACTTTTAGTGCAATACTTTAACTTAAAAAAAAAAAAAACGGTTGACCTTTATACTATGTTAGTTTTACATTTACGTTATATTAGGCATACATTTATATTATATTGGTTATACTTTTATGTACAAATATCATACTTATATATAATACTTTAACTTTAAAAAAAAACCTAATTTCGGTACAATTTGTACATGTATACATTTATGTATATTACGCATATATTTATGTGATATTAGTAATATTTTTATATCAACATAGTCATACATTTATATAATATATAAATGTAAAAATAACTTTTATGTGCATGGCTAATCGAGTTGACCTAGATGTGTGTATCTAAGGTCCATACACCAATTGCATAAAATTTTTGGTGATTTTCAAATAGTTACAACCAAAATTTGACTGTCTTTAAAATAACATAAAATAAGCTCAAAATGAAAATAATGAATGTTAAACTCACCCAAATTTGTGGATACAAAAGTACAAACAATTTCCAATAAATTTATTATTATAAATTTAAACTCATGAATTGAGCCTCAACTATGGTTTAGGCCCAAACATCTTAATTGGGCTTGCCCACAAAATCGTCTAGTACACATCATTATCTATAAAGTCCAACATTCTATACGATAATGTCTATTTTAATTAGTGTGTTCATTTTATATTTCAATTTAATTATGTGTCAAATGTATTAATTAATTATATTATAATTAATATATGATGTGCATTAAAGATTATTAAATATTACCCATTTCCCCTTGGTTTAAAATAAATGTCATTTAAAAGGTTAAACTTAGTTTCAAATTAAGTGTTTTTTTTTCAAAGTTTATCTCAATCTAAACCCCTAAATGATTTTTAAATTTTGAACTTATCTATTTAATATTTCTAAAATTTATTCACACAAGATTCTACAATATTTTTTTACGTCAAATTTCTCTTATATATATATATATATTAATTATCACATCTCATGTTAATTTAGGAATATGTGAGAAAATTTGATATTGTCTAAAGATATTTCTATCTAATCTTTATATTCCTTAATTTATAATAAAATTTTAAAATAACATTATTTTTAATGGGAGGTAATAAATGGAATTATTGAAATAAGAGATCTCAATCCTGACTATTTGAATGCTTGGGGATACAATATTAATGGTAAGCTTATCTTCTGCAAAATGTGTGGGCCATAGGTGGAGATGGGCCAGATAACTGAGAATTTTCCACGGATAATGGGCAGTGGCCGTTGAACATATTTAAGGCAATAATTTGGATTCTTGTTTTTACATGGTTCAAGGCATGTGGGTTTAAGACCATTTAGGTATATGTGAAATTCTTTGATCCTTCAAAAAAATAAGTAAAAATAAAAATAAAAAAATGATGGAAACCACTTGTATCATTGATTACTTTAGTCTAATAATCTTTGCTCATCACAATTCGTGTAAGATGAATAGTAATTGAAATGATTGGTAATTATGCTAGAGGTAGTATTTCAATTTCAATTTATCCGCTTTAAAAAATGGATCATTTATGTATATCATACTATTTACATGGTAACAATTTTGAGAAATTGAATTATTATCTTCGGATGAGTTAAGCGCAAGTGGGAACTGAGTTATAAAAAAAAAGAAAAATATTATTCTGTTGTTTGCTATTTAATTTGTGGGGTTATGGATGATATTTTTTTGTCCCTGAAAAGCTCAGTGGTAAAATGAAAGGTATATTTAGATAGTTGGAGGTTGATATAATTAGTGTTGGTCCCAGTAGACAAAACATAAATATGATGATTTGTGTCGAAAATCTATACTGATTATATATTTAATTTGCCTCATATATATTTAAGTTGTATTTTATTTTTTGAATGTCTCAAATACAAAAGTATAATTTTATATTACGTCTTAATAAATAAAATAAAAATAGAGTCATGTTTGTATAACAAATATTCTTATATTAATTATAATTCTTTTTCTTAAATGCCATGCCTACATCTAATTAATTTTTGTATCATTATTTACTATATAGCACTTATTACTTTAAAATTATTTTTAAAAAATCTTATAATCGCTTCCAACATATTTAAGATGTTTAATTAGGCGAACTTTAAACAAAGATTATAATTCGATCATATTAATAGAAATATGTTTGTGCTCACACTAACACATTTATTGCATTCTACATCAACACCAGTACTATGTAGTAGATATTACATTTAAGGCCCATTAAATAGCTGGATTTTTATTAATATTTATTTCCTCCCACTTGGATGCATTGGAATAATTGGCATACTCATCTTTCCTTTTTGTTATTAAAAGAAATTGATAATTTTAAATGTCAAATAAATTAACAATTAATCACTTGACCTGTTATATCAGGTTGATTGGACAAAAAATTAGAAATTTAAAATATTATAGAAGTAAAAATTAAAGTAAATTGTTTGTTACATGACTAAAAATAAATTTAAAATGGTAAAACTATGAGGCTCAATCCAAATTGCTATGCAAGAATGCTCATGAAAGTCATGTCATGGCTTCTCAAAGCCCTATCACCACCCATTAATTATATTGTTTTTATATATATAATAAAATATATAAACTTTTAGTAGTTAATTATTGGCATTATGAGCGTTATACTTAATTATCTTTGTATAAATTCTTAAGATGAAAGTGTTAAATTGACTGATGGTTGCAAAATATTTGATTGTGTTGACATTGAATTAAAAGTATTTTAGAAAGGGACGTCGCCTTTTATTTTATTCTTTTCCAGGGAAATATAATTGTAGCATATATATATATATATATATATATATATATATATATACACACACACACACAATGTAATCATGTATACTGTATACATTTTGATTCTGACATCAGCTCATATATTTCTGGGCCAGTCAATTAAATTATCGCGCAGAATTTAGGTTGTTGTCTAAATCAAAATTTCCTCTTTACATGCAAAAAAAGAAAGAAAAAAAAAACCACTTTCTAGAGTACTATATTTCAGAAAAAATGTCCAAGACTTTCTTATGAGATCCATTTTTTAAGTAGAGTATCTTTATTTAAATTTCTTAAAAAAAAAACTCATGTTTTTTTTAATATATATGGTATATTGATGTCAAATTAAAGATTATAAAAAGAGAATCAACTTAAAATATCACTTACTTTATTTCAAAATAATTGACGTTTAAGATTGTTTTTAAAATATTAAGAAATCATTATATGTGTATAATCATGCATATGAATATGACTAATTACTCATTATAAATATATATATATATATATATATATTTATAAACTTTCAAAAACTTTATAGCTTCATTTGAGCTATAAACTCTTTCAAATTAAGTGTGCAATGTACTTGGACGTTCGCATGATATGAAACAAGTAATCATTAACCAAGACCCTAACAATGATAACAAGTTGTGAACAAATTCCACATTTAAATTCCTCAAACAAACTCAAGACAAACCGATAAAGGTAAATCCATACTAGACAAGTTGAGGTGTATTAATTTACACACTAGTATTCAATGATTCAATATTTAATTTACAAATATACAACAAAATTTAAATAGATCTTAAATATTCTCTTCAGACCCTTCAATTCTCTAAGAAACCTTGACAAAAATAATAAGTTCTAAAATAAAGAAAACGGGTAAAATCTCGAATATGGATCTATCAGACCTTGTTTTACCTAACATGATTATGTTCAAAGGCAAACACTCCTGTGCACCAGGTGCACGGATCTCAATCCGGGTCGATCCGACCCGGATCCGCGAGTTTTTATTTTTTATTTTTTATTTTTTCCAAATTTTTGTCCTGACCTTTATGTTATAAATGTATGACATTTACGTTATAAATGTGTGACCTTTATGTACAACTGTCTCTACTTTTATGCACTGTAACTTAGGAAAAAAATGAAGATTTTTAACACATTTTGCACTATGTACCTTTATGTGATATTAATGTGACTTTTTATGTTATATTATGTCACCTTTATATACAGATATTCTGACCTTTATGCATCTTTATATATTATATAAAGGTCATAATATTTGTACATAAAGGTGACATAATATAACATAAAGGTCGCATTGATATCACATAAAGGTGTAAAGTTCAAATTATATTGAAAATCTTCATTTTTTTTCTAAGTTACAGTCTCTAAAGGTCATGATAGTTGTACATAAAAGTCATACATTTATAACATAAAGGTCACACATTTACAACATAAAGGTCACAACCTGAAGCAAAAAAAAAAAAAAAAAAAAAGGAAACTTCAAAAACACGCGGATCCGGGTCAAAAACCGGGTCGACCCGGATTGCATGTACACCAAGTGCACACAAGACCAACTCATGTTCAAAATATTTTATTATCTATCTTTTATTTCAATTATTAGATTGCAATACAAAATACTTTGAAAATTCTTGTTCATACAATCGCTTCATAATTGATAGAATATAGACTTCAATTTAATAGAGGGATTTGAGAAGAGATTTGAAATTCTATGCAACAAATTCATCAATATATTTGGATAGATACTCATATGAAATTCATCACCTTTTTTTTTAACTATTAAAAAAAATTCCATTCATTTCAACATGATTTCAGAATAAAGCTATCCCAACTAAATAATTGTCCATAAATATGAGAATTAACAAATGATGAACCATTGACAGACCACTACCATCCCACCCACCCCGAATAACTTACGTGGCATACACTTATTGGCGAATAAATGTACCTAATCAACCCATTCACCAACCTCACACCTTTCCAATGATTTTTTAGATAATATAAAATAGATTATGTTTTAATTAATAGTAAAATTTTGATATGCCAACAAAGCATTATCATTATACTTAACTTTTAGTATCTAAGAAATATAAAAATAAGTAACTATTATGTTCACACAGTTACGACACATAAGTTCCCGGAATTTGTTGTTTTTGTATTTATTAATATTGATATTCGACCTTACGTACTTTAAAACAAAATAATATTTCTATTTATTTTAAATAATTATCACTTTAAAAAATAGTAAGAGATATATAGTAATGTATTTTTATAACCAACTCATTTTAAAATAATTATCACTTATAAGACTAATATATTTTTAACAAGAAGAATGGAATACAATTTTAGAACGAATGTAAGAGAAAGGTTTTAAGTACTATCGTTGGAACCTATATATGCTTTTAATACATATAATCTTGATATAATCGATCATGCATCAATATCTGTTATTTTATCATTGATTCCATGATTGTATCTGCATTCGAATCACATCATTGAAATTTAAAAATGATAATGATTTGACAAGTACAGCTAATTGTTGACTATTAAATATTATTAAATAGGAGATTATTGATATTAGACGTGCCATTAAAAAAATTGAACTGTATTTGACATTTTTACCTCATGCGTATTCATCTATATTAAATGTAACTTTGTCATTAATACAATATTTATAGAAAAAAAAATCTTATATACTCGATGTACAATTCTCATGCAAAATAAAATATTAAACAATAACCTATGCAAGCTCCAAATGGTAAAGTTGTGGATGGAACTCATTCTCTCGATGTCATAAGCTAGATAAAAAATAAAAAAATCTCGTCTCTAATAATTTCGAGGGACTGACTTATTATCCCTAAATTAATCTTCCATTAGGAGAATTAATACGTGATAACTGGAATAGTAATTACTAAAGAATGTGTCAATTCCAGACCAAGAATCAAATCGACTTAGCCAAATATCAAACCATGCAATGCAGAAACCCTAATTTGCATGTGAAGAACAAAATCGAAATTGAAGAAAATCACACAATCAACACTCAACGATTTAAGTGGTTCGGGTTAAAAATCCCTACATCCACTGAAGATCAAGATCCACTAATCACAGATCACAAAGTATCAGTTTACAAGAGAAGAAACGAGAAAAAACAAGAACACTCATACAATGACTAACAACTCTCTTTTCTTAGTATTTCTCTCTCTATACTCTGATCTAAAGCGAAAACTATCAACTAATGGATTAATCTCTGATATTTAAGGAGCGCGTAGCAACTGATCTCACTTGAATTGGTTGAGTAATCAGCGAGAAAACCGCCCCGTAAACAATACCTACAAAACAGTCAAAACTGAAGCAATAAAACAAAGAAATGAAAGAAACTAATTTACCTAACTTGAAAGTGTGTTTCTGGAACACGTTTTTATAAGTAGAGTAACACTTCTTCCAATACTTGGGCAAAAAACAAGTTTTCTTCATGTCTTTATTTCTTCTTCGTTTTCTTCATGCAAGGCTGACTTATGGTACATGGCTTCATGCTATACATCACAGAATGATACAATAACACATGATATCTTTTATTATACTTGATGTAAAATGTTCAATTTCTCCTACTCATATTATCGTTATGGTTCATTACCAAAAAAAAAAAATCCAAACTTTATGTCGATTTTTACTTGCAATATGTAGTTTTAAAAGTGACAACATGGTCCGTGAATTTTGAATCTTTTCTGATGCATTATTATTTTAAGTTTTCCGAGCAGGATGTTTATGGGTTTCTATTTTCTTAAACCCGTCCCGTTTGCATCACTTAAATTTGTCTATAACAAATTTGCATCATCAATGATGTGTTGCACCATTTATTCCATTACGGTCGAAACACATACGAAGCCACAACAGAATCGACGAAAGAAAAAAAGAAAAAAAAAAAGAAGTGAAAAGAAATACATAAATTTGGCAATAAATATCCAAATCTCAACACGAAAAGATCGTCAATTTAGAGAAGACCCTTCTCTTTGCAAGTTTTAATGGCGCCATCAAACATTTCCTCCAGCCCATTTTCATACTTGAATCCAGTTTCTAGAAGCTTCTTCGTCGACAGGCCTGACAATTTAACAGCCATAGAATCTTTCCAAGACCTGCAAAATCAGACACATAAATAAACGCCTCAAGATGAGGAGAAACACCAGCTAATTAAGATGAGTCATGAGAGAGAAAATCAATGGTGGAAAAACTTACTCAGCACTCGGCATCTTCAATTCTGGATATCTTGCAGAAATAAACTCACACAGTTCATCAATTGTGAACTCATTAGAAGCAACGAGATATCGCCCTTTCGTCTCCCCATGCTCGAAGAGATGAATATGAGCTCTAGCAACATCATCCACGTGAACTAAACTCGAATCCTTTATGTGCGAATAATGCTTTTCATCACCTAGGAAAAAAAAAAAACATCTCAAAATTTTTTTTTTTCAAACATCTCAAAAAAAAAAATTGGAGTGGGGGGGGGGGGGGGGGGGGAGATCTCAGAAAAATACCGAAGATCAGGGCCATGGCGACGTAAACAGAATCAGGAATATTAGGGCAAAGGAAGGGGCCGGTGATCCACGTAGGAACAACAGAAACTAGATCCAATCCGAGCTTCTCAGCTAGATCAATGGCGGCTTTCTCCGTCAATGTTTTGGTGACGATGTACGGTCCTGCGAAAGTCTTCAAGCTTCGAATCAATTCCACATCAGTCCACGAGTTTTCGTCGATGGCACCGGATCCCGGCGCCGAGCTGAAAGCGGCGGCAGAAATGCTGGAAGTGAACACGACGCGCCGAACGGTCTTTGAATCGGCGCAGGCGCGAAGGATGCCTTCTAATCCAGTGGTGACTCTTTTGATCTTCACTTCTTCCGATTCCTTCTCCGCGAAATCGAGCGGGTGAGCCATGTGGAAAACTCCGGTGCAGCCTTCAATGGCGGCCGCGAACGTCTCTGGTTTGTCCAAATCCGCATTGTAAAGCTTTAGCCTCTCCGATGCGCCGGGAAGGTTCGTGA
The DNA here is from genome assembly GCA_946896805.1 of Scutellaria galericulata. NCBI lineage: Eukaryota > Viridiplantae > Streptophyta > Magnoliopsida > Lamiales > Lamiaceae > Scutellaria > Scutellaria galericulata. The sequence continues at coordinate 12,932,268 of OX335798.1, read as the reverse complement.
TGTAACTGATGTCTCTTTTCCGATCTGCAGACGATGAAAATCGGTTCAATTTCTGTGAAAATTATGAAAATGAAATCGAAGAGTTTCGATCAGGATTTGAGAAAGTGAACCTGGATCAATCCGTACGGTAGCGTTGACGGTGTAGCCATCTTCGAGAAGGCGCTTGATCATCCATGATCCTAAGAAGCCAGTGCCACCGGTCACACAAACTCGTGCCTTCTCGATATCCTGCACCATTTTCTCTCTCTCTCTACGATTTTTGCTGATTTTATGTGTGTGTATGTGAACTGTGGAGCGAATGACAAACACAGCCATGCATCTTCTTAAATAGTTGTAGGGATGGAGGTCATTTATGTCTTTTCTTCATTGTTTACTAATAAAAAACTAGCAAAATACTTCTATTACATCACATGGCATTAACTGCTTTGCATTAACCATTTGGAACAAGAATCTAAAGTGTCAGGATTTTGCACTTTATATTTCTAATATACGTTTGTTTTTGTATTTTAATTAAGATGACAAAATCATCACTATATATTATAATCATCTAATTATTACTAAATACATTTTTTTATAATAAAATATTATATATCAACCAACATTTTCACAATAAAATTTCACATCAAACCATTTTTTCCAACATTAATTTAAGATCTACAATATAACATTATCCTATAAAATACTTAAACAAACATACATATCATGTTTTCATTATTCACATTTACTACAAAATATATGATTTTAATGGCAGGATTTCTTCAATCCCAATTCTCTTTCAAACATATCCTTAGCTACCATACTTTTTCATATTTTGATGGTTGGATGGAATTTTAGCTTTTGTACGGATTGTGAGTTAATCCGATTTTGATTGGATTTTAATTGGTGAATTATCTGATCATTGTGAATTAAGTTGTGAAGTTGAAATCTATGTTTTGAATTGATTTATTGAGTATTTGAGTTTTCAAATCCAATTTAGAATGAACAAAAATTTAATAGATGCACACAGATAACCACTTGTACTATTGTTTTCGGATAAGGGAAATTATAATGAATTTTCAGTTCCAATTATATATGTAAGAATACAATTATTGAGTCTTAGTTTTGAAGGGTTTAGTGGGTTATGAAATCTTTTATTACATTTGATAATATATATTTTATTTCAAAATAATCAATATATATTACATACGTTAAATATTATAATTAATTAACACATTACGTGTTATTAAATATCTCGTGCAATTGAGACACTCATATATATATATACTTTCCATATATAAATTGAGGTCCGTTCACGAGGATTCTAAATTTAAGTCGCTCTTATTTTTTAAATAAAATATTGTGGTGGTCGCTAGCCATCATTTAAGTCGCTCTTATTTTTTTAAATAAAATGGAGTATTTAATTATTATTGGGCCATTCTAAAACTCAGACACACATGTGTGTTATATTCGAGTTATGTTTTTGCGAAAATCATTCAAGCATGAATAAATTCTGGGTAGGTGGAGATATATAAATAGATGTGGACATTAATTTCTTTACTTGTCCTTCCTTCTAACATTTCATGATCAGTTTGAAGTACTGTCTATTTTAGTAATACACACCATCTGTACTTTAGATATAGTTATTATAATAAGAAAATGTCTAATTGTTCGCCGTGAGCATGTATTAATATATACATTGTTGATGTGCAAAGATTTTATTAATTTTAATCTTGTGATTTCAAATTATTAATTGTATTGGATTTGTTATACATCAACTGTGAATATATTAATATGTGTTTGTGGTGGACATGTTGACAATATTGTATAATAATAGTACATACATTGATAAGATAAGATGTAATAATTACATGTAATTAATTTTTGTGATATATTTATATACATAATATGGGGGTGTGGGGTTGGGGGAATATAATACCTACTCTCCCATTTAAATGAGTAGTTAACAATTTAATACCTACTCATTTGGCACATAAGATATACATGCCATTTATACAATACTTTAAAGATGACATCTTCTGATCTCCTTTAAAAAAAATCTTGTATGGATATGCATTTATCATATAAAATACTATATAAAAAATAAATTCAAAAATATTCGAATCAATAAGATCCTCACTGTGAATATGAATCCTATATTCGAATTTTGGTAGAATTCACTTCACATATTAGTTCAGGATTTGAATCAATAAGATCCTTACTGATCCATAGATCCAACCCGAGTTCACATATGATTTTTTGCTAGAATAATTGACATATAATGTGGGACTTATATTAATTTAATAAAAATATGAAGTTCATAAAATATAATGAACTTAATATGCAGGCTCGAGGACACGTTTAATGATGTTAATTCAAAAAACATAAAAAATAAAAACATATACCTTCCTTTTTCGAGCTTGTATGGTTTTTTTTATACTTCTCCACCAACAATCAAATATGTGTTTATCCTACCATATTTATTTTTTACAAAAAAATCATACAGAAAATTGCCAATATTTATATTTAAGGTAGGTATTGGTTGACGTGTCTTGTATGGGCAATAATTGTTGTATGAATTTGTATAACATATGGGAACATATACAATAATTCATATATATATATATATATATATATATATATATATATATATATATATACGCACACATTTATTTTATTTTATTATAGTACAAAAAATTAATAATTGAATTTAAAAGTCATGATTCCATGTCGTTTTATTTGTGGGTTTTATCTCTTCAATTCATATTATCAAATTATATCAAATTTTGTATATGTCAACAAATTATGTGTAGACTATCAATTGGCTAAGATAGTTCTGACACGTGGTATATGTTCCCATATGTTATACAAATTCATAATTAATTGGTCAAACTAGATGTTGAACTAGAACATGTCACAGAAATTTAAGTACCAAGCAACTAAATTATCTCCGATTTCATAAGGCTAGGTAAGGAACTAAGTTAAAATATCAATGAATATTGAACTTTTCGAGACTGAGGGAACCATATATACAAATGAAATGTACAGTAACACTATAACTGGGGTATGTTTAGTAATTCTTGGGGTGCGGATAGCCGCACTCATAAATAAATAAGAGAAAGTTAGGATTAAAAAACTTGTAAAATCTAGTGTGAATAAATTTTAAAAAGATTAAATAGGTAAGTTTATTAATAAAATTTTTTGAGAATTGAGATTGTGGATAAACTTAGAAAAATATGGTAAAATAGCTGTAAAAAAACAATTAATTTAAAATAAAATTTAACATTCAAAACGATACTTAATTTAAATCAATTTTGTTGTATAGCTTGATGGGTGAAAGTATGGAAATGTTTCTTTAGCCTCCATATGCATATATCAACGTATCCACTATGAACATGTCACACATATATATGCATATTGTAATTATCATAATATAAAATTTTCATTCTGTTGGGTTGTGATATATTAGTGGTTTACATTATCATATAATTATGTTTTAATTTATTTATCGTGTAAAATTGTTTCATAAAGATCAGTGAATCATTTAATAGTTATGATTATATGTATAAAATGACTATAATATACAGTTTATTTTAAAACACTGAAAGAGGAGATTTTTAACAAAAGTTGTGAGTAAATATAATAAATGAATATCCAATAAACACACAAAAAAAAGAAGAGGAAAGATAATGATGAAATTGGAAGGAAACAATTAATTATTCTTAGTAATACAAAGAAACAAAGAAATTAAAATAAATTTTATTTTATAGAATAACAATATTTATTTTGAAATGGAATGACTATTAACACGTATTCATAATAAATGGATGAATTTTCACGAGTGTCCATATATTTATCACAGACATTAATTACTTGTCCTTTTTACTCCTTCAAGTTTTAGCTTGTCAATCTAGATTATATATCTAATTATACATACATTAATATTATATTATAATTAGAAATGTGGCTTACATTAATAAAATAAAATATGGAATGAATATGTAACACTATGCAGTAATTTAATAGTTAATAAAATACAGGAAAGAATAACAAAGCCCAAATTCATATGGGCTCACAGACACGGTGATTATCTGGGCTTATGTCAACAAACTAGGCAAGGGCCCATAAGAATTTTGAAGTAGATGGGCCAACTTGCCTTTTCGAAGCGTAAGATTTAAAATTCGAAGTTTCTGCTCTATCATACTAACTCTAAAAAAAAGGCTTTAAAAATAGGGTAAATTACAATTTACCAGGCTTTTACATTTGTGTAATTTTATTTTACAATTTATCATCTGAATATTATTATTTGTTAAATTTTGTCAACTCCAACAAATCATAACTGCATACATAAAAAAAAAAAAAAAAAAAAAGAACTATAACGTTAGTGACTAAATAATATTATAACCGAATATATATTTATATAATTAATTTTCAGCTCAAATAATAAACAAATGAACTATGCCGATGTAGCACTAAAAAGTTAATTCAATTAATTGAGTAATTTTTTTATTTTATTTTTTTGACAAAAAAGTTAAAAATCTCAAGTTTGGTATCACGTCGCGTCAGTTTGAATTTTGTATTAACATAAAAACGATGACCAAATCCATATTTCTCAAACAACATTTAGGGGAACACCATTATTTGTTATATTATGACAAATTTAAGCTGACCTAGTCCTCAATTTATTACTTGCTATAATTAATAATAATATGTAGCAATTAAGTCTTAGTACTGTACTTTCACATTCCAGGATTAGTGGTAGTAATTATACATGAGATTATGAATTTATGAGTTTACTTTGGATTTGAGTTTTTCATTATCTGTTCTATATATTTTAATAAAACAAATAATATTGTTGATGATAAATTTTACTCCACCATACTAATTAGATTTAATACTTAAAATTTTCTTTTAGATAGAATGTCGAGAACAATTGCTTCAAATTATTGAAGAAACTGAATCTATCAAATCCTTTTAATAATCATGAATGTATTAATATGTGTTCAACATGTTGATTAATCATGTATCTAATGTGTCTGTTGAAAAGTTGAGTCGAATTTTGAACCCGAACCCATTAGTTTACAAATCTCCCGTTTGTATATCAGATCTCCTAAGGAATATATTAGATTTCCTAATTCAATTTCCTAAGGAATATATATATATATATATATATATATATATATATATATATATATATATATATATATATATGATCTCTTAATCTCATCAAAATATAAAAATAGTACTCTCCAAATATCTTAATATCATCAGAATATGAAAATACGGGATTCTCTCATTGCCTCTTTAGATTTCTCACTTCATTCTCTCTACGCAATTTTCCTGTAGAATCACCACAGTGAATAGCTTGAGTAGTTATTCAACACCATCGAGAAATCAATTTGTAATGTGTTTGTAGCTCGAGTTCGTTGGATCCTCGGAAAACGATTACTCTTCCGCTACAAATTGATAAGTCGACTCCGTGCATGTTTTATATTTAAATATGTCTTCATTTTTAACGATATCTATTATTTCACATTCCATAGTTTTAAGGAATTAAATTATTAACACATCATCGATAAATATATTAACAATCGCCCACATTGTACATTTTAACATTTTCATGTACACATAGCATTACTTTTTTATGTCTTTTAATCGTTTACAGTTGATATATTAACAAAGAAATTATGAGGCTTTTAAGACAAATTTTATTACATAAACGAGATTCAGCAAAAAATATTTAATTATTCTAAACTCACCCATCAGTTAATTTGCAAAAAAAAAATATTTAATTATTCTAAACACACCCATCAGTTAAATTTTCTAATTAAATAATAGTAGTGACCTTCTAGATTGTTAATCCACAAACCATGACCACGAAAAGTAAAGCAAAGGAAAACAGCACATTGGTTGTTGAAGTTGTTAGAAGCTTTCCACAATTGACTAAGAGTCATAATTTACTTATATTAAAATGGGAGAAACAATCAAAGGATTGTGCAATTTTTTCAATTTGGACTGTTAAAAGAAAGTCATTTCACAATATATAAACATAATGATGATTTAATAATTACTATATATACTTGTATAATACATCAATTAGTACAAAAGGTTTTATTGACAAAATTTTCTTACACATAAGTATACATAGTAATCTTTCAAATTTTCTTTTGTTCTTCGTTTTTTATTTTTTTTACTTTGATTAGATGATTGACTATAGTTAACAATTAAGATTCAAGATATGCGGATTTTTTTTTTTTAAACTTTTTTTTGGCTATTCAACGTCTAATCATTTAATTACTTTAATCATCTTTAGTTTTCGTGAAATCCTGATCAATCTCTTAATATAACAATAAATGTAATGTTGGATTCAAGAAATAGACATGAAATTGAACTAATGACCATTATATTGCAAATACAAAAGTCTTATTGATTCTCAAGCTAAAAAATCAGTTAATTCTCAAGTTTATTGCTATATAATTTATAGATCATTACTTTATTCTCTTTGGAAATAATTAAAGAGGAAAGTATGCATTATACCATAAAAAATATAACTCAATACATTTTATACTATTAAATTTAGTTGTAGGACACTTTCTACCACAAAATATAATAGTTGGTCACTTTTTACCACATTTTTGGTCCAAGTCAAATAGGAGTGAGATTTGAAATGACAAGTGTTATTCTTTTATTATTGTGTTGATTTGATTTGTCCATGCAAGTAATAATTTGTGGACATGCAAATTTTTTGTTCGAAAATTAATTTTTTTGTGGACATGCAAATTAATTTGTACACCAAATTTTTTATTTTTTTGTTCGAAAATGTTACTGGAAGTTCGCCCATAATTTTTTGTTTTTTTTGTTAGTATTTAATGTGAATTATTGTGAATTCACATGTAATTTTCCTGTTTATTCAATCAACACACACACACACATATATATATATATATGTGTGTGTGTGTGTGTGTGTATATAAGGTTGATAATTTCAGTACGAAATTATCATACAACATTTTGAGGAACAAATTCTCTCTAAAAATTTTAATAATTATTTCCTAATCCTCCGTTTAATAATTGTAATAATTTTAATAATTTCCATTTAATAATCCCCATTTAATAATTAAAACAATATAATTTAATAATCCATGGTTAATCCTCGTTTAATATTTTTATTAATCCCCTTTCATAACCCCCCTTTAATAATTCCCCATTAATAATTAAAACAATATAATTTATTAATCCCCATTTAATAATTTTAATAATCCCCTTTAATAATTTATTTATTATGTTAATAAGGAAAAACTATTTATTTATTTATTGGGTTAGCTTATTTTGTTATAGGGTTAATTTTATTTATTATAGGATTAATTTATTTATTTTGTTAAGGAAAATCCACTATTAATTATTTATTTTGTTAATCCATGCTATACATCTATCTCTCTCCTCATTTAGAAAAGTTTAATCCGCGTTTAATAGGCAAAGTTTAATCCTCGTTTAATAATCCTCGTTTAATAATCCCCATTTAATAATTAAAACAACATAATTTAATAATTTCCGTTTAATCCCCGTTTAATAATTAAAACAACATAATTTAATAATCCCCATTTAATAATTTTAATAATCCCCCTTTAATAATTAAAACAATATAATTTAATAATTCCCATTTCATAATCACTGTTTAATAATCCCCGTTTAATAATTTTAATAATCCTCCATTAATAATTTATTTATTATGTTAATAAGAAAAATTTATTTATTTGGTTAATTTATTTTTTTATAGGGTTAATTTATTTATTTTGTTAATAAAGAAAATCCGCTATTAATTATTTATTTTGTTAATCCACGTCTATAAGGAAAAATAATCCACATTTATATATATATATATATATATATATATATATATATCTATCTCTCCCCTCATACATAAAACAACATGCAACTTATAATCCACGTTTATTATAAATTAGTTATAATCCACATTTATAATCCATTAGTTTATAAAATATTAGTTATAATTATAAAAAAATAGGGTTAAACATGGATTATGCCCATAATCCACATTTAACCGTATAAACACAGAAAAACATAGGGTTAAATGTGGATTATACCCATAATCCACGTTTAACTCTATAAACACAGAAAAAATTGGGTTAAACGTGGATTATGCCATTATCCATGTTTAATCCTATAATTCGAAAAAAAATACATTTAATAATCACCGTTTAATAATCCCCATTTAATAATTTTAATAATCTTCCTTAATAATTTATTTATTATGTTAATAAGAAAAAATTATTTATTTATTTATTGGGTTAATTTATTTTGTTATAGAGTTAATTTTATTTATTATAGGGTTAATTTATTTATTTTGTTAATAAGGAAAATCCACTATTAATTATTTATTTTGTTAATCCATGTTTATAAGGAAAAGTAATCCACGTTTATAACCTCAGGTTCTATATATAATCCACGTTTACATCTATCTCTCCCCTCATACATAAAACAACATGCAACTTATAATCCACGTTTATTATAAAATAAACCACATTTATTATAAATTAGTTATAATTCACGTTTATAATTCAAAAAATAATTCACATTTATAATCCATTAGTTTATAAAATATTAGTTATAAACAATGATGAAAATATTCGGAAATATCTCCAATATTTCCCCAATATTTCCATTTTTTCACGTGACCGATATAAAAATGGGTGCGATTGATATATCTTTGATATTTTCATTTTTTTTTATATAAAAACGAGAAATTTTGTCAAAATATCGGTAAATATCGATAAATATTGGTATCGATTTCGATATTGGTGGCTTCATGATATAAATTATAGGAAAATATGTGAAATATTGGGGAAATATAGATAACTATCTGTGAAATATCGATAAATATCAGTATCAATTTCAATATTGAAGGTTTCATGAGATAAATTATAAAAAAATCGGTGAAATATTAGGGAAATATCGGTAAATATCGATTTCAATATCGATGATTTCATGAGATAAATTATAGAAAAATCGGTGAAATATCAGGGAAATATCGGTAAATATCAGAAAAATGTTGATAAATATTTATACCGATATTTCCATCGAAACCGAAATTTTCATCATTAATACTTATAAAAAACAGGGTTAAACATGGATTATACTCCAAACGTAATTACGAAATGGGTGTTATTAAAGGGGATTACCCTTGATTATCAACCTATTATTTAAGAACGTGTCCATGAAATTTATTTGGCATTAAGTGTTGATTATTAAAGTAGCTATTCAAATTATCTATCTATTATTTAAGATGGATTAATAAATTATTTGGCATTACGTGTTGATTATTAAACAAAGATTAAAAAAATTCATTAAAGGGGCATTATTCAAATCTCATATTTAATTATTAAACTATGATTATTAAAAATTTTAAACGGGATTACTAAACTATAATTATTAAAATTTTTAAATGGGAATATTAAACTATGATTATTAAAATTTTTAAACGGAATTACTAAACTATGATTATTAATAATTTTAAACGGGACTATTAAACTATGATTAGTAAAAATTTTAAACGGGAATATTAAACTATGATTAATAAATTTTTTAAATGGGATTATTAATCTATGATTATTAAAAATTTTAAACGGGATTACTAAACTATGATTATTAAAATTTTTTAACGGGATTATTAAACTATGATTATTAAATTTTTTAAACGGGAATATTAAACTATGATTAATAAATTTTTTAAATGGGATTACTAAACTATGATTATTAAAATTTTATAACGGGATTATTAAACTATGATTATTAAATTTTTTAAACGGGAATATTAAACTATGATTAATAAATTTTTTAAATGGGATTACTAAACTATGATTATTAAAATTTTTTAACGGGATTATTAAACTATGATTATTAAATTTTTTAAACGGGAATATTAAACTATGATTAATAAAATTTTGAAACGGGATTATTAAACTATGATATTCGCGCGCCGGGTGTCGGGTAACGAGCACGCGCGCGCGACGGGTAACGGGGCGCGGCACGCGCGCGGGGGTTAGGCCTACACGTGAATTTGGAAATTCACATTTAACTCTAAAATTATAGTGTTAAACGTGATTTTTCAAGTAATTCACGTTTAACACTATAATTATAGGGTTAAACGTGATTATTCCCTATAATCACGATTAACACTATAAAAATCGAAATTTATAGTGTTAAACGTCGATTATGCCCGTTTAACCCTTTCTAACATGAATTCAAGCACATATTTAAACACATTAACCCTATAACATGAAAAATTAAACTCATTTAACCATTGCACACATGAATTCAAACATATATTAAAAAAATTAAACATAATCCCTAAATAATTTAGGGTTCAACGAGATTTTAAATCGACGTTTAACCCTACGTTTGTTCAACTAATACTCACCAAATTCGAATTATTAACACAGTTTTCAACAAATTCAACCAAATTTCAACACATTCTCAAGCAATTTCAACAAATTCGAAGCCTTATTTCAACAAATTTCTGAAAAAACGAGGAATGAAAACACTAACCTCTCCTTCTTGGTTTGACATCTTCGTGTTAAACGTGGATTTTCAGTAAAAAATTGAAGATTTAAACGTGGAATATGAGGTGCATTTTTTACTTTAAAACTTGGTGAAAATGGGGTGCAAAGATCGGCTGCAATTCGAAAGGAATGAGGGAAATGAAAAGGGAGAGGGTTTGGGTTTGGGGGTGAGGTGGAGGTGAGAGAAAATATTTTTTTGACCAAGATTCCTTTTGACCAAATATTGTTATTGGGTAATAATTGTCCTCTAATTGTTGTCATTAAAGTCAATCAAAAAATGTGGTATATTTTGACATAGTTTTATATTTCATGGTAGAAAGTATGCCACTTTTATTTTTTATGGTATAAAAATGCCAATTTTATTTTTGGTGTTATTTTTTGTCATCCTTTATATTTTTTGTAGTAAATTGGGTTGCTATCACATAATTAAATCGTTTGAGAACATTAACAAATTCATTCAATATATATATTTATTTATTTTCTTTGGCAGGAGGTTCAATGTTAGAAATGGTCTATTAAATCATAGAAAAAAAAAATACACTTTTGACATTAAAACAAGTAGTTGAATAACAATTTAATAATCATGACTTAGGTAGGTTATAGAAACAAACGAGCAATTGTGTAAATTTTAAGATTATGGTTCATCGACTAACATTGTAATGCTAATTGAAATTGAAACCATATGGTTTCACAAATAAGTTAAAAGTTTAAATTTTACAAGTTATCAAATTCTAATTTTTTTTATCCTCTTTAGTCTTGAAATTATTAACTATTCGGCATAAGAGAAATATCACCCTAATCATCATTTTCTAGTTCATATATAATCATGTAAACATATAAAAGTTATTTTTAAAAAGAAAACTTACAATACTAAATCATATCATTAACAAGTAACAAGTGTTGTAATCTCAAAACTAAATTCGGGTGAGCCTGACATATGACTGCTTAGGAGAGGCCGACCCGACCTATCTGGCCAGACCAATTTTCAAGAAGATCCACTTTGAGTAGGGCCGAGCTTGAACGACCGAGCCGACCAGAGTTTTGTAGCTTCGGGCCGGGCTCAAACCAACGCCCTTTAAATTTGGCATGAGTCCAACAGTATAAGAAGTCTAGTTCAAGAAGAATTATACAAGTTCAGGATATCCGAAAAATGAAATGATTTGACCATATCAAAATCTCTAAAATCGGAGCTTTCGATAAAGTTTCCTAAATTACGAGATTTTAAGTCTAGTTTATAAATATGACCTCAATTCTCATTCAATCAAAGATGTTAATCCTGATTTATAAGTAGTACCTCAATTATTATAGTGTGTGACTCGTTTCATTGCTTAAGAATTTTGACGTCAACATGTAATTTCAGATTTTTTTTTTTTAATGTTTCAGTTTAATAAATAATCGATTATAAAACTATGAATATAATATGGTAATTAGTTATTTTGTTTGGATAAAAGTAATACAATATTTAGTTGATTTCATCTAAACTCAGACAGTGTGAACTTTTATTGTATAGTCTTTAAAGAAACAGATATTAAAATCGTCTTCCCATCTATGTAATGTCACCCATGGATTCCACCATAGATGTGCTCATACTTTTCTGGCGGAATCCATAAACCCTAACCACTCTCCCTAGAAATTATCGATTCAGAAGCTGAAATTCGTCCAATTGGATTTCCCTTCTCATCATTCATTCATTTGGTGGTATTAATTTTGTAATCGAACAATCAAATATTATGTATAGATCTGGCGCGGTGATGGCGTGGAACGTGTTCAAGTTTTGCACCGCACTGAGGGGGCTTGGGTCGATCATGATATTGTTGGTTCTCGGCGTCGTCGGCGTCAGCTATTATGCGGTGGTGATTTCCAATTACGGCCCTGGTCTCACCGCCGGCGGTCTCGATTCGCTCATCGCTTTCGTAGTTTTAATCCTGTTTCATTTTCTGGTAATCCGCTATGATTTCGGCAAAGTTTGGATTTTTATGTGTGTTAATTTTTATGTCGTGTTGAACAAGATGCTTTTCTATTAGTTAAATCTGAAGTCAAATGTATTGGGATATTCGGGGAATGTTTATTGCTTTCTGGATCTTTGGCGGAATCGTGTTATTTTTGTTGAAGATCAGCTATTTTTATACCTTGTTTGGACTTGATAGCTCTATAGAAGTTCAATTTTGATCTTTTGAATTTTGTGTTTAATCTTCAAATTTGAGCTGTAAATGTTGGTATGGTGGTGAGAATCACTTTTCAGTGCTTTTGGTTCAGATGGTGTAAAAAATTTCAACCTGGAAGAACAATTTGGTGGGTCTAGAATATCTCTACCTGGATAGACAATTAGCTTGATCAATGGCAAGTGCAAGAATCTAAGAATTTTCCTACACTCAATGGTCATGTAAATTTAATAAAATTTCCATCTTTCATGGTTTTCATTTAGATTGTGTCGAGTTCTTTTAACTAGGAAGGGAAAATTGGTTATCTTTCGTTATTAAGTTTGTATTTTTAAGTATATTGAGCAGTGAACAATAGTGAGAAATTATCATTTGGTTTGATTATGGACATGAGTGACAATGCAATATGTACCATGCAATGGACCTGAATTGCTAATAACTTTTCTTCTGTTTTGCAGTTGGTGATGCTATTGTGGAGTTATTTTTCAGTTGTGTTTACGGACCCAGGTGGTGTGCCTCCAAATTGGCGTCCAACAATGGATGAAGAAAGGGGAGATAATGACCCATTGACTGCTTCAGATTTTCCATCCGAAGCAGAGAATGGTAGAGTCCGTTTTTGTAGAAAATGCAACCAGTTGAAACCACCTCGCTGTCATCACTGCTCCGTCTGTGAGTTGCTTGTTGCCCAAGTTCTCGGATATTGTTGGATTGCCTTGTTAGTTTTTTATGAGTGAAATGTTATCGTTTTAACTTCTCAGGTGGGAGGTGTGTTCTGAAGATGGACCATCATTGTGTCTGGGTTGTTAATTGTGTCGGGGCATTGAACTACAAATATTTCCTCCTCTTCCTGGTATGATTTGTCTCTTCCTGTTATGATCTTGTCACTTTCTAAGAGCCATATTGGCGCTTTTCCTGGTCCTCATCATTAGTGTACCATGGATTGCAATTGTTTCTTGTTTTGCGGTAGCCTTTGCACTGGAATTTTGTCCTTAGTATCTTCGTCTTTATAATCACGCTGCCACGTGTGGATAATTTTCATTTATTTCATAAAAAAGATGAACTTGCTTTGAGCTTTTGAACATTTTTAAGGCTTTGTATTTATGAACATATTGATATCCGTTTGGAATATGACGTCACTTTCTGTTTACTTTCTTTTTATATGCAGTTCTACACGTTCCTTGAAACTAGTCTCGTTACTTTATCATTACTGCCACACTTCATTGCATTCTTCAGCGACGGAGAGATCCCTGGGACTCCAGGAACTCTTGCAACCACTTTTCTTGCCTTTGGTACAATCTCTTTTTACCTTTTCTTCCTTTCTTTACTTTTTGCTGCAGTTTGCTGATGATATATCTAATATTTGCAGTATTGAATTTGGCATTTGCGTTGAGTGTAATGGGTTTCCTAATTATGCACATTTCGCTGGTGGCTGGAAATACTACAACCATTGAGGTATACAAATACTTCTTGTATTCATGATCCGATATAGAGAATAAGAGACTTATCATTTTTATGAGATACCCTTAAGACTTCATGTTTTGATATAACTTATAAGACATGTTGAATATCTAATTGGAATTTTAATTATCCCTCTGCCCCAATAGATGGGTTCTGTTTCAAAAACTTCTTCTGTTCTGAAAAAGAGTTGTTTGAAAAGTCAAAGTTTGTTTTTAGTTGAAATTTTTGTAATGCCCTTATAATAAATTTGGGATTAGTTGTAACAAACTACTATCGATGCATACACATACGAACAATAAATGAATCTTGATGGCTTGTGAAAAGGTTGTACTTTCATTTAGTTGACAAAAATAAAAAGTTGTATTTTGCAGAAACAAGACTTCTTTTTTTTTTTTTTAGGACGGAGGGAGCACCATATTTGTATGTGGTGCTACTTCTTATTTTTGTCGTAAAAACGCTTCTAAACTTATTTGGTGAGCTTTCTATTATTTTTCATAAGATAATTGCAGTTTATGTTTATGTGGAGGTTATAGGCTTATAGCTGATGTTTTTATTGGTTTTGTATCTTAGGCTTATGAGAAGAAGACTACTCCAAAATGGCGTTATGATCTTGGACGAAAAAGAAACTTTGAGCAGGTAAGGGCATTCTTTTAGCTCGAGAATAATTTCTGTGTTTTAATGTCTTTTGAAGACTTTTCACTAAATGACTATTAAAAAGAGGTTAATTTGTCAATAAGTTCCTTTGCTATTTGGTTGTCTCCAATGTCATTATGCATGCTTTATTTATTATTGTTTGCCTCTTACTATGGGTATATCAAGACTCGCGTTTTCAATTTGCGGAGAAAAGGGAATAATATATATGTTAGATTTTAAAGTGAGAAGTATCAAGACTCTGTTAAAACAATACTATTATAAGTTATGGCTGAATACTAATTTTATTCCCAATTTTTGTTGCTGTTGTCTGTCTCAGGAATTCTACCTATATTGTTTTAACAATTAGTTTATGATACTAATTTCAGAAACTCTGATGTTTGCCTGCTTGTTTTATGATTCTCTGCATAGTATTCCTTTATTTAGCAGAATCACATTGTAAATGGACATTGGCAGGAATTTGAGTCACACAATAATCTTGCCCAGATCATAATTCATATCCTGAATGTTGCCCTTTTATTCAATAGATTAAAAAAAAATACAAGCGTTATTCTAAACTTTGCTTGCAATAAATCCCCAAATTCAAAATCTTGTTAATCTGATAGAATCAGTGTACAAATTTTGTGTTGTTCATTTGACTTATAAGACGGTTTATTCTTTACTAGGTATTTGGGATGGATAGGAAATACTGGTTTATCCCGGGTTACTCAGAAGAAGATCTGCGAAGAATGCCTGCTCTTCAGGGCTTTGAATATCCCTCGAAGCCCGACCTAGATGCTCAAGAATTCTGAGACGAACAACAACACAAATATCATACTTAAAAAGAGTTTTTGTTCAAAATGCTGGTGCTCAGAGCAAGGCATTTATCTTCTCCTATAGCGTGCTCTACTAATTCGGGACTAGATGAGGAACGAAGACATTTGTGCAGAAAAAAGTGATGGATTTCAGCTGACTAGAAGGTGTTTAGATTCGTGGGTCATGGTTAGATTTTTTCGTATGACAAGAAGAAATTGTGTTTATATGAATATGATCGGAAACGCTGACAGTGGCTGGCCAAGCCAACATGTTGTATAACTTGTAAGCTTTGTTCTTTTGGAAATGTAGATCAAAATATCTCTTCACATGAAACTGCTGTAATATAGTGAATTTTCCACCCCTTTTCTTTAAACGTGTTGAAAGGTTTCTAACAGTGTGTGTGCAGTTTGCAGTAGCTGAATAATTCTACTGTATTAGCTTGCATTCGCTCTACGGTCCACGCCATTACATTGCTTTAATGCCACTTTATAATTATCGCTAATCACTTTCTGAGGTCTCTTAAAAGTTAAAACATAGGGTAAAAAATTGCCTAATTTGTGAGGTGGAGCCCTATTTTACGGTCAATGAGTCAGGTCAACATGAATCAATAAAATCAAGGGAGGGACTACAAGCACAACTCTAATTTCTAAGGATACAACACTATTTTAAAATTTTTTTTTTTCAATTTTACCCTTAGAGTTTGTGCAACTACTTCCGTTCGGTCATTACGACCGAACGTGCTTCACGGTGTTCGGTCAAGGTAACCGAACGTGCTTCTCGGTGTTCGGTTAGGGTGGCCGAACGCCCTTCTAAGTGTTAGACCAGGTTGGCCGAATACCGAGGTGATGGTGGGCGTCGGGGCGCCGGGCGTGCGCACGACAGGTGACAGGAGAGTTGTGCGCACGCGGACGGGTGATGATAGGCGCCCAGCGCGCGCGCGCGGACAAGGACGGGGGCGCGGTGCGCGCGAGTACAACGGGTGACGAGAGCGTTGTGAGCGCGCGAGGATGGGTGACGGCGGTCGGGTTTGATCGATTTTTTTACGTTTTTTTTAATATTTTTTTAAAGAATGTAATGCCAACATAATGACGAACATTCCACAAATTTGTTAGATGTGTGAAAATCGTAGGAAAAAAACGTAAAAAAACGATTGAATCGGAGTAGTTTCGTTCGGTCCCGGTTGGCCGAACACATAGAAGAGTGTTCGGCCACCTTGGCCGAACGCTTAGAAGGACATTCGGCCACCCTGGCCGAAATTGAGAAGCACGTTCGGTCGTAATGACCGAACGGAAGTAGTTGCACAAACCCTAAGGGTAAAATTGAAATTTAAAAAAAAAAAAGTGTGTGCTCTTAAAAATGAGAGTTGTGCTTATAGTCCCTCCTTAAAATCAACTCAGTCTTATATCTCATTTACTTGAAAAATATTTCTTATGTGATTAATATATTATTATTTTTAAAGTAGAGTTAAATGCAAACATCAAGTAAAACAAAAAAGTATTTTAATTTTTTAATTTTTTTATTGATTATAATCTTGAAGTTTTAGAATTTATCAAAATGCAATTTAAATTATTTTTTTAGTAAAGTGGAGATCACCTTTTTCTGATCCAGTAAAGTGAAGATCACATGACTCGTATATAATTTAATTTTTTCACTTCACATCTTAGACTTTTATCCAATTTCTATCTCAAGTTCTGAAAATTATTAAAATGTACCTTGATTTAATTTATTCAATTTGTATCCTAAACTTTTATCCAATTTCAAACTCAAGTTCTGAAAGTTATCAAAATGTATCCTTTACCTTTTTCTGATTCAATAAAGTGAATATTACCTGACTCGCACATGATTTAATTTTTTCACTTTGCATCTTAAACTTTTATCCTATTTCAATATCAAGTTCTGAAAGTTATCAAAATGTAATCTATTTTGGATACAAAAACAAATTTATTCACTTTACATCCTGATATGGTCGGACTAAGTCGAACCAAGTCCTCTTATCGGCCGAACTTAGTCGAACAAAGTCGAACCGAATCCTTCTCTTAGAAACCGAACTAAGGCCAAAGTCAAAGCACTTGAGGTATGGAGAAACAAGTTGTTCGACCATCTCCTGATCGAACTAAGGAAGCGCGAGCCAGTGCAGTCGGGAAGTACAACGATGAACTAAGTTAGATGAGGAAAAACTGGTATGTGGCGAAGCTATACGAACTGAGTTACAGCCCGATGAACGAACTAACGAAAGAGGAACTAATTAACGTGAGATATGACGAACAGACTTTGAACCTAACTAACCGCTATTTCAGCGGAACTGTTAGTCCGTATCCCATACTTTAAGGGACGAATCTCAACCAACTCATATGCCAGGGAGTCTATATATACCTTGTGTTCATTCTTTATTTTTCCTTATGCACACTTATAATAAAAATACACACACGTACACTTGCAAAAAATCCTCTTCCCTTTTTCTGACTTGAGCGTCGGAGTCCCATCGCCGGGAACCCCTCCCGGTGTTTATTTTGCAGGTCTTTGGGTCCAAGATTTCGAGTTTTTGGGTTGAAGAACCGGAGCTTTGGATCGGAGCAACATCACATCCTAAACTTTGTTTTTTATCCATTTGCAATCTCAAGTTCTTAAAGCTATCAAAAATGTATTCTAAAGCAGATGTCGTAATTGGATAAAAAAACAAATTTAGGTTGTAAAGTGAAAAAAATTAAATCATGTGTTGAGAAAATGATTTAAGCTACATTTTGATAAACTCCAGAATTTCAAAATTACAATCAGATAAAAAAAAATTTGATTGTAAAGTAAAAAAAATTAAATACATTCGATTTTTAACCTTTTAAAGTATCACCCCCTCAATTCCATAAAAAAAAAAAAATCATGTTTCAAGGAATTTTTTTATCACAAACAAAATGTCTCTGTTTTAGATTGTAATTGAAAAAACCTATAACACCCTTTAATTTATGATTAGCTATAATAAATTTTACATTTTACTTTAAACGTTATTATCTACCTTTTAAATGATAATAAACTTATTAATTTATTGATTATGAAAAAATATTAGACTTGAACATGACATCTTTTTTCATTTTCCAATGTAGACATTTTTTTTTATCAAATTGTAACATGAACTATTAAAATTTATCAAATTGCAACTTTTGAACAATTTTTCGGCAAACACCTGAACACGTGATGCGTAACACATACTTCAAATAAGGCTCACCTTAAATTACAAGATTACAAAAATACCCTTATATTTTAAACGTGCAGGTTACGTATTCACGTTTTTGCTGAAAAATGGTTTGAAAATTGCAATTTGATAAATTTTAATAGTTCAAGTTGCAATCTGACAAAAAAAAATTGAAAAATGAAAAAAAATTTAATAATTTAGGTTGTTTTTTTGCACTTAACCCTTTATAAAATAGGGTAAAAAACAAGAACTCATCTAAAGTATATCTCATTTTGCACTTTGCAATATCATTTATAAATGTTTGCACTTTACTATAGGGTTAATTGCGCGAAACCCCCTTGTGGTTTCAAAATTCGGCATAAAATCCCCCCATGGTTTAGAAAATGCGCGAAACTCCCTTGTGGTTTTCTAAATGTAGCTGACGCTCCCATTTTTCTAAAGAAAGCTAACGGTGTTAATTTTTCAATCATATTTCCCGTTATACCCTTCATACATAGAGTTGGATGTTGACTTTTTTATCCAAACACAGTTGAGTTAGAGAGAGAGAGAGCGCACACATAAGTAAAACAAGGGTTTTCTGCCAAAACATAATTCAAAAAATTCATACAAAATGTTAGAACCGATCGATTTCTCTGAGAAATTTGTTTGAAGTGGACGATTAAAGAAGTAAACAAAGTGAAATTTGTTGCTAATCGTGATTTCTGGTAGAAAGAGTTACGGGTACAAGGTATGTTTCAATTTCACTCTTTTTTTTTGTGTTTTACAAATTTGATGGGTTGATCTCAGAATGTGAAGTTTTCAGAAAAAAAAAAGAATGATAGAAGTAGAAAGATTTGAGGTTCTTATAGCTATGTTCTAGGGTTTAGTTTAATTTATTAGGTTGATTTATATTTTATCTATCTCGTAAGTTGTTTGGTATAGAATTTCTATTCTCTGGTTTCATATTTATGCTTGAGGATTTATAATCTATTTGTCTCTCTGGTAGTTGTATTTTATTCTTTTGGTCCCCACATTCTCTGGTTATAATCTATTTGTCTCTCCGGTAGTTGTATTTTATTCTTTTGGTCCCCACATTCTCTGGTTTCATATTTATACTCGAGGATTCATAGTGTCTTTGTCTCTCTGGTAGTTGTATTTTATTATTTGGTCCCCGCATTCATTATTATTTTTATTATTTTATTGTTGTAGGATAATGGATGCTGTGATGTTTGATGTCTATGTGGGTGGTGAAATTGTGTGGGGACTCCCAAAAATTAAATATTTTGGAGGATAGAGAATGGCTATCCCGCATAATGATAGAGACAAATTATGTTATCTAGATCTACTAGATATGTATTCAAAAGCTAATGGTAAAGCAGCTTCAGTTACTGTGTATAGTTGCAAGTTTGGGGTGATTTCAGATAAGACTCTAATTAAAACTGACTTAGATTTGCTAAGATTGGTGAGAATATGATGGACAATTGGTCATTCCATTATATTTTGAGGATAATCCAGCACCAATGATTGTAGATGATCATGGTCATACTTCTGTTTTGAAAGATGTTGGGCTTTTGGAATATATTGGAGGGGATGTAGATCCTGAAATTGAGCCGAGTGAAAAATTATGTGAAGAAAACGAAGATGAAAAATAGAATGAGGAATTTGACAAGGAATAAATCAATGAAGATATACATATGGTGAGAGAATGAATGATGATATACTTGGTATGGATGAGGATGGATCAAATATGGCTTATTTAAGTAATCACATGGATGAGGATATGACTGGTTTTGGTGAGCAGATTGTGGATATGACTAGCTTTGGTGAACAGATAGATGAAGATATGGTGAGCAGATAGATGGAGATATGACTGGTTTTGGTGAGCAATTTGGGATGGGTGAGACCGGAGTAAATAACGCTGATATTGGTGAGCAGATGGATGTTGGAGTAGATGGGGTCGAAACTAGTTGTACTGATAGTGATGATTCCAACTATATACCTGATGAGGATAACTCAAATTCAGAAGAAGAGTCTGAAAATCCTTCTTGGATGTTTGAGGATTTAGAAGGTCCAGATGATGATGATATATTTGTTGATAAAGCTGAGGATCATGGAAGAAATATTTATAAAATGGCACAAAGATTCATGAGGGAGAAAAAAAAAAACAGAGGGCAGAGGAAAGAACAAATGAGAAAGCAGCCAAATTAAGAGAGGATGAAGCTTGGTGTAGTGATGTTGAGTTAGATGATGGGGTTAAGTTACATGAGATTGATGAATGGGATGAGTCAACTGACATGGAGAATTTTGAGTTGTCAATCGGGTTGAAATTTCCAAATAGAGAAAGATTTAGAGAAAGGAAGAGGTGCATGACGAGACTTCAAGTCAAAAGGGAAAAGATGGAGAAATACAATGAAATTGTATGTCCAAACATAATAAAAAAGATAGAAGTTCAGAGAAAGATTAGCCGAAGTTGTTTTGCTGGATGGGCTGGTGATGACAAGTACGAAGTGATGCACAATCTTGATAATTACATTGTCCATTTAAAAGAGGGTCACTGTCTTTGTGGCATGTTTCAGTTGTGTGGTTTTCCATGTTGTCATGCAATTGCATGCATTAGCCTCCATAGGCTAGATGTGACAGAGTATGTGGATAATTATTTCAAGAAAGAGGTATATATGAGGGTTTATTCGCATATGATCAATCCAATACCAGGAATGCATGATTATAAAGAGTCTGGCAAATCACCAATTGCCCCTCCAGATTTTAGGATGAAAAGAGGCCGACCTAAGAAGAAGAGAAGAGCGGATGGAAATGACAGAAATTCTCAAACAAAAACATCGAGGAAAGGTTTAACCACAACATGTGGCAAGTTAGGCCACAATAAAAGGACTTGCAACGATTCTCAGGTTTCGACTTCTTTCCAATTTTATATTTATCTTAAAATTACTTTTATTGATATCAATAAATGAATTTAATAATATGTCGATAAATAAATTTTATAATATGCATTTATTAATTCTAAGTTATAGATTTTCTCCAATTTTATATTTTCCTTACATTACTTGATATCGATAGTTAAATTTTATATTCTCCAATATGTCGATAAATAAATATATTTTCCTCACATTACTTTTAAGGTGTTTACTATTTTTAATATCAACAAATAATATTTTTATTTTTTGTTAGGTACCTTCTGAAGAACAACATTGTGAAGAAAATCATGAACAAGGTCAATCATCAAGGCAAGAGAAAGAAAGAGAACAAGTAAGTATGAATATCATTAAGTTTTCTTATTCTATCTTAACTTTTTTTTTAATTTACATTCTAATTGAATGACATTTAAACAAGGTATTTACTGACCCTACTGAACCGGCAATTCCCACTGAACCTACACATGAAGAAATGTTTGACTATGATGTGCAACAAAATTTTGGTTGGGTGTTTAATTATGACAAGGTAAATATGTACACTAAAATCTTGATTGAGTATATAACTATGATAAGGTATGTATCCTTAATATCTTGATTTATGTAGATGCCTCAATCACAGTCTCAAATATCAGATGTTGAGAATCCTTCTATTGGGGCTGCAAAGGTGAAAACTTCAAGAAAGCAAGCACAACCCAAAAGAAGAACAAAACAAACAGTGAGTTCTCAATCAAATTCAAGTGGACCCAAATCCAAGAAAAAAAATTGAAGTAGATAATTTCTTGAGATGAAACTGTGTTTTGGTTTTTGAATCTTTTTTTTGCATGTTGGTGGTACGAGGATACTAAATATGTAGAATTACATTAGTTATTTTGTGTTGGTGGTACCAACAATTAATCTTGTGGCTTCATGATTTGGGAAGAATTTTGTCCCCTGATCATGTAGAAGAAAGTGGTTAAGTTAGCAAGTTATTTTGTGTTGGTGGTACCAACAATTAATCCCGTGCCTTCATGATTTGGGAAGAATTTTGTCCCCTGATCATGTAGAAGAAAGTGGTTAAGTTAGCAAATTTTTGTTGGCTCGTTGATCAGGTAAACTAAGAGCATGATAAACACAGTTTGATTGCAGTGAGAGCCATATTTTGTTGATATTATATTTTGTGCTTCTATTTTATTTACACAACATTTTGAATTACATGAACATTAAAATGAAGTTAAAATTACCACATTCATTTGGTTCCAAAAGACATTTTAATTAAAGTAGCAAAATCCTATTTGAAAAAATATCTATTTGAGGATTACAATAAGAAGGAGTATCAAGACAACAAAGCTAATTGTCTTGATGATTCCTTGATTTTTTTCAAATTTATCAATGCTCTCTGATAGTTTCTTGTAGTTGGCTACGAGCTCTTCAATTCTGGATTCTATAAGAGTGTTGGAGTCCACTTCATCCTCATGATCCACAGTTGACATTTGTACTTCATTTCTATCATTGACCCACGCAATTGATGTTGGTTCTAGCCATCGAAAAAAATTGCATTGATGAGTGCGACAATTGCAAAATAGTTTGCCACGTGTATCTTTGTTCGGGCCAACGACTCTAATTGTAGCAAATTGTTGGCAATTGCAATATGGAATTATATACCTCAAATCCAAACAATCATCATTTCTTGAAATTGATCTCTTAGAATTACTAGACATTTTACCTATAATATCAATAAAATAAATAATTAAATAAAAAAGAACATTGTGAAAAAAAAATGAAAAAAAAAGTAAAGAAAGAAACATACCTGATGTAGAAAACAAGTTTGAAGGAAAATTTTACAATTGTAAGAAGGGGCACAAAAGAAGGAGCTTTTTATATAGGTAAGGAAGGGTACATATGTCATTTCACACCCTAAAAAGTGAAAAAAAACACAAAAAATCGCAAGAAAGGCGCGTGTATAACACTTTCGTTAACATTAACAGAGTTGGGGATTTCGGGCTACATTTAGAAAACCACAAGGGAGTTTCGCGCATTTTCTAAACCACGGGGGGATTTTATGCCGAATTGTGAAACCACAAAGGGGTTTCGCGCAATTAACCCCTTTACTATATCATGTATACGGATTTTGCAAAATACAATAAATCTGACAGCCACATCATCAAATCTTGCCGAAGATTGTTCAAGTGCATCTAAATTTTGTACTTTACTATATGAACTTTAAAAGTTTTCATTTCACTATACAAGCTTCACAGATTTTGCAGGCTACAATATTTTCAACCGCGACGTTGTAAAATCTCATTGAAAACCGCTCACTTACATGATTTTTAAAATAAATTTATTCTGAAGATGTCATTTACAATATCTTCATTATTTAATCTATTTATTATTATTTTTATATTAACTATTATTATTATTATTATTATTATTATTATTATTATTATTATTATTATTATTCAATTCTAAGCCCTAATATGAGAAGAAGAAGAAAAAAATTATCCCTCTAAAAATTAGATCGATGCACATGAGTTGTTTTCTATAGTATTTTATAATGTGGTAGTTAGAAATATTGTAACCTGCAAAAACCTTATATTTTATATAGTGAAATGAAAACTTTTAAAGTTCATATAACAAAGTGCTAAATTAAAATGTACTTGAAAAGTCTTTGGCGAGATTTAGTGATGGCAGCCTGATTTATTATATTTTGCAAAATCCGTGTACATAATATAGTAAACTGCAAACATTTATAAATAATATTACAAAGTGTAAAATAAGGCATACTTGGAATGTGTTTTTGTTTTTTAACCTATAAAATATCAAACTCCGTTTTATAAATTAGGATTGTCAAATTATCTATCAAATAAAGAAAATCTGGAACATTCCAAAAATAGAAAACTAAAATACGCATTAAAATTTAGAGAAAAAACGGGAACATTCTAGGCTCGGTTTACGTAAATATGACAAAAATATAGGGAATCCGACACGTTTCACCTTAACACTCTCGATCTCTCTAACATCTATATATCATCCTCTTATTTCGCCATACTTTTCGTCCTCATTTCTCCCCCAAAACAACCATTTACTCACACAGAAAGAAAAACACTTTATGATCTGGAGCCGAAGATAAGGTATTGTAGAATAATTTTCATGCGTTTTTGAAAATTTCTTATGATTTTCCATGTATTTTGTGTTATGGGCTCGGCATTGATCGTTGTTTTAAGAATCTTTGGTTGATGATTGTGTACAAATTTCAAAGCGTGTAATTGATTCGGTTGTCCTTTGCTTGTTGGTTGCTCGAGTTTAATTCCATCTCAACGGTTAATTCTGGGAAGTTAACTGATTAAAGGGAATGAAGTTGCGATTTTGCATTTTATTATTGGTAGATGGTTATTTTGATTAAGAAAGTTGGTGATGTTTGGTACATTTGGTAGTGCGATAAGATTAATGTTTGTTGGTTTGGTGATCATATGATTTTTGCTTAAATAGAGTTCATTAAAATGGTAGGAGTTAGCATCTTCATCTATATATAATAGAGTCATCAAAATCTCACCTTTATATTTTAATTGAAGGGAGGAAAGTGATTGCTGTATTTTGGGCAAGATTAGATGGTTTTCTTTAGGTTTTTCTGAAAGGTGAAGATTAGATCAATTTTGAGTCAAATCATTGAGTTAAACGAACCTTAGTTTTTCAAGTTGTCAATGCATAGGTTTCAAAACACTGTGCGTTTCAGTTATGGAAAATATCTTACTTGTCTGCTGATTCTAAAAGAATTAGGGGATTAGAGGCACAATGCAGAGAGACAGAGAAGTTAGAGAGAATTCGGGCAGTCCATTCGATAGTTTTGGTTTTCATGGTAGCATGATTCCCAGTATGTTTGGAGGGAAGGATGCTTTCGACGATCCTTTCTTTTCACGCCCTTATGGTAGCTTGATTGGATCGGAGGCGTTTAACTTCAATTGTCCTGGTCGTAATCCACAGCCAACAAGCAAATCAAATGTACCGGTGATCAAGGAGCTAGACAGTGATTCTGAAGAGGTTCTTGAAGAAGTGGAGAAAGATGGTGCTGCTTGGTCGAATAGGAACCCACTTGTCGAGCATCCAGAAGACCAAGCCAATGGTAAAGGGGTGCCTCTTGATTTTTCCATTTGGTAACGGAGTTTGTGTGTTTGCTGATAATGCTAATATGGCAGATGATGGGAAGAGCAATAGCAATAGAAGAGAAGTTTCGTATAATACTAATTGTGACAAAGCAGAAGGAGCACGGCCACAGACTCGTACGATTAGCTTCCAGAGGGTAACTTACGGTGGGATTAATGGGGCTTATTACACTTCAACTACTTCTCATAGGACAGGGAGTGACGGGGTATATATGTTTGTTTTATATATGAAGTTGAATTTTCTGGGCTGTGTAGTTTTTTTGTTCTTATATACACTGTGATTCTTTTTCTTATCAGGTGACAATGGAAGAGAGGAAACAAGCTGATCGAACAACTGGTCAAGCAACTCACAGAGTTTCTAGAGGAATTCATGACAAGGTGCATATCAGCTAGTAATCTCTGTTGGTATTTTGAGAAAAAAATTAGTGAAAATTTCTATGCAAGGATTGGTTACAATTTGCAGTGATGTTTTTACTTATCCAGGGTAGTTATTTTGAGGTTACTTGTCCAAAATAGTGAAATGAGACTGATTTTATTAGCGAATGAGTGGTTCTTATGCTGATAAATGTTCTGCAGGGGCATTCGGTCATGAGAAAGCTTGATTCAGATGGTAAGGTGGACACGGTACAAACCTTACACAACCTAAATGAAGGTTAGTTGTGTTGAAAAACTATGGATGATAGATGTGTTTCCCACTTCTCTAATGTAAGAGACTGATATATATAACTATAATTCAGATGAGCTTGCGGGCTTTGAACAAGCTTGGGGAGCCAATGCGGGCAGACATTTCCATGGTTGGAATGATTCATTTGATTTTGCTGGGAACTTTGGTAAGTTAAAAGAGTATACTCTTTTGCCTCCTTCCAGTGAGCACTAAACTGCATCTAGTCTAGCACCATCTATATATCCTGCTGCAATAAATCAATGGGCGACAATGCTATAACTGAAGTTGCGTATTGTATTTATCCATGTTATGTGGTAACGAATGATAATCCTAAAGATTCCAGACATTTCTTGAACTGATAGCATCTTGAAGTCAATCTTTTAATTATCATCAGATGAAGCTGGTCCAATATGAAACATAGCTATCATAACTATGATAAGGGTTATTTAATGCATGGCAGAAACACACACTTTGTTACGTGAGGAAGCTTATAAACCTCAGTGTGTTCGTTTCCATTATGATGGCATTCGATGATACTTCACCTTTTCCGTCATAGTTGCTTGGTACAATAGTCGTTATTCTTGTAATGTTTTGACAGGTACCAGCAGTAGTAGGCTTGGTCAGCTGGTGGCTCAGGGAGGGTTTCCCGACCCATTCAGAGAACTTTTTCACAGAAATGGGGGCTCAGGTTCTCAACGGAATCTCCAAGGACACTCAGCCTGGGGAAAACCAAAGAAGGTCGTCTCAATAAACATCGAATAAATTGAAGTTAATGTGTGAGAGAACAGTGTAGCTCTAGTCATGG
This sequence comes from Scutellaria galericulata, assembly GCA_946896805.1. Taxonomy (NCBI): domain Eukaryota; kingdom Viridiplantae; phylum Streptophyta; class Magnoliopsida; order Lamiales; family Lamiaceae; genus Scutellaria; species Scutellaria galericulata. Next base: position 12,904,952 of record OX335798.1, on the reverse strand, counting down.
TGTCACAGTAGCAACATTATTAATGAAGGGCTATAGTTTGTGTGCTATTTAGTGACGATAGTATCTTGTGTCTTGTTTTTGCAGTCGTTTAATACTGAGTGTGATTTTGTAGTTACCGCCGATAATGAGCATTGTTAGTGAATTTTTTTTTTTTTTTGAAATACTTGTTGATAAAGTTATGAATGAGTAGAAGATTAAAGCTAATATAGTTTTGAGCGACTAAGGATTTATAGCCCAGAAATAGCAGATAGTAATGGGAACATAAGGAGATCTTTTATTCCAATTTGGTGTTTCATTGTTTTTTAATTCATGCTACTTGCCAAATTTGCTATTTTCTTTTTGATCACAATCCTTTCTTTAATTTCTAACCGAGGAACACAAACAATTCGAACAAGTGTGACCTATTCTAAAATGCAGGACAACGATCAACTGGAACTAAAGATCGATTTGACTGGAGATAGATGATGGTTTGATGGAAAAGATCTCAACAAAGTTAATGCAAAAATATCCATGTTGCTTGATAATCAACTTTCACAAGTCAAAGTTCCATCAAACTAGTAAGGTATCAAAAACAAGGCCATGACAACAGTTAAGGAAAAACATCTAGAATGTAGAAACTCTCTTAATCTTGAAATACCGCTTGAATTAAAAGTTTCCGTTTCTGCCATAAATACTCACTCTTAGGCCACAAGAGTGCTGGCGGTGGTAGACTCACTGCAAAAGAAATAGATCAGATTAATACATAATTGTTAATCCATAGCACCACCATTATTCTTCAACATGGATATGACTAAGGAGTACTATTAATATAGGCACACCTATCTAGTTCAACAACCAACGACACAGATATATTGTGCAAGTCAAAACTGGACTTACTATTTCCAGACAGGTGGAAGCTTCTTAGTCTTCTTATAGTAGCGAGCAAGTCTGTGGATTCTGCTCTCAACGAGAATTAGCCTGAACTTGGAATCCTTGTCCTTTCTGTTCCTCTCCAGATGCTTCCGGATGGCAACAGCTTTCTTAATGAGATGGTACAGATCTTCAGGAATCTCAGGAGCAAGCCCTGATTACAGGTAATGATACAAAAATGAGCAGCAGTAATAACAGATGAAAAAACATTGGATGGAGAACACTAATATACCATGAGCCTTGAGAATCCTCAAGATCTTGCTGCCAGTTACACTCTTCACCTGAGCAATCCCATGAGAATCACGAAGAATAACACCAATTTGGGAAGGCGTCAAACCTTTTTTCGCAAACTTACAAATGTTTTCTTCAACCTGAAACAGAAGAAATTCACTTGACACTCAATAGCATCTATAAGAAGAGGTGGATCAAATGCAAGGAAACTTGATCAGCAGCAAACACAACTTACCATCACTTTTTACAACAAGATAGTAAATAACTTGCATTTCCCCAAACTAAAAGTGAAACAATATAAAACCAAAAAAAAAAAAAAAGGAATATTGAATCATAAGACATGGAATTTTTATAAACTCAACAAAGAGATAAAACGAAACACATGAAGACACAATAATTATAACACAATTACTCCCAACAATAAGTGGACAGCAAAGTTTTGTTGGAATCTAAAGCAAACTGATAAAATTTAATAATGATTGGACTATAAGATACAGTAACAAACTATAAATTAATACAAATTTCAATTTCCTTGTAAAGATAGTAGGCCTTCAACTTAGTTCATTGACCATTAATCATTCTCTTGCACTATTGACGCTCAAACCATGAAGTAACATAGAGAAAGACCACATCAAAATCCATGTTATTTCTCTTCCCAGTGGAAATGAAAGAACAGAGAAATTAAAAAAAAATCTGCATATGATCATCAAAGAGCCCTAAAAAATAGCATATTATGCACTCCAGAGACAGTACTTACAGGAAATTTACTGGTAAAGATTAATGAGAATCAATACCATGAAAATCTCGTCGCAAACTAGATAAACTTTGCAAGATGAATAAGGAGTTGCCCTAAATCTGGAGGCCATGCTAACTGGGGAGACTAAGGATGTCAAATGTTTATTATCAATCATTTGCAAATTTAGATTGTCCATCATAGAAGATAAATTTTGGAGTGATAAGCATAACAATTTTCATCCCCAATAATAAGCATTCAAAACAAACTTATTCCATTAACTTCGATTGATCAATGCATAACACAGTGCAATCAAAGAAATTAAGCCAAAAAGCCCAGTCAATGACTGGATTACCTAATAACCTAAGTAAAGGATCTATACAGATCATCCTATGAACACAGAAACTTCGGAGAAATTAAGCATGTGTGCATAAGGAACAAGCAGCAGTGATTTCATTTAAGTGAATCATAACTGAATTTCACATATCATTTATTCCTAATTACACACAACAAATATCAGATAAATTACAATTGCATTAAGTGCTAATAAGTAATAGCCAAATCTAATATAAATCAGAAACAAGGAGCAATGGAAGCGTAATCACGTACGTCCTGAGAAGAGATCTTGAGCCAGCTCGGCGGAGTCCTCTTGTACGGAAGTGCGGATGCTGAAATACCCTTACTGCAATAGTCAAGAAAATGCACATCCAATAATCAGAAAACACACATCAGAAGAGAAAAATACACACAGATGACGAGAAAGCAGACCCTCGGCTGTGCATACGACCCATGGTTGCTGACGCTAGGGCCCCGTCGGAGTGCTGAGCGGCGGCGGCGGATAGCTGGAGAACTGCTGGAACTAGTAGCAGAGAACAAAACCCTAAAGTGGAGAAATTGGAAGTGGAGGGCTTTTATATGTGAGATGCATATTTGCAATTAAGTCCTTCAGGTTAGCCATATTTTTGCTATGGATGTCCTCTTTAAAAACAAAAAAATAACAGATAGAAACATATAAATTTGGAAATTAAAAATTCCAGTGTGTGTTTTGAATTTTAAAAAAAGAAAAGAAAAGTTTTATAGATTTATGGTCCAATGATAAGTTAGTTATCAATTAGAAACCTAAATAATAAAAACTATCGATTTTAATCATGAAATATGAAATTATTATTTAAAGACCAGCAAAAATAAGACTATAAATACATCTCAAGATTTTAGCTTTATTATTATTGAAATATATAATTATCCTATTATTCTATTTTTTTTTTTGTTATGAATTTTATCAACTATATTCTGGAATTAAATTATTCAACAAACATCTTTAAATAATTAAGAAGTTTGAGGTGCCAAACAAAACCTTTGTCTTTAATTAATGCTTTATTTTTAATTCTTGAATTGATATTTTTCATCTTTCAAGCTTTAAACAAAACCTTTTGTCTTTAATTAATGTTTTATTTTTTAGTTCCTGAATTGATAATTATTATCTTTCAATCTTTGAATTGTTAATTTTCTAGCTATTGAAATCTAACAATTATCAATTTATCATGATCATGATCCCTTAATTGTTAGAAAGACTTGAGTTTGGTTAAATTGAATTATACAACTACAAAAATATGAGTAGAGATAATAAAAAGGCCCATCTCCTTACAATTTATGGGCCCAAATAAGTAACGAGAAAGAGCAAACAGGACGAGCCTTAAAAAACGGGCTATATTCAGGCCCGAAGTGTACCCGAAAAAAAAAAACACCAGCAGTAGAATAGATAGATCATCAAATCCGACATCGTTTGCTGTAATTCATGAGCTTCTGCAGAAAAAGGAAAAAAAGCTAACTGAAGGTAAGTGATCTGATTTTCTCTGAGTATCGATATTGTTAAATCCATCAATTTTATCACACTTTTTTCACTAACTTACAAGCATATTATGAATTCATTTTTTGAGAAACCCTTTTAAATTTTGCTGAATTTGTCAAATTGTATTGGTTATTACCAGAAATTTATCCATCTGAATGTAACTAATATATGTTTTTTTTTTTTTTTTGGATGATTTGTGCGTACTAATTTACATACACTGTAATTGCTATAGCAGTGGAAATCGCAGAATCAGATAGTGTCAGTACTTAGAAACTGCATCTGGCGAGGCTGAAAGTAGAGAGTGAGCTGTTTGATTGATTATGCTGGGAAAGAGAATATGTGTTGGATGGAATCGGTTACTTTTATGTTTGCCCATTGTTATTTTAATTCCACATTTGTTATCAGGTAGGTGATTTTATCCCTCCTTTTTTCCCCAAGATTACACCTTTTTTGTTATACTTAAGTGGCTTTTGCAAATTTGGATGAAAATGGAAATGGATGCTTGTTTCAGTTAAGGAGCTTCAGCAGGAAACAAATTTCGGGGATGTACATAAACAGAAGCCGAAGAAGTTTGATCATGTTATCCTTGGACCTGCGGCTGGCGAGGGTCTGCCTGATCGTTTGCAGTGCCAAGGTTTTATGGATTCCGTTATTCTTCGTAGAGACTTATTTTCAGTTTTTTTTTTTTTTTTTTTGAATGTGTTGATGAGTATTGTTCGAAGATAATGCAAGGTGTGATGCAACCACTTCTTCTGAATTTCTGTAGTCACAAATAGTTTGCCTATTGGTTTATTGTCTCAAACCTTTTTTAGCAATAAATGTGTTGACACTTTCTCTAGACCAAGAACTCTTCGTTATGCTCTGCACAGCCCAAATTTATTGCCTAGCTGGAAATTAGGCAGCTGTTTTGGTAGTTGCTAAATCGCCCATTTATGGTATTGATAATTTCGTATCATTGTTATTTCTTGTTTCTATACATAGAGGGATTCGTGAGTTATCTACTTCTATTTTGTTTCATTTAGGGCGTTTGTTGCCTCCATACCTCTCTGATTTGCTAATAGTGATGGGTAAATAAGTTGAAGATTTGATTTTATTGACTGTTGTTGTGTTCTGGCCTAAGGAAACTATAATTTGCCTTGGTGGCAAGAAAAACTATTTTTCATGAACTCTACTCACTGTGTTTGAACTAATAATGATTAAGTTTTCTGTCGCGTGATTTAGGAACTAACAGCTAAACGTAAATATTTGCAGGAGTGAAGGCTCTTAACAAGACACATTTTGGAACATCTCATAACAGTTCTCATTCAATAGATCAAGTAGCTTTTGTCACAGTTTTTACCACCTACAACTCTACTGTTGGGGATAGACCAGTTGATTTGGTTACTGTTGGTAACATTTCATATGCCAAAGTGGAGAGGTCAATGGCCATTTTGAATGTCTTCATAAATTTCATTCAGGTATTTCTGGTTCATTTGGTTTCAAAACTGAAATTATTTGAAAGAGTTTGACTCTGCGTTAAGATGTGAAACCAATCACATGTAGGCTGTAGTTGAAGATTTCAATTTCAGAGTTGTCTTAATGTTTGGTGATGATATGTAGAATGCTATCTAAATGCATATTAATTTGACTTCTAAGAAAGATCTTTCGGGAAGTGGAAGCTCAATATCCTTCCTTTATATGTGGACTTAGAATGCTAAAATAGCATTTTTGATTGGTACTCATTTATTGGGCACACACAGACATATAGGTGTATCATTGGATTACTTTTTCTAGATGCCAATTGATTGGTACTCATTTGCTCTTTATGGGCTACAATGTCCCGGGAATAACATTTTTAATATTGTGACAATCAGCAGTTTATGAAAAAATATCTTCAATGAAGTCTGCGAATTAAGGACTTGAACTAATCGTACCATCTTTGTGTGCAAGTTACATTTATTATGCTGTGTTTACTATGCGCAGTATCATTAAATTTGTCCCAATTGTCAACTACATTGATACTCAATTAATTGTTGTAGGTGACAATGCCTCAAAGCAATGTTTTCATTCTTACTGATCCCGCCTCCAACCTTCCACTGCATAGAGATATGGTTACCGTACAGCCAATACAAGGTGAATATTCGCGAGACAAGTTGATGCTTCAAAGAATCAGGTCTTACATTGTAAGAGCACAAGGCATTGTTGGAAAGTGGGACATTCTTTTTTGCTATTGATTTCTGTCTACCTGAGCTTCATGATGCATATGTGCATTAGATATTCCATTATAAAGGGTATAGTGGATAACTGAGTTGCATGCTTAACTTGGTTCTTACTTCTGGACTGTCTTCAACAGTATTTCTTTAAGTAGTTCCCTTCCCCCCAGCACTACTATTGTGGATTTCTTTTACGTATATTTTGTTGTCCTGATGACATAGCAATTTATAGGATATTGTCATCTCTCTATGCCGTTAATTATCTCAAGTGTCTGTACCATACGTTGTTTGTTTGTCCATGTTTTAGTCATTGCCTACATCTTATGATCTGTAAAGGTCATCCCCTTTTTGGTGGATTTTCTTTAGAAGTTGATTAGCAGTATGCTAACAAGACAGCCTGTGTATAGATATATTCTTAAGAAATTTATTGCTTATTAGTTGCAATGTTTTCGTGCAGATATTCCTAGAAACAAGACTCAAGAAGCTGAGGCAGAAGAGGGAACAAGTCACTCATTTCATTTTCACGGACTCTGATATAGCAGTAATAGATGACTTGGGACAAATATTTACAGACTATCCTAATTTTGATCTGGCTCTTACCTTCCGAAACAATAAAGAGCAACCTCTAAATTCAGGATTCATTGCAGTTAGGGGCACTGCTGAGGGAATTCGAAGGTGGGATTATTTCCTATTTTCTCTCGCTATGATCTAATTAGATACAACACATATTTCCTTTCCATACCCATTGCAGTATGGGGCACTGCTTTTGTGCTCTCTATACCGGCTGTTTATTAAAGGGCATCCATTTCCCATATGCTCATGTAAGCTAATGTTTTCCTTTGTCCACAGGGGGAAGGCTTTCTTACAAGAAGTGCTAAAAGTGTACACTTCAAAATTCATGAAAGCTTCTCGAATGCTTGGAGACCAGTTAGCTCTTGCGTGGGTTGTAAGATCTAACGCCAAATTCAACGTAAGAAACTTTTCTAGAAGAGAGGCTTTCCTAGACAAAATTGGTGGTGCTTCAGTGCTTTTTTTGCCCTGCTCCCTTTATAATTGGACCCCACCAGAGGGTGCTGGTCAATTTCATGGGATGCCCTTGGATGTCAAGGTAAAAATCATTTTTACAAAGCACTCAGCATTGATTTTTGCCATACAGTTCATCTCTATTTGCTAAGCCTTATCTCATCTCTCAACCATTGATTCATTTGGGACACAGGTAGTTCATTTCAAGGGATCAAGAAAGCGACTTATGCTCGAATCTTGGAACTTTTTCTTGTCATCTTCCCGTCTCGCGGATATGCTCTGCCTTATTTTGAGAAGTGGAAGAACAAAATATGATTTCTGAATTTGGCATGCTTCTTTTGCTCTTCAACCATCATTGTTTGTTGTTTTACTACTTTCACTTTCTCATTCTTAGTAAGCAACCATGTTTGTGAGTTTTGTTTCTGAAAATAGTGCAATGAAATATAACAGAATTACTGAGAAGAGAAATCACTTTTCAGTAGAATTTTGTAATCTCCTTCACATTCATTATTCATTAATACCTTCATTTCTCAAACAACAAAAAAAGTGGCCAATTTGGTATTATCCTTCCAATAAGAAATTTAAAGCTGTCTATGCCTCTTGATTCCACAATAACTCCAAAATCTTATGGTATTTTATATTTCAGCTAATTTTTTAAGATTTTAAATTTAGTCATAATTTGACTTTAAATGAATGAGTTAGTTGACACATGGCAATTAATAAGGAAAACAAGTATACTTAAGCAATAAAGTGGGGTAATTCATATGCACTGGCCTGTTCCCAAAGTTCATTAATATGAATCACAACAGCCAAGCTATCATGTGCTATTATCCTTCCAATAACTGATTTTAAGCTGTCTCTACCAATTGATTCAACAATAACTCCAAACTTTGTGATGTTTTATATTTCAGCTAATCTTTGTAGATTATTAATTTAATCACAATTGGACCATTGTTGAATGAATTAGTTGACACATTTCAAGAAAAGAGATAGAAAATGGGTTCAATCCAGTGAGTCTTGTATTGTTGTAGCAGGGTGTCCCGATAAAATGGCCATCTTGAGAGGCAACAATAGTTCAACATTTGTCAAACAATCCTCAACAACATTTTTTGATTTAGAAAGATTAAAATGCAATTGACTATACATTATTAAGAAATTCCTCGATAAAATGCTTTAATTCAAAAATATTGCAATCCAATTGATTATTTTTACATTTGCATGAAATCTCTTATAAGTTAATTTTGCGAGACCGCACAACTCATTACCTTAACCCATAAATATAGATTGACTTATGAAAATAAGTGTGAAATGTAGATTGTAAAATTCTGTTTCACAAAGTTATATTTGTGAAACGATTTTATATAAATTTGTATGCTCAAACGGTGGTGACAATTATTAGTCACTTTGAGTATCAATATCTAATTTCTACAATCGTTTTGTTAATGAATTATTATCTTTCTTGTTTTTAACAAAAAAATTAAAAACGAACAGGATCATGTGATTGATAAGCAAGAGAAACTATAAGTTGGGAGACCTAAATCAAGCAAATATGAAATAAAAAGAAGCTACAATTTCATACAGGTGTGTGCAAGTTTTTGCAAAATGAAGAATAGATCATTTACACTCAACTTCCATCTTATGAACATTTTCTTTTTTAATACTCATCTGTACACAACCTCAAAGGGTTTCACCGCTCACCTCAAATGCTGACAAACTAACAAACATAAAATAAAAAGGTGAAAAGAAAACTTAGGAATGAAGGAAATTTTGTCCATTTTGTTTGCAGAGCAACTTTTACGCACAACGAAGACAATCAATATTTCTTTTATTGCATATCAATCACATACACAATCATCCTCACTTTTAATATTTATATAAAAGAAGAAAGAAATATAGTAATTCATTAGTAAAATTGTAGTAATCTACAAAAATAAAATAAAGAAAATAATTGAGATAACCATCACCCTCCTCTTCTTTTCCATTTCTCCCTCATCCTTGCTCCATGGGGATTGGGAGGTGTTCTCCCTCTTTCTCATGTTTTTATGTTCTTAGTTCTTGCTTTTTTTTTTCTTTTATAAATAAGTTTCTCCCCTTTCAGTGGGAGTTAAGATTTTTCACCATGTGGTGGGAATTTTTTTTTTTTTTTTGAAAGTTGGTTCATTGGTCTTCAATCGGAAGATCGACTTTTTGTTCAAAACTATATCTGAAAATATAGTGCATATTTTGAATGAATTTTTTTTTTCTTTTGTCTCTTTTGTTTAATTTGAGTGGGTTTGAAAAACGTCATTAATATTTCCAAAATTAATTTTTGAAACATCAAATGTCTTTTCGTGAGTTATGTGGATAGTGCAGACAATCATTACTTTAGTTTTAAAAAAATTACCCTCTAGAAACTTTTTTCTTCCTTTTTTTTTTCATGAATCCTCTGAAATATATATATATATATATATATATATATATGGATTTTATTTGCAATATCTTGTAATTATGTCCTCTTGTATTATTAATGAAATTATGAGTTTGTGGATTAATAAAATTAATCTATGGAATGGTCTTAGTCTCACCACTCAACACAAATGTAGACAAACTGATTAACAAACATAGACCGAAAAGGTAAGAAGAAAACTTAGAAAATGAGGAAACTTTTGTCCATTCTATTTGCAGAGCAACACTTGCGTATAACCAGGGGCAATCAATAGTTCTTTATTGCATACCAATCACATACATGATCATCTTCATTTTAAATATTTAAATAAAAACGAAAGGAATATAATAATCCATTAACATTATTGTAGTAATCTAAAAAAGTAAAATATAAGATATAACAATTTCAATTTTCAACATGCTACAAAAAAAAATTCTGATATTACTGAACATTGAACGTCGGGTTGTTGTCATGCCAACCTTTGATATCAATCACCTTTATCAATTCTAAATTTTCATATGTATGAAGCACCAAATAAATATTTATATACACACACACTATATATACATAGTAACATATATATATATATATATATATATATATATATATATTATTAAAATTATAAAATTCAAAATTTATGAGAAATTAAATAATGAAAATCTATAAAATACAAAGAAACCAAAAATAGTTTGAGTTTTTAAAATAAAATAAAAGGATAACGTCCTAAAATGAATACCAGAAATAAATGCAATTAATTATTCACCATCATATATATGTTTACTAGAAAGTAGTACTATTAATTAACAAAGTTTTTCAGTAAAAATAGATCATCATAATTATATATTAGCAATTTCTATTACAATCACATTTTCAGAAAAATGTTTCTCATTATTAAAATATATGAAAAAAATATTTTAAAACCTATTATATCTCTTGATAAAATTAAATGGTTCAGCAATTTTTTTTACTGAAAGTTATTTATCAAATAATTTTCATTGCAATAGTTTGATTAGAAGTTATGCATTTAGAAGGTTAGAAATAAAGTTGTGATATCATTTATAAATTATTTTTTCAAATAAAAGTCTCTCTCTCTCTCTCGACTCACCTTGAACTCCAAAAAATGTTAGGCATCCCTATTATACATCATAAAGGTAATTCATATGCTCCTATATCTATATTTGTATGTTGAAGTTATCTATATACGTGTGTTTTTGTGTTTGTTTGTAGGTAGAAGTTATTATATAAAAAAATTCGAATAAGATTATAATATAATAATATTAAAACATAAGATATTTTTTAATATTATGATTAAAGAAAAACTGTGCAGCCTGGGAATAAGCAAATTCCAAGTTCCAAAATGTATAAGATAAAGAATGAAAAATGCTGACATATTCAGTTCAACCCAACATCACCATTTTATGACAAATATTTGTATATTTATATCCGACATTCGGTGCCTCTTTCATTATGTTAAATTAAGTTAAAGAATGAAAAATGCTGTCATATGCAGTTCGACCCATGGGCACAACATCACCATGTTATGACAATCTTTGTATCTTTGCATACAGACATTCGGTGTTTCACAATGTTTTATTTTATTATATGCTTCGAAATAATCATCATGTCTTGTATATTAAGTAATATAAATAATTTATGTAATGTATTTTAAAAGTAATGAAATATACAGGACCGATTTTGAATTAGGTTGAGAAGGCCGACGACCTAGAACCCCATTTTCTAAAAGATTCTAAATGTTCTTCAACACTAGGTATATATAGTTATAACATATTTATTGTATTTGATCCAATATATAATATAATTGACCCTATATTTCCTAAAAAAAACATAAAACTCACTAGAAGAAACAATTTGATGAAAATTGTCATGAATATAATTCACAATCTGCTGAGAAATCTTCTGACATAACAATTTCATCTCCCAAGAGTAGATTTAAACAAGTTGAAGTCTTTGAAACAATTTTTGCTTTTTTGTTTAATCTTAAAAAGTGGCTATTATTAGATGAAAATAGATAGATTGAGTGACACATTAATCTTTAAGTTGGTCTTGCACATAATGACAAATCTGATATTAATGCTAATGGTTTATTTTCTGAATTGCAAGTGCTACAAACATGTTTACCAATGGAAATTACAAAATCAACTATTGATGTTGTTTGTGAAGACATTGAATTGTTTTCCTAACATTTTCATAACTTATAGAAGACCTTTAATGTCAGTGGAAAGAAGTTTTTCAAAACAGAAAAAAATGATAAAATCTTATTTGCATTCAACTATAACTCAAGAAAGATTAAATGGATTAACAATTTCATGCATAAAACATGAGGTGTTGGAAAAACTTGACCTTGAAGATTTTATTGATGATTTTGTTTCTCAAAATGCTAAAAGATCTAGATATTTTCAATGATAATTTGATACTTGAATTGCTTTTATGTTTGTAGATGTTGCATTTTTTCAACATGAAATATTGAAACTTGATTTATGTGCACAACTTTTTGAATAAATTTTTTTCTTCTTATTTTCATGTTTTTAAATTATATAAAAATATTTATTTTTCTTCATAGGAACCATTTTTTCTATTTCACCATGAGTCAGGACCGCCCTGAAAATCAATATGAAATAATAGATCTTATTGAAAATCGGAACTAATAATGTATTAATAATATTGCTGGAAATGCAATAATAAAAATAAAACAAAAGATTATAAATAGCTTAATTACATGAATTTTAGTTTTCTGATATTTTCGAAATAGCTTATTATTTATATTTACTATATAAATCCACAATATTTATAGGATTGATGTATAGAATATGGGCTAAAATTAGTCCATATGACTTTTAGTAGATAATTATTTATATTTCTATCAGAAAAACAATATGTATCACCTATTTATAGCCTAAATAGAAGTAAAATTGTTATGAGATTGTCCAATGAATTTAATTCCATGAATTCTAACCACAAAATAAAAATTGATCTATGAAAATGAATTTGAAATGTGGATTGTAGGATACTATTTCACAAAACTATGTTCATAAAACAATCTCATATAAATTTTTGAATATTTATTTTTGTCTAATTAGTGGTGACAACTATTAATCAATTAGAATATCAATATCTAATTTGTACGATCATTTTGTTAATGAATTATTCTTTTTCGTTTTTAACAGAAATATTAAAAGTCAAAATGATCATGTGATTGATATGCAAGACAAACTATATGTTGAGAAACTTAAATTAAGCAAATATGAAATAGAAAGAAACTATAATTTCACACTTAGGTGTGTGCAAGTTTATGCAAATTAAGGATAGAGTTACACCCAACTTCCATCTCTTATCAACATTTTCTTTTTAAAGTACACACAACTTCAAAGGGTTCTCAAAGAAAGATTTAAAGAAAATAAAATGCAAGAACTTTCCAATACATACTAGTAGGATGAGTGATCAAGAAATTTCCAAATGGAAGGGTGCTTTTTCCATCAGAACGGGATCGAACAGAATGCTCTGATTGAGACATTCCTCTAGCTTCTGATTTGCTGAGTTTATGGCTTCAGAATGCACCGACTTTTTCGACCAATTCTAAAGAAGCTCACATTGTATCCGCAAAGTGTCTAACATGATATCGATGGTTTTTCAAGATATGATATCCATTCATCTCTTCCAATGAAAGATATGAATCCCTGTAGATGCAATTAAACAAAATGGATGTAAGGGGTTATTTTTTGCCTTATTTCTGCTCAGTTAAATCTAGATATATGACCACTAGCTATTCAATAATATAAGACTACAACAAAAAAGTACAATCAAGTTTGATTCTTGAATCAATTGTATTTGGCTACAATTCAATTTCCACCACCACATTTTGTTGCATCATCTCTGAATCATGTTTACTATTGTAAAGGCAGGAAGATAATGGGTGTACCATGATTGTGTGTGCAATAAAGAACACTTAAACCTAAGGTTTCTACAATAAATAAAGCATTGTTTTACCTACATTGTCATCTTAACCAGACATAATTTCATACAAATTAATGCGTGTATATTACTTACCAAGCTGTATTTGATCAATAAACTATCTTTATACTTAATATTCGTTCAAGAAAACTAACTTTCGAGTAAAAAATGACCCAATATTCACCTATATATGCGTTCCAGGTTCTCAATCAAGGAAACCCAAAAGTCACCTATATAGTTCCAGATTCGCAATCGAGGTCACATGACAATGCATACAACATTTGATGCTCAAAATTCAACAGAAACCCCCTTCTTCCTCCAGATCAACCCTATCCCTCAATCTTCACCACTAAAATCTCAAATTTAAATAACCTACTCAGTTCAAGTCCCAAATCGTCAAGTAAACATACATTGTGGTGCATTATCCATGGATTAAGTCAGAATACGCAATCCTAATTTGAAGCAGACAAAATCTTCATAACCTAATCCTATTAAACAGAGAAGAGGGAAACTTCATAACCTAAAATCACATTGCATTGTAATCATATGCACAGAAAAAGACGAAAAAAAATAGAATTGGCACTGAAGGAGAAGTAAGCTTTGCACGAACCTGAAATTGTACGACTCCAATCCACAAATTCATGATGAACATTAGCTGAATTGATTTGCCCCTAAAAAACCCTAGAAAATTGAACGGGGAATTTGCTGAGGTGTACTAAAAGAGGCAAGAAAGGTGGATTACAAATTATATAGTTTAAATAATTTTAGATTAAATTCATGACAAAAAAGGATTTGCATAATAGAAATTTTAACTCTACACATTTGAACAATATATTATAACTACTATTTTTCTGTAAGATCTTGTAATTAATTATTAAAGAAAAAATTTATTATGTTGATTTTAAATTTCTTATATTTTTCTCTCGGTCGAAACTAGTCATTGAGTGAAAGGAACTATCATGAAATTTTCTCAAAATTTCGATAAAACATTGGTAAACATTGAATTTCACAAGATAATAATACACACTACATTAAGTGAAATACGGATAAATATCAAACCAGCGAAATGGTGAAAAACTCAAACAGATATACACAGATGAAATATGAAGAAATATTAAAACGCATATAAGTGAAATACGGAGAAATATCAAACAAGTAAATGGGAGAAATCAAATACACATGAGTTAAAAATAAATACACGTGAAATATGGATAACTATCAAACAAGCTAGTGAAAAAATTGATACACAGCCGGTGAAATAGTGATAAACATCAAACAAGCGTTAAAAGGAATTTTTCGATAAGAAAGTAAATTTGATACATGACTAAAAGGGATGTGTTCTATAACACAATCACATATCTTTCTTAACGGGTAGAAGAGATGAGTATGTGATAGAGATGTGTTTCGTGTGATTAGTACGTGATAAAGATGTGTTTTTGTAACATAATCACACAGAGATGTGTTTTGTAACATAATCACACATCTTTTTTTTAAGAATTAAGAAAAAAATTGCGTGGGATGAGTCTTAAGAAAAAATTTGCGTTGGATGAGTCTGTGACAGAAATGTGTTCCTCTAACATAATCATGTGAATGTGTTCTGTAACATAATCACACACTATATTTTTCTCAGACAGAGGAAAAAGTTTAGTATTTTTCATTATTTAAAAAAAATATATATATATATATATGTATATATATATTAAAAGACACAAAAATATTAATTTTAATATTAATTTTTAAATAGTTTATCCAAATGCATCACTTTATCTCAACAATATATATGATGTAAAAAATATCACAATCACAGAAAGAATTAAAGTCAGTTTGATCATAAAACATTCTGAAGTTGCTAACTTGACAAAAATATTTATTTTTAAATAGTTTATCCAAATGCATCACTTTATCTCAATAATATATATGATGTAAAAAATATCACAATCATGAAAAGAATTAAAGTCAGTTTGATCATAAAACATTCTCAAGTTGCGAGGAATGAGTATCAATGACAACTTGATCACAAAGTTGGGAGGGATAGAAAACACTTGGGAAAAGGTATTAGAAATGATTAGTTATAAAGATGTGAAAGTAATTATAATGACATACATGTAAGTTGTGATGAGCAAGACTTATGGGATCTGCATGTACCAACATCTTCATCAACATGAAGATCATCAGCTCGTTATATACTAGATAATCCTCGTCAACATGTAACATGTACCAACATCTCCTCGTCGTCAGGATGTAGCATGTAACAACATCTTCATCAACTCGTCATCATGAAGATCATGAAGATCATCAGCTCATTATATACTAGATAATCCTCGTCAACATGTAACATGTACCAACATCTCCTCAACATAGTATAATCCTCGTCAACATGTAACATGTACCAACATCTCTTCGTCGTCAGGATGTAGCATGTACCAACATCTTCATCAACTCCTCAGATCTTCATCAGCTCGTATATGCATTCATCAACTCCTCAGATCTTCATCAGCTCGTATATGCATAATCCTCGATAATCCTCGTCAGCATGTACCAACATCATCAACTCATTATATGATATGCTAGATAATCCAACAAGATTTGGGTCATTCCTTCACCTCTGTTGGGTGAATGGTAGAAATCCATACATGGAGGAGGGAGGATCCAATATCACCCAAAGAAGCATGCTAACATCAGTGAAATCTTGAAAATCGAAATTATTATTTGCTTTAGTTGATTTTCATCAAACAAATCTCTCGTCTTCAATTTTTTTGTGAAAGCATGATTTCTATTTTAATAGTAAAAGAAGATCACTATACAAACTATCAAAGCAAACAACAAAAAGGAAAACGTGATGATGTGATGTCCTACCGTCCCCAAACTCTTGAAAGTGTTATTTAGTTACTATTTGACTTTCATCACCTTTCTAGTGTCTTTGATTTCCTGAAGAATGTTTTGGTGATTTAGTGGTCAAAAGATGGAGTAAAAGAGGATTTTGAGGCAAGTAATCAATACAAACCATGAAAATTTTGATTTCGATGGAAATATCGGTATATTAATTTTACGAAAATATCGTGGAAATATCGTACATAAATTTATCCATATTTTTTCCGATATTTAACGATATCCATCGATATTTCCCCCAACATTCCACCGATGTTTACCAATATTTCCATTATATTTCACGGATTTTCATATAATTTGTACCATGAAACCACCGATATCGAAGTCGATACCGATATTTATCGATATTTCGTCGATATTTTCCTGATATTTCACTTATTTTCCTACAAATTTTAACGATATTTCCTTGATATTTTACTTATTTTCCTATAAATTGTACCATGATGTCATCGATATTTTGTCGATATTTTTTTAATATTTCACTTATTTTCCTACAAATTGTACCATGATGTCATCGATATTGAAATCGATATTTCGTTGATATTTCCCTGATATTTCACTTATTTTCCTACAAATTGTACCATGAAGTCATCGATATTGAAATATATTTCGTCGATATTTTCTTGATATTTCACTTATTTTCCTACAAATTGTACCATGAAGTCATCGATATTGAAATCGATATTTCGTCGACATTTCCCTGATATTTCACATATTTTCCTACAAATTGTAATATGAAGTAACCGATATTGAAATCGATATTCCGTCGATATTTTACCGATATTTTGACAAAATTTCTCGTTTCTTTACCGGTTATGTGGAAAAAATGAAAATATCAAAGATATATCGATTGCACCCTATTTTTATATCGATTGAAAAAATGGAAATATCGGGGAAATATCGGAGATATTTCCGGATATTTTCATCCATGATTAGATAGGAGAACATTTAAATTTTTTATAATGAAATAAAATATTCAATAGAATAACTTGATTGATTTTTTTATTTTTTTATTTATGAATATGACTTTCTTAATGATTATATAATTATTTTTTTTGTATCCATGAACAGATTAATGGAAAAAATCAAACTTCTTTGAGGGTTGGTTCCCTACTGTAGTAGGGTAATGTCTCAATTCATGTTTTCTATTCTCTATCTTATGATTTACCCAAAATGATAACTTATATTTTTAGGAGAGACACGTTATTGATATTGGATAGCACTATAAAGTACATGAGGGCAATAGCACTATAAAGTACATGAGGGCATTGACATATCAAGTTTATGTACACTCTCTTAATCTCTCTAGTTTTGTCTCGAAATGTCTCTAAACTATAAAACAAAGAATCCTAGTATATAAATTTATTTTAAAGAGTTTTTAAACTATCCAAAACAGGTATCTTTAGGTCCCTAAACAAATATATAGTCACGGGACATTTTGAAATTGTTTAACTATTAAAGAATTACTAAAAAAATTTATAGTCTAAAGATCTGAAACAAAATTTATCAGTTTATGAACTTGATGATACATTTTTCAATCAAATAAATGCATGTTAACTTTTATCTTCCCCGCATCTCTCAATATTGATAATTTAACTATTTAAGAATTATTCAAAACAAATTTACAGCCTAAAAACCTTCTGAAACAAAATTTATTTGTTTACAAACCTGATGATACATTTTTCCATCAAATAAATGCATGTTCACTTCGTATTTTTCCGATTTCTATACATTGATGATGAAATATATGCATATTAACTTTTCTCATATAAATTCGGCATGATCATCAGCAATAGATGATGTTAATGGAAGCAAGTTTCTCCATGTTATATTCTCCAATGATGATGAAGCAGGCAGGGCAGCAAAGAATGCAACTTCCTACTACTAACTTTTATCATGGATATGGACTATGGGAGTAGTCAATCTACATCTAGTGAATGGTTGTTCTCTTTTATACATCTAAACAGGGACGGACCATGTAGGCCGGGGGCACTGGACCCCCTGAAATTTTTCAAAAAATATAGGGATATTTTAGTAATTTCATGTTTTAATTAAAAAATAAATAAATAAATATTAATTTTCATGATTTAATTTAACATTCTCATCCATTCACTTATTTATTCTTAATTTTTATTTATATTTATTTGTGGATATTTTTGTCATTAGTTAAGTATTTTCTTGTTCAATCCCCCTTTATAAATTAATTTAAGCATAAAATTTATCTTATTATTTTGTTTAATTTAACTGAAATTTGTTTTGTTTTTTATTATTAGATTTCATCAATTTATTCATCCCCGTTTGTTGCCAACAATATATTATTGAGTATTGAGGGTTTCCATTTTACTTTATCAAAAAATTCAATGATTTAAGATAATTTCTTTGAGTTTGATAAGGTTTTTCAATTGATATTGTGTGAGCATTTTATAAATTAGAAAATGTAGATATGTGTTCTTCTTCTTCATTTTTTTTTTCTTTCACGGAGTCTACACAAATCTAATTTTAATGATCTCTTTTACATTATTTACCCTCTCTTAATTCATTCTTCATCTAATTCCAATGTATACTGTATCATGCATCAATTTCAAAATACGAAAAATATAAGAAAAATGTTGTAATATGTTAGTTTAATTAAATTTTTTTTACGTTGATGTTGTTATGTTGGGTTGTAATTAAGTTACTAATTTGGATGTTATTATAATTTTATAAAATAATATATTAACTATATCAAATTTTGATAAATTTATATTTTTAATTTAAAATTATTGTATTTTTTTTATTAATCGTCTCGGGTCCCCTGAATTAAAATCCTGGGTCTGTCACAGCATCTAAATGATTTTCATGAAAAAGACACAATGCACATATTATGTTACTAAATGAGAAGTTTTTAGAAGGCAGAGGAACGTGGAATTCGGAGAACTATGAAGGGCATTTCTGCAATAAAAAAAAAACCCAACTTTCATGTTTAAATAAAAATCTTTTGTTGAATCTTTATACCCATTTTATAGAACTAGTAATCAATTTGGTCTTCACTAATAATTTTTAATCTAACCTTTTTATTACTTTTCTTTTCCAAATTCACATTTATTTTTGTGTAATGTACGTCTCAAACATTGAGACTAATCATAGTAAGATGGGTGATAAATTCAGTAGTAGAAAATTGAATAGGTTTATAGTTATGTGAGACAAAATATAATAACATCGAGTGCTGAAGATTTCTAACTCTAACGCAATTTTTTTTTTCTTTTCCTTTACGTAATTTTGTTATTCATTTTCTAGATTATATTAAAGTAAACTAACAATTAAAATTTTCTATAATTTAGGATGAGTGTCAAAACAAATGGAGTGCAATTATTCTATTACTATATGTCTAACTTCAACAAAACAATTTTTTTTCCAAGTTTAAGGGTTATATTTGCTCTAAAGACACGTATTATATATAATCATTTTAACACAAAATAAATTTAAAGTTATATTTAAATCTAGAGACAAACTATAGAGTTATTTCTGCAATTTTGAGATGAAGTTTCATGCAATTCACTATCTTCTTAATTAAAACAAGCTGTTAGACATTCAAATCTCCTGAATAAAGATTATATAGAGCGTATTCTCCCTCTTTTTCATGTTTTATGTTCTTTTTACTCGTTTTTTTTCATCTCGTTTGCTTATTTAGAGTGAATTTGAAAAAAGTCGAGATTTTTCCAAAATTATGTTTTTTGGATGAAAAAATTAAGTTGAATAATTTTAATCGCATTGGTTAACTCAAATACAAACAAACTGTTAACAAACGAAAGCCGAAAAGGTAAGAAGAAAACTTAAAGAATGAGGAATTTTTGTCCATTTTATTTGTAGAGCGACACTTGGTATAACGAGGGGGCAATCAATAGCTTACATTGCATATCAATCACAAACACGAACATCTTCACTTTTAATATTTAATTTTAAAAAGAGAGGAATATAATAATTCATTGACAATATTGCAGAAATCTACAAAAATGAAATAAAGTAAAATAAAAGATATAACACATTTCAACATACTACAACAAATTTCGTTATCATGTTGAACGTCTAACGTCAGGTTGTTGTCATGTCAATTTTTGATATCAATCACCTTCAATCTAAAATGAAAATTGAGATGCTATGGGCAATGGGGTGGGAACGGTGATTCCCCTCTTAGAAATTGTGGAATGGTATAGGAACGATATTTATGCCCTCATCCAATTCCTAACCCCGAAACCGGTTCCATTTATATGAAATAGGGTTTTCCCATTCCTTGTTTTTTATTATTATATATTAATATAATTAATAAATTTAGTAATTCACCCAAAAATTTCCGAAAAATAATGCAACTCTTTTTACTCCTCACGGTTTTGATTTAATTAATCATCTAAAACTAAAATTAGATATGAGGATGTTATTGACAAAACCATTCCCGAAAGTGCTCGTTGTCACTCTTAGATAAATCAAGCAAACTAAGCCTAAAAAAGGATACAAAATTTTCAAAAAAAAAAAAAGGAAAATTGGTGGGATTAATTAATTACATCGGAATGGAGGGGAATTAATTACAAGTAATATTTCTATGTGGAAAGATTCTATCAAGCAAGATTTCTTGATTCATTAATACCTTCATTTCTCAAACAACTAAAAAAGGTCCAATTTGTTACTATCCTTCCAATAAGTAATTTAAAGTTCTCTGCCTCTTGATTCAACAATAACTCGTAAATTTCATGATATTTTACACTTCAGCTAAAAATTCAGATTATTAATCTATTTACAATTTGACTGTAATTTAATGAATTAGTTGGACACATGTATATATAGATCTGATTTTAAAAATCCAAACCACATCTACCATGAACAAAAGAGTGTCAAATGTCAATGGTTCTCATCAAGAAAAACCAAACACAGAAACACATTTCATGGATGAGACCCTGAACAGTGCTACGAAAGGAGAGACAATATCGAAAACTTGACGACTTGCAAAAGCGAAGAGCAAATGAATTTCCATCATCAAATTTACTAGACAATATATGCACATCTTAAAGCAAAAACCCTGCAGTAAAGTCATGTCGTGATACATATAAACAGTCGAACACCATCAACTGGGACGATGGATCCTAAAACAAGTGCTCAGTTGCATTTATCTTTGATCCAACTATAGATGAATCATTTGATAGCTTCAAGGAAATATCATAATGAACTAGATTGAACTACATTATTCAATGAAAACACCATAAACGAAAGATTATGACCAAAGGTTCTGTTGAAGCCAATGATCGATTATTCCACAATGAATGAGAGTTCTGGTGACTTGAAAACAATATTTATGGTGGTATTTGTAAATTATCTATAAACACATCATGTTCTTCGACTAGCAAATTGAAAGGGCATTTTAAGTCGATGATTAGCACCAAAATGAAGTATAACAATGTCTCATGCACTATCACTGCTATATATAGACCTCTGCAATGCAATCTACTTCAAAAGAAGACTTCATTCTCAAATGTTATAACTATAGAGAAAAAGAATCAGAAAACAGAACAAAGTCCCTGTATAACAACTAGCCAAATTATAACTATAAAAGTATATCTCACCAATGCTCTTCTATTTCCAAGCATCTCATGTTTATGGTGTGGTTCACATACTACTGCTAAATGATCTAAGGGAACTGTAAGATATCAAATCGTCATGCCATATTAGCATCAAGACTTCCCAAGAATTATTCGGGGATTTAACTTTGAACTGTACACTCACTTGCACTTGTAATCTCAAGCTATAACGACCTTTTTGAACTAAGTTTGCTTATTATAACATTCAGAGCATCTGAAAATAGTCCATTCTAAGTTCTCAGTTAATATGTATGGCAATCAATAGAATTTCTACCAAGAGTCCATGAAGACTGTTTTCATAACATAATCACCTAAACACACCTTTACTCTAACCTTCAAGTTCCTAAATGGCTCATTCCATTCATAAATGGGAAAGGATATATGAATAAATTTGAAGTTTGAACAACATTTTTAAATCAAATTCAGCTAAAGAAGTTATCAGACAAAGGCTTCCTATTAAATCAAGATTGTTTAGCCTCATATGTAACTAAGCCTATGTTAATATCCACATATGTGAAAGGAAACATCCAACAAGTCTAGTTTCTCAAAGAATCAAACAAAGATTCATTACCAAAATGAACAAGTTCCGATATCCAAGCACAAGGTATAAAGAACAAATAATTAAACTCATGGTATGCTGGTTAAGAGCAATTAACAAGGAAAACAAGTATACTTAACCAACAAAGTGGGGTAATTCATATGCACTGGCCTTTACCAGAGCAGTAAATATGCGAACACTGATTCCCAAAGTTCATTAATATGAATCACAACAGCCAAGCTATCATGTGTTATTTTATTTGAATCGGATTCAGATGACACGTGTCCATCAATCAGCAAATTGTTCTATCAGTTATGAATTCTACAATGATAAAACTACAACAAATACAGTCCCATGAATGACAAAAGCTAGTTTGTCCTTTGATGCACATCAGAACACCACAGGAAACAATGTCCACCAATCACAAGAACACCATCGTGGGATCAGGAATCTCATCCTTATATGACATCAAGATATGTGAAAACAAGACAATCGGGCAACGAGCAGAGATAGATGAAAAAACAATTATAAGAATCAAAATGGAAAAGAATATAATGATCCTACCCCACAATTCAAAATTTTGTATCACCGAGTGCTCTTTTTACCATTACCATAGTAACTGAGGTACCACCGAACAAATTTCTTCAATCCCGTCTGCAGATCCGTAGAGGGCTTATAGCCAAGCTCCCTCTGAGCCAAGCTTATGTTAGCATGTGTGAACTGCACATCCCCATTCCTCGGCAACTTCATAACCAACCTCTTCGCCTTCACCTTGAGCAACCTCTCCAAAATGCTCACAAGATCCGAAACAGGTACAGGAGACGTGTTCCCCAAATTAAACACCCTTAGTTGAGCTGGTCCCTTCTTCTTCCCACCACTGCCAGTACTCTTCTCTGCAGTATCCAACGCAGCCAAACAACCCTTTACAATATCATCAATGTAGGTGAAATCCCTAGCCACAGTGCCATGATTAGCAGCCTCAAAGATCGAAATCGACTTTCCTTTCAAGATATCCCTAGTAAAAAAGAAATATGCCATGTCTGGCCTCCCCCATGGTCCATAAACCGTGAAAAATCTCAATCCAGTGAGAGATAGCCCGTATATATGATTATAAGTATGTGCAATTTCTTCACCAGCTTTCTTAGTGGCAGCATAGAGACTAGCAGGTTGATCGGTCCTGTCCCTCTCAGAAAACGGCACCTTCGTATTCAACCCATACACAGAACTACTTGAAGCCCAGACAATAGAAGGCTGGGGATTCACATCCTTGCAAACCTCAAGCAGAGTAACAAGGCCAGCAATGTTGCTATGCACATAGGAGCTAGGATTCTCCATGGCATACCTCACCCCAGCCTGTGCAGCTAAGTGCATAACATGAGTAAAAGGCACAATATCAAAAAGCCTCTTCAACAAAGAAGCATCATTGATATCCCCCTCAACAATGTACACCCCACTACGCTCTAACAGAGCTTGCCTTTCCCGTTTAAGAGTTGGATCGTAATAGCTATTGAAATTATCGAGTCCCAAAACGCCGTCTCCGCGCCGCTTAAGGGCGGCGGAGACGTGGGTGCCGACAAAACCGGCGGCCCCTGTTACCAGAACAGAAATCCCATTTCTTGACCTAATTTTAGCAGAGGCTCTAACCCTTTTCTCGAAGTTAGGAGCTTCATAGGAGCTGGTTCTAAGCGACCTCCTAGAGGGATCTGATGGTAAGGAGGCTGATGAAGATGGTGATCTGTAAAAGAATACAAAGATCAAACCTAGAAACAGAAATGACCAAAAAGTGAGCTTAGCTAAGGAAGAATGTAGCCTCAGCCTATTATAAGGTGATTTCTCGATCTTGAACTTTCCTGGGGTTGATGGGCTGCTATCAATGTGCTTCATCTGTGATGCAATCCGCTGAAATTCTTGAAGATTTGAGAGCAACCCACTTGGGAATTTCCTCTATTTCCGCCCAATCTGCTGATTTCTTGAAATGCAGCTAGGGTTTGAATGGGGATTGAACTGAAGAACACAGAACAGTATTTCCTCTTCTCAGTTCAATAATAGTTGGAATTGAAGAATGGAGAAAGAAGGAAACAAAAGGGTGTGTGGCAATGGAGGTGTGGAAGAGTTTTTACATTTTTATTGATGGGGAATCTTGTGGTTTCTTGGTTGGTGGTGGCAATGGCGTATTTTCTTTTTTACTTTTCCCCTTAGCTTCTCCACACATGAAAATAAATCCCAAGATTTTGATGATTGAATATTAGGATTGATTGGAGAGAGAAACAAGAGAGAGAGAGAGATCCTTGGGGTGGACTCAAATTGCAAGATGGATTAATGGAAAGTAAGAAGAGAGTCAAACAAGACTGTCATTAATGGTGAAAGGCTTAATGTTGATTCCCATGAGATTAGTAAGTTTTATGTGCATTTAATTTCTAGGGTTTTCTCTTTTTCTTTAGCCCATCTATTCTTCCCTTTTTGCCATTCTTCTCCTTCCCAATTAATATTTATTCTTATATTTATATCAAATTTTGCAATCTCGAAATCCAAAATATATAGATTAAAGTTGAGATTTGAGGTTTCCTAATTCTCACTCGTGAGATATTTGTGGGGATATGGGATATCTTGAGAATCCCACATTGAAATTTATATCATTATTGCAAGATAATGTGAAATGGATGGTAATGGTATGATCATTGGTTAGAAATCCGCATTTTCTTGTTTCACTAAATTTCAGAGATGCAATCATAATTCAAAAATTTTGGGGAGACATTTATGGAATAATTTTAAAGATTCATAATTACCCAAATATAGAAGTATAATGTTTATACCAAATATTGCTAGAAATCTTGATATCTGATCTTCTTAGAGTAATAAAGAGGAGATCAAAACTTTATTAGTGTTTTCCTTACAAAAAATTAAAAAGGACTTTAATATTTGAGCTCTCCTCACACCCCATTTCTCATTTGTCAAATATTTCAGTGTTCTAAATATAAATGAATAAATAAATTAAAAAGACGAATAAAAAAATATTTGGCATGTGAAACTTAAAAAAGGTCAAGGTTGACAAATTCTTGCTAAAATTTTAATTTCCATATTTCAATCATTAATGATCTTTTTTACTTGTAAAATTTTGATTTTGTTAGGACAATCTATCAAACTACTTTTGGAAATAAATTGTAATTTCTTGAGTTGTGATACTATCCATGTTAATCATATTATCTTTATCCGAATTTAGTATTTATTATTTAATAAAATCATTAATTGTGTTTTAATATCGTGTTTTAAAATCGATGGATATGTGATCTGTGATAAGTCTCAGTTTGAGAAAAAAATAAAAAAAATTAATTGATAGATTAACACATTATGTATTCATCAATATTAATACAAATTGATGGGTAGCATGGAAGCACACCATAATTACATATCTGTTTGTGTATTTTTATCTATAAATATATAATGAGTATTACATTTTATTGCAAATAAAACATAATAGTTACCTTTATGGGTTAGGTCAACTATATATATATAAATAATTTTTCAAATTTAAATATATTCTAATCTTGGAGTATAAATTAAACATAACTTCTTGTTACTTTAATTATTCATTTTAATGTTCGAATCTTTATAAAATATTTTGAACTCTTATATAGTTATACTTTTTTAATTTTTTGTTGGAAGACGATAGAAATTAATATTTCATTTGAATTTTATTTGTACATGACATTTTCATAGATTAAAAAAATTATTTATATTTGTCAAACTATTGAATTTGTGTCTTTATTTAAATAATATAATACCAATTTGATAGAACTTTACAATAAAAACAACAATATTTTGCTAAAAAGTTGAAAAAAGAAAACATATATAGCTCCATATATGACCATATGGATGCCTAAAATGATTAAATATACTAAAATCAGTGCAGTTAAAAGCTGCCTAATACTTTGGCACCATCTAGAGGGGTTGTCTAACTTGATTTTATTAAACCATCTTACTCAAGCTATTTTTTTAAATTAATTAGTAAATTGAATTATTCTTCTTTCTAATAGCATGAACTTAACAATTAACATGTTCTGTTACTTTTGCTTTAAAACTCTTCCAATTCAAAAATGAAAAGCTTTCTAGCTGGCAGATATTTAAAGTTTATAAGTTTTCAATGAAATGTTTTCTTTTTTATTTCCTCATTTCCTCCTCCTTTTCTTCCTTAGGATTTCAAATTTATGTCTAATTAATATGAAGCTAACAATATGACCATTTAGGTTGTAACCATGTAAATCACGAATTTTGATTGAATATCTAATTTTAAAGTTCAATCCACCAATATCGCATTCAAAGTTTTATTTATTTATTTCTTCATACCCATTTCCTTTTACATTTATTTATATTATTGGGTCAGTAAGAAGGAATATGAAACAGAGAGGTGTGATATAGTAAAGAGGAGAGATGTGGGAGGTAGCAGTCATTCTTAAATTCAAATGTGGACTAGAATTTTAAATATTGCAAAAAATTTGAGAAAAGGGCAAAACCCTCTATTTTGAAGGCCTCTTTTATAGCATCTTTTTTATAACCCCATTAAGATTATTGGAATGCCATGTGAATTTGTTTGTTAATATGAATTATCATCAAATCACTACCTAACTACCACTATGTATGGTCTATGCTTCAAGGAAAAGTTTTTTGTGGCTTGGAACTCAAATGAGTAATATTCAAGAAACTAAATATATTACTCCACTCCACACATAAATGCATCTTAACAAGTGCACAACAATGTCAAAGTTCAATGAACTGAATAGTTATAAGAAATTTCCTTTTGTAATGTGTTTTAATTTTCAAATTTATGTTATATTTTATCAATACATGTCATGTGTATAGTATGACATCATCATTATACATATATCGTTGACTAATAATACAAAACCAAATATGCATAGAGGATCTTGTAAAGTACATATCATGGTAAGTATATCCAAGGTTAGTTTAAATCCAGTTATCAAATGGGTCGTGGAGTAATTCTAAACTCGATCAAAATAAGCTTCACATGAATTCATGATATTTCGGTTTTTTTTATTGATCTAAAGATTAATGTATGCTATTATATTTATAATTAACATACTTTTTACAACAAAAAAAGTATTCCTTGGTAGTCTAGTGTTTATAAATTTGAAATAATTTAAAAGAAACTATAAATAAAACTAGAATTTAGCATATAAAAGACATTATTTATTTCAAATATATAATTTTAAGAGAGTCGGTGGATTTAAGTTGTCAAATTTTCTTGATGAGACAGATTCTTAAATAAGGTGGAATGAGATGAGAGGAATTTCCATAGCTTTTATTCGGTAAACCGAATTCTTGCTAAAACACATGCCATTGTCATCCTTAGATCTGCCTCTTGCACCCCTCATGTGATTCTTTTTTTTTTTTTTTCATCTAAAATTAGAAAACATGTGAATCTTTAATCACAAGAAAGGATTGTTGTTCCCAACTAGTATCCTGTTTGCAAGGGCAAATTTATGGTGATAATGACCATCTTAAAGTGGCAATAATTTAAAAAGAAGGATTATGTGGTTTTAATCAATGCCAATAGCAAAGAGGTTAATCAATCGTACACTCGTGAGCTGTTTTTTTTTTTGCTTTCAATTATTATTATAATTTTTAATATATTTTTATTTATATTTTTGTCTATAGCAACCGCCTCTACCATGTGACAATTCTATATGAAATTAAAGTGGCACAATTATGTCTCACAACACTTCTTTTTCTTTTCCCCCTAATTATTTATCTCTTTATTAGTGGCATCATGTTCCATTGCCGTTGTAGTTATTGCAGCAGCAAGAGCCAAGATAAATTTATTTATTTATATATTATCTTTGATTATAATATGAAATATTAGTAATCTAAGCTATCCTATCTTTCCTTCTACAACAGTATTTTGCATTAAAATTGATTGTATTAAAAATTCAACATTATATGTATCCAAAAGATCGATTAATTATCAAAAACTCTATAGGATGGTTCAATTTTTTGCTAAGGTACAACTTTTTGTTCAAAATTCGTTTAAATAGATCTTTTGAATACACATTGAGGAATATAATTATAGCCTCTTCATTTTGAGTGGATATGTAAACCCAGAAAGGGAACACTATTTATTCAAGAAATGGTCACAATAAATTCAATCTATTTGCTACAAACTTAAAACAGGATTTTAGCGTTACAAACAATCTCAACATTTCACTTCATATTTCTAATCATTACACGGCAAAATCCGGTCCGTTTCCTCATCTGAAAGTAACGAGGTGGTTCTCGGTTTCGCTTATCAGTGCTTGGAAAAGGAAGCAAGGACGTCGAAATAATCAGGGAAAGTTTTACGGGTGCAAGCAGGATCTCTGATAGTGACAGGAACATCAGCACATGCAGCGAGAGAAAAGGCCATGGCCATCCTATGATCGTCGTATGTGTCAATGGCTGTCACGTTCAATTTCTCCGGTGGAGTTATTATACAGTAATCAGGGCCTTCTTCGACTGTAGCTCCCAACTGAAATGTGGAAACCGGAGGTAGAAGATATGAACAAACGAGATTAAATTATAGTCGAGAAAAAACATCATTGTTTAGATGAAAGAAGTGAAGTGTGTATAGGAGTAGCAAACCTTTCTAAGTTCTGTGCAAATGGCGATCATCCTTTCGGTTTCTTTGACCCTCCAGCTAGCAACTGTGAAAAAACAAGAGAGAAAAGACGATTTACTTCAACAGGGAAAGTAATATCAAAAACAGAAGAATCTGAAAAAAGAAAGAAAGAGAGCTAAAGTAAAATGTAGGCATTGAGAACAGATGCTATTCACTCGGGCCCATTTGTTTAAATCTAGGATAAGACAGTTATTTTTGGAACGAGAGTAACCTAAACCAGGTTTTTTATCAACAGGAGTTGAATGTTGTTTTCACATTTTTTGCTAGAGATATGAAGGCAGCATAACATGTGGATGAAACATTATTATGATTAGTGATAAGTAATTAAGAGGCCAAAGATTAAGCAAGTGTTCGCTGAGACGTGTTTTTCTTCTTGTAGTAGTATTTTCTGCAATTGTTGTTATTCTCGTCATTCTTATCATGGTGATGGTAAAAAGAGGTCTGTATTATATCCTTAAGCAATGCAGGCATACCATCTCTTATAGCAGTGGGTCCATCAGCATAAAGTGCCACCACAGCAAGAGTCATGGCCACATCGGGCATTTTGTTCATGTTGATATCAATGGCTCGCAAATGTTTCCTTCCAGAAGCATCGCGTGGAGGTCCTTTTACAGTCACACTGTTCTCTGTCCAGCTAACTTCAGCACCCATTTTTTCAAGAACCTCAGCAAATTTAACATCACCCTTCAAAAGGGAGCAGAAGAAAATTAGAAAAACCGTGTTATGAGAACATAGAAAAGCTCAAAATTCTTAAAGTGCTTAAATCAGAAACTCAACACCAAACTTGGATGTAATCAGTCGATATAGTACTTCCCACAACTTTAATAGCATCGAATTGTGTGAGAAAGTACAAAAACTGAATACCTGTAAACTGCTCGTCCCACAACCCTCAACACAGACGGTCCCACCGGTGATAGCTGCACCAGCCAAGAAGTAACTGGCACTTGAGGCATCACCTTCAACAAAAGCTTTTCCAGGTGACCTGATGAAAAATGCATCCTTCAAACCTCTGAAATCAAGTTTCTCAAAGCTGCTTACAAGCTAGTGGAAAGGAACTTACTTGTACTTTTGACCCCCTTTAACCAAGAATCTGTCCCAGCTGTCACTGTGTTCTACAAAGACGCCAAAGCGTTCCATCAACTTAAGTGTCATCTCAACATAAGGTACAGAAATTAGCTTGTCAATGATTTCAATTTCGACATCTCCTAGAGCGAGGGGAGCAGCCATAAGCAGAGCTGTCAGGTATTGGCTGCTTATAGATCCCGAGAGCTTCACCTGCCAGAAACAAATGGAAAACAAAGGGAAAATAAATCGTAGCTTCTCATGAGATTCCAAAGACAAACTGCCTAATGTTATTTCAAATGTAAGGAAGACCAACCTTCCCACCAGGAAGACCTCCTTTTCCAACAACACGAACAGGGGGACAATTTGTGCCCAAGAAACAATCAACATCAGCACCAAGCTGCTTAAGTCCAATGACTAAATCACCAATGGGTCTTTCTCTCATGCGAGGAACCCCATCAAGTACATAGCTGAAAACCATCAAGTAGTGATAATGCTACCCTAAAGAACTGGATTATATTTAAAATAAGCAGGAGTTCACTATACAAATAGAAAAATCAAGATTATTTAATTCAATCAAGGGAACATAGCAGATATAGCTACTGCTCACACTATTATAATTTATTGAAAAAAATGGTCAAGTGAAAGGCCAAAATGGGAAAGAATATACTTGTGAGAGAATGTGTTACCATGCATATAAGATCAAGAAAAGCCTAATGGCATACCTTGCGTTTCCACCGGCTGCAACAACTGCAGCAGTCAACGGGCGCATTGCTGTTCCTGCATTTCCTAAGAAAAGTTCAATTTCATCCTTGGCTTCTTTAGACACTGGAAATAGACCACCACAGCCTCCAACAACTGCCCGTTGATTAGCTTTGTCTTCTTCCACGTGCAGCCCAAGAGTCCTCAAGGCACCAAGCATATAATGAATATCATCACTACTTAGTAAGTTGTCCACAACAGTTGTTCCCTAAAAGATTATGATACATAATAAGTATTCAGAGAACATCACCAAAAAATACAAACTCAATACCTAACAGTTGAGCACATTCAAAATTCACAAAAAGTTAATTAGCCCAGTGAAAGCACACCACAAATATAAACAGTGAAAGATGTGACTTTTCTTCTGATACTTGCTATCCTCATCTACATACTGAATCAAATAAAGAAGTCTATCCCAGCATATGTATTGGGAAATGGGGAACTTTATAAAGAAAATGGAGTACCACTTTAATCACCACAGAAGCAGCAATAGGATAAATGTAAAGATTGACGAGCAATCAAATGCATGTCATGGAGGAATTGATAAAGATGTGTTACACTTACACAGGAATCAAGCAGGCTAGAAAAAATGGAGAAATACATCCTCTATACTCTGTGATCGTAAAATACCTTTGACCCAACTACAGGATCAACTTATGGTTTAGGGTGTTGCGCAACTGAATATGAACATGAGAAAAGAAAATGGAGGGTAGCAGAAACGAAATTAGTCTAAGCCCTCACAACAAAGTACAAACATAATCAGGCTAATAAGAACTGTATAAAGCAGATATCAAAATCAACTCAAACTCTTCCATAAGATACTAAAGTTAATTTGATGATGCCTATCAAGTTCAGCCTTATAACAACTACGAATATGTATGCATTGCTTCTATAACAATAAAATCACATAAGAGGTCAAGATCTATAAGCAAGAATAACAGTAAAACACATATTAAATATGCATGCAAACAAACACATAAATTAGACCTACATAATCTTGAAATGGAGAGGCATCTAACTCCTGAAACGTGATCCCACTGGAGAATTCGAGCATACAAATTCTAATTTTAACATTGAGATCTCTTACAACAGTTAATACATTTTTATACCTCAAACCATCTTTAGAATTGCAAATCAAAAAGCCTAAGCAAGTTAATCACCTCAGATAGAGCAGCGAGAAGTAAAATACGGTTGGAAAGCGATTTAGAGCCCGGCAACTTAACAGTACCGGAGATTTCCTTGATGGGCTGCAGCACAATCTCCGGCACCGTCGGCGGCTTCTCCGCCGCCGCAACGGAAGCGGAAACCTTCAACTGGTTCATCTTTTTAACTGTAAAGATCGACGTTTTATTCAAAACCCACGAATTTCTCGATGAATTCGTCAAATTCTTGGATCCAAAAAACAATGAAGATGAAGTTGAAGCAGACGATTTAGCATTAGGGGTTGGGAATTTGGGCGAGCTAAGATTGTGCGCCATTCTGGTAGCGTGCGCCATAATTTTGAAGGTTTGCTTTCAGCGATTCAGATGGGGAAATTGGGTGGGTTTCTGAGAGGGTTTGTTCAAGAATTAGGATTGAGGAAATTGCAGACAAATTATTGTAGAGAATGAAAGGGGTTAGGTTGAATGAAGCATGAGAGATGTACTGTTGGGGTTGGCGGGCCTCAGTATCACCAAAGACTCTTGTGCTCTCACCAACCACCTTTGCCAAATCTTTTTTTTTTTTTTTTTAATTGAGAATAAAAGTTTTTATTAAGATTGTCAAATGTTGGTAAGAATGATTTACCAAATTTTGAAGGTGTATATTAGGTAATCTCGCTTTCATATAATATTTTGTAAATCAACCAGTAAATAATGCATTTTTTGAGGTTTGAATTTGAAAGAATATTTCAACATAATTGGTTGATTATGTTGCAAAATAATAATAATAATAATAATAATAATAATAATAAATTTTGTTATATTTAATTTATTTGCTCATAATTAAGGTTAATGGAATGTGACTATTCTAGGTTGGTAAGGTGCTAATCTTGAAAACAATCATGTTAGTTAGTTTTTTGTGTAATCTTATATATATATATATATATATATATATATATATATATATATATATATATATATATATATATTTATTTGGCATGACCTTGAAAACACACATCAATTTACAAACTATACTTGCATATAAATATGACTAACTAGGTGGAGTTGAGAAGTAGGCCATGAAATTTTGCTCATTTTGTTAGTACATATAAAAAATAAAAAATAAAGATATCCAAAGAAAAAAAAACATCTTTAAAACATGATGCTGATTACTGCTAAGTACCACCAACCACAGGCCACAGCCACCAACTACCACAAAGTTTGGTAGATTTAACATCTGTTTTTGGGCATAGATTTGGGAGTGGGCTTATTTGTTTGGGCCTCTCAGCCTTTTAACAAATAAAACTAATAGACTAATACTAATATTTGGAACAACATGAATAATGCCATCATCATTCTAATAAAAAATTTCCAATTGGCATGCTACATGAATCTCTATATATCTCAATATTTATTGTCAAATATTAGTTCGAGGAATTTATCAAATCACATGTTGCTTAACATGAGAGAGTTTCCTTCTTTTTTAATTGTTTCTCTTCTGACTTGCATTTTTTCAAATCAGTATTGTTAATACTTAATACCCAGCCCCTTTTAAATAACTAAAGTATCTAAATCAACAATTATTTTACTCAAGTTACATTTAACCATCTTGGGGAGAGAGAATATTGAGTGTGATAATGAATGGTCCTGGAGAGGCAAATGTGGATAGGCAATCCAACCTCTCAAGTGAACCACCACATATCACTACCTTCTTCCAACCACCACACAACTTGTTGATGGATTAGGATTTTCTCATTTCAGTGTCTTCTATTCATCACCCAATCCATTTCCAACTACACCTCTCTTTGCCACTTAACTCCTCCTACTCATTGATCCCTTTCGATTCACAAATATATCTAAGAGTAGAACGACAAGATATGATCCATATAACCGACCCCACATAGTTTCTTGATATTTTTAGGGGATGAAATGATCAGATTTGGAATAAGTAGAAGAACCTTGTAATAATCATTTAGAAACAAACACATTGAGTTACAAAATGAAGATGATGTTCAAGTGTACAATCAGGAGGATTCTTGAGCCTCTAATATCTCTCCTCTCCTCTCCTCATCACATTTAGACTGCAAAGGCTGCTACTCAATTTCAATTTCAAGAAACAAAAAAGGAAACAAGATATTAAACTTTCGTCTTCTTTATTCGCATTTCTCAGCTGCCCAGCCCGCCCGCCCTTTCTCGTGCTTTCACTATGATTCAACCAACCATAACTCGACACCTGGATAACTCTGTCATAACCGAGCTTAGATTAGCTCTTTGGCTGCAGCTATAACAGCTTCTGCTGTGATGCCAAACTCCTTGTATATTTTTCCAGCAGGTGCACTCGCTCCAAAGCGATCTATTCCAATCGCCTTTCCTTTAGCTCCAACTATTTTCGCCCATCCAAATGTTGACGCAGCTTCAATGCTAACCCTAGCTGTCACAGAAGCGGGAAGAACACTTTCCTTGTACTCATCAGATTGCTCATCAAAGAGCTCCCAAGAAACTAAGGACACAACTCTAACTGCTTTGCCTTCCTTTCTAAGCTCATCAGCAGCCTTAGCTGCAATTTCCAACTCCGAACCAGTTCCAATCAAAATAACATCAGGCTTGTTACCGGTGGAGTTGTCTGATATGGTGTAGCCTCCCTTTTCTACTCCTTCAATGGAGGTTCCTGCGAGATGGGGAAGCTTTTGCCTTGAAAGGGCAAGGATAGAGGGTCTCTTTCTGTTAACCACGGCTACCTTGTACGAACCAGCTGTCTCATTGCCATCAGCTGGACGTAGCATCAGTATGTTGGGCATAGCACGGAAGCTTGCCAAATGCTCGATGGGCTGATGGGTGGGTCCATCTTCTCCAAGCCCAATAGAGTCGTGGGTCATGACATAGATGACTCCAGCTTCAGACAAGGCAGAGATCCTCATGGCTCCTCTCATGTAATCGGTGAACACGAAGAAGGTTGCACAGTAGGGAACAAAGCCAGGGCTGTGAAGAGCAATTCCATTAGAGATGGCTCCCATACCATGTTCACGGACACCAAACCTCACATTGCGTTCTTCAGGTGTGTTCTTTTGGAAGTCTCCAAACATTTTCAGAAGCGTCATGTTGGAGGAGGCAAGATCAGCACTGCCACCAATCAAACCAGGGAGAACCTTAGCAAGAGCATTGAGATTTTGCTGAGATAAATTTCTGGTGGCATCACCTGGGCTCTCGGGGGTGTAGGTCTGAAGCAAGAAGAGTAGAAAAGATCAGAGATTTGGTATAATATTTTTGAAAGAGAGAGGACCTGTCGACACTCAATTAATAGCAAGAAAACTGGTAAAGAACCACTCACAGGAAGAGCCTTCTCCCAACCAGCTGGGAATTCGCCAGTTATTATGGATTTCAGCTCAGCTGCTTCTTCTGGATACTTCTTCGCATACTCAGCAAACTTAGCATTCCATTCAGCTTCCAAAGCAGCGCCATCAGAAACATGTCGGCTCCAATGGCTGCCACAAAGAATAATCAAAATCACTAGGCATCTAGCTGCAAATAAATAAGACAATCTCAATCTGGCAAGTCAAGATATCCTTACCTTTTCACATCCTCAGGCACATGGAAAGGCTCATATGGCCATCCAAGATTCTGTCTGGTGGCCTCTACTTCCTTAGCACCCAATGCAGCTCCGTGAACACTGTATGAGTTGGCTTTGTTGGGGGAACCAAAGCCAATGGTTGTAGTAACCTGTTCAGTTGAAAAGAACAAATGATAATCAGCAAAAGAACTACTTTCCCATCAAATTCAAGGACAAAGAAGTATATGATACACATAATTTGTGAGATAGAGATCTTCGTCTCATATCTTCCTTGCATGTCACTTCCAGTAAACCAATATATGAAAAAAATATCTGACCTTGATCATAGTGGGCTTGTCTTTCACAGCCTTGGCTTCCTTGATGGCAGCACGAATTTCATCATAACCATTGTTACCATTCTTCACCCAGATTACATGCCAACCAAGACCCTCAAAACGGGTGTCAACACTCTCAGTGAAAGCAATCTCTGTGTCACCATCAATAGAGATGTGATTGTCGTCATAGAAAGCAATCAGCTTTCCAAGTCCCCAGTGTCCAGCAAGGGAGCAGGCTTCATTTGATATACCTTCCATTTGACACCCATCACCAAGGATACAATATCTGTGTACAATCCAATTCCATTAGTCAAACATATTAATAAGGGATATCATCCTTGATTAATGGACCACATGAAGAGATGAAAAAATCAGTTTTTTACGTGTAGTGATCAACTATCTCGCTGTCTGGTTTGTTGAATCGGGCAGCCAAGTGACTCTCTGCAAGTGCCAAACCAACAGCATTTGCAATACCTTGACCAAGAGGGCCTAATAGATACATACATTACAGTTAGAGTTAAAAAAAAAAAAAGCGATTCAATGCGCAACCAAATGAAAAGCGTTTCAGGATTTGAGTCCAACCTGTGGTGACTTCAACGCCAGGTGTCTCAAAGTTTTCAGGATGACCAGGAGTACTGCTTTCCCACTGACGGAAACTCTTCAAATCCTCTTCCTGTAAGGTGCACAACTCAGCTAAGAAGAAAATGACAAAATGCTCATGAAGCAACTAATATTCTCACATACAACAGTACACGTGAATGATTGGCATCACAGTTCACACATCAAAAGATATGAAGAACAAGCATCTATATCCTAACTAAACCTGAACTCAACACAAAACGTAAAACATTAGAGCAGGTAAATTCAACAAATATTGGAGTATTAAATAACCAAGACATTCTAAACACATCAGTATAAAAGACATCTACAACAAAATTTTTTCATTAATTCAGAAAGCTAAATCAACAAAAATGTTAGTTAACCTCAAAATCAAATCTTTTACTCACTTCTGAAATAAAATAAAGATAACCAGAGATTTCCAAGAAACTCAGATTCATAACTCAGAGTTATACCATCAAACCAAATTTATATAACAAACCTATCTATATACACCTCTCATTTTAAAAAACACGCACAATCTTACTTGTAAGAGCATATAGAATGTCATGCATTTGCAGATCAAAACGAGCAAGAAAAGAGCTGAGAAATAAGTTAAAAGCCAAAGATTCGACCTTGACGGCGTCGTATCCGGCGAGGTGAAGAAGTGCGTACTGTAGCATACAGCCATGTCCAGCGGACAGCACAAAACGGTCACGGTTAAACCAATAAGGATTCTTGGGGTTGTACCTCATCACCTCATCGTACAGGATATGCCCCATGGGAGCACAACCCATCGGCAAACCAGGATGGCCGGAATTCGCCTTCTCGACGGCGTCAATCGCCAAGAACCTAATTGTGTTGACGGACTTCTCCACAAGTTCGGTGTCGGTAGTCTTCTCAAGAGTCTCCACGGCGGCGGAAGCAGAGACGGAGTGGCGAGCTACGGCGGGTGCGCGGCGGCGGGAAAGAGAAGCAGCGCCGGAGGAGGAGGTGGATTTGAGGCCGGAGAAGGAGGGGATGGAAAGAGAGGAGGAGGTGGAAGTAGGGTGGAGTTGCTGGGCGGAGCCATGGCGGGGGATGGTGGAGCGAGAGAGGATAGCTTGGGAGAGTGTGAGGGAAGATGAAGAAGCCATGGCTCTGCTGTGTTTCTCTCTCTCTCTTCGAATTTGTGAGAAATAGTGATGAGAAGATAATAAAAGGAAAAATATGAGGTGTGAGAAGTTTTGAAAGGTTTTTTATGATCAAATGTTGCTAAAAGAGAAAAATGCCAAAAAAAAATTAAAATTATTGTGTATCCACTTGATTATATAAAGATAAGGATGTAAATTAATTGAACTGTATACATTATTATTCAAATTCATAGAGTGATTTAAAATTGTACTTTAATTAATTTGATTATCTAAGAGGCAAAGTTTTATTAATATTCTAAAAAATAAGTGATTTTTTTTTTAATTTACTCAAAAATACAAGTGATAAGTTGTTCAGTTTCTGATAATTTATTTAAAACTTTTGACGTTATTGTAGTTGTGATTATTATTACCCATCAACAATTGCAAGAATCGAGTCAAGATTTGTTAACCGCAAAAGACTACCTCTTGTTGTAGTAATGGAATAAAATTACTATTTAAAATTGGACACAGTTGGGAACCTTTTAAGTTTTAAGACAAGGCATTCTTAAAACTAACTTTTAACTTAAAAAAGAAAAGAAAAAAGAAAAAGAAAAAGGAAAGTATCTGCCACCTGGCACTGTTAAATATGCATTTTTATATTAGTATTTATTATTATCATAATTGTATATTTTTAATTAGGTGTGTAGGAGGGGCGAGCGATTAAGGATGGGGTGGGGTTACTTGTTTGGTGAACTTTTGAAGAAGAGAAAGGGGTACCACTGGCTTATTGCTACTCCTAAGGCTATTTTAACCTCTCTTTTTTTCTTATCCAAATAAAGGAATTATTCAATTTCAAGAAAAACAAAAGTCCAATTACAGCCAAATATAAATGATCCATCTTGATAACATAAGAAATCAAGAAAGAAAACACAAACACCATATTTGAAAAGTTGACATTGTCGACAACGAATAAATATCTAAAACAAAAACCAAACACGAGGAAATATAAATATATATATAATCAAGGCTATAAAAAATTGTTGCCTTCAGCTTGATTGGAATCAAAGTATGATCCTTTTATGATTCGAACATATATTATTAGTCATTTAGCCTTCAACAAAATTTTGCAATCACTTTATTTCTCATCTAATTAAACCCAGATACTAACTTTAAATAAGCATAATGTGTGAGGTTGACTATTGTCTATTTGACATTAGATATTCTCTCAGAAATAGTAAATAAATCAATACATTGTTTATGCAAACAATCAATGATGGAATCAAGAAAGCCAAGTCAAAAAAAATCTATGGCAACCAGATTACAGCATCAAGTGAATTTTATAAATGTAGTAATAATCTCTCACTTTTATTCAAACTCATATAAATTATGTAAAATAAACATTAATGATATAAAATTAGTGTGTATGAAAAAATACATTCATTATATACGACACATTTTACTTGATGCAACTCATTTAATTGGTCTGGGACACTTCAATCAGCATTCTTTAGAAGGATAGATGGTCAATTTTTTTTAATATTCATTCAGTTCATTTCTTAATGGAAAAACACAAAATTTACCTTCTGCACATTTTCTTTAAACTTATGTCCCTACATTTTATTTTCTCTACTCTTTTGATCCTTATACTAATCAAACAATCACTTGATTGATGTGTGTATCCTAACAGGGGTAGGTGCAACCAAACTTGAAAGAGTCGGTTTCAAGTTAGAACAAGGCTTCATGATTACAAGCAATGGCAAATCACAATTAAGAACATTTTGAGAAACTGATGAAGATGAACATTGTAGACAAATTAGGCATATAATGGGAGAAGACAAAAATAGGCTGAAGAAACAAGGAATGCAATGGCAGGATCACATTTAACATTACACGAGGATCGAGTACGAGAGAACGGCAGGATCAATCGAATGTGATCAATCAGTTTAAACTTTAGAAAACAAAACCTAGACAACCACAAGCCTGTATTGAACAGTGTAATAATATTAAACAGGATGTACAAGCATGCTTCATGCTGCAATCAGTAGTGAAGCTAGTTATGGAGAGGGACTTGCAGTATCTGTGAAGGCTTTACCCTAAGGAAGCATGCATTTAATGGATCTGAGTTTGAGTATACTCACCTTTGGAAGCTGGTTCCTTGATTACCACATCCAAGAGAAAGAAACTCTGTAGCTGATTCACTAAGAGAGAGCCTACATCAGTTTAACTCTTTTACAGTTTGACGTTGAATTTCGGATGCCTCTGCCTGTCACAGCATATGGAGCTGAAGCCGATCGTAAAGATGGTGATTTGTCGATATATGCATACCTCTCATTGCCATTCCAGTACAATATGATCCGGTTCGTAGAAGCATGTGACCAGCTGTCACCTGTTGAGCATGGCTAACAGGTTAGAAGTTTGTATATCAGCAGTTCAAGTTTGTAGAATCACACCCTCATCTCAGATGAAAGAGAGAAACTAAGAAACAAGAAGGAAAGAAAAAAATACAACTGAAATTCATTGTGATGTCATGTGGGATTATTACCAAGAGCAAGGGTTAGCTGAAATGAACCTTCCACATACTTTGTGGTTACTTGATTTAATAGTACCACCTGCAGAAGTGTTTGCTTGAACTGTAAATTGCAATTTACTTGCACTGATAATGTGTCTAAACATAAAAGATTTCTTGCAGAAGACAAGAATTCAGATGTTCTTACAGCCAAATTAAACTTTTTTGCAAGTTTCATCAGTTTTAATGCCATTCCACCAAGTAGTCGAGTCCTAAGCGCCATATCCTCAAAATCTTGACGGAAGTGGAAAGTGATGCTATCAATAATGACAACCTTAACCTGTGAAGGCACAAAAGACTCAGTCAAACCCATACACCCTCTGATTAAAAATAGTTGAAAAACATATGTAAAACTGTCATTCAGTTTACTATACCTACATCTTTATGCTCAGAGATGAATTTCTCCAAGTAATTTATCACAGCAATTTGCTCCGTATAAGTGCATATCCGAAAGTAAAATATATTGTCGAGAAAATCCTTTGCCTGTTTATCCACTTGACAGGCTTGAGAATCCTTCCTCAACAAGTTGTTATATTCTAGCATGTCCTGAGCACACGCCTCTGCAATTTGTAAAGCACGCTCCACCATAAAACTGCCCTCCGTATCTGAGAATCAAAAAAGTCAATGATAAAAGCTGAACATTCAAGAGATACAGCAATACTATATGAGGAACAGATAGCCATTATATCCGGCACATACATACCAATATAAATTGCCTTTCCTCCAAGGCCACCATAATCAGCTGGGATTTGGGCATTTACTGCCAGCTGAATGCTACATTAACCATTATAAATTACCTTGAGAAAAGAGTAATAGATTCACAACTTGAACAAACAAGTAGTAGATAGAGAGAATCCTCACCCGAGTTGTGTTTTACCGATCCCTGGTACTCCACCTGATAAAATCAGGACTCCCTTAGTAAGAACATATATAAATGGAAAAAGTCCTAGATTGTATTACATTTACTGGTGCATAAAGTGGACACTGACTGACCAATCTCAGTAACTTCTTTAGAGTGAATTCCTCCACCAAGGATTTCATCCAAATCTGAGCAAGACGTGGTGATGCATAGAGAAGATTCCTCCTCATGTAACATATCCCATGCTGTTTGTGCTCCTAAACAAAATGAATGTGAAAACATATATTCAAGACTTTAGCTGCATAACAATAATCTTGTGGCTGATCTGAAATGAGAGTAAAAAAGTAAAAAGGCACTCAAAACTCTGCATTTTCAAGCTAACCTCAAATACTTGGGAAAACATGTAAAAGATTTGCCCCATGCATCATTGTAACTGGATCTTGTTTAATTACTATATACTAAACCAAGATGTACAAAGACATAGACAAACAAAAAGATAATCCTCCCCCTTATTTTTGGTTTTGCTTTATATTTTCCCACAGGAGATACATGAATTGAAAAGGTCTTATACGAATTATACTCGTTCACGGAAAATAAACATCTCAGCAGCCAGCATATGAACTCAGCAGCTCCATACAATGATTCTTCCACAGCATCGAAGCAAAGCTAAGAAATTTCCCAATAACATAATAACTAACGGTGGCCTTGAATGTGTAAACCAAGCTAGCACATTACTTCACAACATTCCAAAATTAAACAAGCTTCAAGTAGTCATTTCTCCCATGCCGAAACAACATATCAACAATTAAAGAACTGAAGATCAAAAATACCATTCATAATCGAACGACTTCCGTTCTCAATTTTGTCCAATCCACTCCTTCCAGATACAACTTTCAGAATCTCCACCGCCTCATTTTCCGAAATCTTCAAATCTAATCAACATATGAAAAGAAAAAATCAACAACACAAAAGAAATTGATCCAATATATAATTCATACAAGCAACGCCTTGGACG
Source organism: Scutellaria galericulata (assembly GCA_946896805.1). Taxonomy (NCBI): domain Eukaryota; kingdom Viridiplantae; phylum Streptophyta; class Magnoliopsida; order Lamiales; family Lamiaceae; genus Scutellaria; species Scutellaria galericulata. The sequence goes on along the minus strand of OX335798.1, from coordinate 12,862,924 downwards.
CTAATCCTAGTAAAAATCAACAAAAGATTTGGTGAACACACACACACACACAAAAGCGTGTATACCTTGGGCTAAACGAGAAGGAGAGATGGATGAAAGTGAAGAGAGAGAAGTATATCCCGCCGATATCAACTTTCCTCTCTGCGACGCAGAAATTGGCAGACTCGATACTTCCATTTTCACAATCTCTATGTGTGTCAGTGTGTGTGTTTAGTGTTCAACAAAGAGGTTACGCGCGCTCCTCTTTGGATGGGAGCGGTTTGTAATTATAGGAATTCAAGGGGCTATACTAAAATTATGATTAGTTTAGGGGTAATAACTAATAACACTGTTTTGTTCAAATGATACCGATTTTCACATTTTATTATTTAATACTTTTGGTACACTTGGCGGTGGAATATTATGCCTAATTTCTATCATATGCCAAGCTTTGAATTTGGATCATATATATTTATTTGGTTACTTTAAGGAACCATTATCTGCATTTATATTTGTAAATTTCTTTTGGATTTTGATGTAATCCTCTTTTTTTTTTTTCATTTGTACCCATTTTCCTCGTGCGTATCTCCAAATTTACAAACTTTCAACCTCAAACGTGAATCATAGTGTTGTAGATAACATAGTAAAGAAAATTTGCGAAGTGTATTTCGTAACCTTTATCATTAGAAAATAAAAATAAAAGTTAAAAACATCTCACCATCTAACATATGTGGTTTGATACTTTAGTTCTAAACTATTTTACATTCTTCTCTTTTCTTTTTCTTTTTGTTGTAAGGAACATGTAAAAGAAATGATTACAATATTCCCAAGCACAGAAAATATTATCCACCAATGGATGTATGTTTTAAGATGACTGGGAATTTACAAATATCATAAAGAATTAGGCAAATGAGGCAATGAGAGTGTTTTCAAAACACATCATCACCATCTTAGCATAGCCATGCTCTTCATCTGCACTCAAGAATGTGCACTTACTTTGCCAGCAAGGCTAGGATTGTGGGTGAAGGGATGCTTGAATTAGAGAGGTGAGAGAGGGATGAATTCGAGCTGTTTTCAACGAGCGAGCTTCACTCTTTCCTTCTGCATACTCTTCTCCCAACGGCCACCTTGGTCGAAGATCAAGCTGATATATCCACAAAAACCATTCAGACAAGAGGTTTCATATAACGTATAATCTTAAACTACGAGGGACCAAATTTTCAGACATTCGAACTGAGAGTCCTAGTTTCTTGTATGAAGTTCTATGAAAATATGCCATTGGCTTTAAGGAATGGAAACTAACAAAACTTCAAAATCCATCTTGAGAATAAGCAATGATAGAAAGAGACGAACCACAGCATCATCGGGCTCACATGCAGGTGGTGGAGGATCGTATCTTCCCATTCGGAAATGCTCTATCCCAGTCCAAGCAATCATCACACCTACCAATAACAGTCATAGGAGACTATAATTAGCTCGATTTTGGCAATTTCCTTTCCTTTCAAATATTACTTGTCCTAACTCAACAACGAAATGGGCTAATGTTGGTGTGGCTTATAATGAGACAAACACTTGGATGAGTCGTCTTACCATTGTCGGTACAGAGGCTGGGAGGAGGGCAAACAAGTTGCAGGCCATTCTTTTCAACTATCTTATTGAGCCGAGACCTTACGTATTGATTAGATGCAACGCCTCCAGAGACCACCTGCAAGATAAAATGTAGCACACATGTCATGGGCTTTATACACTGGACAGAGTAAAAATACGAGCAAAGAGAATATACACAGACCAAAAACTTCATAGAAGGCTCCATCTTTAATGCCCACCCAATGGCTCGTTCACACTTTTCTTCTAAATGTAATACCGCAACTCGCTGCAATCAGGAATGATTGTGAATTTCTCAAATGGAAATCTAGATGGTATTGTTCAGGTTTACTATCATAATATACAAGAAAGGAGCAAAGAAAAGAGAGGATCATCAGAGTGGATTACCTGAAAAGAGGCAGCAATATCAGCCCGAGCCCTTCTATCTTCACTACTAGCTGAAGCAATGGGGATTGCAGCATCACTGCACATCATCAATGAAATTTCAGTGATTGTGGAGGACGGTATCAAAGAAAGACATTGCTTATTGAACAGAAACCAGAGTAACAGTCTCTGGACTAAGAAATACATAAAAGACTAGACAAAGCACCATTCTCCACAAAGAAGACAGTGTATGTCTCTCACTGTAAATATGAGGCTATAGTCACGAGTAAATTAGTGAAAATAACTTCGAGACAATCCATCACATTGATAATTTTTGTAAAATGAATGTCACTGTTCATCAAGCAATCTACTTGATAATATTATGGCAGAATGGCTGTGGTAGCAAGAGTAGAAACTCGACAATGGCAAGTGAAGTTCAGTAGAAAAACAATTGATAGAGAAAAATTACATATTCTTGGATTCAATTGTCAGTTTGACTTGAGTCTTGAGACCTGCATATGAGAAATTGCAGTCTTTATGCTGTTTCATGGGGACCTATGGCACATCAAAACATAGATATTTTGATCAAAAAAGTTTAATCTCAAATGATAGAAATCCAATTAAGGTTTGGAATATAGCTTGCCTTGAAACTGATAGAGTTTTCATCACCCTCTCGAGCCAGCTCCTCTACAGCAGGGCCTCCGCTCTTCCTCATATCAAGACCAAGCCATTTTGCTGTCTTGTCATATGCCTCCCCAATTGCATCATCTATCGATGTACCAAGTTGTATATAATGGCCAAGATCGTGGGCAAGAATAAGAAGATTATGGCCTCCTAAGTAAATGTGTCAAATATAGATGTCAACATTCACAACCAGATGCAAGCACACAAATATTACTCAGGAAAAGTCTAGATGACCTATATTGCAATTAGTAACTATGTGGCCCCAAAGGATTATTATAAATGTTCTGCACTAGCAATGCTGCAATAGTCAGTTGCTCGACCTTTTATAATTTTCTTGGACTCATTTTAGTATTTTGAGTGCAAAAATGAAACGAAGAACTTTTTACTGCAGTTATGATCATACCTGAGATGAGCAAGGCCATGAAAGGAAACTGTAACTCTCTTTCCACTAACCTAGATGAAAGCAACATGTCATAATCCTGCTATATAATAGTAACTGACACCTTTAAACCGTTTACATTTCTTTTCTAGTTTCTCTTTCCAAATTGAGGGAGTGTTTGGCTAAGCTTATTTCCAAGATCTTATAAACTCTTGCAATCTTTTGAGATGTAGTTATAGCTTATAAGATGTTGGATCTTATTTTAAGAAAAGTTGTTGAAGTGTTCAGATAAAATAAGATGATAGAGCTTATAAGATGTTAGTAATGACAATTGTGTGATACAAATGATAAAATTTGAAGGGTTTGTCGGGGTGGGTTTGTCGAAATAAGATCTTATTTCGGAGATAAGAGATAAGAGTTTCCTTACTTAAAAAAAAAAAAAAATATATATATATATATATATATATATATATATATATATATTATTAGCTCGTAAGTCCTACTATTTTATTATAGGATGAAATATGATAATCCTTTATGAATTTTACCAAATACTTTTAAAGAGATAATGAAAACATTTTATAAGATGTTTTGAATTTGAATAGCTCATAACATCAGTCAAACACTCTCAGAGGAACCAAATGTTCTTATTACATCCAGATGGAGATCTTTGGTTTTCTTATACATGTGAATAGCACATCTATTACCTTTACAGTCACTAAATTCTTTTCTTTTCTTTTTTTTTTTTAACAAGAAACCAAAACATTATACGTTAATAATGAAGATTACAAGACGTAGATAAGACATCCACCCAAAAAAAAAAAAAAGGTATTAATTTCAGTGTAAACTCACCCTAAACACATCAAAAGAAAGTAAATTCTTGAAATCTTTATGTCTTTGGATCCATAAAGCAAACTTGATTCTCCATCTTAACGTCATTGTTGGTTACATACATAGCGCAGACATATCACTTTCAAAAAAGTGAATTAAACCTTGAAACATGATCAAACCACAGTATACCATTGAAGAAAGGCTACGAACAGATATTACCTCGCTATCAAAGCATGGGCTTCCATGTGATGGACACCAACAATGGGTAAAGTATAAGCACCAGCAAGTTTCCGAGCTTTCCTCACACCAACTGCACAAAATATATCGAACAAAGAGTAAAGGCCTTATCTCCTTACAAGTATCTTTAAAACTCATGAAAGCAGTATAACCAAAATAAGTGCTATGACAGTGCCTCTTCATGTCTATCACTTGGTGGTACAATATAAATCAAATCAGTAATAGAACTGAAATATCAGATTTTTTATGGTAAAGATCACATTTCTTTTCCAAACCAACTTGATCCAGAAATAAAAAGTAAATCTTAGAAAAAGATAAAGAGAAGAGAAAACCCTGAAACAAAATTACCACGTAGACAAAGGCTTAAACCAGGACCAATTGTAACAGCAACTGCAGAAAGATCTTCCTCACTCATTTTAGCTTTGTCAAGAGCCTCTTGCACTACCTGCATGGAAACATATGTTGAATTTAAAAGGAATTACAACTAAAACGCCATAAACAGAAATAACTGTGAGTTTTAATGTATATAAACAATGGCTATTGTAGATAAGACACGACCAAATTAATGAACAAGGTTTATTAACTGAAACAACACGGGTAAAAGAATATAATGATAACATGTTCGCAATTCAGTAGCATAGTGTAGCTAAAATGTTTACAAGATTAGTCTATGAAACTGTCACCTAAAAGACGAAATAGGGTTTATTTAAGTACAACTGAGCTACGAGTTATAAGATTTAATTAATCTGGGAATGTGAGGGAGAGCATTCAGGATGGGATAACCCCCCCCCCCCCCCCCCCCAAAAAAAAGAATTATTGACATACAACTGGAAATGTAATTGAAGCTCTTAAGGTAAGACACAGATGGATGAAGAGAATCAAGCACATAAGTAGAAGATTTGACTGAGCCAACTCTGTACCTGATCAATCACTAGTGAATGTGCTTCTTCTGCCATTTTAGGAGCAACACCTCCATAGCGAACAAGCAGATCTGCCTTGATGGAGTGAAATAGGATAGAATAAGAAAAGCCATTATTATAAATACTTTTTGTGCATCATCCTATGTGTAAGACAAAAACAAGATAAAACAATATACGGCAGAGTTGTATACTATATTTTCCAATTGTAAGTCAAAGTTAGATGACCTCATGCCTGTACAAACCACTATACCAGGTCATCAAGATCAAAGTCCTTGAACAGCAATGTAGACCCTTCCTATTTCATTTGGATGAATGACGACACTAAGATTGCTTCACTACAGGCTGCTAAAGGAGCATTCACACAAATTTTGTCAAGCCATTGTTTTGCAAGCTTCTGGTTCACTGCTATAAATGGTATCATAATAGGTAACCAGCTACAATAGTGAGAACTAAGTGCTAAAAGGTAGAAAGTTTTAGACCTGGTGTGCACGCCAGTCACCACCTACAGAATCCTATATGCTTCATATCATCTTTTTCTTTTTCTTTCTTTTAGGTTTAGGTAGCCTTTTGTTTTTCATGAAATTGTGTTTTTTGGCCACCTCATTGTTAACCTTGGGATTGGTAGACCTACTTAATAAGGATGCATCAGCATCACTGCATTAGACGTGTAAGGCAGTGGATCCATCCCAGTGTCACGGTGCTTGTGTAGGTATCAAAGCAAGTATCACCAGGCATGATCAATAGCTCATGCACAAGGGCAAGACTAAATTTTACTCTTTCGAGAATATGTTACTTGATCCATATTTTTACTAATAGATTGAATACCACTCAGAGGCTACCTCTGTTACCTATTGGCATTGGTTAACCCAACATAATGTTATTCTGTTCCTAACCCCTTGCTTCAAAAATTCAGTTTACCTTCTTTCACTTCATATCTTCAGTGTAGCACTGTTCAAAACCAAATGAGTGACAGAAGTCCATATTTGATAATAGTCAAATAATTAACAATAGATATAGCATTCTTTCAACCAAAGGATCAGCTATTATCTAGTTTTGAGCAATAAAAACAAGTGAAAGCCCTTTTGACTTGTATAAGACCAACTAAACAACTCTTATCATTCTGTTTTTTGACCTTTAACCATTATCTTTGTCCAAGGTAAAAGTTTTTAACCACTAATTCTTAGCTACTGAATTTGAAAGGCGACCGTTTACACTTGCGTTTACTAAAATTGTATACTTGCACAAGATCTCAACAGCAGTATAGCTCATAATTCTCTGCCCTCTATCATAGTTGAATGCAACAGAATTCTTTACCAAATCCTTTCTCGTCTTTCTAACAGTTTTTTTCCCATTGACTTCTTTTTGTATCAGAAAGGACAATTACAGTGATGTCATAAGTTCAATGCCATTAGTTTATAATAATAATAATAATAATAATAATAATAGTGTTAGGGTAGTAAGAAACACTCTGTATCCATCAGTAAAGAGATTTACAGAACCTAGGAGCACATAAGGGCAGGAACAAAATCTACAAATTCCAACATGATAAGAATACACTCAGTATACTAACCACTTTCTAATAACCACTTTTTTTGTACATATTTTCTTGTACAAAAAAAAGTAAGAACGTCTCAATATTTCAATCATCATACGTCATGCATTACATAAAGGTCTTTGCAGCATGTCATGTAATAAAAAAGGCACTCAAACATGAAGCGCTGAATTCCAAGTAATCATAGCCATCATGAGAGCAAAATGAAGTCAAAATATATACAATGAGGGAAAGAACTCCACGCCAAGAGGCTCCAACATATTCAACCAAAATACAACTAAGGACTATCATGCCTTCCACTTTAAATACCCCACCCCCTCCTAAAATAATAAAAAAAACACGCATGCTAGAAATCTTTATCCCTTTCAAATGCGTTCATACATACCTGAGAAGAGACAACTTGGCTAAGAATTTCTCCATTGCTTCGAACCTATCATCACACAAACATTCAAAAAGAAACAAACTTTTATTATTCATTTCACAAAATAACCAAGACCCACAAACTTTTGCTCGTTAATTTACCACAGCGGCAGCAGTATCGTCGCAGCTAGTTTCGATACCAAGAACAACTAATTCTTCTTCATCTTGGCCCGATACTCTTAAGGCTCGGGCTCTTGGGAAAGACGAAGAGTGGATTGAAACAAAACTACTAATTGTGGTATAGAGAAAAGGCGATGTGGGTCTGTTCACTTTGCGGCGACATTGGTATTTTCGCAGAGTTTCGATGGAGAGGAGAAGTGAGGGCTTTCGAAAAAGGGATGCGCGGGAAATAGTGGAAGATAAATTGGATGCGAAAGACGCCATGTGAGTGTTACAGAGCGAGTTTGAGAGAGCCACAGGGTTTTGATCAACGCCCACGAGATGATGTGAATTTAGTAATTAAGTAAAATTGAGGGGCCAAAGTGCAATATTTTTTTACTTCACGGGGGTGATTAAAACTTATGTAAGAGACGGGTGTTTCTAAACAATTTAAGTGAAAAGTTTAAAATAATTCTTGCATTCACCTGTTAATAGATGAAAATTGGTGAAAATATCTCATATATTATTCATAATTACGATCTTCTTTTTTAATTTTTTTAGTTTTTAAAAATAACTCATATGTTAATGTATGTTGTCAAAAATATCCATTTATCAATTGTAAAAAGTAAATAGTCGGTCACAATCTGACGTGGCCTATAAATATACGTGTGGAATTGATTTTTGAGTTTTTATTTAATCTTATATTTATGTCATTCGAGGAAGGAGTATTTTTGGCAAAAACATACAAACACACATGGTATTCTCAAAAATATAATAAAAATAAGATTTATTATTTTTTAAAAATCAGAAAATTATTTTAAAATATTTGAAAAACAAAAAAAATGTAAAAAAAAGATTAACCATATAATAATAATAATTATTATTATTATTTATTATTATTGTTACTATTGCTATTATTATTATTATTATTATTATTATTATTATTATTATTATTATTTAAACACACGTTTTAGTAATTTAAAATAAGTTACGAATTTTTAAATAAATGTTTCTAATTTATTATACTTACTAAATAAGTATTATAAATTTAATTTATTAAATTTAAAATTTGAAAATTAATTTTCATAATATAATAATGATGATTACTAATACTTAATTTCAGCATTTGTTTCTAATTTTTTTGTTTATTTAGATAATTTAAATATTTTTATTATTTTTTAAATAAATTTTCAGAATTAATATTTTTTATTATTTTTAAATTTTATTTGTTACTTTAGAATTTTCAAACATAATTTTCATAATAATAATAATTATTATTATTATTAATTCATTATTTTTAGTGAAATTTGCTAAGTTTTGTCTTTCTTTTCAAGTGACACGGATTTAGAAGATAAAAATAAAGAAAAAATCAATTACACATGTGTATTAATCGTCCACGACAACATGTCACCTGTTATAGATCGTAAATGGGCATTTTAGGCAACAAATACTAATATACAAGGTATTCTTAAAAACTCAAAAAACTAATTGGTAAGGTCATAATTAGGGCTAATATACGGGGTATTTTCGCCAATTTTCCTCATGTTAATAGTGTAAGGTTGTTGATGATGTGGTGAAAGATACTATTTATGTCTTATCAACAAAGATGAAATTATTTTTCTTTTAAGAACAAAGATAAAATTGTTATTGTATTATATTTGTGATTAATTTTTTTCATCTATTATAGTTAAAAAATAAAAAAAAAAAGTAGTTATATTAATTATTGTAGAAATGGATATCATCCCTTTTATTTTTCCGATTTTTAGTTTGTTTTGATTGATTATTTAAGGTTTAATTGTGACAACGGTTTTCCATATGATAATGAATTGAATCTAGTATCGATCTGTTGTCGATCTCATTCGATACATAGTGATTATAATATTTATATTTCTGAATTTTCCCCCAACACAAAAGTAAAACAATTTTAGCAAGTCAACTTAATCAAGAGCACTAAGATTTTACAGTAAAAATTGAAATTTCACCTTTTCGAAATAGAAGGGAATGAAATGAAGAATATAGATAAAGATTAAGTTGGACTTGTTGCTATGATCAATTTACTAATAAACAAATTGGATATCTATATCTATATATAAATAATAACAGGAGTATAAATAAAAATATAAATTCATTTTCCCAGAAAAGTTTTTTTAATTGAAAATAGAGATAGAAATTTCATTAAAAAAATAAAAAAGGGAAAAAAAACCATAGCAAAGTGGGTGGTTTGGGGGAATCGGTGGGGAAGGTACATGATTAATAATTATCTGAAATTTTTAAAATTCAATAACTATTTCATTTTATATCGATTTTTAATGTATAATATTTCAAATTAATTGTCATTTAATGATCTTTAATTTGATATTCATATTGCATATATAAAAATAGAATTCTGAAATTTATATTTTGTAGGTTTGAACATTTGTGTGATATATTAAAGTATTTTAAGTTATTTGTTTTAACTTTAAATTAAAATGCAAGAATTAGAAAATACAAAAGAAAATATCCTATAAAAATTTATACTTAATAGATTGCATATATAAAATTTAAAAATACGGATTGAAATACGGATTTTTAATTTATTCTATAATGGTTTTTTATAATAATATATTTTATATGAAATTAAGTTTAGATATGAAAATGTGAAAAAAAAAATTTAATTCAATTTGTAATATACTCTATAATAATAATAATAATAATAATAATAATAATAATAATAATAACAATAACAATAACAATAACAATAACAATAACAATAATAATAATAATAATAATAATAATAAATTATACTGTCAACTACTTAATAATTATAAAATATCAGTTTGATTAAAAAAATTAACTAATAAATACTTATTCTTAAACAGTAGTTTAATAAGTTTATAAATAGTAAATAAAATAAATTTATTTGTAATATATATATATATATATATATATATATTTTTTTTTTTTTTTTGATATAATAGTAAAATTTACTAATAAATATGATAATTTGAGCAACGCATGGACACTAGTCTAAGAGCATATTCAGTTTACAAAAATGAACCTTTTTAGCTATCTGATTAAGGCATGACTTTTGAGGAAAAAATTCCTCCAAAATTGAGTTGCATGAGCACCTACAACAGTGGGTGTGAATTGTTGTGACCCACCTACTACTAAATCTAAAAACATTCCATTTTTGAAAACACACACTTATATCAATCAACAGTAAAAAGTAAAAAATATTTACTCTTCTTTGGCTATCTCTCACCCACATTATAGGTGTTTTTGATGTTTTTCATAAAACACACACCTTATTAATTACCACAATTTTGTTCAATTTTGTTTCAGTGAATCACATCAGCTAAAACATTGTTGTGTGTGTCTAATAACTGCTGCAATAAATATTGCATTAATCCAAACAAATCCCAATAAATAAGGTTGCTTTTTTCATTTGAATTTGAAGATGATGAGAATTCTTGATTGATAGTTCATAGTTCTAACAGTGTTTTCAGTCAACTTTCTTCCTCCTTTTCTCTCTCTACCTTAGCTCCATTTCCAAGAAAAATGGAGACAGATCAACAGCCCAGCAATAATTCTGATGTTTCTGTTACTTGCAATGGCACCACAGTAAGTAAAATGGTACCTCCATTTTTCTTTCTTTTTTTTTGCTTCACAACAAAATGATGAAAATGCAATTTTTTGTCAAGTAGCTATGATTTTGTTGAGTAGAAATACAATACTCTTTTTAATTTGTGTGTTTCTTTAATCTTTTGAATGTTTTTTGCATGTTAACAAATGTAGAACACAATCATTAGGAGAATCCCTTTTGGACCGATTGATTTATACTTTATCAAGATATGATCTTTTTGCATGTCTGTTAAGGAGGATATGATTGAGGTTTTAGCACACTCTGTTCACTCTCAAACCAACACAACTAAAGCATGTCTATATTTGCCTTCCTAGGCCTGTGTTTTGTGAATCATAAGCAATTGATACTTGATAGTCACAAGGATCAATGGCAGAAACTTTTAATCAAGAAATGCCATGAAAACGCGAAAAGTTTGTTTTTTTATCGAACGAAAAGGAGGAGAGTATGAATTAAGTGGACCCAATGTGCCCATAGTGCTGATATAATAATGCAACAGATGATCATAAAAGTACATATTTAGCTAAATGGGGGCTTTCTTCTAGTTTTCAATGATTAGTATACTTTGGAAAAAGACCTTATCGTAATCTCACTTTACTTTGATATTGTTTCTTCAGCAGTCTATATTTTGTTTTACTTCCAACTTTTGATGGGATATGAATGAGTGTCACCACCTTAAATAACTGTTCACTACAACCTTGTTACTAGCTAGCTCTTTTTATTATATAGGACTTGGTCTGTTTTTAGGTTGGAAAAACCCATGGTAAGTGTTGTCTAAAAGTTTACAACTTTTGTGACATTGATCTTCATTGAGCTTGATCTATAATGCAGGAAAAAGGAAATGGTTCTTGCACGAAAGATGGGACGATTGATATGTACGGAAAAGCAGCAACGAAAGAGAGAACGGGTGGATGGAGAGCCGGATTTCTTGTTCTTGGTATATATCTTGTTAATTTATCGCCTATTCTATTAATATATTGTCGATTGACATCAATGTAGCCCGAATATAGTATTCAAGGCTACTATAAAGACACGGTCTAGTTCTTATCGTGTTGTTATATCTGTGTTGTTGTTTAGCAACCGAAGGGCTAGCTGCACTTGCATTTACGGGCGTGGAAGTGAACATGGTACTCTTCTCGAAATCGGTGTTGAGGAAATCCAATGCAGACGCAGCAAACATGTTTAGTACATGGATGGGAACACTTAACATATGCACTTTGTTTGGTGCTTTTCTAAGTGACTCTTACTTGGGCAGATACCTAACTTCTGTTGTTTTCCAAGCTGTTTTAGTCATTGTAAGTGTGCTATTATACGGGTTTTCTCTCATCTCGTGTTTCCTTTCAAGTTCTTGAAGTTATCGACATGTTTGACAGGGATTGGTGTTGTTATCTCTATCAACTCAAGAATTCATGCTAGAGCCAAAGGGTTGTGGAAAGATGGGAGAAGTGTGTAACCAACCTTCACCAGCTAAAGTTGCTAGCTTCTATGTATCAATATACTTGCTGGCTCTGGGAAGTGGGGCTATAGAACCAGCATTGGCAACATTGGGAGCAGATCAATTTGATGAAGAAGATCCAGAAGAAAACAAGTCCAAAACTGCTTTCTTTAGCTACTACTACGTGGCTCTGAATCTTGGATCATTGATAGCAGAAACTGTTTTGGTTTACATAGAGAATCTGGGGAAATGGGTGTTGGCATTTTGGATATCAACTGCGTGTGGCTTATTGGCTTTAGTTTCCTTACTTAGTGGCACTTGTAGATATAGACACATTAGGCCCTCTGGCAATCCCATTTCAAGATTCTCTCAAGTGTTTGTTGCTTCTGTGAGAAAGTTTAAGCTCGATGCCTCGTCCCATGGAGATGGGCTCTTCGAAGAAGCACACAATGACGATAAGGAATGTACAAGAATGATACCTCATACAGATGATTTCAAGTAAGTCTATTCATACACACACACACACACCCTTCATTGAGTTCATCCTTTATCTAAGTCTTGTTGGTTATTTGTGGTGAAAGGTGTCTTGACAAAGCAGCTATGATGACCCAATCAGACAAGATATTGTTAGGGACTAAAGGTGAAGCTAGAAATCCATGGCATCTATGTACAGTGACACAAGTTGAGGAAGTAAAATGTGTACTAAGATTGCTTCCAATATGGTTTTGCACCATTGTAGCATCTCTAGTATTTGTACAAGTATTGTCTCTGTTTGTTGAACAGGGAGCATCTATGAACACACAGATATCGAACTTCCACATAGCCCCAGCAAGCATGACTGCTTTTGACATTATCAGCACATCCACATTCATCATCTGCTACGAAAAGTTAATCTTACCATTGTATTTCAAGCTAACCAAGAAAGAGCTAAAGACACCAAGTGAACTGCAGAGAATAGGAATAGGGATGGTGATATCGATCATAGCTATGATAATAGCTGGCCTAGTCGAGCAATGGAGGCTGAAACATGCAGACGAAAGAGAAACAAGTTCACTCAGTATTTTCTGGCAAACACCTCAGTATGTTCTTGTGGGAGTCTCTGAAGCTTTCATCTACGTGGCTCAATGGGAATTCTTCGCATCACAGATCCCTGATGGGTTAAAGAGCTTGGGCCTCGGTTTGTCCATGTCATCATCAGCATTAGGTAGCTATCTATGCTCAATCATATTGACTGTGGTTATGAAGGTTACCTCAAAGCATGGGAAGCCAGGGTGGATACCTCCAAACTTAAACCAAGGTCACATGGACAGATTCTTCTTCTTATCGGCTGCTTTGATTGCCTTTGATCTTGTTCTGTTTATCACCTGTGCCAACCGGTTTAAGTGCATCAAGTTAGAGAAACGAGAAGTAGGGATGAAGGAAACTCCGGCTGCTCTGCCTTGACTCGATCAACACAACGACTCACCTTACCTTATGTGTAGCTTCTGAAACTAGGACGAGATGAAGACGAGCAAGAGATATCTCTACAAGGGTAAATGTGTAGTCTATATACTACAGAGGATGCAAGATTTTTGGAAATAAGAAAAAAATCTTAACTCTTTGTCTGAGAAGATTAACAGTAACTCAAAAGATATGATGATCACCATATCTTCAACAATTTTTCATGCAACTTGTTACAAAGTGGTCAACTTTTACTTTGAAAGTTATATTGTGATTTCCTCAACTCAAATCCTATAAACGTATGATCAGCAATTCAATTCAAAGATCAGACCACGGTCCAAAAAATTAGCAGGACTAAAAGAGAATTATCAGTATATGATGAAAAGCTATCTTGCTTTGATACAATTGACTAAAAACTAACAACTACACTGACTGCATTTGACATTGCATACACATTTTACTGTCATGGATGAACTGTCATTTTATTTTCTTTTTAGCAACCAAAAGTCCGACTGATAACGTAGTTACAAGGAATAGCAATGTCCCCTTGAAACCTATCAATCTAAAAGAAGAGTTGTGTACGTTTCTTTCAGAGTTGCACGTTTTGCAAGAAAAACGAATCAACCCGATTCTTCTGTCCTAATATTGTAGCCACAATTCTTTCTTGACCATAGCAACACAATGAGATAACCACCATATATATGATGGAATTACATGGGCTGATCCAATATGCTGATCATTTTGATATCTTCGCAGTGAGTTCTCTTACCAGTTTAGCAGCAACCATAGCTGTCATCCCATCAACAGTGTCCCGTTGTGGATTGAACTCAACAACGTCGGCAGCAACCACATCACCTTTAAGATTCTGAAGTATGTTGAGAACATCGCGGAAAGAGAGGCCTCCTGGCTCGATGTGAGAAACTCCCGGGGCAAATGCTGGATCAAGACAGTCCACATCCACAGAAATGTAAACGCCTTTTACACCTTTGCCAAGTTCCAGATTCTCCAGTAGCTGCTGATCCCTCGAGAATGTCCGCATTTCATATTGCTCCACACCAAACCGTTTTCCTTGTTCACGGCCTTCCTTTGTTATTGATCTGATTCCGACCTGCATCAAGCATTATGAGAGTTTCAATCAACTTCCCTGCTGATTATATGCAGTTTTCAAATCTTTGGTTTCCAACAGAGCTGGAATTATGCAACTGACAACTTCTAGGATAACTAGTTCTCTTAAAACATATTGTTTCATTCATATCTAGGTATTTCACCTTAAGCAATAAAAAGGATTACGCGAGGAAATTGTGGTATCCTAGGACACATTTAGAGCCCAATATGACAAATCTCTCGTGAGCACATTATAATTTGTAGGTATAGTTAACTGAAGCATGCAGACTTCACATAACCATCCTCCTCTTACATCCTGAATTTACATAAAATTGAAGGCATGAATTGCCAAAATTAAGTGACTCTCAAGTTGCTTAACTTTATGCAAGAAACCATTGTTAAAAGATAGTGGTCTGAGTCTTCTTCCTTATGTAAAGAAAAGGACAGTCTTGTTATCAAGATATTACAAGGCCCAACTGAAGAATAGAGATGCAATGTATGTAAAAAACAGTCAGTAACAAGCTTAGATTACCTGCAATAATCTCCGAGCATAACCACCCTCCATAATTCTAGCAAAAGAAGATGCATGAGAATATTTATTCCCCTCAAAAGAATGATAAATATCAGGATGGGCATCTAGATGAAGAATATCAACAGGTCCTCCAAGCTTTTCGGACACTGCTCTCACCACAGGAAATGAAATAGAGTGGTCACCCCCTAACACCAAAGGCCGCAATGGGTCCTAAAAAAGCATTAAACAATTATATACATTAAATTTATATGGAAAAAGAAGATTATAGAGAAAGGTCCCTAATAACATAGATGCCTTCAGAAATGGAAACTTACTTCTTCCATCACTAGCTTTACGGATTCACTTATGATACCCATCAATCTATCATCATCTACTCCACAATCCCGTAACTCCTGAACTGGCACATCACCAACATCAGTTAGGACCCGAGGATCATTAAGCTCTTTACCTGCATAATATCAAGATTGTCATGAAAATGAAACAAGGTAATGCTATATTTCTGTAAGATTCAGGTGTCCAATAAAATTGAAAAGAAGCAGTAGAATTGCCTGAGTTTGTCATAATCTGGCAACTCCTTGCTTTAATAGTAAGTAATCTTAATGCTTATTAAAGTCTGGATATTGTTAATTTGTTAGTAGAGCTTCATCCTGCCTATTGAGAACATCAATCGAAAGGCATCTAAAAATACTCATTTTAGTGTTATTGATTAACTGATATTTGTCTATCAGGAAAAACAAAATAAATTAAACCTCCTACTACCATTAAAATATGTTTTCTTACTACAGTTTTAATAATACATTATATAAAATAGAGAGATGTGATCCATATAGCCAGTCTCACACAGTGGGACAAAGGGTCAGTTTGTTCTTGTTGTTGTTGTTGTTTATATAGAAAATCATATATGTAGAGAGTGATAGAGGGTGGTATGAATGCATGTGGTTACCTTCTTCTGTGGTGGAATTTGTGCTTCCACACCAAATGGCCTCTCTTATACGAGGAGGTGCAAATGCAGGCCCTTGGAGAAATGAAGAGTTATGACCTAAAGGAACTCCAAGAAGAGATGTTGACGCCACTACACCACCCAAAGCTCGTAATAGTTCCCCCTGTTATAGAGAAAAAAATAATACCCGAGGTCAAAATCAGACAGAAAGAATCACTTCTCACATGACTGGAAAAATTAAAATCACTTCGCATAACTAATAGAAAGATCCTGCAAGGAGCTAAAATATGGAATTTACAGCAGCAACTTTACGCCAAACTCAAATTATAACATAACCATTCAATAAAACCAACGCCTTCTCAGAGTTTAAACCTATATGCACAAGATTTATCATTTCTGTATTCTATATTATTGTGTCCTTATAAAGGAAATACATGGAACTCTCGTGCAAATCAACATACTGATCCATATATTTTAAGAGTTTCTCATGATCTTGATGGTGGTTCTTGCAAGTCATAAAGGAAAAGGTGTGGCAGCTCATTGGTATTTTCCTCTTTGCTATTCACTGGGCAGAAGAAATTTACTTATAGCATGAATTGTTTTGCATCCAAAGTTAAAATGAATGATATGAGAAGAGACACAGGCATGTATATAAATAGAACTCGAGGGATAGAATTTGAAATAACAGCGGCAATAAGACTGGTGACTTGGGGAAGATGGGATCCATCTGAGAGGAGCAGTAGCATTTGGAACTTCAAATAAACCTCCCGGGCATGTCAAATCAGGCTTCATCAATTCTAACTAATATGGGGACAGATGAATAAAACACAAGCTACGAGAAGGTTGATAGATATGAAGGAATCAGATAATACCTTCAGCTTTGCTCTCTCACGGATAAGTGTCAAGGATGCGTCAATAACACGATTTTGACCTTTCTCTATCAAGTCCTTGGGAACATTTGCAGCATTCAGCCTCTGCAAGTAATGAATTCCCCTCTTTCCAATGTTCTTCATTTTTTTCTGATTCCTGATTTCAGAATTTTTGCCAATGCAGAAAAATAATTAGCTTGACTGCTTGACAAATTTATTTATGGCCTGTCATAAAGCATATCCCGATCGATATGTTTCTAGAGAGATTGATCCACATGTTACTCTAATCCAACACCAATCATCCACAATAAAGATCAGAAACAACTTCTAAAACATTAAAGGTATGATAGATTAAAGCATTCTTCTTTTCTTCAATCAATATTTCATTCATGTAAGTAATACCTAATTATTTACATTCATTACAAAATTGCTCCAGAGTTCATCTTAGGCTCAAACCATCAAATAAATATATCTTGAATCAAAACGCTATTATTTCTCTGGAAAACCACATCCGAAGCACATAGGCAAACATCTTTAAATTAATTTACAATTTTGCTAAAATCAAAACATTTCTTCTAAAACTTCAACCGAAAATCACTTCCATTTTGCTATCTAATCAATCTTAACCGCCAATTCCCTTCCACTATCAAGTTACACACAGCAGCCGAAATCTGGATTTCATGTGGAAAAAAGGTTAAAAAGCAGTAGGGAAAACGAATAAACAGGCAACCAAAACGCTCAAGAGAGTAAAATTTTACACTTACACACACCATTAAGAAGCAGGATTACCGAAGAAATTGGATAAACGGACACTTACCGGAGTAAGAGAAGACGACGGAAGTAGGAGCGGCGCGTGTTGTGTGCGTAATTCTAGAAATAAATGGAGGTTTACTGTTACTACTTTTGGCGCTAATGTAAAGATGAGTATAAAAGACATGCAGCTTTTTCATATCTGCGTCTGCTTTATTTTGGATTATTCTAGACTTAACAATTGAATTAGGAATTATTTAGCGTCAATATTCATCTTATAAATATATCAAATTATGGAATATGATATGTTGATATGAAATAATTATTCAATATCCCATTAATTATATCATTCGTACCATATTATATAATATCATTATAATAAATATTATATATATTATAGACTTTAGTCCACTGAAATATTATATTTAAAATAGAGAAATCTAGATTTTCTTGATTTTTTTTGTGACTATTAAGTGTAAATTTGGCAACTACTAATTACCAAATATATATTTATTTATTATTAGATTTATAATGAGATTATCCCTTCCTAAAGAGTGGATTAGGATCCACTATGTCGTATCACAGACACGTAATAACCAAAAAAGGAGATTTACCCAATCTTACGTCGGTCCGGAATCCCATTTCAATTCGGTGCACAGTGCACTCAATTATTATTATTATTATTATTATTATTATTATTATTATTATTATTATTATTATTATTATTATTATTATATTTAGAAATATGGTCATTGATACAACCAAAATGTTCATAAAAATATATGAATGTATTTTAAATTTATTTTGATTTTAGAACTTACAACTTTGCACAAAAATAAGAGAAAGACGCTAAAAATGAAGTTGGATGGAATGGAACATATTAATCAACCTTTAAGAAGTGATTAGTTAATGAAAATATAATAATTTTCTCGAATATATGTTTACAGTACTTTTAAAATTTTATTTAGAAATTATTTTAACTTACACTTTTTTTACTTATTAATGAAAAGAAACTGATTGATATAAAAAATTATGTTGGATTGCAAATGCAAACTAAATAGTTTATAAATAGAAGGGTTAATTTCAATTTGCTATCTGAATTATTTGATTTTTTTTATTAGGTGTCTAAATTCAAAAAAATTTCAAATCGCTACTCATTCTTTTCAAAATTTTCATGTTGCTACCTCAAACTCAATTTTTAACATATTTTTCTGTTAAAACTCGCCGGAAAACTTGAAAATGCAATTTACCTCCAAATATCAGTCAAAATTGCATGATTCAAATGCCAAAATGACCATTATTCAAAGCCCAATTATAACCCCAAATCGATTTTATGAATCTCATTCGAATCGATTACAAATCGAACAACAAACATTCTAGGGTTTTGAACAAATTTTTGTTCGATTCAAGTTTAAATCAAACAAGAATCGTTCAATTAACTAAGGGTTATAATTTGACTTTGAAAGTGGGTCATTTTGGTATTTGAATCATGCAGTTTTGGCTAATATTTGGAGATCAATTGCATTTTCGAGTTTTTCGATGAATTTTGGCCAGAAAATAAGTGTTTGAGGTAGCAACCGAATTTTTTGAAGAGAATGGATAATGATTAAAAAACTTTTTAAATTTAGACACCTAATAAAAAAATACAATAATTCGAACAACAAATTAATATTTAAGGTTAGATATTAACTAGAAAAATCAGTTGGAAATTTGAATTGCAATTGGACGGTTGAGTTGTTCGGCCTAGCTTTATGGGCAACACTGCAACAGGGCGGCGTCACACACCTCTATGTAGCCTCGCCTATATATATTTGATTTATTTATTTTCCTTGAAACCAAAATGTTGTTAGTTGTTCACTTTTTTTAAAGGTGAAATTGTAAAAAATAAAAATCTAGAGTTTTTTTGAAATTTTATTATTTTAGTCAATTATTTAAACATTGTCAATTTAATCCTGTATTGTTAAATTAGTTACATTTTAATTTCAATCCTAATTAAAATTAAGGGTATATATATTATATCGGTCCTGCTACCCATCATTGACGAGCTAATTTTACTTTCCATATAATGAGTGAATGAAATCATTACACTTCATCGATTTATTAAGAGTTATCCACAACGAACATTTTAACATTTTCCTATATGAGAACAATTCCTGTGCAACTTGTGCACGGATCAGTGGAGTGCACAACAATCTGGACCGGTTGTTGCCCCACTCGCACTGAGGACGCGCTCCACATGGCAGACGTGTGTTAACACGCGCCATTAAATTAAATTTTTTTTCATTTTACTGTTCATCATCTTCTCGAGCGGATTTGGGGAAAACTGCGACAACCATTGTTCATGGTAAGCTCTTCTTTTACCATGAAAACAGACTAATACTCTAATTTAATTTCGATCCATTGACATAACAACAAACATTGATCAAATTTCGACCATAAACACATATATACTGTTTCTGAAAAAAAAAAATTCCGCCATTGATACAGTGATTGAAGTTTTGAAGCAGGCGTAGGAGAAGAAAGAGATCCCAAGAGTGTTTTGGTTAACCATTAATTCAAGCGATTAACGATTCGAAATCTTATTAGCGATTTGTGAATCGCTAGGGTTTTCAAAAATAAGCTGATACCGAGTCTTTCAATTGAAGATTCAAGGACGAAACTGAAAAAAATATGGGAGAAATTACTGGTAATTTCTTTGTGAATCGCGAGAGTTTTCAAATTTGATACAGTATTCGATTAACCATTAATTCAAGGTTTGAAACTAATCGAATTGAAGATTCAAGGACGAAACTGAAAAAATATGGGAGAAATTACAGATAATTTAAATCCATGTAATTTCATATAGTTATATTAAGTTATGTACTGTTATATTAATTTATGTAGTACTGTTGTGTTATTTTAGTGATACGGTTGTGTTTATTAAGTGATACTGTTATTTATAAGTTAGTGGTACTGTTATACTGTTTGAATGACACAGTTATACAAATACTGTTAAAAAACATGTATTACAGGTTTCATTGATTACATATATTTTTCAAAAAAAATTAATTCAACACCACAATTGATTTCAAAACACAAAAATATTGTTGTTTTCCACCACTCAAATAATTCAACACAAATATTACTTCTTCAAAACACACTTTCTCTTCGGTCTAACATTTTGTTTCATCACAGCTTGTGTCTTCTCCATATTCGCAACAACCTCTTGTCTCTTAGCTACAATGTATTTTGGTTTCGCCAAATAGAACCTTGTAACAGTATCAATCAAACTTGTCCTTTCCTCATTCAATTCTGACATAAGAATGACAACAACAAATTCTGCCCTCAGCACTTTCCTCAAAATTGGCTGCAATGAGAAGAAAATAGATTAAAAACTAATAATACTGCATAACAGTATTCACTGTACGATTTAGTTACATAACTAATTCTGTTTATGTATTGCCCTTGATCAGTACCACTAACTTATACATACCAGTACCACTCTATGAACACAACCGTATCACTAATAACACAACCGTACTACATATATTAATATAACCGTACTATATAATTTATACATATCAGGACTACTTAATGAACACAACTGTATCACTAAAATAACACAACAATACTATATAACTTAACATAACAGTACTATATAATTTATACATAACAGTACCACTTAATGAACACAACCGTATCATTAAAATAACAGAACAGTACTACATATATTAATATAACAGTATTATATAATTAATACATAACAATATTATTTAATGAATTCAACCGTATCACTAAAATAACACAACAGTACTATATAACTTAACATAACAATACTATATAATTTATACATAACAGTACTATATAATTTATACATAACAGTACCACTTAATAAACACAACCGTATCACTAAAATAACATAACAATACTAGATATATTAATATAAGAGTACTATATAATTTATACATAACAGTACCACTTAATGAACACAACCGTATCACTAAAATAACACAATAGTAATACATAACCTAACATAACAGTACTATATAATTTATATATAACAGTACTACTAACTTATATATAACCGTACCACTCAATATTATGTACGATTTAGTTACATAACTACTAACTTATACATAACAGTACCACTCAATGAACACAACCGTATGACTAAAATAACACAACAATATTACATAAATTTATATAACAATACTATATAATTTATACATAACAGTACTACCAACTTAACATAACAGTATTATATAACTTAACATAATAGTACTATATAAATTAATATAACAGTACATAACATAATCTAGTTGTTCAAGTAATACTGTATAACAATGACACTAATACTGTATAATAAATATACTAATACTGTGTAACAATAACACTAATATTATTGGGAGTTCTTCATACTGTTATCTAACTGTTTCAACTTCAAACAAACAGTAGCACATTGTCCACATAGTTGGGTATTATTATGACTAATACATTGTCTACATAGTTGGGTATCTCCAGAATAATCAGAATAAATTCCAAACTAATGGTATCTACATAGACGTCTTAACTCTCCATGAGAATCATAGTTACATTACTTATAACTTTCTTTCTTTATACAAAAATCAAGAAGTCTTTGTTGCTGCTTTTTTCATTTTATTATAGCATATCCATGAACTTAGAGTCCATATCCATTAGAATTCTGTGGTGAACTTCCTAACATTACTCCATTAAAACTCAATTAAATTCTTTAATATTTTTTGGATTTGGGAAATGCAGTAGAGGGCACAATTCCAAGAATAACAACCTCAAAAAAAGAAGGAAAACAAAAATTATTCTTCTTTACCAAATTCAATCACCATCAACAACAAAACGAAATTAAATGATTATTGCATTAACTAAACCACACCCACAAAACTAAATATACACATTAGAACTGAAAACAAAAACATAAATTAAACAAAAAGAATTAGAAGCACGATACCTTTGGAAAATGCAGTAGAGGGTACAATTCCAAGAATAACAACCTTAAAAAAAGAAGGAAAAAAAAATATTCTTCTTTACCAAATTCAATCACCATCAACAACAAAACGAAATTAAATGACTATTGCATTAACTAAACCACACCCACAAAACTAAATCAGTACACATTAGAACAGATGAACAGAAAGTCAAAACCATGATTTCAAGAACATGAAAATCCAAACTCAAAATCAAAAACCCAGAAAAACCCATTAATCTTTTTCCACAAGTTACAATCTTTGTACCCCCATAAAAACAGAAACATAAATTAAACAAAAAGAATTAGAAGCACGATACCTTCGGCTCGACAAAAATAATGGGCAGACAGAAAATAAAAGTTCAAGCTGAGAAATGACTTTAATAAGACTTTCACAGGCCACATTCATGCATTCATGCCAATCAAGCTGAGATATATCACATTCATGACAATCTGATCATATAATTATACAAACCAAAATCAAAGAAAATCACTACTCATGAGACTTATTCAGGAAAAACAACAGCGTACAAGTTATATAAATTTGACCATCTGATACACAAATTACTCATCAGATAATAGAAGCAAAATCAGATAATAAATGTCCTAAATCATATGAATTGCATTCGCCTAAATTGCATAAGATATTTGCAGTAAAATTTGTAATCATTAAATTAGGGCACTGAATCGTCAATTGACAATCTGTGTGAGAGAGAGGTATTAGCGGCGAACCTGCGGCGGCGGTGATGAGCTCCAATTGATTTTTCTTCGAACTGAGTGCGTCGCGCGGAGACGAGATTCTTCTTCGAACTGAGTGCGTCGTGTGATTCTTCCTCCTCTAGTATTTCTCTGTGTGTGAGAGAGAGGGAGAGACAATTTCTCTTTGATTCTTCTTTTCAAACTCCTCTGTGTGCGAGTGTGTGCGAGAGGGAGACAGGGACGATTCTTCTTCACGTCGTGCGATTCTTGCAATTTCGAATATGTGTGTGTGTGTGAATTAATACATATGGGCCGAAAAATTTCATCCTTCAATGGGCCGAAAAGTTAATACTATTGGGCCAAAAATTAATACAATTGGACTGTACATCAATTGGGTTTTGGATGTGGGCTAGACACCAAATTGTGGTGCACGGATTTAGGATCCGTGCACCTCGTGCATAAAAGTTTTTGCCTTCCTATATTATATATAATAGACACATGGATGGACATATACATATATTCTCTCTAGATATACATATATACATTTTCTCTCTCTATATACATATATTCTATATATACATAGAGAATATGTAACTCCTAATTTAAATCATATTACGAAAAATTCCAACAAACCAAGTTCCTTTGAACATCACATTTCTAAATTTCTTTTTTATCTCTCTCAAATACAAGAAATTATCATCATCACCTCTTCAAACTCAACTCAAAGAAGGATGATGTTTGTTGTGGGAAAAAAATATTATTAAATCATGGTATTGAATGTCGTAGTCGATCTGTTAAAAGTATTTGAATGACTGATTATCCAATGATGATAGAATATAAGTTCAACGATCTTATTTAATAAATCGAGTAAATACGTAATAAAAATATAGAAATAATTAGATCTTATCACATACATGTTGAAAATTAGAGATTCAATCTAATTCACCATAGAAAACGAACAAATAAAGAAAATAGAAAACAACACACCAAATTTATATAGGTTCGCCACAATATGTGACTACATCCTGTTTGTCACCGCAAATTTCACTATACAAGAGAATTATTCGCGCACTTACAAAAAATGAATCTCTCAAACCTAGACTCAATTCTCTCAAAAACAATGACCATGTACATAACATGAAACCCTAATTCCTTTTATAAGAACTAGCAGTGTACCCGCGCGTTGCGTGTCTTGCCATATAATATGTAGTTTATATCATATATTTGATAATACAATGTAACTAATTATAAGCGTTTGAAGATATAATAACTGTAGTTATTCCAAACTAGTATATAGGTCCCGTGCGATGCACGGGTAAATAAAAATTATTATTTTGATATTTTGATATGAAAATGTTGAACACAAAATAATATATTATTTGAGATTAATTTCAATATAATATGTTACCTGTGTGATGCATAACCATAAAATTTAAATATTTTGAGGTTAATGTAAAAATGTCAATTTACGGAAAAATCAAGTTCTTAATAATATTTCAATTTCATTTGTTAATCCGTGTAATGCATGGTATATAAATTTCAAGTGTTGTAATTTGTTGATATGGATAAGTTGACTATGCAAAACTAACCTTAATTATTTAAAATATCTTCTAGATATAACAAACATTTTTTTAAATATTCTTTTTCGAAAAAGTTTCATCACATCGGCATATATAGTAGAATGTCAAATAACATTCATTCTCCAATTACGACATTATGTTCTCTACCAACCTCCTCCACCACCAATGAATTTTCATATATTTATCACCATTTTGACATAGTTTAACTTTCTAATATTTCTCACTTGAAAACTTGAGTATGATGTTCATAGTCATGATATTGCCATAAATCTTGACGATTTACTGGAGGAACAAACTTATAACAAATTGATGGAAAATATTAAATAAGTGTTTCACTATATATTAAAATATATTTTTTGATTTTGTTATTAAAATTCTAATTATAGCTATACAATTGCATAAATCAAAATATAAAGGGGTATCTTAAATTTTAATATTGGCTTTTTTCAGTCTGTACATTTTTTTATTAGATTCCATCAAGTATTTTTTTTTTTTTTTTAACATTCATAGTTAGTGTACTCAATTATTTAACATTTTTCAAATATTAAGATATTTCTAGAGAACATATTACTTGTTCAAATTAATTTGTTTAATTATTTATGTTTGTATACACATCACAAATTAAATTTAATGTATATTAAAATTAAAAAAATCGGTAATTTTTTTGTTTTGTTATAGTTCCATTTATTTGTTACATTTGAAAATATTAAATGGACTGAAAATATTATTTAAAATGTTTTTAGATAAAAATTAAATGAAAAAAAAGTTGATCTTATTCTAGAAATTGGCTGCGAATGACATATCAAAATTTATTTAAAATATTTTAAAATATAAAATACGTATCATTTAAATTGTTATTTAGTGTATCAATCAAACATGTTTCAATTAATTTTATATTAATCTTGAATTTTTTTTATCTCTCATATTGAAATGTAATTATGCAGATAAAGTTTACCAATCTATGTATGTATAAATTTATATCATAATTAGTAGTTTAATGCTATTTTATTATTGTTAAACATGTTTTTTAATTACTTTTTTATGTATAAAAGTTGAGTGTTTTTTATTGAATATAATTGTAATTATTATTCAATCAATATATATATATATATATATATATATATATCTCTATATATATGTGTGTGGGCGTAAAAAAATTAGAAAATTGAGAATCACAAAATGACGTTTATGTTTTTACTCAATTGGTGAGAAGTAATTAATTAAATTAACTTTTATATATATATATATATATATATTTATTTATTTATATATATGCATAAAATTTAGGAGATAACTTAGTGGAAAAAAATAATGTTTAAATTTAGATATACCCACTAAATAAGGAAATGTGTGATTGGTTAATATGAGATAATTAATGATAGGTGCAATTTTTATATGTAGAAGATCACACAAAATATATTTTCTATATTTAATAATTATCAATTATTAATTATTAATATAATACATATTTAGTAAGTGAAAATGGGCGGGATTTTGGCATTACTATTTTTAGGGGGTAATTGTTATTATATATATATAGATTTGAACTACTATTTAAAAATTTATAGCTAATTCAATTTATTTTTACATTTTTAAATAAATATTAAAATAGTATCAAACAAACTTCGAATTTCTTAACAAATTTTTATTGCATCCAAACAAAAAAAAATTATAAGATTATTTAAATCTTTCTATTGATTTCGACAAAATTAGAAAAAAAAATCCCATTAGTACTATCATTATTATTATTAAATATTTTTAAAGATCTTATTTGTTGATATTTATATTTTTTAAGAATTAATTTTCTAACAGCTATTATAAGACCTCTTTATTTTAATTGGCCCAATACATTTTTTCACTATCCATTAAATAAGTATACACAATTACCATAATCTTCAATCCATTTTCATTCTCACATTCTCTTCTCCCCTCATCTTTTATTTCTTTTTCTTTCTTTCATTCTCTTATTGAGATCTAATTTCTTTTTTCTTCAAATCCGATTTATGTCCTCCCTATTTCTTCATTCTTTCATTTGCAATGGAGTATCTGATATTTTTATATTTCTTTTTATTGTAATATGATAGCTCACCAATACCGTCGGAGTTTCAACTCTTTTGAAAATATTTTATAAACTACGAATCGTGAATCTTTATCATCATATAATCGACAAAGAGTAGCTTCGTTTTTGTGCTCCCATTTTTTCTTTCTTTATTTCTTCATTTTCATTCTTTAGTTGATATGTAGATGATGGCTTCCATCTCTAATTTTTCTTCTTATTTTGACATTTTGAGGTCCACGAATCTTGTTCTTATTTTCAGCTTAATGCTCATCTTCATTATTTCTTTTTTTGTTCAATTGTTCAATGTGTATTCTAATCAATCACTTAGAACTTATATAATACAATGACTTGGAGAAGAAGCCTCATTCAAATGACTTGAAGAGAAATGGCTTGATGAGGAAGCTTAACTCAAAATTATTTAGAAAATCAAAATGAAATAAAAAAAAATTATTTACACAGTCAGCATTATGATATGACATTTTTGAACGGTAAAGTGGCAATACAGTAAATTTTTCCAACTTACCTGCTATTAGTATAGTATAGATAAAAAAAAAACCATTTACAAGCCCAATTGTATTATTGGTTTGGGCTCCACCAACTCAACAATACAAAGCATGTTGATGCCACAAAAGATGAACAATTATCCTTTACTGTCAGTGTTGCTGATAGTTGCCATGTTTGTTGTGGTGAGGAACAATAAGGAGAATGTGAGGGGATGAACAATTAAGGATTTTTTTTTTTTTTTTTTATGTATAAATGATCATTTGTTTATGTAATTATCATGTAGTTCATATATCACATAATTTTGATTTAAATTGAAACTTGATAAAAATTGGAACTCATAAACTAAAGTATGACTAAATCGAAAGTTGTTAAAGAATTAGTTAAAATAGCGAAAATTTGTAAAAGTTTGAATTATTATTATATATATATATATATATATATTTTTTTTTTTTTTAACAAATTGGCCCTTTTCAAATGCAAATATACTCTTGGATTTAACGATAAACAAATAAAATAATGATTTATTATTGTCATCGTCGTCTCGTTTGACATGAATATCTACTATCTTAGTGCTAAGTAGTCAGCTCACAATAGAGTTCGGCCTAATATTAAAGATGACTCTGATTGGGTCAAATTTATCAAACAAATAATACCTTACTGTATGGAATACCTGCTCGGCCCACTAAATTCAGCCCAATCCAAAATATTGTTTTTCAGGAAACCATATAGGATTTTGAATCTTATGTAGTAAAATAGTTTTCTCATCCTACAGTGGCGACATCAATGTTTTCTGTGGCATGTTCTGATTAAAAAAATGTTAAGAACAAAATAAAAATAAAAGATCAAGAGTTTTGTTTGGTTGATGAATTTTAGCTACATTTCAAACTTATTATACCAAATAATTTGTTAATTATTGAATCAGTGTTATTATAACCAGATCGAACCGGCCGGTTCAACGGTAATCGGACACTAATTCAATTTGTTGATTATAATATAAAACCGATTTCTCGATTGAATCGGTCAAAATCTGGCTGGATCGGTCAAAACTAGTTAAAAACTGAAAAAATTGATCCGAACATTTATTACTAGGTATTATAATCATTTACAATGATAATTTGTATGTCATCTAATTAACCAATGTGGACAAACTCATCATATTATCATTATTTATAGTGCATGACTTCATTGATATTTTAGTAACCAAACAACGTGAAACAAAATTTTTCCATGCTACATTATGTATAGTATATAACTTCAATCTCATTTTAGTTTGTTAACTAATGTGAGACAAACTCATACATAATCCCTTGCGTTTTCTTTGGCTTCTTGTCAATGTGTGACAACTTCTAATACTATATTATGTATAAATTATAAGGAGTTATATAATGATGTATTCATATTTAAGAGACTTTCATATATTTTAATTTAATAATTTTTTTTTGTTTTTTTAAAATTGAGATATAGTGTTGATATATATATGTGGTTTTATGTAGCTATGTTGTCAACTTGTGGTTATTTTAAACTATATTTTAGACTATATTAACAAAGATTTTGAAATTATTATCATTATCATCATCTACAAATTTTCTGAATATTATATAATATGATTAAATTTAATAAAATATTTTTCAATTTCATTTATCCAGTCGGATCATCGATTGAACTGGTCTGATCGGTTTGATCACCGATCCAATTATGAAAACATTTGTTTGCATATAATCTTTTCAATTTGATACTCGGTAATCTTAATCTCTTATTTTGTTTCAACAACTGGAACTTTCCAAAATTGTTGAGAGGAACCAAAACCATAAAAGAGAAAATTAAATATCAGCAACAATCAAACTATAACATAAAAAGACTGGGAAATTTTTGCATAAAGAAGAAGATTACATTCAAATAGGAAAATCAAAAGTTGACATAGAATATTATTATTAATTTATCAACAAAAAGAAAGCTGTTGTTTTAGCCAACCATCAACTAGGGAAATGGAAAACTACATAATGTTAATTGAACTTTAAAAAAAAAAAAAATATATATATATATATATATTCTAGACTTAAAAAAACATTTATTATAAATGGGACACCATACATTTTGTAATACCACTATATGCCAGATTTATTAATTAAACGTTTTGAATAAAATACACGATCAAATATTCAGAATGTATTATTGTACATGACATTATCTGTTTTTTCTTTATCAAACAATATTATTACAATAATATTATAACACATTTAATTAAGCTAGTTAGTTAAAACAATTATTTAGCTACGATTTGAATTCTCTCTTGTTATTTGATGGAAAAGAAAAATTTTGTTTTCTAAAATAGGTAAATTACATTTTTCATACCCAAAGTATACCCCAATTTCATTTTTGGTACCTCTTTTTTCGCGAGTTGCAACATTGGTATCCAATGTTTCATAAAATCACACATTTAGTACCTTTCGTCAAGTTTTCGTCCAAACTTGACGGAAGTCAACTAACCCAATGCATTTGGAGTGAAAATTGATTGTCTTTTTCCTCAATTTCATGTGCAACCCTAATTTCTTCATCCTCTATTCAATCTTCATTATATGTGTAACGATTTTGATGTTTTATTTCAAAAATCGATTCTAATTTGAGTAAATTTATATTCACTCATTTGCAAATCTTCAATCCAAATGCAATCTCCTAAAATTAAGAGTTGATGCAAAGAATAGAAAATGACATCATAATTCTTACAAATTTATGTTTCAAAAATCGAATCAGAGTTTTTAATTATTTTGATAATTATTTCTTTGAATAAAACGAATTGTCATTATTATTTTTAAACGATTAAACCCTAGATATGCTCAAAAGAATGCTTTGAACTAAAAGCATGGCCAAAACAACCGTTTTAATATTAATTCACAATTTGGACAGGCTCACTTGTGAATGGTGATTTTGAGACACCTCCGTCGGGAACCCGAGCTGGAAGACAAACGCATGGTGGAGCTGGTGGAGTCAGGCATAAACAAGATAGAATGATACTAATCATGCCTCAGAGTGCCCACGCGACGCGCCTCAACAACGACACTGAGATTAGGCAGGAAGTGAAGGTTAAGAAAGGCTCGATCTACAAATATAATAGAGATTGAAAAGATGATGAAGAAATCAGGGTTGCAGATGAAATTGGGGAAAAACACAATCAATTTTCGCTCCAAATGCATAAGGTTAGTTGATTTCCGTCAAGTTTGGACGGAAACTTGAAGGAAGGTACCAAAATATGTGATTTTTTGAAATATTAGATACCAATATTAAAACTCGCAAAAATAGAGATAACAAAAGTAAATTGCGGTATACTTTGGTTATAAAAATGTAATTTAACCTTTTAAAATTGTAAAGGAATAAAGCTTTATTCTAAAAAAAATAATAATAATTCAACAATGGGCCCGGCTATCCGCACCCCATATATTCTAAACACACCCCATTTTTTATTTAAAAAATGCAAAAAATAATAAAAAGACAATTTTACCCTTATGTGTTCAACCATTGTTCGAACACACTATAACGTGTTCGACTCCTGGTCGAACACACTATAGAGTGTTCGACTCCTGGTGATCGAACACACTATAGTGTGTTCGACTAATGGTCGAACACACCTCTTTGTGTTCGACAAACCAGGGTCGAACACACCTCAAATTTGTTGTTATTTTATCATTTTTTTTACACGATTTCACACGATTATTATATATTTTGTAACTCATAAAATGATATTTTTAAGGAGATTCAAGGTTTGAGGAATGAAAATGAAATAAAAATAAAAATAAAAGAGAAAAAAAAGAGAGGCAGGAGACGGGGAAGGAGAAGAATTCAATTTCAATTTTTTTTTAATTAAGAAGGGTAAATTTGTCATTTTGTATTTTTTTTAATTTTTTAAATAAAAACTGGGGTGTGTTTAGAATATATGGGGTGCGGATAGCCGGCCCCTTCAACAATTCAAGATTACTACAGATGAAACAGATTCCAGAAATCAAAAGACAATTGTAACATGCAATTCATACATCACCGATTCCCTCTCTCTCTTCACCACCACCACCACCTGTCTTTCCCGCTTTCTTCCACCGCCACCGCCAGAAAGATCGCACCATTTCTCAACATGTCCACGTCATCACAAGAGACAGCCATGGAAGAGAAGCAAGAGCTCTTAACCCAAGTGTTGAAGTATCATAACCAGACTAAGCATTCCTTCACCAAATATGCTCGTGGCCCACATGGCCTCGACTGGGCCAACCAGCCCAACCCCTTCCGCCGCTACCTCTCCGCCCCGCTCCTCCCCCTCTTCCACCCTTCCTCCGATGACCAACACATAACCCCTCCTTACTCTTCCCCCTTTACTTCACTCCCATCTCCCAAACCCCTCTCCAAAACCACCATCTCCCAATTCTTCTACAATTCCCTCGCCTTATCTGCCTGGAAAACGACCGGATACTCCACTTGGTCGCTGCGCGTAAACCCTAGCAGCGGGAATCTACACCCCACGGAAGCATACATCATTTCGCCCGCCATAGATTCTCTCTGCGAAAACTCTTTCGTCGCGCATTACGCGCAGAAAGAGCACGCGCTGGAGTACAGAGCTCGAATCCCCCCCGATTTTTTCGAGGGATGTTTTCCGGAGGGTTCTTTTTTGATCGGATTTTCGTCTATTTTCTGGCGGGAAGCGTGGAAGTACGGCGAGAGGGCGTTTAGGTATTGCAATCACGATGTAGGGCACGCGATAGCAGCGGTCGCCATGGCTGCAGCTGGGTTTGGGTGGGATGTTAGGGTTTTAGATGGGTTTGGGTATGAAGAGTTGGAGAAATTAATGGGATTGGATAATTTTCCGAAATTTAGCATTCCTAGCAGGCCTGTGAAGGGAAAAATGCCCGAGATTGAATTCGAGCATCCTGATTGTGTGTTGTTGGTTTTCCCCAAAGATGCAGGGGAATTTGAGGTTGATTATGAGAAGATGAGAGTGGCCACATTAGAGTTTTCGAATCTTGAGTGGAAGGGGAAACCGAATGTGCTTAGTAAAGAGCATATATGCTGGGATATCATCTATAGAACTGCAGAGGCCGTGAAGAAGCCATTAATGGTGGCAAAAGAATTGGTTCCTGAGCCTTTTAGCAGTAGTGGGATGATCAGTGAGAGTTCTTATAAGGGGTTCACTCTAAGTGAGGTGGTGAGGAAGCGAAGGAGTGCGGTTGATATGGATGGCATTACCATGATGTCGAGAGAAACATTCTATCAGATTTTGTTGCATTGTATGCCTTCAGGCTCTGTAGCAAGTGGAGAGAAGTGTGGGAGGCAATTGGCATTGCCCTTTCGGGCCTTACCTTGGGATTGCCAAGTTCATGCTGTTCTTTTTGTTCACAGGGTGGTGGATTTGCCTAATGGATTGTATTTCTTGGTGAGAAATGAGGACCATTTCGAAGAGATTAGGACAGCCACAAGATCAGATTTTAAGTGGGTGAAGCCGGATGGCTGTCCCGATGATCTTCCTCTGTATGAACTTGCAGAAGGTGATTGTCAGGAGCTCTCGAAAAAACTTTCTTGCCATCAGGTATGCCTATTTATGTTATCTTGAGATATTATAGTTTTCCCGGTTTTATATGTCATATATCCTGTGACTCTGTGAGGGCTTGAATGGTCTGTAGGTAGTTGATTGTGATCTTGAATGTCTAGGTGAGACATGTTTTGTGATGGAATGAGGGGCCCAAGATGAAGTGCTCTTATGCTTGCAAACTAACATTGTGATGAAAAACATGGTTGATATGCTTGAGCTATACAGCTTTTGCATCGACTTCGTTAATTCTTCCATGCTTTTTTTCCTCAGAAGTAAGCAATCAACTAAAGTTGTATAGAGTTAGGATAAAAGATTAAAAAACATTTTTATTTCTTTGAAATCACAGTAACAAGTTTCTCTGGACACCTGAGAACCCTGTATTTTCATATTGTTCAGGCAATTATTATTGAAGACAAAATATTGTTACCTAGTCCTTATAAAGCATCCATCCAAATGACATCTAGTTGTGTGGTGTCTTTGCACACTCTTCAACTTTAAAACTTTCATCCCTATAACTCTGCCCATTAGCTGCTGAGGTGGCATTCTCTCACCTGAGTGGCGTTTAATACTAAAGGTAGTCCTTGTGCAAGTTTAATTAGATTACTTTTCATGTTCATGATAAAACATCAAATAAGTTCTTACTTTGCCAAGTTGTTAAGTAGTAGCTATATGTTGGGTTCTTAAGTATGACAGAGGATTGTAGTGTGGGAATGCTAATTGCTGAAAGTTGTTAATTCACGAGTCCTTTGATGAATGAATACCCCAATCCTTGTATATCATATAGTGTATGAAAAGTCACCAAACTTTTGAAAAGTTTGTTCGGAACTTGATATTGTTTCAAGGTTGATTTGCTAGCATCCAACAATATTACCATCTTCATGTAGGACATTGCGGGTGATGGCTGCTTCAGCCTTGGTATGGTGGCTCATCTTGAGCCCACTTTGCAGGAAAGTGGTTCTTGGATGTATCCCCGGCTTTTTTGGGAAACTGGAGTGCTTGGCCAAGTTCTATATCTTGAAGCACATGCTGTTGGGGTTTCTGCTACTGGAATTGGTTGTTTCTTTGATGATCCTGGTATGTTATCATTCATTTTACCAATCTCAAAGTTCAATCTGCAATCTATATGATGCAGCACCGCCCAACTTAAAATAAAATAATTAAATTAGAATGCAGTATGATTTTCATCTCTGTTACCATAGCTAAGCATTAGAAATTTAAAGAAACATAACTTTCACGGTGTCAATTTTTAATTTCATAACTTGGAAGTAAATATGAGAACAATAAAAATAGTAATAATAATAATAAATACATACATAAAAACATAAGTTTATATTTTTTCATAAAGTTCATACCTCCAAAATAAATAAATAAGTATATAATAACTGATTGTAGCTAATACTATTATTATCCAAATGCTAAAAGACATAACCAATAATATTTTGTCTTAAAGTTTATCAAACGATATATGACTGGAGTATACTTCTTACAAATCACTCAACTAACATGCCTCTGAATAGTCCCCCCGTCTTCATCTGAGGCTCTGAGCTAAAATGCTCAATAAGCTGAAACTTATGCATGAATGCCTGTATGTTCTTTCAACCTGCTAAGATATCTTTGAACAGAATTCTCTCTCAAAATCTAAATACAGTAAAACCTCTATAAATTAATAAACTCTCCAAAATAATAAAATCTTCCGGTCCCGACTTGGGCCTTTGTAAAAAATCATCAAATTCGATAAGATAATAAGATAATAATTTTTCGGAAAATCCCTTTATAAATATTAGGTCCCATTAAAACTCTAAATTAATAATTCATAAATATTACAATTATAAATATTATGGTAATTTGCTAAAATATGAATCTATTGTTACTTGATTTTTCTTAAAATTTAAATCTAATTGGATTTCATCCCTAACTTTTTTAATTGCAGCCAAGAGTTCCGATGTTGAGATTTATATAGTATATGTTTCATTCATCATGCATGAATATATTTAATTGGCTATAATAGTTATTTAAGTGCAACGAATTAATGTAAACATGTATATTTAAGTAATTCCAATGAATTGATACATGCGTCCATGAATATAATAGTTAATTGTATACAATGAATTGATATTATACATGAATATATTTAATTAGTTACAAAGAATTGGTTGATGTATGAATATAATCAATGAAACATGTATATGAATTCATTTATTTTCAATACATATGTACTAAATTTGCTGAATTTAAAAAGTCTCTCTTTTAATTAATAAAATATTAATTTATCGATATATTAATATCTCTCTAAATTAATAAAATTTCATGGTCCTAAGGTTATTAATTTATAGAGGTTTTACTGTACTTTGTTAAAGGGTACCCTATAAGTTTGATGCTTGACGGATATCTATATGTCGTGACTCACCATATAACATTTAAAGATTTTGAGGGGTTTTCATACTTGGCCATTCAACTTTAGGAATTTATCGCAGTCATGGGTTCCCATACTTGGTCATTTGGCCTCGGGTGTTAACTGCCCTTTTCATGTTTGCCTACTCTCCACCAATTAAGCATCATGGTACCCTTCTCTAAGTCATACTTTTCATTCTCTTTTCTAAAAGCATACTACATTTCCATTCATAAGATCATCAACAATGAAATGTCATTTCTTTGGAAAAACCATGCAATATCAATCATGCATGTCTATGATTATGAATGTTTGTATATCATGAGCCCGTAAACAACATACTAAGCAATCAATATTGGTCATGCCACCATGTATGCATCAAGGTACTACACTCTAGTAACTTCAGCCACATTCATACTTATTAATAAGTCCTCAAGTTATATTATGTAAGAGCATGCAAAAGTTACAACTTACCATAATTTTGCACAACTTAAACAAGAACTGCAGTAGAAGTACCTCACTCCCCCATATGTGCCACAACGTGCCTCTGTAAGATTATAAAGTGTTTAAAACAATCAGACTTTAGATAAATAGTCAAATGAAACTTGGCATTCTTTTATATTGTGTCTTAAGTATATACTTTAGTAAAATTCCGATATAGCAAAAATATAATTTTAATTGCCAGAAACTTATTTTAACTTCAAAATAACACAAGTAAAAGTTTCGCATTAATATCATTTGCACTTCGGAAACTGAAACTAAAGCCAAAATGGTAAATCTGTCAGCATGCTTATATCCTACACAATAAATTTCTTGACAAAATAAGTAGTTTACCTGATAATTTTGTAGTACCTACTAGACTCATTATGGAACAGGAGAAAAATTCGATCCAGGAAACTTCGGTTGTGTTTGGATAGAGTGATTTGAAATCTAGGATTTGAAATGAATGGATTGGAGTGGATTTGAAATCCACCAAAATGACTTAAAAATTAGTTCAAAATGAAAGTGATGGATATCAAATCCACATCTATCTAAACACCACCGGTGGATTTGCTACCATGGATTTCAAATCCCTCCTCAAATCCACCTGTCCAAATGGATCCTTAGAAAATTCATATCTACCAAATACCCATCGGATTAACTTGAAATTTTTTAATGTATCTAATGGACACAAAAAGGTTCATCATATTAGAATTTCATTAAGATTGAATTTTGTTGCTTAGGTTTTTGAATTTCTCAAAATAGAGTATAGGGGGTCATGATGAATTCATTAAGGCTCTATTTGGATAGAGTGATTTGAAATTCCGGATTTCAAATGAAGGGATTTCAAATCCACTCAAGTTGGAATGAATTTGAAATCCACCAAAATGACTCCAAAATTAGTTCAAAATGAAAGTGATGGATTTTGAATCCACACCTATCCAAACACCATCAATGGATTTACTATCATGGATTTCAAATCTCTCCTCAAATCCACCTATCCAAATGGGCCCTAAGTTGATTTAATCAGCAACTATTTTGCTTGTGCCTAACCTAATTCCAAATTAGAGCCTGCTATATTTTAATTACAATTGATTTCAAACACATATATGTACAATTCATGTAATGACTATTTTAACATAGCAACCATACCCATAAATTTACAGATATAAATTTTGAGAAAATCATATACCTCCCTTCATCTATTGTTCTACTGAATCTATTAACCCGATTACATTTTTTTTTTTCACAGAAAGGCATATGATAGCATGTATGAAACTAGATTAGCTATAATCACATACCTTGTTTGACGTTGTAAGCCCTAACTCTAATCCACTCTCTTTTTTACCCTTTTTGTTTCTTTTCTTTTCTTTTTGTTTCTTCCTTCCTTCCTTTATTATTATTATTTTTTAAATTTCTTTTACAGTGTATTCACACACATCCCCCACCCACCCACACACACATATATGTATATATAAGTTACCAAAGAATAATATAGTCCTAGAGTTCACAAGTACTAAAAAATCACTTACAAAAACTACCCAAAATAGGATCAAACACCGTAGAGATATTATTACTTAATAACACACACACACACACACACACACACTCACTGGCACGTAATTTCGCTTCAGGCATGAGGAAACTTCACTACAATCAAGAAGTAAATCAAAATTGAGTTTGTAATTTGATAAGTAACATCCGACAATAATAAATGTATCAATCATAATGAAATACTAATTCCTCATCTTGATGTTTTATGAAGTGATTGTTCTTCTAGCTAAAATTATATTTTAAAGAACTGTTACTTCATTGCTCTTGGCTTCTTGGGCCCTTTTTGATAAAACCCAATTGTATTGAAAACATTAAATTGCATATTGATTTTGGTAACTCCACATCAGTGCCCATTGCACTGCAGGGTAGAAGAAAAGGAAATTTTTTTTCTGGAGGCACATATATGACTATTGCCTTAAAATACAGAAAAATGGTAACATAAATCCCTCAAACTTGATGGAGTTGGGAATTGAAAATGCTGAAAAAGGTGAAAAATGTGTTATCATTAGGATAATATAACCGTTGGTTTTAATGGATTTATCTTTATCAAGAGAGGAGTATTATTTGGAGCCAAATTTTTACTTGTGTTTCTAATACAAATAAAGCACCCAATCCAAATGCATTGGACTTACCATAACTATTGGCCATTAACTACCCCCAAAAGGCTTTAATGCAAGTTACAAAGTCTTAATTGATGAGTTTTTATAAACTGCACAAGCAACTTCAGTGTATGTAGTATTATTTGGTCATGTGTGATGATGAAGTATTTTGTGAATTATTTATGTTCTGTTTCTTGTGATGTAGTGCCATAATTAGTTCTAAAATTAAGAGTTTGAGTTTCATACACAAATCAATGCTGGCTTGTGTGTAAAATTGTCATGATTCCATCAACCGTCTCCCTCTAGCAACAAAATTCATCAAACAACAGCACCTGTGGTTATGTTCCTGATCTTTTTTAAATTGCATTTCAGTGATTTTTGAAATTGATACCTTTAAGAAATCAAATATGTTTGAGATACGGATATGTTCTCACCTACCTAAGTACATTAACTTAAATTGGCTTATCATAAACTTTTGGGGATCTTTTCTTTCTCAAGTACGAGCTGTTCTTGTTGGTTAATATAGTTCATCAAGTTTTGTTGTGTTAATAACTTAATATGCATAGTTTTTTTCAAATTGGAATTTATAAGATTGCACTACTAGTGTAGTTTCTACCTTAATTTTTCGAAGACTGTACATGATCACTTTGAGTTTTTATTATCTGTTGAATTGCAATTAAATTTGTTTGCAAACGTGTCTAGATGAAGAAAAGAAGAGAGGGTCAAACTGAATTCATTAGAAGATAATATGGGAATATCATTATACTTGGACTTATTTATATGGTTGCTGTGGATTCAAGAGATATTTAGATATCGAAATTTGAAATTTGAATTTCGAGTTTGGAATTAGCCAAAATTATAAGGATCTTGGAATTGATTATTACTTTTTCTTCCCTTCCATACTAAGTATGTAGACATGTTATGTGTAGCAAAAATATTACTTAAAAATATAGTATTTGGTTACACCTACCCAGTATTAAGATTAATTATCACACTAGCGAGGCTAATCTCGATTATGTTTAATACCTGTAGAAGTATGTGCTTCAAAGACAAATTGATGTTCATGGGATAAGACTTTAGGTGTACTAATTTCCTGAACAGAAATGCAACAAATTCATCCCTCTGTATAATGCACATTACATGATTTAATTTTGATGGAATAACATAAAACCATTAATGTAGAGTTGAAAAGTAAACTACTAATCAGAAAATCACTTCCAATTTAGGATGGCAGAATGCATATTATATTACTCTCCTTCTTCTGAAAGGTTGTCTATGGGAAGCCTATCTTTTTAGGGTGCTTGAAACATAATTTGCATTTCAAGGAGAGAAAATGCTGCGCCACACTTTACCAAAATCATCAAGAACTTCACCCTGATTTCCTTCAATGAAAGATCTCACAGCATCAGTTGATTCAGGAGCTGTGTCAATTCCTTGTGAGAAACCTTGATTATTCTGGATACCAGACATTGTACTGCTGAACCATTTGTCTTCTCTCATATTCCCCATTAGTGTGGCCATTGAAGTTGTTGCAAAAGCACCACTTTGTTGACCTTGCCCTGCAATTGTTGCGAAAGATCCACTTTGTTGACCTTGCCCGGCAATTGTTGCGAAAGCACCATTTTCTTGACCTTGCCCTGCAATTGTTGCGAAAACACCACTCTCTTGACCTTGCCCTGCAATTGTTGCGAAAGCACCACTTTCTTGACCTTGCCCTGCAATTGTTGCGAAAGCACCACTTTCTTGACCTTGCCCTGCAACACCACTTTCTTGACCTTGCCCTGCAATTGTTGAAGTTGTCATCTCGAAGGAGGGGTAAGAATGATGTGAACTATCTCCCATTGAGACTTGACCCTGCACCCGATCAAGTTCATCAATGCTGCTTTCATGAAGCTTTTTCAGTTTTTCATCAATAAACTTGTGCAAACCATTCAGCTGCCTGATATCAAGTTCATCAATGGAGGCGCCTTTAATGAGTTGATTTATGAGGAACCCCATTTCTGTTTCTTCATTCTTCTTTTGAAGTTTTGAAAAAATTTCAGTCATGTCTTGCAGTTTGTCCGTCAAGAACTTTTCTTGCAGTACCATTTTTCTGAGCCTTTCCCGCTCAGGAATGGCTATGAACTTCATGACCCCATTCATAACCTTATCCTGGGAGGGCCACAGTGTTGCATGGCCCTCGTTAGGATCATGTATGATGAGAACCACATCTACACCACACAAGATTGATAGCTCATGTGCTTTTTTAAGCAAACTATCAAGCCTTCTTTTTAAAGTAGATTTTCTGACCCTCTCATTTGGAATTAGTGTGTGCTTTGTTTTCTGACGAGGCATGTTTAGTGTGTTGAGTGATTTTTTCCAGCATTATCTGCTTGGTATTTATAGATACAGAATGGAGTAGATTATACTAGTGATATAATATTCTAGTAATTTCTTTTTTTGCCCTATTTGGGTCACATATATTTGAACGAGTGAATTTGGTAAGTTCGTTTTTGAATCTATCACTGGATTTTGAATAATACACATCAAACACATGTAATATATCTCATTATTTCCACTCAAATATTTATAAGTTACGATGATCCATAAATAATATATCTCTTATATGGTGAGACGACTTGAAATGCTGGAAATTGCTGAGATCTGGTATACAACTATAATATTTTTCCCTAATTAGTATGGTCAATACAACTCAGGAATGGTAAATCCTTAAAATTTATTAAGATTCTGACTGAAAATTTTCATAAGGTAATTTGACTGGCACACAAGATGATTTTTTTAATGACACAAGATTTTATTATTTTAGTATTTATCAATTTTCCTTATGCACATAAAGACTAGCTGGAATTAGGTGTTCTCTTCTGGGGTTTCTGCATACACAATTTGAAATGAATGACTTTTAATAACACAAGATTTGTTTATTTTAGTATTTATCAATTTTCTTTACGTACATAAAGACTAGCTAGAATTAGGTGTTCCCTTCTGGGATTTCTGCATACACATATTGATATGAATAACTTCTAGTCAATTTGAAAGTTTGTAGTATGATGGGACAATAATTTTGCAGCTACAAAGTTCTACATTGTTTTTTCTCTGAATAAAGGCTAGCTGAGATGAGGTCTGCTTGTCTTGAGTGATACGAGAAGGCTCGATATGCTGCCTAGAACAGTTTGTAGTTAATTTGAAGGCTTTAGGTATGGCTAGTCGAGTAATTAAATGGTTTCAAAATGATACAAATCTTTCACTGCATGTTGTCTTTGACAGCATGTCATTGGGATGGAATACGTAATCCTTAGTTAGCTGATGAGATGCACGATTCCTTTTAAGCCAGTTGAGAGTATGAGTCGTACTAAAAGTTGATTAGTCGACACTTGTGAAGGGAACAGTAGATAAAGATTGCCATAGGTCACACTGACTGTTAAAGCAGAATTACCTGAATTAAGGAAAGAAACTAGGTGCTTATGGAAGCATAATATC
Organism: Scutellaria galericulata; assembly: GCA_946896805.1. Taxonomy (NCBI): domain Eukaryota; kingdom Viridiplantae; phylum Streptophyta; class Magnoliopsida; order Lamiales; family Lamiaceae; genus Scutellaria; species Scutellaria galericulata. Next base: position 12,821,281 of record OX335798.1, on the reverse strand, counting down.
TTTACAATTTTGAACATATCTAAAGAATAAATTACATGTTAGACTAGATTCTTGGGTCAAGATTCATTGTTTTGTTTTATATAATATGTTATACCTCTTTTCATATTGAATGATTTCATCACTTATTTTCTTTGAAATATTGGCAGTACACAAGATTCTTGGATTACAAGAGATGAAGTTTCAAAGCCTCTATCACTTTACAGTTGGAGGCCCTGTGGTCGATGAGCGGATCATGAGCTTACCGGCATATCCAGGACCTGGTGATTGATGCTTAATTTGAAGGATAACAAACATTGATCATTGATTCATTATTCATCAAAGAATATAGGTGATAAATAGCTTTAGTTAAACTATCATATAAAAACCAAACAGTAGATGCCCACTTGATCAGGTGTAAATTGTTGTACATTGATGAAAATGTTCTTAGGTTCATAGGTTCTTGAAATAATTTAGTTGCTTAAAGGGGTACTGAGTTGTCCACTGTAGAAAGTTAGAACAATAGAGGCTTGTTTTGTTTTGTTTTTTGTTTTTTTGTTTTCTGTGGTTTTATAGATGGTATACTAATAAACTGTAAATTTGTATAACTATTATATTTATATCAGAGAAAAACACTTAAAATTAGGGTTTTGTTCGATTGGCTGCTCAAAACAAATTCTCAAACCAAATTAAAAATCATGGTTTATGGTTATTTTGGGTTGCTTTTGGTTCATAGAATATATGTAACCAAACTTTCCGATTGGTTTGTGTTTTTTAATATAAATAAAGACTGAAGCATAAAAAAAAAAAAAAAAAAAAGGGTTATATACAATTAGTTAATTACGGTAGAATGGTTTGAAAAGATTCTAAAAACATCGATCATTACACATTTATATATATGTTTCTTCTCTTGTATAATTGTGCTCTTTCCTTTTCTCATATATCTTAGTATGAATCTTCTTGTAGCTTGGTGGTCATTTTTTTGGATGCTGCACTCAAATAGATGAGGTTTTAGTGTATTGCTACGATACTTTAAAGAAGTATTCAAAGCCTTTTCAATTGAAAATTCGGTTTTATGTAATAATGCATGAGTCATTTAATTTCTTTTAACTATTGTTTTTATTTTATTTTATAAAAATATGTGTCAATAGGTTGACACCTTGTTCTAATATTGGGAATAGTTTTTCGACATTGCAAAAAAGAGAGAAAAGAATTTGGTTATTTAGACAGAAACCAAGTAGATTTTAAGTTAGCCAAGCCATCTCGAAACTTTAATTTCATCTATTGTAGCAAGGTTTAATCTTGATTTTCTTACTTCTAAAAGTAAAGAAACGGTTAAATTGGTCACATTTCTTATAAACCTTTCAAACCAATTCATGAGACTCATAAGCTTTGCAAAGGTATACAATTAACTTATATTGCTCTAATGCTCAAACTTATATGTCTGGCACTACGTACATCGAATGCATCTGCATTAGATATTTTTCACGACACGTGGAAAAGTATGAATTATGATGAAAATACATATAATACACATACACTGAATGTAGCACGAAACCTACATATTACAATATAAAATATTAACGTTCATGAATCACGCACACCTTAATTTATTTTTATGATGATAGATAAGTTCTAGTGCATAGTATATTAATTCAAATTATAGACATCTCGGTGACTTATTGAGGCCAAATTTGGGCCATGACCTATCAAAAATTAATTTAAAACATATTAAAAATTCTCCTCCAACAAACATCACTATATACCATAAAATATAATCATAGTATTATTGCATCTTATATGAATTCAGTGGAGGAAAAACACAACACACGTGAAACTCTAGAATTTTTTCCTAATATGTACGTTTGAAAGAATTTGCCATTTTATAATTAATAGAAACTAAAAAATAAAAAAAAGAATAAAATATAACTACTGTGGATCGAAAGCGATCTGAATTAAAGATGAAATATGGGTTGGCATTGACTTTGATAGATGCGTTATGCATGGGCCATTAATATCTCCTAAACTAAGTTAAGCCAACGTGATTTTAATTAAACCTCCATCTATAATTAGTCGGTTTAAGTAAACCTGACCTGGATACAGTTTTTTTGTGGGCTAATACAATTTTAATTTTAAAACACAAAATAGAGCATTAATTCTGAAAATAATTTTGGGTTATTCTGTATAAGTTTTTGTGTAATTTTAGTATACTTTTGTTTTGATAGAATTTTAATATTTAGAATTGAAATATGTGATTATTGAATTCTATAATAGATTTTTTTTTTTCCAAATAATATGAAACAAGAAATGGGATTGGAGGAAATATATGATTTTTAAAATTAATTAATTGTTGTTTTAAATATAAATAAAAATGACCTTGATTGTAGCATCATGCTGGTTAAAACAAGTCCTTCCTGAATATTTTGTTGCGACAAGATGGGGCATAATCCGACAACATTACTCAATGCTTATACCAGCCACATCGTATATTTTTGAGGATTTTTTTTTCCTTATTACTTTATTCATCAATTCATTTACATAACATTTCTCATATTTTAATAGAATATTTTTGTCCTCTAACTAATTGAATTGCATTTCATACTATATTCCATAAATATAAATTCAAATTAAAAAATTATAATATTATTAACGCTTGACATCTGTTTTGTATATATACACGTACATATGTGAGATGAAACAATATCAAATATTTTCAACAACTAGGAATTTGGAATAGGAGTTGATAGGTTGTTTTTGCATGTAAGAAATGTATTGCTTTTCTCATTGATTAATAACAATTGATATTATTAAGTAAAAACAATATGCTTGTTGAATCATCCCATTCAAAAGTCATAATTATTTGTGTCCTAAGCAATAGTTACTTCTCACAACATTCTTCTTGAATTTCAAAATTTCAAAAGGTTACTTAGTTTACCAAATTCCCTCAACATGAATTAAGGTTTGTTGTTTACTCGAAACCCTACAAAATTGACTCATACCTGGTTCTTGGAAACTATACAAAGTTACAAACACATGACTAACTCCATAAAATAAATTAATATATTTTTTTTAATATTGAGTAGAATCACATGCAAGTTGGCTTTAGAGATTTGAAATGATCTTAAATTTTGTGACAACTCGTCAATCATCTCTATATAAATCACACTACAGCATCCTCATTTATGTACTAAATTGAAACACAAACTCTTATATCATTAATATTCAACCTCCTAGCTACAAAAACATATAGACATGGCCCAAATAGTTATAACATTTCTAATCCTCATAACCCTAGCTCGAGCCGAGCCCTCGGTTGTCGTCCACCGAGGTTCTCGAGCTAGGGCATTCATCGAGTCCCAGTGTCAGACGACGCTCTACCCTAATTTATGCATTCGTTGTCTATCACCCTATGCCAACACCTTCACTACAACCCTAAGTCATCAAAAACTAGCCCAAATTGCCCTCAAGGTAACCCTAGCTAGGGCTGAGTCAACTCGGGCCTATGTGAGGGGAGTGGCTAATCAGCTCAACCAAACCAAGGGCAAGGATTATGGAGCTGTGATGCAGTGTTTGGACCAAATAAATGATGGGGTTGAACAGCTTGAAAACTGCATCAAAGAAGCACAACAGATAAGGGAGGATGGGCAAAGTGGGGATTTCACATGGCATGCAAGCAATGTCAAGACATGGATGAGCACTGTATTGACAGATGCAGGGCTGTGCATAGATGGGTTCTCGGGTCGGGCCATCGGGGGAAAGACGAAGACATATCTGAAAGCCAAGGTTCTTAACCTTCAACAGGTTACTAGCAATGGCTTGGCTTTGTTCAACAGATTTGCTGCAAGATATAGTTCATCTCATGCCAAAAAATTGCCTTGATCACTTTAGGGGTTTCGAGGATTTAGAAGTGGTTTGATTTTCTTGAATTTATTTAATAATTTATTTGTTTGTTATTGATGGAAAATTGGTCATAAGATATACATGTGAATATGGAACGTTTTGGTTTTGTTTAAATTTATTTAATTTGATTTATTTGTTATATATGCAGACATAATGCAAACGGGATAATCTATTTAATCTGATATATATTTCAAAATATATTGGTGAAATAATACAAAACACCAATATTAATTTAATATCAACATCGGTTAATAAAGTTGCATTACAGATTTGATCAAAATCAGAAAAATATGTATAGTGGATGGATCTAGTTTTTATAAATTAAAAAAATAATAAAAATCAACAGCTGGTTTTCTATTTTCACAATGTTCATTTTTTTTTCTGTATCAATATATCAATATTTTTCTCGATCAATATATCATAAGGTCAAGATCGAATTATTTCTAACTGATATTTTATAGAGAATTTTGGATATAATTCATTTTGTCACCTTACATTTGCAAAAATAATCATCAATTTTTTCTCTCTTTTCAAAAGTGCTAATCATAATCAAGCATAATCATCAATTTTAAGCCTAATTCAACACAACACACATGAAAACCTAGCTAGAATCTTGATATCCTTGGCTGTAGCCTGTAAGAATTTTCCATGTTGTAGTTAATACGTAAAAGCATATAATATCAAAAATAATTAAATAAAATCCTTAATCTGGATCGCAACTCGCATGAATTAAATAAAATAATGGACCGTTGACTGCGTTATGCATGGCCCATCATATCTGCAAAATTAATTAAGATAGACCAACCTGGCCCTCCTTATAATTAATCTTCTAATACAATAGTTGCTTCAAGTAAACTCACGAACATACCCAACAATGTTTTTTACACGAGTAGAATTAAATAAATAAATAATTCATTTAAATCATTTTATCTCGATTGTAAAACTCAATTAAAAATGGAGACATTTGAATATATTTTATCATCAAATTAACAATCAATAAGCTACTTTATCAATAAAAAATTTAAATAGAAGATACATACATAAGAGAGTATATTAAACTTTGGTTAAAATATCAAATTATCATCAAATAAACTAATAATCAATAATAAAATAATTTTCTCAAATCACTCTGATATTAACTAACTTATTTTTCAGGAAAAAAAAAAAAGGCACTAATTGACTAGATATTAAAAATGATATCATTAATTTACAAGCATTACAACTTTGGATGTAACCGATTTTCTTTTCCAAGACAATTTATTTCCTTAATTCATAGATTAAACCGAAAGTTGGATGCAACAAATACTAAATCAGAATTCTATTAATTACCCTCAATAAAAAAAAAATCATTTAATTTGTAAATATCAAAACCGAACAGTTTATTTGCTTGGTTGGTCCCAGTCACTGAGAATTTTACAAACCCTTTTTTCTCAACAGGAAAATTCTAACTCAAAATCTGATGCTAGAAATACAACATCTTCTCAATCCAACACGAGGATAGCAAGATTACCACACATAATATAGTAGTTGCAAAATGCTGCTAAAAGAAAACCTCTTCAATCACCTTCATTCAATGAACCAATAACATTATGAATTTAGCCAAGGAAAAACTTTCGGAGAGGATGGCAGTCGTGCTGTAAGAACTTCAACTCCTGTATCCGTAACCTAGAAAATCATGCAACAAATGGATATGCATGCATTATGATACAAATAATAAAACATCAACGTACTTAGATTACTTGTAGTCGTAGCTACTTATGATTTGCACAAACGTGTTATTCCACCCAAATAACAAAAACTGGAGTAAGAGAAGAAAAGGAGGAAGAAGAGAAAGGACTTTTACCAGAAGTGTGTGTTCAAACTGAGCACTGCGTTTGCCGTCTGCAGTTACAGAAGTCCATCCATCAGGCCACATTCGATCACGCCAAACACCTACCATGGAAGTGATTTTAGATATTCGAAGAGCAGATACAAAATGAACAGAGCCTCAGAGAGGGCATCAATTTAGCAAATCTAAAACGGTACCTGAATTGATCATAGGTTCAATGGTAAATGTCTGGCCTGCTTTCATCACTCCAACAGCTTTATTTCCTGCTTTGCATTAAGGTCCCTATGGGATTGTGTAGTTGCAAGATAACACAGAATGACAATGCCAATTCTCTAGGACAAAGTCTCCCAATTCAAAATCATATTTCAGAAATAATTTACTGCAGTCAAATCATATTTTTTTAACATGGGCATTTCAGGAATACAAACATGCCCCTCATCAAGAGATCACTTCACATGAAAATACGCCAAAAAAACAGAATGTTTTAACTTTTAGTCGAGGATACTTGCATAATGGGGTATATTTGGTGCACAATGGAAGAGTTCACCAATACCATGACCGCAATAAGATTTCACCTAGTAGCAGGAGATGAAATAAAAAAGCGAAAATTTTTAGGAATATGCACAAAACAACTCAAGACAAAAATAATTATATGACGGTAAAACAAACTCATTTACCACAGATAATCCAGACATAGAAGCATGTCGGCTAACAATCTCCCCAATTTCTCGAAAACGCACTCCAGGTTTAACTGAAAAGGGCATGATTGAAACACAACAGCAGCCAGAGTCATGAATTCAGGGATGTCATATAAAATAGAGAAGTCTATGAACATTATAAGTGAAGCAGTTAATAAAATCATAACAAATTTGAATTTACATTGTCTACAAAAGGGTTAGACAGTCAGTCGCACCCCATTTTGTTTTGACAATGCACATGTCAGAAAAGAGAAATAGAACAAGAATGAAGAATGGTGAGCTATTGAGTAGAAAATTCTGAAGTTCATATACAGCATACGACATTGGATTATGCCACAAGATATAGGACAAACACTTACCAGCTGCTATAGCTTTTTCCAAGCATTCATATGTATTTTGAACCAGCCGTTGAGAAGCTTCGTCAACATTACCCACGAAATATGTTTCATTCAAGTCACCTACATAAGCATGGAAGCAAGAAATAATAATATTTTGAAGTTACAAACATGAACAAAATAACTAATAACTTTGAGTTGCCTATGATTCTACTTACCATGCACTCCTTTATAGTACACGGTAACATCAACATTTACAATATCCCCGTCCTCTAGTTTCCTGGAAGTTAAAATTATAGTGCAAGTGAGCTGTATTATGGTACATATATGATTGATCACAATTTATTACAAACATTATGCATGAAAAATACAATGCATCATGGCTTTCAATTGAATCTAAAAGCAAAATGTTGGATCTATAGGTGAATAATTTATCTTGATCATGCTTTAAGTTCTTAAGCCAAGGAAAAATAATTTAAGAATAGAAGAAACCAACGTGCGGAAAATTTATTGAATTGAAGGCCATAAAGGTACATCAAGCAGCAGCTGTGGTGCAGAAGGATCCACTTTGAATGAGAAACATATTATCCAAAAGAAAAATATATGCTTTGAATTAGAATTTTCGTGGTACATAACAGTTCTTGCTTGATTTTATAAAATACCTTGCATCAGGAATCCCATGGCAGATTACTTCATTTACTGACCTGAGAAAAATAAGCATTTGTATCTCAATGCATTTAGGGACCATATTGCAAAGAACATACAGACAAGAAATTCCAAGTAAGAAATACCTACGTGCAGCAAGACTTTGGGAAAAAATGATAATTTAATGGAGATGGATATCCTCCTGCAAGTAAAAGAAGGTGATGAGGAACAATACTGACAAAGATAGATTGCACAATGACATGCAAATAGAAATCCAGAAATAAACCATTGCACCTATATATAATAGCATGGTTCATGAGCACAAATTCTAACATTGAAAAGAAAATTGATAATTTGTAGAGAAGAATAGCAAAGTCAAAGTAACCAGGGATCCTTCTCCAGATAGAGTAATATGGTTAGATATGTTAGGAGTGGAAAACATACCAGCAGCAATTGTGGCTTCATGAACCACCGCATCAATTTCATCAGTGGTAATTCCAGGCCGTATGACTCGAGCAGCAGCATCTAGAACTTCCCTTGCTATCTGGATGGAATCAAATACTGTAAGGCTCAAACTCTAAATCATGGATAGACAACAACCCGATGTTTGGCAGCAATTTTTTTTTTTACCTTGTGTAAAGTATAAAAATACAGGTGTACCTCCAGAATAATAGATTCCATCTCAGTATTTCTCATCAGCAGTACATTTTTACCTCATTGTTTTAGTTAAACATATTTTCAGAACAATTAGATTTTCTTATTTTTAATGGCCAAACATATTGGCCAAAATGCTCCAACTAGCAACATTAATGTTTTCTTACATCCTTTAATGTTTGTTTTTCAACTTCCATATGTTCAGCCAGATGAACGTATTATGTTAACAAAACTTTCCTGAGATGATAAAAGTAAAACTAACTCGAAGAATGTATGGCAGTAGAATTTCTTCATCATGAAGTTAACAATAGAAAAGCTTACCCGGCAAGTTTCTCGCATCCTTTCAATTTGATCTGGAGTCTTGATCTTCATAGAATTACATCATGAAAAAGGAATTGCAATCAGTCAGATCCTTTTTTACCCTAAAAAATAATGGGTAAGACTTTTGTTTATAATTCGAGAATACCTCCACATGATGTTGTAACTCGCTGTTGGGCTCAATTTTTGGAATTCCCTGAAAGAGTTTGACAATAGAGATGTTAATGCACCTGAAATATGCAGATTAATTAGCAGAATCACAATTATCTCTTTTCATTGAGGCAAAATATCCTCATATTTTTAACAACAACCAATTTATTACCTACACAAGCCGTTTAAAATTAAATTTTATGTCTAAAAATTCAAATATGAAGCTGAAGCATTTGACAGCAAATCAATCCAGAATCTTACGTCAATTGCCCAGTCAGGTAGATCAATATGAGCAGGTACCGGACGTCTTTTTGATATTGGATATGGTTTTAATGGTCTGCAAAGTAAAAGGCAATACAACAGGACAAAAGCTAAGTATAATATTTCATAGTTATGAAAAAAGTTGATTCAGGAAAACAAAAAAACAACGAAAATGAAAGTGAATGAGTGATCTGTGTGATAATTATTACTGTGAAAACTCAACTATTGCACAGTGATCCTAAATACTGTATAAAAACTCAAATCGTGGCCACAGTGAAGATTAATGGTCATTAGCCAAAAAAACATCTAAAACAAGATAATATTAAATATATTATGCTCAAGGAAAACCAGAAGTGTCAAGATACTAGCAAATGCACATCACACCAACTAAAGTAATACTTCAACCATCACCGCACTCATGCTGCAAGGCCTCAGATAAGACAGACTAACCATGATAATTCCATAAAAAATTTATAAATATCGTCATCATAAAATCTCCTACTTAAAATCATATGAATCCACAATAGACTGCAACTTGAATTGACAGACGAGTAAATCATATAACGAGAATCACAAAGGTAGTTCATGGCAAAACCAACCCTAATATTTCTTCACATAAATAAAGCAGAATTTTTTGTGGACCCAGTAGTTAATAACTTAATTCAACTACTTAAAGCAAAAGGAGCATATGAAAAGCAGCCGTCCAAATGAGGGCATCAGTATTTCTGTATTCTCCATATGTAGTAAGCAAACAGCTTTGAAGGCCCTGTTTACCTAGAAATATCCCACATGAAGTCCTACTCTATTACAACGGCATCTGTTTAAAAAAAATGTTTCCAGTTTTAAGCCCGTACACAATAGATAGAGATGCATAAAAATTCCTGGTCTTTCCAACTGGATACAAATTCTACAAGCTATGAAGAGGCAATAGATTCTATATATGAGGACAGAAAAGAAAAACAAACATGAGAACAACTAATACCCAGTCCAGTCAAAATGTGGAAGTTTGGGTGTCCGAGCCTGTCCTTTCCTCAAGCAGTAAAGCCAGCCATCATCGGGAAGTCCTGAAATTTGTTCACCAGGATTTTCAGGTGCAATGGGAGATAACTTTGCCTTTGAATGAACAGATTTATGAGAACTCCAGGATGCCTTGAAACAGTCCTGAGAACTGGAGGGAAAAACATTCTTCAAGAACAATCCTTGACCTCAAAATCACAACCAATTCCATAAGAAATGAAGGCTTTTTAACCGTGATCTATATTATGCTAAAAGACTTGTTAAGGTTCTCTGTACTTAAATCTTTTTTTTTTTTTTGCGTGTTTTTGTTCCCTTTTTTTCTTTCCTAATGCAGAAGGTATAATGGACACACTGATCCAAGGGCAAGCTCAAGTTCAAGACAGGCTGAATAAGAAATCTGATGTGCCTGTCCATTCAACTTCTTATCACTCTGGGCCAGGAAGAGGGCATATCATTATTACATTGTAACTCGACCAAGATTCCAGTTTGTGTAACTTGCTAGAGCCAATTAAATATTTAACTACAAAATACTGCTAAGTTCAATACATATCCAATCCAGCTTCAATTGACACAAAATTTGATGTTAAAAACTGTGTTAAAATAATTACACCCTGACAATGCAATCTAAGAACTAACCAGAAAGCGGCACCTTCGCGAGGGAGCTTTAATTCGACACACTTTGGGCACCTATCAACAGAGAAGGTTCAAAATCAGGCTAATTCATGGCTTTATAAGAAGAATCAACATGGTGCTAGCTATTCAAGTAATTATTATTGTACCATATAAACTTATTATTCATTAATGACGATGACAAATATCCTACAGTCTGGGAACCGAAAGCAGCACGGCCATAACTGGTATGCGCTGTACTTATATACCAACATACAATTGCCAAAACAGGAACACAATTACACTAAATCATTGAGGTAAACCACGTCATTCAGCCAAAACAAGAAACCCGCCACCAATCAACAGCGAGGCAAATAGCGAAATAAAGCACCCTTTTCGCACTTCAAGATTCAATCTTGAACCCCTCCCACTCCCAAACCCCACCCACTTATGACAGCAGCTAAATAAATCGATCACACGCACAGACAAAACTAAATACGGAAAAAAAGATTGAATAGCATACTGCAGATTAGCAGTTTTTCCACATTTAGCACATGACAAGGATTCCGGCGCATCTGATTCACCCGCCATCTCTTCTCTTACTGCATCAATCACAAATTCATTATAAGGAATACAAAAACCCTAAATTATCATATATCTTGTATTCGTTATTACCAAAAGGTTGCTAATTTTATCGCAATCATGTAATTAAATTAATACCTGGACTGTTAGATTACGATCGTCACTTCTAAGATTTGGGAAAATAGAAGAAGGCTAGGGTTTTCCGCAGAAATTTTGGACAGACATTGTAAGGTTTATAGACTAGAGCGCAATGGTTATTTTAGTCAAAGTCAAAATATTTAATATTATCCGTTTCTTTTATAGCATTTATTATAATTTATTCTTTAAATTTAATTAAGTTACATCATTCAACTTAACTTAAAAATAAAAAATAAAAAATTCTGACTACAATACTTTTAATTATTTGACAACGTATTGGCTTGAAAACAAATAAATTATGCATATTATTCATTGTAGTATTTTCTCTATGTACAATGTAGATTCTATTAATGAAATGTCATATTTTTATTTACATTATATTTAGCTACATATGTAATATTGTTTTTATTGTTTATCTCTGTCTTTACTTAATTTTGTGATATTGTTTTTTACTATTATCTCTGTTTTTACTTGATTTTGTTGTTTTACTTTGTTGAAATCTAACTATTTTTGAAAAACTAATTGTTGATTAATTTTAAAAATTGATTTGAAATGACAAATGTATATACGTGTCTATCATTTTCTTTTGAGTTAAATGTCACTAAGTTTACGTATTTTTTAGAGGACTTTTATTTCAAAAGAGAGGTAAAACTTTAATGAGAGTAAAGCTAAAAATGACAACATATAGGAAAAACAAAAAGCTGATAGTTAAAAATAAATTTATTTTCTACACTTTTTTATAATAATTTTTATTTATATTTTTAATTTCTACATTTTAATATAAATCTACCGACAAACAACTCCAAAATTAGGTAAAATTATTTATTAAAAACGAATATGATAAAATAGTGTTTGTACTTCAAATTTTTGATGGAAAATATTAATTGACCATCCAGCCCTCCTCTCACCCCAACGCACGATCGCCTCCCTTCCTCAAGTGACAAGTCCTCGAGACACACAACTTTAAGCAACTTTTTTTGTTGGTTGTTTGTAATTCTTTTTTTTTTTTTTCAAATTTCCATTTAACTTCTCTTTTTTTGCCGTGGTATGTTATATATTAGCACATCCCAAATATTGTAGTTTTTTTTTTAAATAAATGTGTTTAGTACGCTTTGAATATATGATGTGGATATTTTGGATTAAGTGTATAAGACACACAATTTGAAAAAGCTCAAAATAAGAACTCTAGACGTGACGTGGCAGTATTGGCAGAGCTAACGTGGTGAAAACTAGTATTGCTGACGTGGCCAGGATTAATAAAGCTAACACGATAGGAGGATCCTCGATGGACAAAATAAGACTTCAACTGAATAGATAAAAAAGGAAGACTTTGACCCAATAAAAGAACACAAAAAATCCTCGGCCCAATAAATAAAGAAGAGTTTGGCCCAAACCCAATAAACTCATAAGTAAGATAGGGTTTTTCAAAGAAGACAAGAGAAAAGACTTTTGTACCCTTCAACAAAATAGGAAAGTCATAAGTTTTTTCCATTTGGAGGCAAGCAAATGGAGAAAGTTCAAAACAAATTTTTATCTTTTCCACAGTGGTTGTTGCATTGGATATTTCTTCACCATCTTCAAGAGAATATTCAATAGGTTGATTATTCACTCTTTTCAAGGAAGATTCCGGGCTATTTTTATGTATTTTTCCATCTCGTTTTTAATATTATGTAACATTATGTATAAACTCATATCAATGACACGATATATTTTGTTATACATATTTCACTTATTGATGCTATCAATGACACGCACATATAACATCATACATTTCAACATAATTAAGCATCATTTGCAGTCATAATTCAGCCCAAAACGGGACACCGGTTGCCGGAATCCATGAATCGCCGTCGATGAAATTCTTAACAGTAAACTTATTAGCATCATTAATATCAGTCAAGACATGAAAACCAGGCCACTTTACCCTATTGGAAACAGAAGCTCCACTTCCCGTATTCATAAACTCTGAATAATACAAAGTGTAAAGTGCAAAATCCCCACTCCATTCTTTCCACCCTGGCCCATCAATCAAACCATCCAAATCCGTCTTCATATACACCGTCCTCGAATACTTCTTCCATGGCCTCCCTAGATAACTCTTGAACATGCCCACAACATCACGAAAATCGTACGCAGGCAACACGCGACAATTCACGATCGAAATCCCCGTGTTCTGATTCGGATCGTCTCTTCCCTGCGCGGTTATCATGTTGGCTTGATAGTCCATCGGCCTCCTAACAAATATGTCGCAATTTTGGAGCACTACGGCCCCGTCTCCAAATATGAAGTCCACCGTGCCATATATTTGACAATCGCGGTAAAATTGTCGTAATGAGTGGACAAATAGAGTGTCCTGATATCCCTTGAAGCTACACCGATAAAATACAGATAGGTCCGAGTTGACTCTAACAGCTACAGCCTGATGTTTTTCTGGTCCAGCAGTGTTTTCAAATGTCATGTCTCGGGCCCAGAACCCATCACCGGATACACCTACTCAATTGATACGCATGATTATATGTTTGAATTGAAAATTCAAATACTGTCAAATTCGATGCAATACTTACCAAATGTGGCTGAATTGAAAGTGGTAGCACCATCTTGTACATTTTGATTGCCTGTGACAATGGTTTTGTCGATGCCATCGCCAACAAACATTATGTTGTTTAATTCCCTTCCAATCTCTACTTTTTCTTTATATACACCTGACTTTACGTATACTACAACTCTTTCGGGCCGATTACGGCCCGATCGAGCTATTGCAGCGACTGCCTCATTAATTGTGTTGTAATTCCCAGAGCCATCTTGTGCAACCACGAAGTCAGCCTTCCATGTTTCTTCCTTCCATGCTGCTAAAAGCCCTCCTAATTTCTTCGGGCCGGGCCTTCTCACACCTGTTGTATTTTCAAACACACTTGGTAAATAATTAGGATCTGTGTATTATGCTGAGTTATGACTTGTTGGAGTTAATTTTTCAGGATTTCTCTTGTAATTAATGTAGTGTGTATTTTATATTTTTAACACATTTTTGTTAACAATAAAATATATGCACTATAACAATAAAATAATATCAAGTCCGAGATAAATAATTTGAAGCAATGGCCCTTTGATGTAAATGCAAAATTTGTGTCAAGAAAGAAATGATCATGACATGTAACAAATTAGGCCTAGCTACAAATTATTAAGTGAAAATGTTTTCCACTAATATACAAATTTTCTATTCATTCTAGTGGTTAAATGTCTAAATTGCACTTTGTTTAAATTACCTTATTATGAAAATAAATTAAAGTCAAATATAATTGTTAGAATTTTTATTTAATGTTTTATCAAGTAAGTAAATTATATGAATTTATCCTCAAATAAGTAAAAGATATATTTATTTTATAATTATGAATAGAAAAGTATACTCCATTATGAAAAGGAATAACAAAACTTTGGCCCAATTATTAAACTATTGTCAATGAAATTACCCCTTCTTTTTCCCTTTGGATTTTTTCGGGCCCGATAAACAGCCAAAGCCTCCCGAATAACCAAAGTCAAATTCTCGGCCCATTGGAATCCCGAAGACAGCCCGTTCTCAGTCAACCCATCCAAGCAAGTGTTGTGGCTAGTCAAGGCAGCACTTAGCCAAGTCACAGCATCATCATGGCTCCACACATCCCTCTCACCGGTGACCAACCGGGCCAGCCTCGGTTCAGCCTCTCCGTACAGCTTCATGCAGTCACCAAGAGGCCCGTCGGACAAGCCCGAATCACGGCCTGGCCCATCAAGAATATTGTGGCCCTGAGCCCAAGCCATTGCTTGCTGCATGCCTTCTCTTGCCATTTCCACCACCTCAAGCTGCTTCTTGCAAGAAACAACATTTGCAAGAAGGAGAAGAAGGAGAAAGGTGGTGGAAAAACCAGGCATTTTTTTTTTAAAATTTATTTTTGGTTGAAATTGAAAGTGTGACAAGAATGTTCTTCAATTAATTGGATGAAATTAGTGTATGCATATTTAGTTTCTAAATTAGAGCGGTGTTTTGATGAGAAAGCTACACATAGACAAATTGTTGTAGCCATGTGTCATTGTGGAAGCATATACATATTAAATACTGTAGTTTGCATGGCAGCCTATGGCAATTCAAATTAAAATTGCATGGATAAACATGATTCTAGAACAGTGACAACTAGCACTGTTTTGCTCATATTCTCACCGACTGGATTTTTGTCAATCTATTTAATTTTTTTTTTCCTTGTAGCCTGCTAAAATGTATATGGTCAATTTAGTTCTAATTTGTTTTCTTCCTCATTCTTTTTTATTGAAATTATTTTTGGCACATTGTTTTTTATTCTATTTTTAACAAATCATATATATTTTCCCATTTCTTATTAATTATGTTCTTACACGTATAGATAGAGTTTTCGTCTAAATAATTTTGCATATTCATTAGTATAAATGATTTTAAATTTCTTATTATCATATATAAAATTTCATCTTTATTATATTTTAAATAATATATAATGTAATTTGCAATTCTTTTCATGTCTATGTGTATACTATATTTTCAAACCGAGCAACATTATTATTTCAAATGAAGCCTTTTTGAGAGTTCGAAGGCTGGCTCTCTCTCTCTCTCTCTCTCTCTCTCTTTTTGTTTTTGTTTTTTTGAGTTAATATCATTGTTTTAATTTTATTTTTTTTAAATTACAATTGAGACTGGAGAACTTGAACCTAAAATATTTGATATGTACATGCTGTCATATTATACTGGTCGAGTTGCTTATAATAATCTTAAGTTGGTTATGAGCCCGAAAGACTCCAACAAAAATAATTATTTACAATATATTTTTTACCAAAACATATTATCACAAAAATTAATAATATAAATTAACAACAATATTGTTATAAAATGACCGTTTGTGAATATATTTTTGAGATAATAATTTAGCTACATAGTATTGTCGCAAAATGTTTTTGAATTACGATAATTATCAATATTTATATCACAATATTTTGTTGATGCTAATAAACAATAAAAATTGTTAGTGAAAATTAATTTAATTGTTATCTTGCGAAACCGACTTTAATCTTAGAAAATACACAACTAATCCTGTCAAAATTTAAAGGCTAATTTTTGTGATTAAATATTCTAACTTGTAATTAACTCAATTCTGTGATATGTCAATGGGAATAATGTCAATGAAATTGTTTGTTATAATGAATTAATAGAGATATGAAATATGGTGTCCATATAATTAGTTAATGAAGCATTAAGTAATTCCACCTTTGATATCATACCTTTAGTTACATTAAAATGATCTTCACCAAATTAAAATAATAACATTTGATAATGTTTATTTTGTCATACAAAACCGAACATTATTGGTTGGTATACTATTATAGGATAAACGAATTCTATAGTTAGGTACGCAGACAGGATATTATAATTGGATTATTGTATCTTTTGTTTATATGATTATGTCAATATATATTTGCAATCTAATAATGTCAATGTCAATGTTATATATATATATATATATATAGCTGCCTTCTAATCATAGAAATTATTTGTTCGTTGGACGCGCCTTTTTTTCTTTTTCTTTTTTTTTTTGCCTAACTACCTAACATTGAGTAAATGAGCAGAAGTTCAAGAAATACAGATATATGTATGTATACATACATAATTTTGTCTAATATTTTTCATTTAGACCTAAACTTCGTAACCTTTATTACTCTGTATAAACTTAAAAATATTATCTAATATAAATAAAAATATTATTTGAGGCGTGTTGATTGATTGATCAGACATTGTTCAATGTTGACCGGATTAATCTAACATGTCTTTGCAGTCATATTCTGACGGCTACGTTAGTGATTTTAAAAATTTCAATCGAAATTGAACTGTAATAGAAAAGAATTAGAACATAAAAAACCAAAATTGAAAAACAGATATTTTATTGTCAAAAAATGGAAACTGTCTTTACATATATAATCGAAATTAAAATTACAATATATATATAGGGTTGGGGTAGTTTGTTGAAATAAAATTATATGATAAACTTTTGGAAATCAATCCATCATGATATGGGAAAAACAATATAATTGTTGGAACAAGACAAGACTTATCAAGAGGCAGGTTAATTGTAATTTCTAATCCTCATAAGAAACTCATAATTAACAAATTTTAATTAATGAATTTGATTAATAAATAAGTGAATATAAGTGAGAATTGACAACTTACAACATGCGTATTTGATATTTGATTGTTTGTATTTCCAATTAGTCAAACCAATATTAGGGATGACAACGGGGCGGGGCGGGGCTGGGCCGGGAGCAATCCCCATCCCCGTGTTCGTGGGGAATCCCCGTCCCCGCCAACGAATCGGGGAAAATTTCCCCCCGCTCCCCACCCCTACTGGGATTCCCCGCCCCATCTTTTTTTTTAATTTAATTAATATTCAAAAATAATCCATACAACTACATATGACTTAAATATTAACAAAAAAAATGACTCAAATCCAAATAAAAGATGAAAGCATAATTTAATAAAATTAGTTAAAATACAAAGATAAATTATTTTAATACATTTTCATTAATTTTCATCATTGTTCAATACTTCAATGCACTCAATATTTCAATCTCTATAAAATTAATTTTTTATATTAATTTAATTATATTATTTTAAAAATATATTAATATTTAGTTTATATATATATATTATAAATTTCAGGGCCCCGCGGGAAACGGGACGGGGAATACAATTCCCGTCCCAGCCCCGACAATCGGGGAAAATTTACCCCGTCCCCATTCCCGCGGAGTGCATTTCGGGGATTCCCCGCACCGTTCGGGATGGATCCCCACGGAGAACGGGGAATCCTCGCCCCGTTGTCATCCCTAACCAATAAAAAGTTATATTGTACTTCGACAAATGAGAGGTCCTTTTCTTTTTATTGCTTTTCTAAATTGTTACTTGAAATCCATCCAAAATATGAGGGTATCTAAAAAATGGGTACCAAAAAATATCCAGTAACCGATACTTTTTTTTTCATTTGTAAATTGTAAGTTTGTAACAGATGACTTTAATAAAAAATAAATAAAAAGAAAGAAAGAAAAAAAAAGAAAGCATAAAGAACTTCCAACACTATAATTATCACAAAATTAACGATTGCAATCAGCATTAACAAAGGAACCAAGTTCCAATAATTAATATTCAAAGTAGAATAGAATTTTATATATATATATATATATATATATATATATATATATATATATATATATATAGTGATGAAACCAGAAATTTTGTTGAGAGGGGTCCAATTAACAATTGTATAAAATTAGAAATATGTATAAATTAATTATACATGTATTTGGGTGAAAAATTTTAAGTTTTGGATTTTAGTATTCTTTTAACAAATTTGTATTAATGGTTGGATGACTAAAATGATAAAATCCAATTGGTTTTTTTTTTATTTTTTTGAAACTATAAAATTAATGTTGGATACTTAAAAATGCAAAAAATAGGTAACAACAACTATATTTTACCCATATTAGTTATCTAGAAACTCACACCAACATTCTATTACTATGAATTTGGTATTTTTTTTTCCTTAAAAAATAAATTAAAGGTTTAATAACAATTTATTGTCAAATGTAAAAGTACGTGGCTCATGTATAATTAAGAGAAACAATATATATTGACTCAATAAAAAATAAAATTACAACAATTGTAATTCAATTAAATCATAACATTAAAAATTATTTTTCTTCTATTTATTATTTTCCATAAATTGTTTTAAATTAATACTATATAGTTTTTTTTTTTTCAAATTTGAGGGGGGCCCACTGCCCCCTTGACCCTAACGTCGCTTCGTCCCTGTATATATATAAATCGGGTATCTGATAGACAATTGAATAATAAAATAAAATAAAAACTCAAAAATCGATCCAAAATTATATCACCAAATGTTGGATATCTAATACCTGAAATTTTAAGACAAAACCCGACCCAATTAAATCGGATCAAATACCCAAAACCAACCCATGTTCAAGATTTCCTAATATGGTAGCTGTCGCCTCTTGCTCAGTTGTTTGACCTGTGCTGTCATTTCAAAAGAGCTCAAATTAAAGAATTACAAAAATAATTAAATTAAGAGAAACAGGTGGATCCAATAATTCTTAGTTCCTAGCACTATATGTTTCATGATCCACTGTCTATTTTGTCAGAATAAAAAATTCAGTAACAACTTAAATTGAATGAGCAACTTGGATTTTCCTTTTTTTTTTTTTTTTTCTCAAGCAACAACTAGCATATTAATTTTTTTTTTTTTTTGAAGAGAATATTCAAAATTATAGTTTAGACATGATGAAGTTGATACGTTGTAGATGGATGGTTACATTAGAAAAAAAGATTTATTGTATATAATTTTGTCCAAATTGTCAATTGTCAACACAATCAAAATTAGTTGTCCAAGTCTACCACCATTGGATCCACAGTAAATATGTCGATCTGGAAGCTATATCAATTTGAGTATTACAATTCAATTTGGATACTAGTGTTCGATCTCAAAATTTTAAATGAGTCGACTTTACGGACATAAGTTCGTGAAGTGAATTTTACTATTTTCAAATTGAACTTATTTTCACAAATTAAATGTGGATTGTGAATCAACATGTTTTAGAAGATGCATGATTGTTTCACAAGAGGTATATCCTAATTCATAAAATGATGTATAATTTGAGAGTGATTAAAATTCATATGGATGGGGATTTGACAAATAATATATTTATGGTGTTTGCATTAATATCAATTTGAAATTATTTCCTCTTATTTTAAATTAATTTTTTAGCAATATTATAATTACTGGATTTAATTTGAATGGATTTGAATTCCGTCAACTTCAAATCTTATATTTCAGATCTTTGTATCCAAAGACCATCTTATTTTAATTATGAAATTATCGCTAGTATTTGTTTGACAATAATTCAGATTTATTCTGCGTGGAAAAAACTGAAGACACGTAATTGAAGTGATAATTAGGCTTTGAAATTACAATTAATTAACACCAAAAGAAAAGTCATCAAATCATTTATTTTCTATCATATTTAATTTTCTATTTCATTTTTCAGGTAAAATTAAAGGATCTCATAAATATCTAAAGAAAAAACTAACCTGAAAACAAAGTAGGTAGACCTCTTAAAATTAGTCAATTAATTGTGTCGGTTTCAATTAGACTGTGTGCGTAAAAGTTTCAATGGTCTATAATAGTCCTTATTAAGTAACTATAGTCCTTATTAAGTAACTAAATCACATTGAATAAGTTTGAAAAGAATAACCACGTTTATTAGCAATTCATGCAGTACAATTAAATTTTGCTGAACCAAGTTCAATGTAATAAAGATATATAAATACTTGAAAAAAATTACAATTTCCATCATACAAGGATGAAAATTTCGGTTTCGATGGAAATATCGGTATTTAAGTTTTACAGAAATATCGTGGAAATATGGGTATCGGTAGAAATATCGGTACATAAATTTATCGATTTTTTTCCGATACTTAATGATATTTATTTATATTTCCCCAACATTCCACCAATATTTACTGATATTTCCATGATATTTCACGGATTTTCACATAATTTATATTATAAAATCACCGATATCGAAATCGATACAGACATTTCCCCGATATTTCACCTATTTTCTGTAGGATGAATCACCGATATTAAAATCGATATTTCCTCAATATTTCACCTATTTTCCTACAAATTGTAGGATGAAGTCACCAATATTGAAATCGATATTTCGTGGATATTTTACCAATATTTTGACAAAATTTCTCGTTTCTTTACCGGGTGTGTGGAAAAATGAAAATATCGATCAATATTGATATTTTACCAATATTTTGACAAATTTCTCGTTTCTTTACCGGTTATGTGGAAAATGAAAATATCGGAGATATATCGATTGCACCCCATTCTTGTATCGGTCACGTCAAAAAATGGAAATATTGGGAAAATATCGCAGATATTTCCGGATATTTTCATCCACACCATCATATAACTTAGAGTTTAATTTCTTTTACCATTAATAACACGTATTTAGATTTTGGTCCTTTAATTATTATCCTTTTCAATTTTCATTTCATTTTGATTGAAATTACAATTTACCTACATGAACGCTGGAGTTGCTGATTTGGTATTTTATAGAAAAACCGATTTTGTGAAACAACAATTAACATACAATAGTATGCTGATATAGCACAAAAACTGATCATATGATATACAACACCCAAATGATAGAAATCAAACTCATTTTCATAAACTTATATATAAATTCTATGTTTTTTAATTGTGGATCGATCAATCTTGTAAAATTAGATATATCAAACCCCATATATATATATATATATATATATATATATATATATATATATATATACAACGTTTTTCATGTTTTTGACAAAGCATGGGACATGGAATTAGAATTTGGTTCCTGACCAAATATTATATACATTAATTCAGATTAGACTATAGATAATTAATTTTCATAATATAAGTAAGATATTGCTAGGAATATTTCGTAAACGCGTTTCGGCTGCCTGCCCCAATTAAACTCATTCTATTTCTCAGGTCAACTTTTACATAAATATTATATAGTATATATAATATAACTAGATAATTAAATAATAAGATCCAAATTCTAATTCTATCCAAAACACAAAGCGTTACATATTTTATTCAACAACCCTATAATTTGTAGTCGTTATCATGCACACAAATTTTAAAAACAAAACCACAACTAGTAATGCTCCCCCAATCCCATTAATTCAATATTGACCATTTAATTCTTTCCCTATATAAACTAACCTCAACCATAACAAAAACCCACACACTCAAACAAAACCTCAAAAAAAACAATCAACAAAATGGCAACAAGAATCCTAGGATTTCTTCTTGTCTCATTCTTCATAATTCCTTTAGCCATTTCTAGCCACCCCCAAGCTGCAATAAAATCTTGGTGTGGCAAAACCCCACACCCACAACCATGTGAGTATTTCATGACTCAAAACTCCAAATACAACACTCCAATCAAAAGAAAATCCGATTTCTTTAAGATGTCGTCCCAATTAGCCCTAGATCGTTGCATCTACGCCCAGAGCAACATATACGCCCTGGGTACAAAATGTCGCAACGAGCGCGAAAAGGCTGCATGGGCTGATTGCGTGGACCTATACGAGGAGACCATACGTAGGATCAACAAGACAATCGATGCCCACACAAAGTGCACACCTTTCGACACACAAATGTGGCTAAGCACAGCCCTAACAAATCTCGAGACATGCAAATCAGGGTTTCGTGATTTTGGTATTACAGATTATGTCTTTCCTATGATGTCTAACAACGTGAGCTTGTTGCTTAGCAACACCTTAGCCTTGAACAAGGAGGCATCTAATAGTAGTGGGGCAAGTTATAAAGGAGGGTTTCCAAGCTGGGTGGGGACCGGTGATCGGAGATTGCTGCAGGCTTCAGCTCCTCGGGCAAATGTGGTGGTGGCGCAGGATGGCTCCGGCAACTATAGGACGGTGGGAGCGGCTGTAGCGGCGGCCGGAAAACGGTCGGGAAGTGGGAGGTATGTGATATATGTGAAGCAAGGGACATATCAGGAAAATGTGGAGATTGGGAAGGATTTGGAGAATATTATGTTGTTGGGTGATGGTATTGGGAAGACGATCATCACCGGAAGTAGAAGCGTCGACGGCGGCTCCACCACCTTCAAATCTGCCACAGTTGGTAAGTCAATTTCCAATGTTTATTTACCAACATAAAATTTGACAGAAATTAAAAAAAAAAAATATATATATATATATATATATATATATATGTTAGATATATTCCCTTGATAAATTAATAATTATTTGAGAAAAATTGTAATTTTGTGTTATTTAGGTCTTATCAAATTTTTATTAGTAATTTTACGAATTTTAATTTTGAATCCTCTAACTATCACATTTTTTCAATTTTCATCATATTTACTCGAAATTTTGATTTTTGCCTTCATGAATTTCCAATTACGGAGTCTATTAACATTTTGAACAAAATTGGATCAAAATTGAAAGAGAAAAAAAAAAAAGTAATAGTTAAAAAAAATGGACAAGACCTTATAAGTTATCAAACAAAAATTGATATTTTGATCTCTAATGATTTCTTTATTTTTTATTTTTACTCCTTTATGATCACTTTATTGGAATAAGTTTAATAGTCCTTAAACGTCAGGTCAAATAAGACAGAGTCATAAATTTAATTGACAATTGATACCAGCTTCCAATTAATTAAAAAAGTTCTTAATATCACATTAATATGATACAACGCTTCTCTGACTTGCTATGTCTAATCTAATAGTAGATAATAAACTTGTGTACATAGAGTTCATAACACTTCATACAATAACTTAGAAATAAATTTAATTAGATCTTGATTTGTCATTGCAGCTGTCGTGGGAGATGGGTTCATCGCTCGTGGCATCACCTTTAGGAACACAGCCGGACCAAGAAACCACCAAGCCGTGGCCCTCCGGTCCGGGTCGGACCTATCCGTTTTCTACCAGTGCAGCTTCGAGGGCTACCAAGACACTCTATACGTCCATTCTGAAAGACAATTCTACAGAGAATGCGACATATATGGCACAGTCGACTTCATATTTGGCAACGGGGCCGTTGTTTTACAAAATTGCAACATATACCCAAGAAACCCGCCCAACAAAACCAACACCATAACGGCCCAGGGTAGGACCGACCCGAATCAGAACACGGGTATATCCATCCACAATTGCCGGGTCACTGCAGCCCCGGATCTCCGACCCGTTCAGGGATCCGTGAGAACGTATTTGGGCAGGCCATGGAAGCAGTATTCGCGCACGGTGTTCATGAGGACGAACATGGATAGTTTGATTGACCCGACGGGTTGGATGCCATGGAGTGGGAGCTTTGCGCTGGATACGTTGTATTATGGGGAGTATGCGAATACGGGTCCCGGGTCATCCACGACAAACCGGGTCAAATGGAAGGGGTATCGCGTGATTACAAGCGCCACTGAAGCGGGTAGGTTTACTCCTGGGAATTTTATCGCGGCTAATTCTTGGATTCCTAGCACTAATGTGCCGTTTACTTCTGGTCTGTAACTTTTTTATAAGGTTTTTATAATATTTATATATATTTGTTGTTTTTTTTTCAGTTTGTTCAATTAATTGTATTTATCACGGAATCAATGAATTTGTTTGGACTTCGTTAATTTGTTTTTATAAAAAAAAACTCTAAACTATAAATCCACCAGCAATTTTATAACATTATAGATGACCAAGTAGTGGTAAAATATAAATTTTATATAATTCTAATTGATAGAACTACACAAAAATAAGTAACTAAACTATCATCTTTAGCATGCTTAAAATGTAGTAGTGGAAATTAGATGGAGATCAATAACTTCGGACTAATCACGATATAGACTCACGATTGAACAATGCTTTTAAGTTCTTCTTTCTATTAGATGGTGTATTAGATTTTATGAGAAGTAAACTTAGAACCCTTTTAAACAAGAATTCAATCTTATTTAATTTATGTCCATTACAAAATTAGGTATGTATATCCAAAATTGTGGGTGATTTGAAAATCTTTAATTGATATGATGAAGCAATTACGAATGCTAATTCACTATTAAATAGAAACTTGCGGAGCATATTAATAATTATCTCTATATTGATTTGTTTACCATATATAGACCAAACCAATGATTCCACATATTGATTTATTGCAATTGAATGGAGATAATTCCTACACTAATAAGGTAAATTAAATCTTATATAATGTGTTTAACAAGTGTAAGCTCGAGCTAAAACTCAATTTTATGTTTGATGAGTTTGTATAAGGCTTCTTTAACATAATAAATTAGCAATTCCAATGCTCCATAAATAGGGGTGGGAATAGGATAGGCCAAGTTGGGCTTCTTGTTGGTTGGTTTAGACTTGAAGTGTAAAATATTAGGTATGACCTATTATATATGAAGAAATTTTTTTAGCCCGAACTTGACCTGTTTTGTGGATAAGTCTGACCTAAAGCCTGTTAGAAGTCTTATTAAAAACCTACAAAATTATCTAGTATGAAATCTTTTTTTTTCCGAAAATAAATTTCCATTTAAACTTATAGAATTACACTGAAAAATATGAAAATAATATAAAATATAAAGCATAAATTAGACTACATATATGTACAACTATAAAAGATATCAAAAATATCATATATTTTATATAAATTATTATAAATAGGTCGGTTTATTACACTTTTTTTAAGGCCCAAGTCTAGCCTAGCTATATTTATAAATAGGTTTGATAAAAAGTTTTACTCTAACTCATTTATTAAATAGGCTGGGCCATAACCCCTGACGAGTAGCCTCAACTATTCCCAACACTACCCACAATCTTAATAAATCGACATCTTAATTTTATTTAAAAAATTCAAATCATGCTAAGTCAAGCTTGAGTATAGAAATTTTTTAAATTTAGAACTTACTTAACTTTGTACTACAAGAAAATATTCAAAATTTACTATGGTATGAAATTCTTAATTAGGAGACAAATAACACAATAGTTATGTTTCCCAATTATATTGAATAAGGCTTATGTACAACACAACATATCGATCGGTCATATACATTCTTATAAAATCTCATTCATCGTCATTTAACCACCATCTACTTCCGACTAAAAACTGAAATGGAACAATCAATAGCCAAAAATAAAAAATAATAGACAAACTTTCAATCGATAATTTAAAAATTGGACAATTTTACATCTTAAATATAACTTTTAATCATTAAAATCATATCAACTAAGTTTATATATTGGCAAGAGTAAAAATATTCCCATATCAAAAATAATTTTAAGACATATAGAGAGTATTGGAAAAAAATATCAATTTCAAGAAAATGAATTAGTCATGATACTGCTTCAACATATTTGTCTTCAACTAATATAAAATTTTAAGTACTGTATAGGTGTATATAAAGATACATGTAGACAAAACATATAAAAAAACATATTAGAATTTTAATATTATATCGATATTAAAATAAATATCATTATAGGAAAAAAAAATACTTGATGTTTATGAGCAAGCAATTTCCACACATCAACCACAAGAACACGTGATGAAATTGGAAATAATTCCACACATAAACATAGCATACTGCACAAGAACACGTGATGAAATTGAAATTATTTCGAAAAGTTTTCAGACACACAACAAATCGCACATTGTATATTGAGCATTATTCACACACAACAGATCGCAGACACACCGCAACATTATGTATTGAGCATTATTTTTTAGAGCACGGACACATCCATGTGGATGGAGAGGGTGGCCCTGCCCCATACTTTGCCTCCAAAATATTTTGAAAATTTAATAATAAGTAATTATATATTATTTTATATAAGAAAAAATATTTATATTAATATTGGCCCCTCATTTTATGATCATGGTTACCTCTGCATATCACATTATTCTAAAAAGCACAGTGCAATTAATGATGACTGAGTTACATTCAAATTTAGGATATCATTAAAAATCCTCAATAAAATCAATTCATTTTATTATAAGAATATTGAATTTTTGACTCATTATCAACCATAAATAATCCTTTACAAAAATTTGTTGATTCAACTATAAGAATACTGAATTTGAATTTGGGAGAAATATAAGAAACTTGAATTTATGAGAAATATAATCCTAAATCAATTCTCGAGAAATTCTCTATAATACTCAATAAAATCAATTTATTCAAACTTAAAATATATTTAATTTGTGACTGATTTTCGACGCAAGAAATAATCTTCAATAATTAAATTTTGTTGATTCAATGTAAGAATGTCTCATTTGTGACAGATTATCAACCCAAGAAATATAAGAATACTAAATTCGTGAATGATTATCAATACATGAAATAATTTTCAACAAAATTGATTGATGATTTGATTCCATTCAACCATGAAAATATTGAATGTGTTACTGATTTTTGACACAATAAATAATCCTCAACAAAATCATTTAATTATTTCATTTATAACCATGAACCGTTGAACAATTGATTTTAATTTTAGTTAATTCATGAATTGACAATATTTTGAGGTCAAGTTTGATTTTGTTTTCTTAATTTTTATTTTTATTTATTTTATATTTATTTAGGCTAAAGCGGGTTAGTCATGATTAAATGAATTTGATTAATTTTAAATAATATATAATTCACATATTATTTGTGTGGCATCCACATCACCACACACAATCTAATATTGATCAAAATTATGATTTATTATTTTAATATTTCAAAAATTGAAATATCGGGGGCCGTGTGTATCTCAATCTCAAAAAAACCGCAGGAGATTACAAATTATAGTGAAAAAAACTTATATTAGACAATTTTTCAATTACATGAATAAATTGATTTTTAGAAATAAAAACGACCAATATATTTTTCACATTATAAATTGTAGGGAAAAACAGATTTATTTTGAATAATTTTTTCAATTACATGAATAAAATTGTTTTTTTTAATAAAGAATACTAGTGTATTTTTGTCAAATATGAGACTAATAAAGAATGCTACATAAAATCAAGTCTATATGACGATCAATAACAAGAAATTAAGGAACCAGTTTTTCATTTTAATAATGATTTGCTGTAAAAATTAATTAATAGTATTAACATAATATCCTTACATTTTTCTTTTCTTTCCTTCACACCATAGTGATACATACTTTGCGATCTCAACCTGCATTCGCAATTATATATTAGACCAAATCAATTATTTGTTAGACAAAAAAAAAAAAAGTTGAGAGAGAGACCACATGAATTAATTAGACTAGTTGAAATTAAGGGATTAGAAGTATAAGTTAGAAATTTACCAAGGGCCTTTCTGCAAAATGATAGAAGTATAATAACAACGGCGACTCCTACCACTACTCCAACGATTATGGCCACTGTTTTCCCCACATCATCTTGATTCGACGATTCTGTATATATATTATTACAAACAGTACCACAAAATCAATCTTTTATTTATTTTAATGTTGTTAATAATATTATTATCAAGTGTACTCTTGTGCCACTATGTTATATAAAACTTGCAGATTAATTCCACTTAATTCAATTGGGTTCACAAGAAATCATAGTGTTGATTGTGGTACAGATTTCATTGATTTTTTAACTCGTTTTGGGTGCACCTTTCGATGCATGTTTATGGGCTAGTTCAAAAGGGTACAAACATATATGTTGAGGATAAGATAAAGAAATGGCATAAAAATTGAATTCACGAAAGAAAAGTATACAAAGTGCTAACTTTTATTTGTCACTTTAAGGAAAAGATGGGTTCTTGATCGATCGAATTTTATGCCTTAGGATATATTAATTGATTTATTTATTTTCCTGGCAATGGAAGAGCTTCAAGTTGTGTCCATCCATCTCAAATCACCTTTGCATCTTTCTTTCATCTTCACTTCATTTAGGGATTGATTTTTGATAAAAGCAAATGCTGACATGGAAATTTCAATTTATAAATTTGATTATTTTTCTTTAAATAAGTCAAATCTTGAAGATTAGTTTATGGAATTAACTTGGTTATATATTAAGAATCATGTATTAAAACTGCGTGATGTGTTTTTTTAAGAAAATTGGATTGAAAATTATGATTTTATGTTGCAGCTTATAGTTTGGGAATATGGTTAATTTGGAAAATTTTTGGTATATTTCCTGGAACGGCATAATTAGGGGTGTGAATTGTTCTTGTATCTTGAAAAAATTCAAAAAATTATGTCTTTATGTTATGGAATAGACCTGTAAGTTTTATATCCTTTCCATTCAATCAAATAATATTCACCATTTAATTCTATACAGTCAAATAGACACATAACATATATGTAGACATGTAACATGAGCGATGCATAATATTTATATGCATTTCATCAAGTAGAAATTGATGCTTGTAAATTAATGGGCGGATACTACTACTACACCGGTCGAATTTGATCCTCTATTTAAATTTGATATTTCATTTGGTATTTTATTGCTTTTAATTTATGAAATGTGTAAATTAATGATGTGATTTTTACACTTTGTATATGGTAATTATTTTAGAATATCAGATGAAATGGAATAGAGAATCTTGTTTGTGAAGTGAAAAGGAATGCATTTGATATATTAGAATGGAGTTTGGAATATTGCATGAAATTGCATGTAACCACCTAAATGACATGACCCCATTTTGCTGAATAGGAAATCTATTTTGATTTTTTTTTTTGGGTAAACTTCCACATCAAAGTCAGGAAAATGATGCATGTAATGTTATCTAAGTGACAAGAAATTCCCAATTCATGGATCATGTATTAAATTTTCAATAGATTATAAATTTTGTTGAAAAATTATTGAAGTTGGACAATTCATGGAATTACTAGATTAAAATTGATATTTTTAACTTAATAAACTTATTTTCGAATAATGTTAAGTTTAAACATGACTAGTAATATAGATTTTCTAAAATTTTTTAATAGATTAATACTTTTCCTTAAAATAAAAAAAAATCGTTTAATAAGACTTTCTTGAAAATTAAAGGCGCACATGAAAATAATTTTATTTCTTTAAAACTAAAAATAAAAAAATAAAAATTAAATAAATAAACCTGGAGAAGAACCGTAGTAGCCGGATTCCCAATAACGAACATAACACTGCGCCAAGAACACATCTCCGGCGGCGGCGGCCCCACACAGCGTTCTGACCTTGGCGACCGCTTCACCCAGGCAAGCCCCGCACTCCGCCGCCGTCAAATCCCCCAAACACTGCGCGTAGCCCTCAACCGCTCCGGTGGCCCCCACGCGAAAGCCTTCAGCCCCTTTGATTTCCTCAAGAACCTCATCTCTACGCCTCACGAACTCGGCCTCATTGCCGCCACTCGCACTGCACTTCCTGTACCTCAAACCAGTGTCCAACTTCCCCATAAAATCCGTCTCCTCGTACCTCACGAAGCAGCCGTCGAGCTGCAGATCGGCGCCGTAGGTGTTGGGGCACAGCAGCTCTATCTGGTTGATCAAATCAGCTATGCAAGTCGCGCAGTCTCTCGGCTTCAAATCTCCCCGGCACTGGTACAGCCCGAAAGCGGCGGTGCCCGGCGCCGATGCGGTGTCGTTTCCCACGGCGAAGGCGTTGAACAGCGACCGGGGGGAGGCGGCGGCGATGGAGGAGAGAAGGGAGTTTTTGTTGGCCTCGTATGGTGAGTTTGGTGTGTACTGGTCTTGGGAGCAGCCTGCGTAGATGAAGATGTGGGCTTTGATGAGGCCGCCATGGTTGTGGGTGAAGAAGATGATGATGAAGAGAGAGAAGGTAAGAGGAGAGAGAGTGGTGAGTGCTAACATTTGTGTTAAGAATTAAGAGTCTTGTTTGAGGGTTTACCACCATCTTTAATTTTGTTTGTTTGTTTTTAATATTTAATCAACTAATTAATTAATGGGATTTTTTTCATGATTGGAATATGATGTTGGTCGTGGTGATGATGGAAGAATTTCTTGAGAGAGACTGGACTTGCTTTTTTTTAGGTAGATGATACTTCTAATTTCTTTTAGCTTTTTCTAGACCCATTTGCTTGTTTATTTGAGTACACGACACTGTTCATATTTTAATATTTGTATTTTATGTTAAATGTGTGTAGTGATGATATGTTATTGAAGTTATGAAATGAAAAGAATTATTTGTTACTTATAAAATTATTGTCTAATAGTATTTTTACTTGTTAAATTATAATTCTTAAAAAGTATTACTCCCTCCGTCCCACCTTATTTTGCCTACTTTCCACTTTTGTTTGTCCCAACTTATTTTGCCTACTTTCCTAATTAAAGTGAAAAAAACATAAACTTACACATCCAACCAACAGTCAACTGTATTTTCTTATGATCCGTGCCGGTCAAAGTAGGCAAAATAAGCCTGGACGGAGGAAGTATATGATATATGTACGAGAATCAAAGTTTTACTTGTTAAGACACAACTTCTCAAATTAATCGTGAATTTGGAGTTTTCGAAGCAAATATATTACATGATTTACATAAAAGTATTACATAATATTACTTGTCAAATTTTAATTTCTTAAAAGCATATTACCTCCAACGAAGCGACACATGGTATAGCTAGGACTGTTCGAGATTTTTCCAACCCTCATTAAATTTTGGGTCAAGCCTCCTTCAATTGTGAATGACATTTTTTATATGTTTTGTTCTAGCTCTTTCATTATATAAATTTCCTCTTGTTTGGTTAAAAAAAAAGACACATGATACACATAAAAATGTTAGGATTAATTTCATTTTTGGTCATGCATGTAAGGTCTTTTTCATTTATTGACAACCAAGTATACGTTTTACAATTTTGGTCCTATATGTTTCAATTTTTTTCAATTTCAGTCCAATTTTGGTCGGAATTCCCAAAATCGCCGATGTCACGTGAGATTTTCCGGCAGCCATCCGATTAAAATTGGATTGAAATTGGAAAAAATTGAAGCATATATGACCAAAATTGAAATGAAATTGGAAAATATTAAAATATATATGACCAAAATTGGAAAAATTGAAATATATACGACCAAAATTGAAAAACGTATACTTGGTTGTTCAAAAATAGAAATGGTCTTACATACGCAACCAAAATTAAAATTATCCCAAAACCTTATATGACACAAAAGTATTATATATCGAATACACATAAAAATATTATTTGACCTTTGTTGACCAGATTGATCGGACGTTGATCCATATTGATCTGGTTAAAGAGGGTTTTTTTTTTTCCTAAAAATGAGCTCATTAGAAGTAGTTCGAACTTGATGTGCAATGTTGATGTTTAATGAACTCGTTAATTTTTTTAATTCAAGTCATATGTTAATTAATAATGTAATACATACGTATTAGAATAACAAATAAAATATACATTGAAAAGAAGATATATCATAGCCTTCAGATATATTCCCCGGAAAATTGATACGGAATTTGATTTCATTCCATTGACCAATATATGGCTGTATGTTGTTTGAATATATTCACTTCTTACTTTTTCTCTATTTTATTCTTATGGCGTATCATTTGATCATATTTTAATTTTTATATATACATAGGTGATAGGTGTATATATATAATTTCAAAGTTTCATTTCAGAACCCATTAATAGTCTATGGATATGGCCTCATCATATATATGGGCTCAAATTAAAATAGGAGACCTAGATTGGGCCTATGTATTACAATAACGACCCAATTTCTCCTAGGCTTCTACAAGTTTCAAATGTGTGTTACATGAACACCAGAAAATCGTGCATTTTTTTTTAGATCTAAGAGAGAATAAAAATAAAAAAAAAATTCTATTTATAGCCATCAATATTTCGTTCCATAGCCACGATATATTAAATTATTTTGTTTTATTCTTAATATTTATTTTTTTTCACAACCACAATATCTCCACCACTTTCATTATCTCAACCATCAACCCTCTCTTTCTCCAAACCAAAACACCATTCTCCATTGTTTTATAAACTATGAATTTCAATGATTTGACACACAATATTTAGATTGAAATAAATAATTAAATTTTTTATCAGTATTCATACAATTTATTTGAAGTTATTTTGGATTTAGAAATTTTTTAAAAAATTATATCCCTTTACAACCATGTTTCTCTCTTTTTCTACATTTGGTACTTCGATTAATTTCTACTGTATAAATACATAATTTTTTTTGTATTCTCATGTGTCCCTCAATGTTGGAACGATTTTTTTGATTTATTTTAAGGAGATATATTTATTATCTCACAAACTCAATTTTCTTACAATGTCAATTATTTTAATGAAATATTTCGAATTAAATGAGCAAAAAGATAAATTTGAATAATTTTAAAAAATTAAATTTAGAATTTGGAGTGTATAAAATCTCTTTTTGCATACATATAATAAGGAGAATAGAAAAGTGGTGGTTGAAGGCTGTAAAAAGGAAAAAAAAAAAAAATTGACTTAGAAGGTTAAAATAGAGAATTTAAATGTATAATAGTTGTAGAGAAAAATAATGTGATTGTGGACAGAACTACCCTAAAAAAAAATACTGTAGAATGTAAAATTGAATCACTTATCGAGAAACAAAGTAGTTCAGAATACTTATTTTAGGAGAGTTATTAAAAAGCCTATTGGGCTGCTCCTTATCATTAATATCCATTTAAGATATTTAGTTGAATGTATGTGTAGAACTTCATTCTAAACTCAATAACTTAATTACCCTATTGACTTGAACTCGTTTAAGTTTTTCAAGCCCAAATTATAATTTATTACATTGACATTAAAAGTTTGGTATACAAATTATATAGCATTCATATTTTTATTGTTGAACTTTTCAATTATGACGATAGTTAAACCTAAATCTTATATATTAACTGTTTCCATAGATTTTGGTGCTTCATATGTTATATATTAAAATCCCTAATTTATTTATGTATTTATTTTATATTTCGTAAGTGATACTAGTATAGCCTAGTGTAATACACGAGATTAAAAAAAAACTAAATTGAACTTAGTCAACTTAGAATATTTTAATTATTATTTATAGATGAAAATATATTTACGATTTCATGAAAAACACATCGTCTAATTTAGCATAAATATAACACAATCCGATTAATATATTATTTGATTGTTGAAATATATGTTGCATTTGTGATGGATAATGAATATTTATTATTTATTATTTAGAAAAAAATATATTGGTATGTCTATTATATTATTCAACTCTCCCACCATTTTAGTTTGGGATAATGCATTTAAATTTTCTTTTCAATTAAATGATTAAAAATGAAAAAAAAATTCTCAAAACCACATATTTTCAAGAACTATTTAATTTCATTGATTAATAAATTTGTAAAGTTTGAATAATTCTTTTCACTCAACTCACCTTTATTTTAATTATTCCTTTTTATTTTCATATTTTTCTCTAAATATTTTAAACTAAATTAACAAATTTAAAATTTAAAAATGATTTTTGTATTTGAAGTCTAACATGTCTTAATTTCACAACTTTAGTTAAAATTGCTATATTATTTATTAATGTTTATTATCAACATTAAATTTAATATCATTAAATAACATATTATTTAGCTATAAAATTCAATTTATCATGGATTTAATTTATAAAAAAATGAAATTAATATGAAAAATTGTAGATTTGACATGTGGCCATTATTTTGTATGTATAAAGATGATGATAAAGATGTTGATAATAGAATATTATATATATATATATATATATATATATATATATATATATATAAGTAAAAAATAATGTATAATTTGAACAAGAAAATCTTAGCTTGATATTTATACACAAAAATTCAATTTAGAGTTGGAATCCCACAAAATGTAAACAATATATTTTTCTTTTTGTGTGTGGTAAGTAAATTCACACATCCTCGTCAATTTATTCTTGATGTGACACTGAATTTTGTGAACATGGGATGAATAATCAAATTTGACATCCTCATAAGTAATGAGTATATATCTGTACGAAACCTAAATTGTGGAAAAATAATATTAGTGCCAAACAGAGAATCCACCATCGCCTGATCTTCATTTTTCTTAGTGTAGATTCTCCACCATTTGCACCTTATTTCTTGATAGAGACATCTATGGTCATCTATTCATTGGAGGCAAATTATCAACATAAATATATACATCCAATTAGTTAGGAACAAATAACTTGATAAAATTTATTATTATTTTATAAATTTAATGGAACTTTTAAACGACCGTGAAATTGATTAATCAACAACTCATAGCTCACAATCTGAATGATATTATAGTCCATATTTATTCTTGATTTAAATAATTTCTTTTGAGGGGGGCTTGATTTACATAATTTATATACAATATGAATGTATTTTTATGCCATATATTTCGATTAACATTAATTTCTTCACCCTAATAATGAAGGTGAAGTGGTAGGCTACTCTAATTATGATGAACGTAATTAATCAAATTCTTGGTATTAACAATCGAGTCCTAAAAGTCAAGATTTTGACATCCTTGGATAGAAGAAGACAAAGTAAAATAAAATATCTCATTATATGATGCTTATAGTTTATTCATTTGCTATTTTGATAGATCAAAAATGCCTAGAAATAAATCAATTTCTTGTCATGAAAATTGAGAGGATAAGAATAGACTCGGTCTTAATTTAACAATCAGTTAATTTGGCAGTGGGAAAGGAATAAAGAAACAAAGAAGACCAATACCAAATTTATCCAATTTCAAAGATTCATCAATCCAAAAGTTGAGCTTTGATATCGAAGCTTGTGAACTTCGAGCTGGATGACATGCCTGTTTGAATTAATTAGTTAAATAACAAACCTATTTTCATGTAAGATAAGTTGAAAAATATTTTTACTTAATAATCGTTGATACAAAAAAAAAAAAAAAAAAATTGAATGTCATTGTGGAAGAAATTGGAATGTATCTCTTTAGTTATCGTTGAGTTCATGAGATGATTAAGCCTAAATTCATTTGTGTATGTACACTTCTCCATCTCTAATTGTTATATGGACTTGGGACTTAGTCTTAAGATCATTAAAAAATGCAATCTAAAATCTTCTACCCAACTTCTTTATTTAAATTTTAAGAGGATTAGAATTTAAATTAAATCATCATAATCACAAACTCAATTGAATATAATGTAAAGGTTCAAATTTCAAAATCCCCCATCTATACAACCATAAACGGTAGATCAAGCCTCAATAGTCCAAAGGCAAAAACATGCCTAAAAAATTGTATGGAATAGAAAAAAGATTAATATTACTATAATCACTACGTGTATAAAAGACATATTTTCTAACATATTCATCGTCATCATCAAAATCAAGAAAGTGACTAAACTCGATCGTATGTGTTCACCTCCACGACAGCATCTTGCGGGTACACTGAACCGCCTTGATCCGGGTCTGAACCCGCTCAAACTCCGAGACCCGACAGGGTATGGTGATCCCACCCGGGTGGTTAAACCCGAATTCGTTTTCCGATTCCTTCAACAAATCTCCAAACAAAGGGTGATTAAAATACATAACAGGCACCAAAATCCTCTGAAAATCCCCATCCTTTTGGCCCACATAAACCGCTGTGTGCCCTTTCGGAATGGGCCCCGGTTTTTCCAAAAACGGTTCTTGCCCGACCCGCAAGTATCCCCGACCCGTGTACGCGTTTCTGTACAGAATTTCCTTTGCTTTCGCCCTGATGCGGTGGGTCCAGCTCACGAGCCCGGAAAACGGTTTGACCCGGGACGGGCGGAGCCGGTGGTAGGCGTCGGAGGAGAATCTTCGCCGGAAAAGCGTTCTGACTCTGTGTTTGAGCAGGAAACCTCGTAGCCTGCCCATGATTTTGTCTTTTTCGATTAAGTGTGAGAAATCTTAGACAGGGAGTGGTAGAGAGAGAATCAGTTTGAAGGTTTGGAGAAATTTAGGAGAAGGGCCAAGGATCAGCAACGGACATGGCTAAACGGAAAAGAGTGAGACATGTGTCGGAAAGAGAGGAGGGTATATTAGACATGCTTTGTTGCTCCACGTTTTGGTAAAGAATTTTTCATCCGGGATTTCTCTTGTTCCGGCGAGTGGGTGGCGGCGGATGGCGGCAGAGGTGGTGGGAAGAGAGAGTGGATGAGTTGGTGATGGGGTCAACGAAAAGTAGAAGAAGAAAATAGCATATAATATAAAAGTGCGCAAAGATTTGTGGATGTGCATGAGGACATTATATAACTGACATTTGCTTTGAAAACTTCAACTGAAATTAAGACTAGCTTTCATGATTTCGAGATTTCTCTCCTACAAGTCTACAACTAGGGAATTTTATAATTATTCGTAGTTTTAACATTTTTCACGTAAATTAAGAAAACTAACAAAAATACCGATCTATCCATATTTAACTTCTACAATTTATCCATATTTAACTTCTCCACTTAAATTGTAGGAAGCTTTTTTTTCCACCTCATGATTACAGTTGTTACCGCCTCGATTATATCTCTAAAAGTTAAATATAATTTAATTAAATGAATGTTATATCGCAATCAAAGTCCTACATGAAGAAAAACAAAAAAAATTATGAATATTATTAATCTTACACTTATTTTTAAGTAGAGTAATAATATAAGCACATAATTTTATTTTATTTTTCTGAAGTGTGAAAATTAATCTATGAATGAGAAAATTGAGCCTTTTTTTTGGAGAGAATGTTTAACACTTAAAAAATAGAGTGACACTCATGTGTATAAGGTGCACAAATTCAGATCTGTACACAACAATATTGTTATATTATATGAAGTAATATTGTTATATTATATGAGTAATACTGTTAAAACTATATATAATATAATAATATCACTCATATAATATAACAGTATTACTTCATATGATATAATAGTATTGTTGTGTACAGATTTGGATCCGTGCACCTTGTGCACAAAAGTTTTTGCCCTTAAGAGTAAGTCTCTTGTGAGAACGTCTCACGAAAGTTCAATTCATTGCGTGAGACGGGTCAACACACAATTCAATTACCCACCACCCAAACCCTACAATTCATATGTTGTTTGTGGGTGATGGGGCTCCGTCTCACAAAAACTATTTGTGAGACCGTCTCACGTGAGTTTTTGTGTATTAGTACGTAGTTGATTTATTTTTCATGGCCTCGATTAATAAATCTTTTGTATATATTATATTTTTAAAATTCAAATTCAATTTTTTTTTTTTACCAATTCAAATTCAATTTATCTATCATATAGTTATTTAATTTTCTATAAAACGTTTGAAAACTTGATATTTTCCCATAATAGAAATTACCAGATTTTTAAAATTCAAATCCAATACATCCATCAATTTTTTAAACACTTCTCTTTTTCTTTATTTTTTAAAAAAATTAAACTAAAAACAAATTATAGTTTGGTGGATGCAAGTGTGTTGTGTTTATATGATGGCAAAAGATTTAGCATCAAAAACATTAATTGCCGTATCAAACGATTGGAGAGGAAATAGCTCTGAAATTTCGTAAATAATAGTGGAAAATGAGATGTGATGTTTTGATTGGAGGATAGTGTTTTTTGTTGATTTTTCTTCTTTATGTTGTTTTTTATTTGAAAATTAAATAATTCAAAGCTGGAGCCTATAGTCGATATCAAATTTCTAATAATAAACTTCAACAATATGAGTTAGCCACTATCAAGATGCCACCTATTCCTTATATTTATTATCAGATTGAGGTCCCAATTACTTCCAAGAATGATATAGGATGCATAATTCAGTTTGTTTTCGTTTTCTTTAAGAAAGTTTCATTTTTGTTTTTAGTATACCGATTTTATATATATATGTGTGTGTGTGTGTGTTTTCATAGCGGATTTATAATTCAATTTTTTTAAAATAATTTAGTTAGACAAATATAAAAGATTCCTTCGTTAATCTGGTTTGAGTGGGATTGGGACCCAACATCTAATAGTACATAAAGGGTGATACTTGATATCAAATTACATTTAAAATATATAATTTTAGAACATTAGTGCTAAGTATTCACCTAGCATATATGTTATACTCTTTAACTAATAACGAAAAATATGGTTTAATTAAAGTAATATCATAGGAAGTGCACACTATAAGTAGATTATACAGTAGAGATTTAGGAAATTTTAATTGTATTCACATTTTAGATGTAATTAATAATTAGGTTTTGGCTATCGGATTAATAAAGAGATTTCAAATAAATGTTCAGACTTCAATTCTAAGTCAATTTTGAATCATTAATCATATAGTAAATCAATATTAAACAAGTTTAACTAGTTCAAATGTTCTTATCAAGCATATCAAATGATTTTAGTAAGATCGATTTGCACTTTAATATATACAAACAAATGTTGCTTAATATGTGCCCACCACCACTCACTAATTTGTCAAGACCATATCCACAAATCTTAAATTAAAAAAAAAAAAAAATTCTCCTATTATAAAATTTTGAAATATCAATAGTGAGAATATTAATATGTATCCATTGTAAATGTATTAGTATTTTCGTTAGTCATGTCAGAAATATTAATCATAATAAATGAATTAATTACCTTGTACCCTGTAACCCTAATTAGGTCATAATGTAATAAAACCCATGCACGTAATTCTACTTTTTTCTAAAATAATATTTCCTTTATTTTGATAACAAATTAGGTCTTTGCATACAAGTTGGGGAATAGTTGTCTTTAAAAAAAGTACTAAATTGACTTATAATACATTGATATTCACCAACTATGCAGCTACTATTAATTAAGTTTCCGAGTTAAAAAACATGAAATAATATATAATGACTGAAAATTTACCAATTCTCCAATTAATTACCATTATTTTGCAAATCCACTCACTAGTCTTCTCTCTGTAAACAATTTGTACAATGAGTACAAACAACCTATTTCTTTATTCATTACATAATAAAATAAAAGACGTATTTTAATGTTGACATGAAATAATTCAGCGAGACATATATAATTTAAATAAATAAAAGTACCTTTCATCTGAATTTGTTAAAACCCTCGCTCGCATAGCATCACATTTTATAATATTAAATGAGTAAAAAAATCACTAAAAAAAAAAATTGAATATTCATATCCAGTTTTCAAACCTTAGTCCATGCGTACAAATTTTTAATGATTTTTTTTTTTTATTGCAATGCTTATAAAATAAACAAAAGAGCCGTAACTCTTCGAGGTACACAAACATCGTAAAAACATCCGTACAACTGTACAAGATTTGAAAGTGGTGGGCCCAATTGGAGCCACGTGGACCAAAACCGGACAAAAAACTCCACTTAATTATAAAGTCATGGGCCGGCTTATCTACTGGAAAAAAGGCCCAACGGCCCACAATCCCCTTTATATCTCCACGCAATCCGATCAAGGGCCCAATGAAAAGGATAACTATTTATTTTTTATTAAGAATTTTAAAAAGGAAAGGTCAGATATAGAAGAATCCAACTCATCGAGATTACGACGTTAATAAAAATCCCTGATTTATTATCTTTAATTCTTTTATTACAATCTTTTTTCTAAAGTATTATTGATTTTTGGAGGTTTCGCTTTACATCAATTTTCCTTTTTGAAGATTTTTTTTTAATCTTTTTTAAAGCGTGAAAATGATAAGATGTCGATAATTTTACTTTTATTAATTATTGATTACTGGTGGGCATAATTTAGTTGAATAGAGAATATATTATTAACTTACGTTCTTGATATAATTAAAATATAAAATTATTAACTTAAACAAGATGAACATCATGATATATCTAAGCTTTTGACTCAATCTGAAAAATAAATGAGAAAACCAAAGATGGTCTAACATCAAACCTTGAATTCCGGATTGGGTTAGATCTAAGTAGATCAATGTTTAAATCCTTTTCTTTTTTAATTATCTTAAAATACTAAGAAATATTATGAAATATTTTTTTAGTTCAAAAAATAATACAGATTATTGGAGATAAATGACAGTTATTATATTAAAATAGTATAAAAGTTACAGTAATTTTTTTATGTAGCGTTGGAGATGTTCTAAATAATTACTCAAATTCTACAGACAAACCTTGTTCATATGTTTAGGATTGGTACACACTTTTATCACTTCGAATCAAAATTCTTAATTCAAAAGCTTTTAGTTTGTGTTGGCTCTTAAGAAGCATTTTGTAATATAAAAATCCATATTTTCTTGTCTTATTATGTCATTTATTAAATGACTCGAATTATAAACTCGGCCCAAATTTATAACTATCAACTTCGATTAGTTATAATTGATTTAGTTTATACCTTTATTACAGAACTTATTTTCTACCCATTATTCTTACAACTTCATCATTAAAGTGTCATTCTGGTCATTTTCGACTTGATTCTACCCAGCAAATCATGTCATTTGTACATTACAAACATCTTGAGTGATATGAATTAATTTTAATTTGTTTTGTTTTGTTATTTCTAGAAAAAAAAAGTTCATAATTTAAAATTAGGGTCTTTTGGTGGTACCGGGTACGGCATGAATCATGACTCAGTTATAATTTATTCATATTGTATTTTCATATTACTAAAATTTTGTCAAATTGTCACTATCTAGAGTTTGATTTTAGAAAGGATAAACGTGTAATGTATTGACTTCTGCTATGGATTTAATTGAGGAGGGCAAGACGTACATTTTCCAGTACCTTAAATTTATTTAGTCAAATAATAATTGTCTTCCTAAGACCATAAGTTTCCGAGTGATGACCCTTCAAAATTTCCCTTTTTTTTATTTGGTTTGAAACTTGTCTTTATTTGATTACAAACTTATATAGTCAAACAAAAAATATATAAAATGTCTTTGAAATTTCTAGTTTATGTAGACGTTATAAATCATTTTCGAAGGTTATGTGTCAGTTCATCGAATATAGTTTAATACAAATTCATTCATTCAAATAGGACATCTTTAAACAATTATTGTAACATGTAAAAAGAATTCATAAGGATAACTCTTAATGTGTTTATTCTATCTCAATAGCAAATAAAACACATGAATTAATATATTGTATCATAAGTATATTATCATTATACTAAAACCTCAATAAAATATATATAGGAACAATGTACTTCTTTTATAGATGAATGACGTTTTATCCACCATCCATTTACATATGCATTAATACACACATGATATGATTTGTACAAATTAATACTGGGTTGCTATATTGCATACATACACCAAGTATATCATTTAAAATCTCCAATGGACATCAATTAGTAAAAGTCATCACCTCTCTCTCTCTCTAGGCCAATGTGAAGAATAATAAAAGTAGCCAATTAAATGGAAGAAAATAAGGTGGTTGAAGTAGAAAAATAAATAGAAGAAAATTCAAGATTTGTTGAACAATAACGTGGAGAGACTTTGTTAATTACTTGGGTTGTTAAACTTGATGGCTACGTCCTAGCTACATCGTTACGTATGTTTCAATTTGTTAAGATTGTTGGAAAATAAACACTCAACAATGGGCAATGAGCCTGTCGAACAACAACAAAACAAAAAAAAAACGAACAAATAAAAATACAGCGAGTCGAATTGAGGAAAAACCCTATTTTCTTAAGACGAGATACGTCCAGTGTAGTGCTCATTGATCCGTGTGTATCGTCTCCTAAAGATAAACGACTTCGTCTCTAGAGAAGTAGCACCACAATCTCGAAAGCTCCGACAAACTTTTGGTGAATTGATGCAAAGATGCAAAACAATGCAAAGATTTTCGATTTCATTTTTTAGTGTCTCAAAATGATGCATGATGATCCCTATATATAAGTCTCCAACATGGGGGGTTACGCCTGAAATTGATGGGAATTTACTGCCCAAAAACAGGTTTTTTAATGCAAGTTAACGTCTTAGTTCAAAAATAAGAAACGGTAAAAAACACTCACGACGCTAGTCGCTGCAACTTTTGCCCAAAAAGATAAACTCGGGTCGGGTAAAACCCGAACCCCATCCGCCCAACATCCAATTGTCAATGCCCACGGCAAGGTCGGGCCGCGCACTTGTACAAGCATATTATTCCAATAGTATACTAATTACTAAGCCTCTTCTCATGGCTTAACTTATAGTACTTGCATTTTCAAGGTCCATTTTCCTACGTGAGATAGTTAAACACTCGTCCACAATCAAAACCTTTCATTCTCATTTCAAGTTGCCAACTTTGATACTTAATTTCTTACTCACCAAAAATTGGTTTTGAGCGATTTAAAATGTCTCGATTATCTACTTCAAACATAAATTAATCTTTTGACATCCAATCCTTAAAATGATTAACTCTTAACCACTTAACAATTGGTCAAAGTGGTGCCACCCACCACTTTTAACAACCAATTTTTGAACACAATTTATATATATATATATATATATATATATATATATATATATATATATTTATATATTCATGATTGGATGACAG
Organism: Scutellaria galericulata; assembly: GCA_946896805.1. Taxonomy (NCBI): domain Eukaryota; kingdom Viridiplantae; phylum Streptophyta; class Magnoliopsida; order Lamiales; family Lamiaceae; genus Scutellaria; species Scutellaria galericulata. The sequence continues at coordinate 12,778,126 of OX335798.1, read as the reverse complement.
ATTGGTTTTCTATTCTTTTGTTTTCATTGATTTAAATATTATTATTGAATTTTTCACATAAGTATGTGATTGTTGTTAAATAACCAATATGTGTACCAATTTTTTTTTTCTTTTTTATGTGTGTGTGGTGTGGGGGGGGGGGGGGGGGGCGGGATCGGGTTGGTTTGTTGAAGGAAGTGAGGTTTACTTTTATGGGCTTAGATAATTTGAGCTCTACCTTATATTCTATGAGCCCATAAACACTGAAAGAGGACCATTAGGCTTTATGGCAGTTGTTGGTAATCGGGTTCGATTGTACCTTGTCTAATTTCATTTTAAGAATCATGGGAGGCGCTGTTGGACTGATACTTGAAAGCCCACCAAGCTTATTTAATGAGATTTTCAGAATCATGAAAATAATATATGATTTGTTTTTGTTGTATACTAGCATATGGCCCGTTTATTATACAGGTTTTGTTTTGTTTTGTTTTTTTAATTTTTTTATTATACAGGTTTTGTTTTAGTTGTATACTAACATATGGCCGTGTATTATATAGGTTTAAATGTTTTGTGTTTATCTGCTTCTACATTTGATCAAGCCATAATCTGGATACTTGTGTGATTAGGAAAAAAAAAAAGGAATTACTTCTTTTTACTCCATTAAATATTTACACATGAATATTGTTAATCAAGAAAAATAGTTTTGGTTAGTACTAAAAAAATGTAAATATATATATTTACATTTTTTTAACTTTTTAGATTTTTTTTTTTGATTAATTAGCTCGCTTGATCGGAGTATTTCCAATAACTTTATTTTTACACTGCTTATTATTCAATTATAACAACTACTGCTATAAAGTTATTTAAGAGGAAACAAAATTTAAAATAACTTTACCGAAACTTATTTATATTCATTTAGTATAAATGTTATCATTTCACAATTAAGATTTCTTTCAAATAATGTTACATCCCATTGATAAATATCGTTAGAATTAAAATAATAGGCATACATAAATTTATGTTGCCTTATCAAAATTCTTTGCTATAATAAAGAAGAAGAAGAAGAAAACACGGCAAAATATCAATTTTGCTCAAAAATATTATATCACACAAAAAATAAAAAAAAGGAAAATAATAGTTAGTAAGAAAACAGAGGGGTAAAAGGGTAATTAGAGCGCAACAGAAAAACGATGGAGGCTCGCGCATTTCAGATCATTATCAATGAAAATCAAAGAAACAGTAGTGTTAAAAACAACTGCATCAGTGATAAACGGCGCGACCCGGATCCGACTACCCGCTCCGATTTAACACTAAGAAACGACAGATTCGGATCATATTGATACACAGAACAAGCAGTGTCTTGAAAACGGGTCGGATCATTCCAGATCCGAATATCTGGGAACCCGAACATGGACGTATTGCAGGAATCGGGTTGGGAGGAGCTCCGGAAAGAGGCTCGGAAAGTGGAAGGCGATCTCGATGTCAAGCTCTCTAACTATGCTAAGCTTGGCGCTCGCGTCACCCATGGAGGTACTGAATTTTCCTGTATCTACTATCAATCAGTTCTTCTGTTGACCCGGATTTTTGTTTGAATCAATTGTCAACGTCAATGAGGTGGTGCTGTGTTGGTGTAATTGTATATTTGTGTGCATTTCGAAAAATACATTTGTAAATCAAGCTAGCTCTTAGGTTTCAGAGTTTCCTAAACCCTTGATCTCATTGAGATCGTGCATTTTCTCCAATTATCGTGACTTGCTGAAACTAATGCGGAATTTCATCATTTCTTCCAGAATTTTTTTGCTTTTCACCGTTTACAGTGCGCTATGGAGTTCTTTATTCGTTGAACGGGTTGTGTAAGAGCCAGTTGGGATGCGGCGTCTTAAACTAAGGATAAATGTGTTATGGAGGATGTAGTTAATCAATTAGTTGCACACAGGTGCTTTGAAGATGTAATTTACTTGATTCGAATTTGGTAAATCTAGAGATGACTGAGTAAAACTCTCTTGATTGATTACGAGAGAGAAAATATTTTACCATTCAGTAATATTGAGCTTTCATGAAAGGGAATAATTGTGCAATTTGGTCTACATATGAGGGGCAATTAGTTGGTCAATAGTGTTTGATTATATAATGATAACAATGGTTTGCTATTTTCAAAGCGGGCCTTTACTACACCCCAAGTTCGTGCATATAAGAATATTTAATCTAAAACAAGATGTATTCACTAAAACTTTGAAAGATTCTGGTAAAACCCATCCTATTGATATCTCTTCATTGAGCTATGAACAATTTGACTGTAGGCCTTTAAGCTGTGATGATGTTAGTATGTGCAATATGGAGTACAATGCAAGTATAGCTAGATTCTGCAGGAAAGTGAATTAATGTACTGCCTAACATGCTTGATCCTGAATAAAGATGAATGCGCTGTATCAATCTATTTCTACTTCCTTCTCCTGTGCTGAAGGAAGATGAAAATTGGTAAGTTGCACCAATATGAAGTAGTGAAATGAATCTATAATACAGGTAGTTTAGTTAATGACTGAGATTTCTTGTATTTCAACAAAAAGCCCCTCTTAATTTTGAATAGTATATGGACAATACTGTGAACTTCTTTAACTGAAGGAGTGACCTGGCAGCCGAAGTTTGGGAATAAATTTTCCCAATTGAAGAGTTTTCCCTTTGAGATCATCAGTTTCGGCAGCATACTCTTTGACACCAGAAAACCTTTTCTATAATAACTTCCATCTGGCCTGAGTTCTTGTCATTCTGATGGTTTTATTATGTATCTAGACTATGCAGATGGTGGTTCACCAACTGTTGGATCCAGCAGGTCATGGAAGTCAATGGAATTGGAGATTCAGTCATTACTTGAGAAACTACTGGATATAAATGATTCAATGAGTCGATGTGCTGCATCAGCTGCTCCTACTACTTCAGTTACTCAAAAGCTTTCGAGGCATAGGGATATCTTACATGAGTTTACCCAGGTTAGTTTGTACCATCTGTGATCTGTTCCTTGTCTTTGATGCTTCTGATATTGATGTATTCAATAAGTAATAACAAGAATGGAGAATTGGTGTTACTATGCAGTCGTCCTTTTTCTACTCAAATTGTGATTAACTTTAGAGTTACTAGAAGGCGGTTGATATGGCTTATTATGTATCCATTTGTCAAATTCGTAATTTCTATTCGATTTTTCCTCTATGATGCTTCATTTCTATTTGCTTATTCTCCAATAACTAGCATGTTAATGCTCAAATCTCATATATGTTTATAATGTATTTTATAACTTCAGGTAATAAAACTGTGAATGCCAATTTTTCTGTGAACAAGTTTTGTTTAAAAATATAAAATAAATGCTTTTCGTAGGAATTTAAATCTATAAAGAGAACTGAACTTATATAACATGTATGTGAACCATATATAAAAAATAAACCCTAACTAATGCCATATGTGCATTGTTTTTTTAATCCAATGACCTCCAGTCAACAATTAAAATCATAGTTACAAAACATGTTCACATTTATATATGTATATATATTCATATAATCACGTGTATCTTCATGTATCCATCTATAGGAAAAATACAACTTCAATCATTTTGAATCATGATGAAAAACATCATACCTTAAAATCCATTTTCTTTTGTTCTCCTTCCTACATGGCGACTATCATGATTTGATCAGTTGTGACATATTTTAGTTCTGCATATTGTACAACTTGTAATAATTTATCTTATCTTATTTTATTTTACCTTTTCTTCTTAAATCTTTAAGGAATTTATGCATTTCACTTGCTCATGGCTATTGCTGCAGATGAACTAGTTTCAAATATGCGTACAGTAATCTTTCTATTTTAGATCAAATTACATTGAAGAATAGAGTGTACTAGCTTATATTATAATTGGACTTTTCTGAGCTCAATCTATCTCTATTTTACAACATATAACTTCAATGATTTAGTTAGTATTATTTCCAATTTGTCTTAATCGTGCAATAAAAGTAAACTTTTTCATCCTAATCTTCATTTCCTGAACCCTTTGTTTCATACATGTGGTTGATTTGAATCCTTTTTATCTGATAGTTGTTAAATCACAATGAATGAGTTAGATTCTTTTTAGCCTAACCCTTTTCTGCCTTTTTGACTGCTTCTGTCAATGCTTCAAGCGTCATTTCCCCCCTTTTTCTTTCCCATAATTTGAATTGTTCAAGGATCATTCTTTCCCCCTTTTTCTCTCCCATAATTTTATCAGAATTCTGGTAGATATGACTGCGGGTACTTTCGTAGGAATTCAGACGTATCAAGGGAAATATTAACTCGATGAAGGAACATGCAGAACTTCTTAGTTCTGTGCGAGATGATATCAGTGAATACAAGGTTTGAGCAATTAATTGAAAGCTATGTTTATACGCAAATTTCTTTATCATTGCTATTTTCCTAAAAGTTTGAGTTTATGCAGGCTTCTGGGAGTGGGTCTCCAGGAATGCAGTTGTTACGGGAGAGGGCTGCCATCCATGGAAGCATATCTCATGTAAGATTTATAAGCAGCTAACTATTTCCTAAGAAAGTTACGGGAGAGGGCAGCTAACTATAATGCAGTTGTTAACAATTTCCCAAAGTTGTTTAGTATTTTCAGAATGCAAAAGGTGTGTGAGTTTATATTCTTGAAATTCCCTACTATAAGTATATTTATTTGCTTTCCACCTATTTTCATTGTAATAAATCTGTTTTTATTCAAAATTAAATAATTTATGATTTTTCATTCAGTATAATTTATCTCACCTAAAATATAAATAAGAGTTTCAATTCAGAATTATTAATGTTTATAGAAAACAGAATTTGACTAACTTATTATTTGAACCCACTTAGCAAATGAGAACAAAATTAATTTGGCATCTGTATTAACTTATGTCCCCAGTACAACAAAATTAGCCATTACTGCCACTGTTCCACCATCTATTATCTTCATCTTAAACACCCACTATCAAGACATATATCCTTGAAACACAAAACAAAGACAAACATAGTGTTTTATTTTTGTGATTGATGAACCCAGAATCCAGTTAGATGATGAGGGAGTTGAATTTATTGTAGTTATTGCTATCAATATTGTACTCGATGTTGTGATTGTTGGACTTCATCAGATCAATTCAATGTCCTGTAGCTTTGGTTATTCATTTGCATAAACACATCAAAGCATGCGAAGGATATCCCATGTTTAAGCTGCTAAACATTTTGGCCAACTTCTTACAGATCGATGATGTAATAAGTCAAGCTCAAGCAACTAGAACTGCCTTGGGCTCTCAAAGGGCTTTGTTTGGAGATGTCCAAGGGAAAGTCAAGCAACTTGGTGACAAATTTCCAGTCATTCGTGGCCTAATTGGTAATATTCTGTTCAGAGTACTTGCATCTAGACGTTTTATGTGCAATCTACATTAATTGATTTGTCTCATCATCCAATGATCCCCCCAGGTTCGATCAAAAGAAAACGATCACGAGACACTCTCATCCTATCTGCAGTTATTGCTGCTTGTACACTTTTCCTTATCATCTATTGGCTTTCGAAGTAAATAGCGACTTGTTCCAGAACTGGGTGAAAGAGGCTTTTTAAAGGAATTTCCCTGGTGCAGTTTTCCAGAAGGAAATTGTTTCCAAGGTTATGGTTTCTGACCTGCCTATTATACATGGCATTATCCAATACATTTCATCTTTACATGTACAGAAAGGATATGGTCAGGCTTATTCTAGTAACGTATATCATATTGGATTGATTGTTGATTGAAGAGTCCCTTCACACTTTGTGTTTTTCATTATTATGTAGATTGTTCCTAGCATCATTATTTTTCTCAGGATGCAGTTTTAGGATCTTTGTACCAGCTTCCAAACGCTTTAAGACTTCTAAAGTACGTAGTTTTCCTCTTGCTTTTATTAACAGTGACCTAATTACGACTTTCCGTGGATTATTTGAACTTAATTTGGTTTAATATGTTAGTCTCTCCTTAAAATTTGTGCATGATTGTTAAACTTTTTAGTTTGTATTTGACCAGTTTAAGATGACTGTATTTTGAACAATTCTATGAAGTTCTCATTTATTTGGTCCAGCTTTCCTCACCATAAAGGCTGACTATTGCTCCTGCAATAAGAATTGAGTGCTGATGAACGATAACCTTCTAGATCGCAAGGTACCACGCCTTTTTTTGAATTTTCATGCAATTGCATTACAGTTGAGGTTTAGGGCAAGTTGATGTTGTGCATTCGGTGAAATTACATTTGAATGATTTGTTTGTGATCCAAACACCCTTTAGCAGTCCAATCTCAACAATATCTGTGAATAGTGAGATTGCATTGTCGACTGTTTGATCACTAATGGTTCCATGTGATCCAAAATTCGAACTTTTGTCTCGCTAAATAGGAATTCCATATGATTTTAGAGAGTGTATATTAGACAATTTCATCACGGTGTGGTACAAAAATTGAAAATTCCAGATTGAGAACCACAATAGTATATGTACAGAATCAGTCAATCTTAGCATCTAATGTTGGAAGTACAGAAAGTACAACTTTAATTGAATTTGACAGGGCAGATGCAAGGTTGTTTAATGTGCTTGCTTATATGGTATATGTATGGTGAGACTAAATGTATGGATGTGCATGTATGTATGTGTATATATTTACAAAGAGAGAGACAGAGAATAGAAATGGTGAATATGATCTTGTCACATATTTGGGGGGAATCTGCTGGTTAGCATGGGCAAAAAGAAAACAAACAGGACCTGTTTTCTCACTAATAGGGCCTCTGTAAGTCTATATATTTTGTTATTATATTAGAATAATGTGTGTAGGCAATCTCCTAGGACATAGGGGTTGTACGTAGTAATTAGTAGAAGTGTAATATTGCAAATGGACAGCCCTACTACTGTTGAGCTTGAGATGCCAAAAACATGCTCCTCATTTATTGCGGCTATCATCTTTCTTCTTTCTCGATTTCCACACTCTGATTTTGTGATTCAATGAATATGTTTTTTTCTCTTCTCTACAAATATGAATTAATGTATGTTAAAAAAGGAAAATCATCCTCTTCTTGTTAGGTGAGGGATGCCCTCTGTTTTATTCATGAAATTAATTATTAAGTTATTGGCTATCTTCACAGATAATGCAAGTTTACCCAACATTTAAAATGACAAATATCACTTTTTCTTTAATTAATCAAGGTGAAATCTAAAACTTTTACAGTTGGCTAATCTATGCATAATGTATGTGGATTGAGAAAAGAAGCCCAGATGCCATTTCCAATTCCCTTTGACCCTACTTCGTTGGTAGCCTAGTTTTAAAGGTACATTTTATTTAACCTAGACATATATAATATTTGTATATATTTATTATGAAGTCATGGATGTTAGTACACAACAATGCTAGCTAACGTGAAATAGAAGAGTGTTGGTGAAGAAGGCATGGGTTTTTGCAAAGCCAAAACGCACATATTGAAATATGTAATGTCAACGACAGGAACTGACAAACAGCCAAATCAAATAAACATATGTAATCTACCTATCTATGTTATAATATATATCTGTGTACACATCGAAATTTATATAGGTTTCGATTCGTAATTTCATTTGTTTGCTTTTTCAATGTTTGTAGATAGCATCATAGGAGTGGGTTTCCATTGGTTGAGAAGCCATCATATGACAATGTTGTCCATCCATCCCCATCGTGCCGCCATCTATAATAATAATAATTAAGGCCAATTTTTGCACAATCTTATTTACATACCTAATTATTAATGGCTCTACAAATTCCTTACATACCAGATTATCTATTATATATGAATGGAATTTTAGTTAGTTATTTTAACATTGTCTGTGTATGAGTCGTGTGTAATGTAATAATGTCATTTTATATTATATGCATTGCAATTATACATGTATGCATTGAGAAAGAAAAAAAATGAATGAAATACAATGTGAAATAATTTGTAGAGTTATGTATGATTTAAAAAAGAAACAGAGAAAAGAAAGATGCCAAATATACACCAAGATTTGCTTACAATTTATAAACTTGGAAAGTTAGTTTCTATAAATAATCAAACCTAGGAATAATTGTACTGTTAAATTCTTTATACACACGATTGAATTACATAATTGCAGTACCTTTAACTTTTGGTTCAATTTTCCATCTCACACACAAAACGCCTCCAAATGTAAATGTTTCCAATTATCAAATTTTAACTTAGCAACAGAACTTTTTTTTTTTTTTAAGTAATTGCTAAATACCTCAATTTCAACCCCCCCCCCCCCCCCAAATAGTCGAATTACCAGACAAAAAAGTACAATTATCACAATAACAATTGTATAAAATTTAATTTTTTACTTAGGTCTGAAATTGTAGATTGAGTAAGAAAAGAAGGGAAAAAAAAATCCCCAAACAGAGCCTTACAACATTTCTACATATCTATGCAGATAACACATAGCAATGTGACAATTGAAAAAAGGGTGGCTCTCCTATGTCCCAGGGACACGGCGTGTATTTAAATTTTTTTTTTTTTTCTTTCATGTATACATTTAGATATCCATGGAATACCTTTTCAGGTATCCATGAAATACTTTTTTTTCAAACATCACATGTATACATTGAAGGTATCAATAGAATATTTTTCAGGTATCACATGTATACATTGAAGGTGCCTGGGCGGTGTGGGTGCACAACGTGGGCGCGCGGTTTGTGAGGTGCGCGCGCGGCGTGGGTGCATGAGCGCGTGTTTTGTGAGGTGCGCGCACGGCGTGGGCGCATGGGCGCGTGTTTTGTGAGGTGCGCGCACAGCGTGGACACATGAGCGCGCGATTTTTGAGGTGATACAGATTTGTCCTATAGATAATACAAACATGAACTAAATGTATGTGATACTTGAAAGGTATATGTGGGATATTTTTAGAGTAAATGTGGATATCTATCAGGCGCGCGTGCATGGACGCGCGGCAGGGGCGCCCACGCGCCGGGATGGGTTGGAGACACGGATCTATGAGATTGGTGATAGGACCAGTACAAAGCCTCCTCCATACTGTCTGCATGTAAATAAACCCCCTACCCCAATTCCTTTATTAAACGACAAAAAGATAGAAACAACTAATGTCCAATGGATTAAACCCTATATCCTCTCTATAATTTATTACACTAAAATACATTCTATTTTTCTTTTCTTTTTCTTTTTTTCATTCTTGATTTTGGCTATGTATGGGTTCCCCCACCCCTCTAGTAGAAAATCATAAAATACCCACCACATGCAGCTTTTAATATGTCCACCAATGACGTGTAACGATTACAATTCCTTCATTATATAAAAAACAAAATTAATAACTATATTAGATTTTTGACACATAAGTTGTGGACACATATTAATAGGGTAATAGACAAATACACTTCCACAGTTGTTTAATTTAAGCTGATTGCTTTGTAGTATTTTGATGAATTATAAAATTTAAAGGTATCTTAAAATAGGCATTTTAAAAAATGTGTAATAGCCCTTTATATCACAAAATCAAATAAAATTAATTTTTCTACCACAACATATACTTTTGTTACTTTTCTACCACAATTTAGATGAAAAGTCAAAAATAACTTTTGCACTCACATGTGTATAGTATAAGATTGTTGACTGATGTGATGAGAAATGCTATTTATGTTTTACGTAAAATTAATTGTCATTGGTTTATATTTGTGGTAAATATATATATACTATGATTAAAAAAAATTAATAATTCACCATCTAATTGGGGTAGAAAGAGGTGTTATCCCTTTAAAAAATTTATATATACTAGCAACAAAGTGAGTAGCAAGTTAGATTCAAGGCTTTTTGAGTATGAAAAAAAGAGATATATAATTGAGCAATTATGAAATGAAGAAAGAGAGTTGAAGGCAATGATGAAAAGCATTTTGTGTATGATTAAGATATTTAATTAGATTGGAGAGATAGAAGTGTAATAAATGTGTATAAAGTGAAGCAGTTGAGATAGCATGTTGAAGAATGAAACATGGGAGCTTAAAAGGGAAAGCAAAATTCGAAAGCGTTGCTAAATTTGAGCAATTTCCTGTCAACTCTTTTCAATTTCGTCTTTGTCCCCACTACTATTTCTTTTTAATCAATTCATTAATAGAGCCCCATTTACAAACACAAGATTTTCATTGCACTAATCTCTACTTAGCTTCAATCTTTAATGTCTCACCCTCTAAATTCTCACATTGCATAAAGTTTAATATATTTTATTTCAATTTGAACACTAATTTATGCTTCTGTACTATGAAAATTTTTACCATTTGGAATTTCTGAAATTCCAATTTATTATGATGACATGTCACGCACTGATCAAGCCACGTGGTGATGATGATGTCACCGAGTGGTATTGTGCAATATTGATCTTATAACTATAGGGAGTGGAAAAATTGATCGGACTATGAAATAATCGGACACTTTTTTTTTTTTTGCAGTTAAAGCACTTTTTCTTCTTGAATTGCGATATTGAAGAGAATTTCTCATGCATACATGAGCATTTGATTGGGGATTTGACGAATTCGTTAAATCTTTGTTACATCTGAAAAGGTTAGAAATAAAGATAACCAATATGATTCATAATTTATTTAAACACATTCACAAAAAAAAAATTTAGATAATTATTTAATTATTAAACTTGATTCATAATTTAATTGTGGCTCATGGTTGTAAGGGATTAATAATTTGTCATCTCTAACTCTATAGTTAGATCAATTTTACATGAATTAAATAAGGTATAGTATAGATGACTTAATGATTTCTTCCCTCCAAAAAAGGTGTTGAAGAGGTTATTGTAGGACAACAGATTAACGAAATTCCTTTTAGTCCTACTAAATATGGTATTTGAAATTCGTTCTTCAAATTTTAAAATATCAATTTTAATTCTATCATTCAAAAAATTGTTCAATTTTAGTTCATCTTTTATAGATATTTATAAATTCCGTCAGAAATTGAACCATAACAAAAAAATTGAGAATTTCTAACCACTTAAATAAAGTGTACCCCTTACATGAAAACTACTTCTGTTTTTTTTTTTTTTTTTAGATCCACATAAGCATAAAAAATCAAAAAGTTGAAAATTAGGAGGGATTTAATGATTGGAGCAATGAAGCAGATTCATAATGATTAGCTTTATCTTCACCAAAATTCATAATTTAAAAAAAAAAAAAAAAACCAGGTTGTGTTTGTTCTGGGGCTGAGAATCTGCTTTATTGACTCCCCAATCGTGAAATCCCTCACAACATTTCTAGCATTTGACTTCTTATGCTCATGTGGAATTCAAATAAAATTTTAAAAAAAAAATCCATAGAGAATTCCATATCAACATAAGGCAAAAACTTTTGTGCACAAAATGCACGGATCCAAATTTGTGCACAACAATATTATTATATTATATGAAGTAATACTATTATATTATATGAGTGATATATTATATATAGTTTTAACAGTATTACTCATATAATATAACAGTATTTGTTGTGTATAGATTTGGATTTATGCACCTTATGCACAAGAGTGCCACTCTCAACATAATTGTGCTACATCAATCAAGTAACTGAAAATCTCTAAATTTCTGGATCACTCTTATCACGTATCAATTTTCAACGAATTTTACAAATTTAGCGGAAAAAAAGACTGAAATTGAGTTATAAGACTAAAATTGATTTTCAAATTAGGAGGATCAGTTTCAGACACCATCTATTTAACAAGATTAAAAATGATTTTTTTCCTAAATATAAATTATATTGTTGAAGCAAGTGTGACTCCGTCGGAGTTGGGATCTTCTATTATCATCAAATGATTAGTGATATAACATACATTATTAAATTATCTTGAAATACAATAAGAGACGTGAAGGGGAAAATGGGATCTTGGTGGAATCTATTTGATAATAGTGTATAATAGTACAAATGGGTACATAATGGTCACATCGCATAGGTGAAGGGTATATTCTTGAAACAGTAAGCAAATTGGACACATATAAATGTAATAATCCCAGAGTTTAGTTATGTTGAGCAATGAAATAATTGAAGCTTCAAACATGCAACTAACATGCTGGGAATTGACATGAATGATGATCACTCACATTACTGTACAAAGGAGATCATATTCAAGTCACTGACTGTGTGTGTACAAGAAAGTGGAGGAAACAGTAATTACCACCTTTTTCAGGGATCTAGCTTTCAAGATTATTTATTAAATAACCCTTTGCCCTTTTCCTCTCATTCATTTGTTTATTAACTTTTTTCCCTTTTTTATTTTATTAAATTTAAACACACGAGGTTGGATTTCTTTGGATGTGATAGTTTTCAATTATGTTAGAGAAGAAGTGACAGCTATCTTTTTCACCAGGTCTAGGGTTTCGTTCTCCCAGCTGCCTACAGAAATTTTAATTTCTACTTTCAAATTTATTATATGCACATATAATACAATAAAATAATGTTTATTCAATTTTTTTTTTTTTAAGTGTTGGAGAAATGAAGATTGATCTGAGGAAGTAATATAGAGATAAGGACAAAGAAGAAAAAATCAGAAAAAAAGGGAATTAATTAAAATGGATAAAAATTAAAATAGGCAAATGGAGTTAGAGAAATAATGTGAGGACAAAAAGCTCATAAATGAGAAAATTGGAAGATATGCCATCTGATTTCACTGACAACAACGTATCTGTGTGTGTGGGAGAGAGAGGAGGCTGTGCGAGCAGTCAAATCACTCTATTAATATAATATATTTATTATTATTATAATAATTCACTCTATTAATATAATAATAATAATATTATTATTATTTTGGTAATCTGCAATTGTGAATAATATGCAGGACATATTGAAGCAACCATATTTCCATATATTTAAAGTTTACTTTAGATATATATTTGAGTTCCTATATATTAGTTTTTTTTTAAACATATATTTTCATGAGCATATATAAGTCAATTTAATTATCTTCCATGAAAACTAAGATGTAATTAAGTAATAATAAAAATTAATTTTCCAACATGTAAGCAAATATTTACTAATAAAATACGAGGACTCAGATAATAAAATCGACAAATTAATACATGGCCCCAATTATATAATAATCTTTAGGGATTCTCATTCTTTTCATTGGTTTGTAAACATAGCAAGTATCAAAATCATCAATTTTCTGCAGTGTTTTAATGTGACACAGAATATTCAACATAATAAAGCAATGACATAATCAACCGTTAAAGAGATGTGCTAAAGCTGATGTGCAGAATATTTATATGCTTTCAATTCGCACATTATTTTATCCTCTATGATTAGATTTTTAAAAAAAATTATAATATTAGAGGAGACTCGAACCTATGATCTTGTTGAAATTGAGAAAAATACACATCGTTAGGCTAGGCATATGAATATTAGTTATTAGATGAATCATATAATGTAATTAATTATGTATGATCAGATAATAAGACTAAGATATGAGATTTTGAATTTTCTAATTTTCGTGCGAGTTTTTTAGTAGGTCTTATGCGTGACCGTTTCACCGAACATAATAAATTAGGTAATACTTTTGTGTGTATTAAATAATAATTTTCTATATATCAGGTAATACTTTAGTATATGTACATAATACAAAAAGTATTACATGATATATTGAAAAATATTACCTAATATATACAAAAGTATTGCATGTTACACGAGGTAATACTTTTATATCATAATATATAGTATATGTATATAATACACAAATATTACATGATATATAGAAAAATATTATCTAATATACACAAAAATATTATATGTTGCACAAGAGAGAAGAGCATCTGGACAGTCTAGAATCCGCTGTGTTATATGAAAAGTGAAATTAATGGGTAAATTAGATTTTTGACGCATCAACCGTGGACAAATATTAAAGTGTCCACAGTGAATAGAGTAACAGAATTGATTAGCGAAAATGATAAAAAAATCCACTTTAATTATAATTAGTTGATGCACATAAAGATATCATCTAATTTCCAATAAGAAAATCACAATTTTCACCTAAAATTTTCGGATGGTGCAACTCTAGTCCCATACCTAACTAAATTGTGCACTTTCAGAACGACTTGACGAAAATTTGCAATTTTTGTTATTGACTACTAATTTTAGAATTTCAAGAGCAACATCGACGAAATTTACAGATTTGACCCCGTAAGTACTTTTAGGTGATTAGTTTTTTATTCTTTTGAAACAATTTTTAGCATCGAAATAAATAAAGAGTTATAATTATAATATGGAATATTACATGATAGATAAAAAAAAATATAGGTAAAAAAAATATGTTTAAAAGATAAGAAAAAAATCAGAACATTATTACAAAAATATGAAATTTAGTACATCCAAAAGTTATTAAACAAAATGATTATTTTATCTTAAAAATTTTAAAAATAATCAAACACGACCAAATACAAATTGAAGTAAAAAATAATGTAAAATAGAAAATTAAAATTATTTAATAATCTAGAATTTATTAAAGTTATTATATGTTATTATTTTTATTTTGGATTTTGTTCAATAATTTTCAGATTTATAAAAAAAAAATTAATTTATTGTTGTAACTTCCAGATTTCTCAAATAAATTTCAAATTTTATTCCCAAATTTTCAACTCAAAAAAAGTTTCAGATTTTGCTTGATTATTTTAATATTTGCAAAGAATGTTTAATTTGTACTCCTATTTGGTAGTAATGTTTAGAGCAAAAGGCAATCATCTCAAAGTTATTATGGGACTATAATTGCAACATTCCCCTATGTTTTACCAAAAAATTAATATAATAGTTTCTCCGATGAAAACTGCAGATTCCGGCAAATATAAATCATGTCATCAAATAGCACAATTTCCAAAGTTATTGAACTAAAATTATCACCACTTAAATTTTCAAAAGTGTAAAGTCAATTTAAATTTCGCTTCCTAGGTTATATTTGTATCAAATATCATGTGATGTAGATTTCATCATCACAATATATATCAACTAGCTAAATCAATTTAACTCTACTCTGAGGCATATTAGATTAGATATAATATGTATCATCATTATACAGTACTTAATGATCACATTCGCATTATGTGGACAATAGTGTATAATTGAATTAGAGATACTACACCTAATCAAGTCTATTGGCTATAGCAGAATATATACATTCATACTGCTTTAGGGTGTCATTAATTTGATCTTAATTGCCATCCAGATGATAAGGCACAAGTTCTAGGAAAAGCCTATAAATTATGCAACTACACCCTATATGTTTTACTTTTTTAATCCAGTAGACTAGTTACAAACAAGGATGAAAATATCGATATCGCAAAGTGATATCGCAACCTTAATTTTACGGATATATCGATATCGCAAAAAAATTGAAAAAATGACGGATATCTTATTAAATTTTTGGAAATTTAATATGAAATTTTAGGGATTATTTTAACACATTATTACACATATATTCCAACCAAAATCACAATAAAATAATATATTTAAAACTAACATATAGATAATAAACTTTATAAATACTGTACTGAATAGTAAAAAACTGACAATATATTACATAATACAATACAAAATTACTAAAATTACATGATACAATACATAATACAAAGATCAATTTAATACAATACATAATACTGGGATAATGTTTTCTTAGATAATATGTATCTTTGATAATACAAAGTAAAAAAAAATCCTATTAAAACTATGTATCAACTGAAAATCACATTAAAATACATATTATTATCAGTAATAATATATAATACATAATAATAGTTTTATGTATCAGTAAATTTTCACATAAAATAGAACTATAAAGTTTTATGTATAGTTATGTATAATATAAACTTTATATTATAAACTATTATCACATTAAGATACATAAAATACATAAAATCTACTATCAAACAAAATACATAATACAAAGTAAAAAAAAAAATCACATGTTTCAATTTTTTTGAATCAAAATCGCGAATTTTGATATATATATATATATATATATGCGATAATTTGCGATATATCCGCGATATTTCCCGATTTCTGTCCAATTTTATACTACACTGAACTGATATCGATACCGATAGCGATAATTTGCGATATATCCGCGATATTTCCCGATTTCTGTCTAATTTTATACTACACTGAACCAATATCGATACCGATAGCGATAATTTGCGATATATCCGCGATACCTAGGAAGAAATAGGTTAACACCCAATATCCATATCACAATATCTGTATCTACGATATTTTCATCCTTGGTTACAAATTAGGAGCTTCAACAAAAGTCGAACGACTGGCGTAGTGAGCAAAAATAATTGACTACACGATTTGACTCTCTTTTTGAAAATTAGCAAACATTAAAATTAGTGAGTTGCTTGAGGATATTACGGCAGCTTGAGATTATCAATCCAACAAGTTTTCACCATTTGCATATAATTGATCAACAGTGCATTTTGCATCCATCTCGAAAATAATGTGATCATGCCACATATTTTCATCCACATTAAATCCATATTCCATGTTTTTTTTTTTTTTAAATAACCTATATATTAGTCGAAAAAAGTAGGGAGTTATAATTAGTGGGTGATTAATCCAAATTAATTACAGGAAATAATTAGATGGAAATAAAAAAGTAGTAGTAATTGGGGGATTGTGATGAAGAGGGTAGAGGACTGGACTTGCAACTACAAAGGTAATAATAGTAAGTGCAGAGGATAGGTGCCCGCCATTTAAGGCTTTATTAACCCTACCCTAGGGCTTACATATTACTAATATAAATAAAATAAAATATAAAAAAAGGTATATATATAAATAAATAAAATAAAAAAGCAAAGGGGGTTAGATTAGATTAGATTAGATTAGATTAGATTAGATTGAGAGAGAGAGAGAGAGAGAGAGAGGGTCTTAAGTATGAAAAGAACAGGTGAATGAGTGAAAGGTAATGAGGACATGCACACGTCCTTTTCTCACTCCTCTCCCCCACCTCTGCCGCGTCTCTGCAACTCTCTCTCCCTCTCTCATCCATCGGGAATGCCAACCATACATTTCCTAGCTTTCTCTATACATACATCATACATCTACACCTTCATTGTATAACTATATACTACGTACCACCACTAATTTTTTCCATTTTAATTTGCTCCTTTTACTTACCTTTTACTTTGCTTTTGATCCCCTAACTTCATCAATTTATGATGCTACTTCATTAACTTTCAACTTTGGCCCAATTTTGTTCTTTCTGTCCAGAATTGCTAATGTGGTAACTGAAATTACTTATGTGGTAATCGAAATTGTCAAATCAGTTGCCGTGTTATTTAGGATTGCCATTTTATCTATTGGGTCGAGTTATCTGGCAGGTAAACTGATAATAAGGTTGAGTGTGTTGGGTTGTGCCCAAATACTGAAACTAATAGGTTTATGGTTGAGTATGAATACATATAATATTCGCATACTTGATTATATAGATACTATGTATTACATATATAACATATATTATATACACTATATAATATGGTACCGAAAACCTCAATTGGTAGGTCTTGTTTACATTTTTACTATCAATACACATTTCAATTGTGGTTTTTTTACTATTATTTTTTTAAAATTTTGGTCTAATTTTACTTGAAATTTCAATTTCTATTTATGTAGGCGTTGAAATTGAAAAATCCACATCATGTGTCAACATGGCAAAAGGCAATATTTCGAACAAAATTGTATGAAAACTCAAGCAGAAAGAGAGATAGAAAACCAAAAATTAGATACCTAAAATGACAATAATAAAGTTGACGGATTTGCAATTTTTCCTATTATAGTATTTTCATATATTATTTATATTATATTTAATTTATATACAATATGTATACGTAATTGGACACCTAAATGGCCAGTGGCCACCCAATTATCCGAACGTATTACTTCAACCCAATACAAATTTTTAAAGAAATGGATTAATGTAATTAGAATGAGTAGTATATAAGCGTATCGGGCCGTCGGGTATGTGGGGAGGCTGATCCGACCCATTTCACCCTCGGTTTTTTTTTTTTTTCTTCTTTTTTTTAATTTTAAACCCACCATCGCCATTTTAGATGCTACTATAACAATTTTCCAGCAAACATGACTAATCTGCCAAAAAAAAAAAACACTAAATTTGTAGGTCTGCAACTCAAAGGATTAAAAGTAAACATGGCCTAATTGGAGAACAGAGTTGGAATTTTCCAAACACTATAGATATATCATATACTGACACATACCCATATATATATAAAACAATTTTTTTTTGGTGTGTCATGAAAGATGGATTAAAAATTATGGTGAGTTAACATAATAAAAACATAAACAATAAGAAATTAGGGTGTTCTATTTTCCAAAAAAAAAAAAAAGGAAAAAAACATAATAAAAACATATATAATAATGACTTAGTTGAAAGTGCTGAAATGTGTAGTATATTAGTGGGCACACTTCTCTCCCTCTCTCTCTCTCTCTCTCATCAGCTACAGCTTGTTGTCTTTGGTAACCAAAGCCCCAAAAAAGAAAACATTCAGAAGATCAGATCCAAGTTGGTTAATCTGTCAAAGGCAAGAGCCTCCATATATACATACCTTGATCAGTCAATCTATCAATCAATCAAATCATCATCAAAGTGAAAACAACATCAACAAATAAGAAGAAGAAGAAGAGAAAGAGAATGTCCACTTCAACAGTTTTCTCACCGGACCACCACCACCACCTCTCTCCTAATTCCGAGCAGCTCTGTTACGTCCATTGCAACTTTTGTGACACTGTCCTCGCGGTATCTATCTCTTCTTTCTTTAATATACCTCCCTTTTCTGCTATTTTAACTGTGCTGTGTTGGTTTGTACCTTGTGGTATAGGTGAGTGTACCTTGCACGAGCTTGTTCAAGACTGTGACTGTGCGATGTGGGCATTGTACCAATCTTCTCTCTGTCAATATGCGTGGATTGCTCCTCCCTTCTGCCAATCAGCTTCATCTTGGCCACTCTTTCTTTTCTCCTCAGAATCTTCTGGTATATATCTACTCTCTTTTCCTCCCTTTCTTTCTTTTTAAAGATTTCTTTTTTTTTTTTTTAAGAAGAAATGGGTTTCCAACTATTATAAATGGGGTTTTGATTTTGTAGCTTAATTCCTCTTCTGATGTACATAAATTTACACATTAGGGTTTCTTCATCTTTTCGTGTTGCAATGTTCTTTTGCAAGATTAAGATCAAGATTATGATTCTAAAGATAGTAAAACTTCAATAGAAGGGCAATCTTGATATATAACAAGAAACCCTTTGTTGATTACCAATTTTTTTCTCAAATTCTTGTTAATTTTCTTTGGGATTAATGGCTAATTTAAATCTTGAATATCCAGGAGGAGATTCGAAGCTCACCATCGAACTTGCTGATGAATCAGGCAAATCCGAATGAATCCCTTATGCCGGTTCGAGGAATGGAGGATCTTCCTAAGCCTCCAGTGGCTAACAGACGTGAGATAATTGACTCTAATATTCTTGAATTTAATTTTATATATATATACAACAGTTCAATCTTTTCAGTGCTAATATTATAATTAAATTAAAGAGATGTAGGAGAAGAATTGGTTGTGTTAGGGTCCATCAAACATTAATGTTATCCCTTGTGTTCTTGAGTGTGTGGAATGTTTTAAGTCACCGTCAACACAAGTCTTTCTAGTATACAGTAGTTTGCTAACCAAATAAGAAGCTCTAAACTGCCTTTTTTATTTTGTGTTTACTCGTTAACAGTTGTTCAACTTTATTCATCTCTAACATCTCTCTCTCTTCTTCCCTTCTCTCATCATGTTTTTCCACTTATATCTCTTACTCCCACCTCACCATTTTTCTTCCAATTTTATGATTCTATTGTTCATCAACAGTTTAATTCATTTCCCCCAATAATTCAAGATTTTTTTTCTTCTTCGAATTCCAAGGTTTTTCGAAACCCTGAATCTGTTTTCTATTGTTCGCTAAATTACCAATTAACAAGGGCTTTGTTTCCTTTTTTTTGGGGGGGGGGGGGGTTGTTTGATTAGTAAATTATAAATCTGATTGGACTTAAAAAAAGGAAGAAAAAATACCCCGGAAAAATGGTGAAAGAGAGAAGTAAATAGAAAGCAAAAGAATGCATGATTAGATAATGATGAAGCAGTGATGAGAGAGAGAGAGAGAGAGAGAGGTGACAGAGAAGATATAGAAATCCAAAGAAAGTCAGCCAAAGTGAATTAATGTCTACATTTTGTTTTATTGTTTGTTTGTATTTTCTCTTCACTTGCAGCCCCGGAGAAAAGACAGAGAGTTCCTTCTGCCTACAATCGATTCATCAAGTAAGTCATTATAATACAATTATATATATCTATATATACATACACACACACAGAGAAGAGACCCACCCTACCCTCCTACACCCAACCCACCCCACCAGGTGTGTCTCCCATAAATATTGTAATGCATGTGTTGTTGCAGCTTTATTATTGATTTAAGAGCTTCTTTAAAGTGAATGAATGCAGAATCTGAAATTGTGATTATTATATAATAATAATTAAGAAAAGGAGAATGTAATTTGCAGGGACGAGATCCAACGTATCAAAGCTGGAAACCCTGATATTAGTCACAGGGAGGCCTTCAGTGCCGCTGCAAAAAATGTAAGATCCAAGAATCATTTCTCTCTCTAGGGTTTCTCTTACTAGGGTTTGAAATTACATGATTTGGGATTTTTTTATTTTTTCTTGTTTTTTTGTTTCTTCTAGTGGGCCCACTTTCCACATATTCACTTCGGACTCATGCCTGATCAACCCGTGAAGAAACCAAATGTGTGCCAACAGGTACTTCATCCAAACCCTAGATATATGTAATTAAAAATTTGGAAATTAAATTAGATATTATTCATTTTTTTTTGTAGGAAGGAGATGATGTTCTGATGAAAGATGGGTTTCTTGCTCCTGCCAACGTGGGTGTGTCTCCTTACTAGCTAAGAAATTCAAATGCAGTTAGCTGGTCCAAATTAATGTTTAATTATTCTATGTTAATTTGTCTTGTCTTTAATTAGTTTATGTCATTAGGGTTCTTCTATCTTCATCTGTTATTATGATATCTCATGTCTAGACTGTTTTAACAGTTTCGATCTATGGTGGGAGAGGATTTTGATGTCCAATGCTAACTACTAAACTCTTAAACCCATCTTCAAATCATGCTCGTTTTTTAATTCTTCATTTTTATTGCTTCATAATCTTTTTTTTCCTATTTCTTCGATTTAATTATCTCCATGCTAGCTAATTTGATCGATAATCAATAACCATCCACAATATAACGACCATATGTTAATTTGCTCACGAGCTAATTTCATCAAAAATGTTACCAAACAAAAGTGAGTAATACTAGTCAAGGGAAATCATAAGTGATCGATTTTCACTCAATTGCTATATGATTGGCACGATAGATATACAGCAATCATATATATATATTATGACCTATATATATTGGGACCATCTTATAATACTAGTAATCACCTGCAAGAATTCAGAAACCGAGGAAACATGAGTAGATTGGGTTCTTGTGAATGATCCAAAGGATCTGAGTAGATTAATGTGATATCAATTCTAGTTTCCTTGTTTTTTTGCTAAAATTAATTTTTAAATTGTAGTAGAAGAAAGTCAATGGTAGGTGCATAGCATTCAGTAGAGCTGGGAAAACATAAACACTGCAATGGCAGTTGCAGAGAGCTTAGGTGGTGCTGCATTCATCTAATTAAATCTCCCAATTAATTATTTAATATTTAATTAGCATTGGATGATTTGAGCCTTGATTGCATGTGTTTTCCCACTGGTTTTACTACAAAATTAATTCTGTTGTTTTCTTACACATATATATAGTTGGGAAATTTATTCGTGAAAAAGATATGTTCGTGGCCACACGGCATGTCATGTTCCTTTCTGAATGATGTCTCAGTTTAATTAGCATTGTATATTATAAATACATACTAGCATGATTGCAGAAATGATTATTTTAAACTATAACATGTAAATTATATACACTAAGATATATAAGGTGGATCTATTTGTAAGTATATATGTTCAATCCATCACCAAAAGAAAAAAGGGAATATTGTATTTATTTATTTTTCTATTTTTGTGAGCAAATAATCGGAGCAATGTATATTCATAAAGAAAAATATGGGATGTGAAAAATATTAAAATTCATAAAGATCACCTATATATCTTTACATTTATCTTCAGTATTTTTATTTTGTCAGCTAGCTTGTCCTTTTTTTTTAAATTTAAATCCTGGTCATTAATATTTTTTTAGTCATTTACCTTTATAATTATTTTCATTTTGATATTCACTTTTACACTATTTTCGTTGAGACAAATTTGATACATTAGAGGTAAATAATAGAAGAAGTAATTGGTTGTTGGTACATATAATTCATTATCAGGTGTATTTTATCATATGTGTTTACTTTATCACATGTTTTCGATTCTGAGTAGCTAAATTCCATCAATAATTTAATCGACCTGAGGAATATTTCTTGTACGTTAGGAAAGTTTGACTTGTGAATAGTATTGTATCAAATATATATACTATTATATACACGGTTATTTCGATGAAAATGCATATCTTTACACTTAATGTAACATCATTATCAGGTACAATATCTCATAAAATACCTACACACTTATAATTATCGATGAAAGATATGATAAGAAGCAATTATCCTCATTCTTGTTTATATATAAGTTAATGTTTAAAATAAAAATAAGTTATAATTAGAAAAATATTATAAATGACTAAAATTAAAAAAGTTTAACGAACACTAAAATTGGTGTGATGGTAAATGACAAATTGTATCAATGATTCAATATCCCGATCCAAAGTGAATTGTTTATAAAGTGGCTTTATTTTAATTGTTTAAGCCACGTCATCACTAAATTCCTCAATTTTTATGTTTGCAAACCTTATAATAATCTTGGGGCGTATATATATAGCAAAAATTATGCCAAAAAATTACTCACTAAATTGTATCTGACCATGAGATGACATGCAAATTTATGGCTTCAGATTTCAGAATTAATACATTATGAAAAGTTATGTCAGAAAATTGGAAATTCAGTACAAATTGCACTGATAAACCATCATTTTCCTTTACAATATTACTGCTATCTGCACCTTCTGTTCCATGTAGCATTTTGCCCCCTGGTTTTTATGTGGTATTCCCTCTTTGATGCCTCGCAATAATTATTATTTTCTGAAATTGTATTTCTTTCAAATTTCATGTAAAACGTAGACAAACTGCATTGCTTAAGGATCTTTCTAATAAGGATATATATATATACAATTGAAGAAAGAAAAAAACTTTATCTTGCTCTTTCTTGCATTGCCTATCTTCATGAAAATGAACAATATTTGGTCCCATGCCTGCCTAATCTCTCTTCTAATCCATGTCAAATCAACCCAAATCTATTTTGACCTTACTTGAATTCTTGTCCAGATCTAAATCAATATTGTGCCTTATTTATCAATGGATCCAACTAAACACACTGAGATTCTTTTAACCCTTGTTTTGCTTACTTAGTGATTTAAAATTCAAGTTTAGCTTTAAATTTGTATCATATATATAAATATATTTAGACTTATTTGTTATATGGGTCGAATTGAGTTAAGACAATGTGGAGAGGAGAAAATTATTGATTGGGTGTTTGCAATGAGAAGGGAAATGGAGAATACCAGAAATGATTTGAATGATTGGTACTCATTATTTTATCAGCTGTTGTTATTTCAAGTCTGGAAAATATAAGTGAACCAAAATGGTGGAGGGACAGTTTTGCATGAAATCATTCTATACCATGTGATAAATTAAAAAGGTGTTGTTGATGAACAAAAACACGTGATTCTAATGTATTCTTTTATTACAAATTATGTGTTCTCTGATTAATATCCTTTAATGTAAGTAAATTGTTATGATAATGACAAAATATTATTGAAAATAGAAGATGTGATGTGATGTTTTTTTTTTTTTTTATATACATAGTAACATG
This sequence comes from Scutellaria galericulata, assembly GCA_946896805.1. NCBI lineage: Eukaryota > Viridiplantae > Streptophyta > Magnoliopsida > Lamiales > Lamiaceae > Scutellaria > Scutellaria galericulata. The sequence continues at coordinate 12,754,065 of OX335798.1, read as the reverse complement.
CAGAGATGTGGATAGTGGGTCCAAATATAAACTTGGTGTAACGAGAAGGCCCAAATATCTAGCAAACCTAAAACAAAACCCAAATAATAGTTTACCAAGGCCCAATCCAGTAACGATGAGCTGAATCAAGCCCATGATGAGCCACTCATGGGCCAGCCCTGTGTGGTTCACAAACGGATAATTCTAAACACGGCCCTTTTTGAAATTAAATTTCAAATACAATAAATTAAAATAAAAGTGACATGATTCTCTATTTTACTCCCATCTAATGTTATTTACACAAACGGATAGTGTTTTTGATTCTTTTGCATTATATATACAGTTTTAGGTGTTTACTTTTCTACAGTTTTCACTTTTTAATTTCTTCCAAACCATGCCTCATTTTTCCATGGCTTGAGAAGTTTCAGTGGATCAATTCCCAATTATTTGAAACAAGTTGGGTGATTTGTTGAATTCTTGCATTTGGAGTGATAAAGAATTCTGGCATAATAATACTGCAAATGGTATGACATACACTATGACTAATAATAAGCACAAAACAGAAATATGACCAATATAGCAGCAAGATAGGCAGAACCACAGAAGAGCACAAAAATGGCAAATAATGAGGATAATCAACCAACAATGGTGCCTCTCAAGATTGTCTGAATCAATTCAACCCAATTCTTGCATACAATCTTCTTCTTCAAGAAACCTAAAACACATCACACCAGCAAAATATAGAGCCCCTTGCAAGAGTAAAAAGATCGGCCTATGCAGGTCAACACAGTCTCGTATTTAAAGTGAGTTATCTAAGCTAAACCACATGAACGAACCACAGAAATCGCGTCCTAATGCGTACAACAGGACAGGTTATAAGAACGCTGCAAGACATGTATGAACTCTTATAAACTACACAAATTTAATCAAATACCGAAATGGTTTCACGCTTGAATACATGATACATTTTCTGATGTTTTGTTAATTAAGGATTTAGACAACTAAGGTGTTGACTGGAAGGCAAAACTTGATATTCATGTCACTACAAGATACAGAAAGAAAGATACTCGTCCCTTAGCAACAGGAGCTGCTTCTGGAGATTCCTTTATGCATCGAATTGAAATTCAAGAACAGTAAAGTTTGAAGCGAGTAACACTAACAATTCCATTACTCAATAACATTGAGCTACATACAAGTTGTTTTCCTATAAGTCAGTACACCCCCACTCTCTCATGGAAACACATACCACAAAATATGAAAATGTTTACTATATTTTCTTCTCTTTACAAGTATTAAGAGAACCTATAAACATGAAAAACAAAAGAAAACATATTTTAAGACAAAATTTACACACGCAACAGAACCATGACCAGGTACATCTAGAACGGAAAAGAGAAATACTGTGTAATCGTAAGGTCCAGAATCCACAACCTTCCAATCAAATTCTTGGTGACGATGACCTCCCTCCATTACAGTTTTCTCATCTCCATTCCAATCAACCAGCATCATAAGTCCTTTTTCTTATGTTGTAATAAAACTCACTACTCAGTATGTTCTAAATCGGTGAGATAAACCTGTGACTGAACAATTGTCCTACCAACTTTGAACCCCGGGACAACAGTGAATCCAACTCTTGGCCTCGTTTTTCCAAGCAAACCACATCTCCCTAAAACATCCTCCATGTAGACGATCGAGAACTCTACCCCTCTCTCCACCCGAAATATCTCAACCGCAGGGTTAAATGAATATGCCAACTTATGGAGCAGCCATATCGAGCTTGCCATCCTAACAAACGACTCGTAGAACACAGACAATGACTTCCATGAATCCAGCACCTTCTCCTTCCTATCTAGATTGCTAAATATCGATGACTCCATTGTTGGATGAATAAGTTGCTCATATTTCCTCCCACAAAACCTCGAAAACTCACACTTTGGATTCTTGCTCAGAATCTCCATGGGATTACTAGCAACATGTTCTATTAACTGCCTCAGATAACCATTGCTGTCACTATCAACTACACCATTTTCACTATTTTTATTGCCATTTCCATTACAGATAATCTCAGTATTGCACAACCCAAAATCATGCTTATCGAAATCTTGAAACATTCCCAAACAAACATAGGAGAGAAATGCATACCGGAAATGGCTCTTTTTGGCGTAATCGATTCCTGAATAAACAGAATTAGCAGCTTCGTCCAAATCCCATCCTGCTCTTTGCATCAAATCAATCAGCAATTTCACGAAGCAACGCAATGACTTAACTGAATCGCCCAGCATTGCTTCGAAAACCCTAATTGTCAACAAAACCTCCATCCCCAAACCCTTGTTCCCCCCTTTCAGACCCAATTTCCGCGCTAATTGAGCATTGATATCCCGGATTTTATCCAAATTTCTCCTCAAATCCCTAGCTTCATCATCCTTGACATCAATCTGCGATTGCAGGGAATTCACAATCGTCTCCAAAACCCTCAGCTTGCTCTGATTCTCCTGCACTTGAAATTCCAAAAATGACCCTGCCGGAAAGTCAAACCCACTATTCAAACCCAAACTCCTTCTCTTCGAATCCCTGTACAAATTCTTCATCTCAGCCAGTTTCTGGAGACTCGAGACTATCAATTTATCAGCCTGTTCAAGGGCAATTGGGTCAATTTCCGGCACATGTGCGGCTTGGAACTGTAAATACGTAGCTTCAAAGGAGGAGAGAGTGGCGAAGAGCGAAGGAATCAAAGCTCCGATTAATTGCTCGTCCGAATGATCCGAGCCCGAAGAACTCGAGTCGGGTTTAATGACGACTACCTTCTGGTCGGGGATGAATTCCTCGGCGGAGTCAAGTAGGAGGGTGACGTCACCATCGGCGGCGGCGGAATCGTCTTCGGCGAAGAGCTCGTAGGTTTTGGTCTTGAAAGCGAGGGCGAATTTCTGAAACATATCGGAGATTTGCGGCGGCGGCTGTTTCGACGATGCGCCGCCTTCCATCTCCACCATTTCCCGAAATCTATACATACAAATCACAGAAGTGAGCTCGAATTCTTGGAAATTCTTGGCTTGGTGTCGTAGGTGAGAGGTGCTTTGGATGACTTAGAAGGAATGCTCTGCTCTTTCTGCTCTCTGTGAAAAAATATGATTGTGGCTTAGTGGGATTTCCACTTTACCATTTCTGCTTTTCTCATATTAGTTTTCTTTTTGCTTCCAAATATAAATTTGCAAACTCGAAATTCAGGATTTTAATAATGCTCTCATCTCATTTTAAGATGGGATTTTAATTTATTTTTTTGATGTTATGTGTGTAGTATAATATTATTCGATATTGCTGTAAATAAATATAATTAAGGAGTGCTTTAATAATGAAATTAGTAGGTACAAAATATTTATGAGATAGAGTTTACCAATTCATATAGTATACATTGGAGTTTTCTTAATGGGGGAATGTCACATCCTGAATTATCTATCAAATAGTGTATTGAAATAGTTGACAAACAGTCTTGCATTAATCATTTTGTTTTCTTTGCTTTGTAAAATTGTTTATAAATGATAAATAATTTAAGAAATGTTCAAGCATACATAATATTGATTCTTAAAGGGATTGTACATAATTAATAAGTAATATATTTAATGGACTTTAAGGTTTAATTAACGGCTCCATAAAAATTAAATTTAAACTACTAGAAGATATATAAAGTTACAAAATCCAAGTAAAAATAAACGGTACAAATGTTGATTTTAAGGATTTATTAGTTTGTACTGATAAACAAATTCGATTTAACTATTCGAATCGTATACAATGAGATTACTAATAAAATAAAAACTTCATCTTAAACCATGATATTAAAAAAAAATTAAACAATAATAATAATGATGAAATGGTTGAATGCCAAGTTAAGTACTAGTCTAAGATAATGAGAGAATATTTATAAGAGAGTGATAGAGTAACGGTCATTAAGAGAAATGATAGAGTAACAGGCGGTGTGCCGTGCCGTATGCGGATCCTGTACGCTTCTTTGTGGCCGACCAATAGAAGATTAGCAAAACTTACTCTATTTTTATTTTTATTTTTTCCCAATAAATAAATAATAATAATAATAATAATAATAATAAAAGTTCGGCTAAACCCCAGTTGTTTTTTTTTTTTTTAATCCACAAAAGTCCTATATTGTCTTTCATCATATTTTTTGTTATAAATTTAGAATTGAGGTAGTGACATGACTATAGAAACACAGACTGCTCAATTATTTTCATTAAAAAAAAATGGAGCATTAGCATTAACTAAAAGATCCAAACTTTGAATTAGCATTAAGAAAGTGTTAAATTTAAGAGATTAAGTTTTATGTGACAATTTATGTTATTATTTAAATTTCGAGATTTTATGTAGTTTGAATGATTAGTCTTTGAGAAAAGGTAGTAGGTTAGGGTTTGTTGGAAGTGTATAGTCAAAAAAAGAAAAAATTTAAAAATAGAAGGACCACAGAAAATGACAAAGCCACAACAAAAAAAATTCCAAATATGAATTGTTGTTTATTTTATTTAGACAAATAAAGTTACTTATATAATCTCGATCTCCATTTAATTAGCTAGTATTATCTTCATTTGGGAATAATTAATTGTGAACTTAGTTAGCTGTCATTTTCATATTGCTACTAAACCAGAATATTAGATCGTAAAATAAGGGGTTGTAAAGTGCAAAGTGTTGGTTGGGCTCGAAAAAATGGTTGTGGATGTATATACATTCACTTTTAATGATTATTACTTTGAGTTTAATAGTACAAAGTATTAAGTTTTTATGATTTTATTTTTTCTGATATTCTAAAATATGATATATTATATGTTGTAGATTCTTGTTATGTTTGATTATTGGGACATCAATGGCTGATAAACATCAAAAATACCTATACATGCTTCCAAGAGAAATAGTGAAGAATAAGTATTATATTTCATAAACTTGCACCAAAATAGCATTTAATGAAATGATGAATTTTGCATTTAGTGTCTATACGTCACTGAGGCATGGGTGACAATAAATATGATTATTCTTAGATAAATTTCAAATAATGGATATTATAAGTATGTCATATTGCCTCCATTTCATAAATATAGTCCAGTCTCATTTCACCCAAATTAAGAAATTGAAAGAATACAATTTAACCATAAATTTCTTATTATATTCTTATTTATTTTCTATGATAACATTAATGACAAAAAAAAAAACGGTTTATTGAAGTCGCCCACACAAATTTATAGATTTTAAGTAACAATATTTCAGAGAAATTATACACAGAAATTGACTATAATTTGGAAGTTGGAACAAATAAAAAAGAAACAGTGAACTATATGTAATAATATGTGGTATCATAATTATACACGTTATATGCAACGAACAATAAATATAAAACAAAAGATACTTTTAAAATCGTCTTTCCAACACAAATGAAGTTATAGAATCTTGACCTAATTTCAATGATGTAGCACTTGTATTAACAAAATAAAATATGAGATTAATAAAATAGAAAAATTGTGAATTTCGTAAATAATTAATTCGTAGTGAGTGTGTTTATCTTATATTAAAATTTTAGAATAAAGAAAGGAAAGTCATAATGTGATGATTTCTTCATACTTGCATGCGGACCACATGAGTCCACTTGCCCCAACATATTAATACTTTTCTGTACGGTTACACTTCCTGCATTTCTCTACTTTACTCTGACTTAGCTCACCATTTGTATGTTTAATAATCAAAAATAATATTATAGCAATTATTATTTCTGGGTCATAGAAAGGGACAATTCACAATGACCACAAGGTCCACAATCCTTTTAACTTATATTCGACATAATAATAACAAAAATAATACTAATCATTCACAGTAATTCCAATGTATAATGCTAAATTGGTGTTATATTTGTGATGAGTTTTCTCAGTCAAACAACTATTTTTTTCAACATCATTTTTATGTAGTGGAACACTAGTACTATCCACAACAAATTTTATTGCGTTGAATTATATCTTCAAGCTATCTATAAGTTCAATTTTAAATTAATTCCAAGTGTATTTTAGTTTTTGATAATCTAGTTATATTATTAAGTATTGAGTCGAATAAAATTGTTATTTTCTCGATTTTGCACGAACTCAAGTAATTAAGTAATGGTGATTTGAAATATTTTATTATGAGGTCTATTCAATAAATTATAGTAGTAATTTAATATAGAATCTAATTTATTTTAATAAAGCGTAGGTTGATAATATATAGTCAGGAAATAAATATTCATTCAGTGTAAAGTGGGCTGAAAATGATTTTGATATGGTTGAAATTACGTCAAATTCAGTGTTATGAGTTGGATTTGGACGTTCTAAGCTCAATTCTGAAAAGTCTCAAGCCCATTTTACTCTTTTATTCGATGGGCCAGAATTACGAAATTGGGCCCAAGATGAAATGTCTGTGATACATAATTGGACTGGTTGATGTCCAAAAATGTAGTGGATGCTAGAGTAGGGGTTAATTGACTTCGAGTGAGTTCATCTGAGATTCTGAGTTGATAGTGATGCATTGTCAGTTTCTAATTTAAACCTTACTCAAATATTTTAGTTATGGTGTAATTCAAATAAAAATGTATAATGAGGCTTAACTTCTGTATTTATATGCAAATAAATAAAGGTTTATTATTAGAGTTACATCTTATACTCATGAAAAAAAAAAAAATTAAGAAAAGTTATGAAGACACCGGTGTCACATCTTTTATACTCAATACATATTGTAACAAGTGTTATAATTTTAGTGGTGGAAATAGATAAGTTGTAGATTTAATTTAAATTGTTGATATTGAAAATAATTTTTATTAAAAAAATTTAAAAATATAATCAAAATTCGTGTTTTTGCTCTACAAATAAAGCCCAATATAGACATATTTTGAAACACAATCTAAAGTCTCACTTTTCTCACAATTTGAAATTCTCTCTTTTCTCATATAATTTATATAATTTCTAATTATGAATCCAAACAATTCAGATTATTTTTCAAACCCCCTATGTTTTTCCTTATTATAACTACGGATTTAAAATATCAAATATTTTTTTATCTTATATTACACATTTTTAATATAATAAATATTGATTATAAATAATATTTAATTAATAAATAATGAGAAAAAAATATTTGAAAAATTACATTAGTGTCTGTAATGAAGCATAAATAATTGAAATAGGATTGGGTTATAAGTTACTTTAAGTTTGTTCACGAAGATGAAAGATAAATGAATATTTTAATATAAAGTTAAATTAGGTTGCTAATAAATATAATCTTATGGTCTGGCCACAAATTCATGATTAACATTTTATTTTATTTTGGTGTCATGGAGGCCAACGTACACTTAGTTCTCTCCATTTTAGGGTTTTACCCCTCACAAAATTCAAATATTCAAGTTAGGCTATTAAGTTGGAAGAGGAAGGCCTTTCCGTCCATCTTTTGATTAAACTCACACACAATTACAATTTAGAGGAAATGGTCAATATATATATAAAATATATTATCTCTTCTATGGTTGAGCAACGGATGGGATGTGTGATATGACTTGACAATATTGTTGAATTGTCACATGGTATTAGGAACAATATTGTCACATGGTATATATATATATATATATATATATATATATATATATATAGTTAGAAATTCCTAGTGTAAACCCTTATTTTGATGAATTTTCGTGTAAGTCATAATTTTGCAGAAATTTCGTATATGTTCTAAATTTTTTAAAATTTTCATGTAAGCCCTATTTTGTAGAATTATCGTGTAAATCTTCATGTTTTAAATTTCGTGTAGCCCTAAATCTGCAGAAATTTTTCGTATAAGTCCTAAATGTGTAAAATTTTCGTGTAAATCCTAATTATGTCAAGATATGAAACTTACATGTGCTCCTATTTTTTACCGTCTCTTTTATCGTGTGATTTGATGTGTGGTAGTTATGGTCAATTAAGTCTAATTAGATAATAAAGTGTGTGGATGTTGGTTTTTTTTTTTTTTTGAATTGTGATAGTTTAGCCATAAATTAATAATAAATGTTAGAAAAGGATATCTTAATATGAGTTTGGGTAGTTTGGGCAGCCGAGCCATACTATTTGTATACAATCAGATATTTTACACATTCGACAAATTTCGAGTGTAGACCCATTTCAGAAGTATCGGTAATGGTAAGATGAGAAGTATATTCATAAGACAATCACAATCTCTTATAATTAAGTGGCGTAAAACTCAATTTGTGCATCATGAATGTGATTGTTTAATTTAAGTGTAGGTAAATTAAGAATGTAGAAACATTAATGAGGTGTTTTAAAACACCTATGCCTAAAGGCTGGTGTGTTTAGTACTAGCTGTTTCATGCCATATTGCCCAAAACTCCACTTTGTCTGTATTTGAAACCCCAAAATCGTGATGTTATTGTACAAGGCAAGCCCCTTCCTAATTAGGGCAACATGTTCATTATCTTTCTTTATGTTTTCTTGCATCCTCTCTTTAAGGCTCTTATTTAATATGGTTCGCCGGACAAAAAGACAAAAAAGCCCATTAATGCCATTGAGGTAATTGGCCCAATTTCAAATAAAAAGAGTGAAAATGGAAGTGGATAAATAATTAATTCAATAATAGAAATAGATGAGATTTGGGTAAGAGACAAAATTCCAAGTCTAAATGTTGTGGTCGTACTAGAAAGAGCATGTTGCAGTCTTGCTCTTGCCTTTTGTACTGCTATACAACACTCATAAATTTAATCATGTAATCAAATGCCATTTCGTCTCATTTCTATATATAGGATTTTATGTATTGAAATTTTACTGAGCTGAACAAAGAAATTGAACGTCTATCATATAAGTAGAACTTAAAAGAAAATTGTGCAGAAATATATTTGTTAAAATTTTTTAAAAGAGAGAAGAAAAATGCTTTAAAAAGAAGCAGAGCAATCAATTTCTGGGACTATAGTCTATAGTGTATATATGTTTGCATTTAATGGTTTAAATTTTAAGATTGTATTAAAAAGAGGATATATGTACACATGTTTCCCACGATAGTGTTAGAAACTAGTAGAAGATTTTTTTTTTTTTGAAACTGACTACTTATTATTTAATTCAGGATTAATTACATTTTTCAACCTATATTATGCATGTTTTTTTAATTTTACATCCTAAATTATTATTTTTTCTTCAATCACATCCTATACTATATGTTTTGTTTACTTTTACAATCTTCGGTCAATATTTTCTGGCGAGAAAGCCCACGTGATTTTCATGTACTAATTAAAGGTTATTTTCATCACTTGCACTTCTAAAACATCAGTAAATTCGATTCATCAACTATTTTTAATGATAAATAGATTTTATTTTTTTGTTTGAACCTCATCGTTAATCTTCATTTGCTCAAACCATTTGCAAAAAAAAAATGTGGGAAAATTAGGGCAAAATTCGTTTTTGGAGAGAGAGTTAGTTAATGATCTTGAAAATGACGAAAATAACCCTTAATTAGCACATAAAAATCACGTGAGCATTTTCTCTCCGGAAAATATTGGTCGAAGGTTGCAAAATAAACAAAACGTGTAGTATGAGTTGTGATCATGAAAAAAAAAATTAGACTGCAAAATTAAAAAACATGCATAGTACAGGTTGAAAAATGAAATTAACCCTTTAATTTATATTTCACTATTTTACACCTTTATTGCGTCCAATGTCATATTGCTTTTATTCCATTTATATAGTAGGGAGACATATTGTTCTTCTTTTCCACGCAATAAAAGAAATAAAATTAGTTATACTCGAAGATAAAGATGTGAATGAAAAGACATAAATAGTAACAGTATAGTTTGAAGGTGTGAAACCCTGGACTGGATTTGTAACAGTGTTTTTAGAAAGCTGGAAAAGGAAATATGAAGTCCCTTTCATATTTCTAGTATACATTCAAATTTCCAACATTTTTACACCTTTTCTACTTACAATAATTAATAAATGCCTCTCTTCAATTGTCTTTAAAAAAAAAATCTCTCTTAAAAATTTATTAATAAATGCCTTAAATTCGACCGCCCACTTAACAATTAAGAATTTATTAAAACAAACCTACTTTTTTTGCAAATTTAGAACAACATGAACGCTCATTTAATATGAAAACTCGAATACAATAACTTGAGTTCGATTCTTCTAATTCAGGGTTTAAATAGGACGAGCCTATTCATGAGCTTTTCAGAATTGACTTGAAAAAATTCTCAATTTTCAATATGCCTAATTTTAAACTTTTAATAAAACTTATTAATTTTTTGAGATAATATTCCAAACATACCAAATATTTGATTAATTAAGAATCATTCTTGATTTGACTCGCAAAAAGCTATCTTAGTTGATTTGAAACTTCTTGATATATGTTAAATGGCAAAAACTTGTGTACACCAGTTGCACCGTGCAATCCGCACTTTTATGTTATAAATGTAACACCTTTATGCATGTTCATTTTAAAATGTACAAATATTTGTACATAAAGGTACTACATTTATAACATAAAGGTCTTCCGTGCAACTCTGTGCACCAGTTGCACGGAAGTATTACTCATGTTAAATATATTTTAACAGAGAACCATATTTTTTTTTATCATTATGATTTAAATATGTCATAACAAGTGTTCATAAAATACTGTCGACGATATTATTTAAATAAATTTTGGTATTGATTGTTTTAATATTTACTGTAGAGTTACATTAATTTATGGACTCTCCTATAATCTTGTTTGAACACTTTGGCTAATTCCAGGTTAGATTTCTTTCTTAAATTTGTCCGGAGACTATTTGCACGAACACGTGCATATTTATATATGCTAGCCGTGTATGAGAAATATATAATATTATGCCTACCTATTATTATATTGTTGAAGTCATATAAGAGCAAAAAATGGTAGCAACCATAATTGGTTAGAAATTTAAATTAATTAATTTGTAATTTGAACCGAATATGCACATACATCAAATTGAAAAATATTTCAGATCAAATTTCTCTTTCCACTTTTAATTTCACTCTATTCTAGTTTCTTAAATTTAAAATTATATTATCTTTATCCAAAAAATAAATAATGTAAATTTTCCATCTAAACAACATATGATTTGAAATTTTTTTATATAAACTTTTGAGTCGTTCCAATTTACCGTAATTAAGAACTGCAACTGCAAATTAATGTATCAAACAAATTCATATTCATACACATATCCGAAGTAAATAAATTAGAATTGTCTATTATAATGATTTTATTAAACTTTATTGACAAATTGAAACAATTCAAAAATTATATTAAAATAAATCAAACCACAATTCAGATGACAAATTACAATAACCCAAATAAGTACTGCAATAATAAAATTTTGTTCCAAAGTACTTGTCCTTTGAGTAACTCAAGAGACAATTTGCCCATATTTACTATTTCTAAACTAAATCATTTAGTATTTCAAAATTAAATGATCGTTGGGATTATAAGAAAAAATGTTTATTAAAATTAAATAAGCAGAAACTAATCATTTTTATAAGACTTCTTAATCTACATGAAATTTTCTAAAAATACGGCACTTATTTAAGATGGAGAATTGAAGTATTACATTTAGTTAGTGGTGCCCGGTTTAACCGAACCGTCGGTTTCGGTTCCAAACCGGCGGTTTGGCCAACCGGGAAGGGGCTAACCGGAACCGAATCGGGGTATGTTCGGTTACGGTTTGTAACCGGCGGTTGAACCGTAACCGGCAGTTCGGTTCGTCGGTTTATCCGTTCGAGCGATCCGGGTCTTACACGTGGCATTAAAAAAAAATGCGCGAACCGTCGAAGTCCTACGACACGTGTCATTTTCACAATTTTTCAAAAAAAAAAAAAATCGAAAAACCGGCAGTTCAAACCGCTGGTTCACGATTCTCCAAGATACCGAACCAGATGAAACCGGTTCACGGTTTCCCAAACCGTTGACCCCCGGTTTCGAACCGGCCGGTTCCGGTTTTTTCCAAACCGTGGGCACCTCTACATTTAGTTATTGTTAATACTTTAAATAAATTATGAATATAATTGCTAGCAAAATTAAATATAAAAATGATTATAGCTATACTTTTATTTTTCGATGCGGATAAATATTATTATTTTGATTATATAACTATACTATATATTTTTACTCAATCCATGCATTTTACTATAAATTACATAAAATTGCATTTTCAGGTTCAAGTATGTCCACTCCAAGTTTTAACTCAAAGAAATACATAAACTTAAAAAAGGAAATTACATAAGCTTAGTTTAAAAATAACGACAACAATTATTATTATTATTAACTCTAAAAATTAATAATTACTAAAAAATTATATACACAACATGTAATCATATATCAAAATACACATTTAACTGTTGTGGGTAAAAGGGGCCATATACCTCATATACAATATGGATTCTAGACTTTCCAATTCCACCTAACAGGTACGAGTTTCTAAGAACACAAAGGGCTCGTTTGGTTTGGAGGATGGGTTTAGGTTAGTTTGTTTAAACATGGGATTAATTACTGTTCATCGAAGACAAAAAATGTGTTAATTTAGGTGTTTGGTTTGTAGGTTTAGGTTAGTTTGGATTTAAATTTTGTGTTTGGTTTGAATGATTATAATTCTTGTAATTGGGATTGTTTATAAACCTTTGTTTGGTTTGTAGGTTTGTTATTTTAAAAATGTAAAATCCCGAAACTACCCCTCATTTGTATTAAAGAAATTTCAAGAAAGCCACATTTTGTTTTTTTAATATTACATAATGCAATTAATTGGCTAGGGTTGAGTGAACAGTAGATCACCAAGAAGGCACCAAATTTGCGAGGCAAAGTCGAGCAACAAGAAATTGGGCGAACACACCTTGGCAACAGGAAGAAACAGACTATGTAATGGAAAGAGATTCTCACAAGCTCGTGTTGTGGTCAACGAAAACAATTTCTGTAATTGCACTCTAGAGATAAGAAACAGTTGCTACCCTTCTTCCTAAACCAAGTATGATTCTCCCAACTGAGACGACATTAGTTACAATCGAGGTCAATTGATTACAGGGTTGCCCGTAATATTATGTCTTATAGGTATTATGTTTCCTCTTTCATTTCGATCTACTTTTTGGAATTTTCAAAGAATAGGTTGTTGTATTGTCGTATGAGAATGGTTCACATAGAGTGCAAATTCGATTTTTTTGGATTGCTTTCTCATGTTTATCGTTGTATAATATGTGCAGTGAGTTGGGTGCAATGTATAATACTGGTCTTACGTTTTGGACAAGAATGGTTGCATTTTTTGGAAGAAACATGTTGAGATGCTCTGTTTCGTAACTGATAAGTCTTGCGAAATGGTTTAATGGGTCTAATTTTGTTTGCTTATGACACTAAATTGGATTTTATAATAATGTGTTTCCGATGCGTATTGTGTTTTGTAGTACGAACTCAAACAAAAGTGGAACGTCTAGATATGAGATTGGCCGGGCTGAAATGGATTGTTGCCGACATGCGATTCCGATGCATATCCAAACATCTAAGACAAAAAAAAATCCGATGCGGCGTTTCATGACTTGTCCTCTTCGAGGGGTTAGTTATCTCACACGAATGAATCTCCAGTTGTTATCAAATTGTTGTGTTTACTTACTAAGGTTAGTTGATATTTTGTAATGAAGGGCTTTGGGTATTGTTGTGACTTTCAGAAGGAAGGGGGTGGGGTATTCATTTGGGTTGAGCCGCAGCTTGAGGGTCGTGCTAGAGATGTGGCTCTTGAATGCATTGATAAGATTGATCGATTGAAGGCCGATCTTGCCGTAGATTACATATTCCATTTTTAGAAAATAGATTTTGCATTAATGATATAATTAAAGATGCCCAAAATTCTACATGAACAAAGTGCAACTACTAAAAATATACATATAAAGGGCACAAAAACCTCAATTGTGAACAGGTGCATTGCAAATCATGGACCACCAGTTAGATTAAAATTCAGTCGAGATCATAGTTGTTTTTCCAATTTCGGCATATCAACGCAATGTCATGAAAATAGTTTAAACAGATAAATGTTAAAACGGGCCACAAGCTAAAGTCAACACTAATACTGGTTAATCATTCACACATAATCCCCACAGGAACGCATAATCCCCACAGGCACTTCATTCCAACATCAGATTCCATATTGATTATACAACAAAAGATTGTTACATACAAGAAAGCTTATACTACAAATGCAAACATAATCACAAAAAACAAAAGACTAAAACTGTAATCGGATAATACAACATACCAACTTTCAATACGTTGACAATCTGACATTTAAAAACAACATTGAACAACCTATTGTAGAACATCGAAGACAATCCCATTTGTGAATAATTGGTCAGAGAAATCAAACCTTCTGCCTTCGAAAAAGAATTTCAGAAACCAACTACCCATTGCATCAGTTAGGAAGAAAAATTATTTTTGAGCTCATCCCATTTTCATATAACACAATATCCTTATAATGTATCCATCGCAAAACGTAGGGATAGATAAATTAAAAGCAAAAAAACAGTGGAGATAATGAAGGAATGCGTGACAATCCATTATAAATATTACATCATACACAAGCATCTTGGGCTTTCTAACAATTTAATAAAATAAAAAACACTACAAGTGGTAGGGGGAAAAGATGTCAAGAAATCAATTGATATATTTTATATTGATGAATATTATCTCTGATGTTGTGTTACACCATTTTTCATATTGGATATGATGCAGTACCATAGAGTGGATAATTGCATAAACATGGGGCAGACAACAGCAATTTGATTTGATGAGGCCATTTCAACAATGTCACAACGGCACCGTATTATAAAATTAGTACACTATCACTCACATATAACTTTGTTATGATTTATCACAGTCCAAAAAATATTACTATCAATCATTTCTGCAGATAAATGTTACATACAAATAGATTATTTCCATTCATAATGTGAAACAATCCAAATACGTACAACAACTGGGATGAGCTTAACAATCTTGCAACCAATCATTGATGAAGTAATAAACATATACAAAATTAAAAAAAGTCCACATGATATTTGTTATAACAGGCTCTCTTCAGCATAACCGAATTCCTTCCACAATTAAAGTTTGAGTAATTCAATTTACTCATAATGAATCTTAATTTTGAAAAAAAAGGCAACATTTGACAAATTAATAAACTTAAAAACATACCTTACCTACACAATCTTCCTGTTGGGCTTCAAACCATAGGACACAATATGCATAAAGCATTACTATTATAAGCATCACAAGATTTGCGTAATGAGTGAAATACTCTGAGTATTTCACGACAAAGTTGGTTCCGGCGTTAATAAAAGTCACTCAACCCACTCAGAGATGCCATTCCACAGTAAAGGTCCATGTATCCTAAATAATACATACTCTAAACCCTTACAAAAGTAGAGCGTATTTGGAATACTGGAAAAAACACGATTATAAGACTACATCTATATACTTCAGTTTGGTGGCATTGCTTTTACTTGGAAAAACCCCTTTGAAAGCGTTGAGAAAATAGAAAGAAGATCTTGCAATTGCAAAATCGATTTCAACATGGAAGGAGTACAAAGAAAAATCGATTTCATACCTGCTTGAAGCGCCTTTTTCTGTCGATGCTTTGAAGATGGCGTTTGAAGGTACCTCGCTAATCGACAAATATCAACACCCACCTCCTCGCCGTTTCATCCGATTCACCTTACAAACGGAAATTGCAAAAAATCCAACGATTAGACACGAATCAGAAAAGGAAATGTGCAGATTGGGGTGACGATTTAACTCATACCTTCGATCCTCTCTCTCTCTGGTGTCTTGCGAATGTCTGTCCCTAGGGTTTGTTTTGTGCACTGATCGATGGGTGCTCCCCTTTTCGGACGATGGCAAAGCTGTAATATGGATGAACAGTAAGGGCATATTAGTAATTGAGGAGCATAAAGTAAGGACATTTTTGTCCAAAAAAAAAAGTTACTGTTCGGACAATGAAACCCACCAAATTTGGGCAGTTTATAACACACCCATTTATCACACCTAAACCCATATTATAGACCGGGCCCAAATTATAGTCTTTTCTGCAAACAACCAAACCAAACGTGGGTTTGGGTTGGTTTGTAATTTTAAACCAACCCAAACCCTCAAAGCAAACAGGCCCAAAGAAAGTTGTCAATATCCATGTTCTGAAAAAAGAATTAAATTGTAATATATTAAAAATATGTTTTGGTAATTAGAAAATGCAATAAAAAAAAGTAAAAGATTGAAAGCAGAAACAATCCTCTCTTCTTCATAGACTTACCCTTTTGTTTCTTTCTTAAATATATTCCAATGAAGTCCTCTTTCTCCCATTTGTTTTACTATTACAATTTACCCACAAAGTCTGAGAAAAGCTACATCTGTCTTGTCATTTAGCCCCTTCTCTCTCTAGAGAGAGATAGACAGATCGAATGAGAGAGAGTAAACGGGTATGCATGTACAACTATCTAGTGAAAAATTTAGGGTTTCGAGCCATGGTTGAAAAATCACTACTTTATTTCCAATTCTGATAATTATCTAGGGTTTTCAAATCTCACCAAATCTCCAAACCTAATCACAGAAAAAGAAACGGGATTTTGAAATAGATTTTCAATCTTTAATAATAATAATGGAATCAAGTTAGGGGTAGCATGTAAGACAAAGAAGAAGAACAGTGGTACAAAGGTATGGTACAAATTACGAAAATGCCACTGACATAGACACACGCCATCCCCGAAACTTTAAATGTGGCCAACTCCTCCACTCTTGTTCCTTCATTGGTAACAGTAACACCAGTCTCAGTTTTGCAGGCGCCGTTCTCTTTTTTTTTTTTTTCTCTCTCTCTCTCTACAAATAGATATATAATTATATATACATACAGATTACAGAGATCTTTTGATCAAGGGTTCTCTACCATTTTCAAACACAAGACATGGTGGGGTCTCCTTTTCTTTTTCTTTCTTTCAAATTTCAATTTGGGTTTTTTTATATGAATGGTGTTTCTTCTTTTGTAGTTTGATAATTCAGAGGTTCCCCAGTGGCTTTCGGCCCTTTTGTCTGAGAAGTTCTTCAATGCCTGCATAATTCACGAAGATGCTAAGAAGAATGAGAAGAATGTTTTTTGCTTGGATTGTTGCGATGGTGCTTGCCCTCATTGTTTAACTAACCACCGCTCTCACCGCCTTCTCCAGGTTTATTTATTTATTTATTCCGAATTCTCTTAATTTCAACTTTTTTTCATGGTTTCTTTGAATTCTTATCCAGATAAGAAGGTATGTGTATCATGATGTTATAAGGCTTGTCGATGCTGATAAACTAATGGATTGTGCTCACGTTCAAGTAAGTTGTAAATCTGTGTTAATGCATAATTTGATTTGAAGAATTAATTGGAACATTTATTTAATTAATTTTATGTGGATAGTCTTACACGACGAATAGTGCAAAAGTGGTGTTTCTAAATCAGAGGCCACAGACAAGCAGGCCACCCAGAGCTTCAGGCAACCTCTGCATCACCTGCGACAGAAACCTCCAAGACTTGTTTCTCTACTGTTCTCTCTCTTGCAAGGTGCATGCATCTCTCTCTCTCTAATTTTCTTGAATTGTAACTGAATTGCGACAACTGGAAATTGAATTTTGAATTGTGTTTACAGCTGCAACATATTATCGCAAGTGGGTGCAACCTTTCAAACTATCTTCGCAACTGTGAATTCCTGGCTTTGCCTGAACCGGTTTTCGACGACGGTCAAATGACTCCTGACTCGGTTCTCGAGCTGACCGGTTCGATGAAGACCGAGTCCGGTTCCAGCAGCGGTTGTGCGGCCGGGTTAGTCGACTGTTTAAACCTTACCTGCACCGCCACCACAGAGATAGTAAAAAGGAAGAGAAGCAGCTGTCAGACCGGGTTCAGACCGGCTTGCGGCCCGGTTTCGGGAATGTCCGAGTCGATGATGAACCGGAGGAAGGGCACGCCTCACCGGTCTCCACTTCATTGAAACGTGTGTACGGAAATAGTGGTTGAGGGGGGAAGCAAAGGGGTGGTTGAGGGCAAAATCGGTAATTACGTTAGCCAGGGGTATTTTAGGAAAATCGCTTGACCTCCCAAATTTTGTAGAGTACATTTGCTGTCCTTTCCTCTTGTCTTACATAGGTCCGTGTGATAGTTATGATATAAAATTGTTATTTCCTACTTTCTTCTTTTTAACAAGTGACAATGACCATAGGGGCCCAATTGCCAATTTGCTGCCGTTTTAGCTTGGTATTAGTCAATTTAGTGTGGAAAATATCTTTCCGTATTTGTGGGCCCTTTTTGTTTTGGTTTTATATATACTAGGAATGTTTAATCCAATGGATTAATTAATATTTATTATGAAAACGGGTTTAAGTACTACGTTAGTACTATGTTGATATCTTTGCGAAAAAGTAATTTTTTGATCTCAATTTCTTTTTATTTTGACTGAGATGTGATTGCCAAACTTCTTATCATATGTTTTATTGATCGTAATTAATACTAGAAATTTAGAGTAAATGGAGTAATACATATTAGTCCAAGTTGACACCCTTAGTGCAGTTGAGGAATTGGCGTTATGAAGATGGAATAATTGCAGGATATGATTGCGTGGATACAAATGGTAAAAATGTAAATATATTTCTTTTCGACTCACTATAATATTGGTTGTTTGGATAAGGTTGTGTTGGCTGTTGATTGCCTGGATTTAGTTCGATAGGTAATGTATGTGTGCTTGCTTTTGTTTTGATTTGTGCTCGTATTTTATTAAATTAGTTGGGATTCTATAAAACTTTAAATAAATTTATAATAATATGAATTATGGTTCTCTTGAAAAGTAATTGGATGTTTTCTATGTTTCCTACTTCATTTTCATTTAGCTATAAAAAGAAAAGAAAAAAAAAATCATTTTTAACTTTCAAATTTAAGCGTTGTTTACGAGGTTGTGTTTGGTTCCTATGTAAAATAAAAAAAAAACAGGATAGAAAAGGGACATAACTATCACAATACTTATCGAATCATTTACTACTACAATAGATAATTTTTCTTCTTTTACAATAAATGTAAAAAATGATATATTTACCCTTCTTAGATAAAATATAAACAACATTTCTCATCACGTCACTTAACAATGTTGCACTATATACATGTGAGTACAAAATTTTTAGATTTTTCACTTACAATGTGCTAAAAATATAACAAAACTATATATTATAGTAGAAAAATTAATTTTATTTGATTTTGTAGCATAAATGGCTATCATATCTTTTATGAAAAGTAGATAAAGAACTGAAAACTAAATATGGATGAACTGCAAAAATATCACCAGTTATGTGTTAAACAATTATATGTTAAGGTTACTTGTTATCTATTAATTAAAGTACAAATTGTTATAGTTTAGAGTATTATTTAATACTACCTTCGTCCCGCTCAAATTTGCACACTTTCTATTTTTGTCCGTCCTATTCAGATTTGCACACTCCAAAAATGGCAAATAAACAGCTTCCCACTCAGATTTGCCCTTTATTATTCAACATTAACACTCAAAAAACAGCTTTTTCTTAACCCATGTGTCCGTCTCTACGTGCAAATTTGAGCGGGACGGAAGGAGTATACGTTAACGATCACTTGTTATAGATGAAGTATTTTCTGTTAAGTTGGCTTGATAGCCATGATGTAAGTAACCAAAATTATTGAAGAAATATTTATTTAATAATCACAAAAACCCATATAAAACGGTTTCACGAATAGTTATCATGAGACGGAGTCCATCGCCCACAAATAATATATAAATTCTAGGATTTGGATTGTGGGTAATTGGATTATGGATTGATCTATCTCACGCAATACAATAAAAATCTATAAAATAATCTCACAATAGTATGTCCTTTTAATTGTGTTGAATAGTATAAGTATGGCTTATTAAATGTTAAGAGTATCAAATTATCACTTGTTACATGCTAAAAACATCATTTGCTATTTGTTATTTTAGGTACCATCTATTATCTGTTAAATTAGTTATTATAATTTTATAAATTTTTTATGTATTAGATAATCATTTGCAAAGTTGCTACTTAATTTCTCAGAAGAGATGGTTAATATTTTGCCATAATAAACAATATAAAAATACCTGAGAAAATGAAAAGAGAAAATACTTAAATGAAGAATGTGGCAATGATTTAGATGTCGGAGTTAGGCGGGGCTAATACTACTAGGCTGCGGAGTTGGGCGGGGCTACTACTACTAGGTTGCGGATGTTAAAATGACAATTACCAATAAGACATATTTTTTTAATGAAAAAACTCACGTGAAACGTGAGACGAGACTTTTTATAGTTTTATATGAGATCAACATTGATTATATTGACATGACTTATTTTATTGATTCCATATGAACTTCATTCTATATAAGGTTTCACGTGAGCCGACTTGATCTTCTTGTATAAGTTGGTGTTTCATCTTATATTTCATTATTTTTAATTTATGATATGTGTAAATTGGTGATATCAACTTTTACATTTGACATGTGGTGATTATTTTGAAATACTAAATGAAACACCAATTGATAAATAAAATCCATATTTTTCTAAGATTAATCAATTAAAATCAATCCAATTGTTTATTACATCCGGACCTTAAAATGGTATCAGAGCCTAAATTTATTGAAAAAATAATTTACAATTTATATTTATAATATTGATTTTATGCCTAACGGAGGAGAAAATCAAGAAATTATGTATCCGAAAATATTTTCGAGATAATAAAAGTTTCAGGATCATCATTTTGATGATGTTCAAACAAAATTGTTCCTGATAGTTCTAAAATCTCACAAGATCTTAGAGAAATCTAAAAGATCATCCAGTTCTATGGAGGTCAGACGGAGATGATGATCCGATCTCTATCTGAGATCCAATGAGAGGTTTCAGATGTGAAAAAAGAAATTATAGGTTTGAAAATAAAGTTAGCAAAGGATCTAATAGATACATAAACGTTTCAAAGATGCGTTCGAGGATAGACCACTTATTCCCAAAGGAAAAGCTACGAAAATCTCGGAGTCAAAGAGTCATTATGAACTACTGTGTGAAATCATTAGAAAAATCTGATATGGATGCATCACGAGTTGATATCTCAGAGTTAACCGAATCACTCTCCAATTTTGGGATAGTAGATTTGGTTAATATCAAGATGAATTTTCCAGTTTCTAATCCAGAAGGAAGTACGGGTTCAAACACACCAACCCCTGAGAGATCAAGGGCAGAAGTCGAATTAAAGTTAGACACGGAAACTTGGAGACTGGAAGCTAGAGGACAACTCGGGAGGAACAAAGCACCTTCTAACAGTCCGTGGGCAAAAACGATGTTGGAACCAACACACCCATATGGGTTGGTTCTCACAACCGATAATCATCAATTTCCGAAACATGAAAAAAATTAATCGATAAATGGATGACCTTGTTAAAAGTAGCCTCAACAACGCTGGATATAGAAAAAGAAAATTTCATCAGACTAATCGAAAGTAGTCTGGAAGGTTCAGCGAAGATGGCTTGGGAATCAATATCTACCAAAGTTAAAGAATAAGCCTTTTTCGGAGATAGTTTATACGCTATCATCGAAAAACTTGGAAGAGTATTAAAGGTCTATTTAATCGGAGATGGATACTTTGATCAAAACAAGAAGAAGAAAAGTCGAAAATATTCACAAACCCCGAGTTAAAAAATATATATACTATTCCCAAATATAATTTGATGGGACACATACCATACTTTGTACGAAAGACATTTAATGTATATTTTAACATCATATGGCCACATAAATGTGCATAATTAGCCATAAATGATCCGATAATGCAGAATCAGCAATTTCCAAAGCGCCACCCATTGGAAGAAACTTGTGTCAAGTGTCCGTCAATATCATTTAATCTTATTTGTGATGAAAATATATTATATCTCTCCTAGATATTAGCTAGGCACGTTTTTATTTTTTTTACACAAATTAAGAGTGCTAATAGCAAATGCTAATTATGCAAATAAATCTCTTAATATGCTCCGTTTTAATAAGTGATATACTCCCACCAAGCTCATATGCTCCATCCATTATTCATACACACACACAAATTTTCATTTCTTTCCTTTTAGTTCTACACTCCATTTATTTTATGATAATTATTAGTTTAGAAAATAGAGCATATTTTAATCCAATTTGTTTAATTTTCAGAAAGAGTTAATTGGTTTTTCTTCCAACGTTACCTCTATCTTATTTTATGTACTATACTTTCATTTGGTGTCCTATATTAATTGTGTCTATTAAATATTGGGTAATATTGTCATTTTCACTTGGATGAAAAGGAGTTGCTCATTAGACTTTTGAATTTTGATAAACAAAGTATAATAATGCTAGAGCTTAGAACATTCTATGATTTTATTTCAATTTATTTATTATGGAGGATTTCTAATATATTACAATGTGATGGATGTATATCAATATTGTTTAGACAAATATAAGATTATACCTGTAGTTTTTTAATTTTATAGATCATCGTTTATGTACTAGCTAGGTTGTATAAAGTAGTTTTAAATATTTTTCATCACACCTTTAAAAAGTTTATTATGTATATCCTTGTTGTAAACATTGTTGAGATTTAAAATTAAATATATTCATTTTTTATTGTTATAATAATCTTTAAAATCTCTTTTAAATTTTCAAAATTTTAAAGTTTATGTGGTTCTTTTTAAAATTTTATGATATTGATATATCCAATCCATCTATTGATAAATTTTTACGATATTGATATATCTATGTATTTTTTAAATTTTAAATGTTTATGTGGAACAAAAAGACCTATTATTGGAAAATAAACGATAAATAGATACCGAATTTGGAGTATATAGTAAATAAATAGGGCTTGTAGTCTTGTAGAGGACTAGTTGGTCAATCCGTATGATTAAACCCATAAATGCAATTAACTGCCTATATTTAACTCTTTGTCGAAATAGCAGTATAGATTAGACCTCATCATTACTCTCTTCCCACGAACTTCATTTACTTCTTATTTTGCTACATGGCAGATCCATATTTTTGTTAAATTTCTTTAATATTTAAGGATAAAATGGGAAAAAAGTTTATTTAAGTTACAAAATCTTTATTATATACTAAGACCACTAAAGTACACATCTCACTCTTCATTCATTTGATTTCCCTCCCAAATCTCAATTAAAATATATTTAAGTTTATTTTAAATCATTAATGTTAAATTCATTAAATAAATTATTAATTATTAACTTATATACTGTCATTCAATATATAATTAATATTAACTTACTTTTTAATGTTGAAATACAAAAATAAATATTTTTTATTATTTTATTCATTAATATTATTTCATTTATTACATATAAAAATTAAAATATTTTTGAAACAAATCAAGTTAGGGAAGATCTAATTTTATGTCCACTCTCAATTTTATCTTAAGTGCAAAAATACAATATCAATTATTTTAAATGCATATAGTAAATTCTATATATATAGTCATTAAACATTGAAAAAAATACATTTCATATATTTCATGAATAAGAATTTATGTATATATATTGACAATATAAATATTTTTTAGGCCATGTGATTGTGAAAATATTATTTTAAGAAAAATTAACCTTAGTAAATTCAAGAAAAAAATTTGTTGTTTGTTTATATTAATATATAAAATAAAATACTAATAAAAAGTGTGATGTTATTAGTCTACAGTAATGCATATTTATTAAAAAAACTCTAAATCTATCATATTTTATGTCTTATTATTATATGGATTTCAATTTTAATTTAATTTAAATATAACATATAGTTTAAGTATATATATTATAACAAACTTTGCTAAAAAAAAATTATAAAATCATTAATAAAATGTTAAAATATTATTCGATTAAAAATATTTATTTTGAAAATTTTCTTGTGATACGCGGAGTTTAGACTAGTTTAATAATATTTTCTCAACCTACACGAAAAATACGGTTGCAGACTTTAATATGATAAAGGGTCAGTGCATCAAAATACTTGATTTGAGGTTGTTCATTAAAAGTCTAATTTAATTCAACATGACCGATGATTTTGATAAATAATAATTATATATGATAGTTTTTAGTTATTCGATTGTTTACCTATTTTTCTTTCATTTTGATCATCTATCTTTAATTAGGTTTTGACACTATTATTATTTTCCTAATCAATACCAACTCATCATCCCAAAATATCATGATTGATGTTGCTCCGATCCGATTCTCCGGTTTCCCGATTCAAAAACGTGTAAACTTGAACCCAAAGACCTGCAAAACAAACATCGGGAGGGATTCCCGGTGATGAGACTCTGACGCTCAAGTCAGAAAAAGGAAGAGGATATTTTTTGCAAGTGTACGTGTGTGTATTTTGATTATAAGTGTGCATAAGGAAAAAATAAAGAATGAACACAAGAGGTATATATAGACTCCCTGGAGTATGAGTTGGTTGAGATTCATCCCACAAAATATGGGATATGGACTAACAGTTCCGCTGAAATAGCGGTTAGTTAGGTTCAAAGTCTGTTCGTCACTTTCCCTGCTAATCGGTTCGCTGTTATGACTCCGAATTAAATCGGTTCCTCTTTCGTTAGTTCGATCATAGGGCTGCTAATTAGTTCGTTTAGCTTCGCCGCATACCAGTTTATCATCGCATCTCATAACTAACTTAGTTCGTCATCGTACTTCCCAACTGCACTGGCTCGCGCTTCCTTAGTTCGATCCGAAGGCGGCCGAACAACATGTTTCTCCATACTTCAGATGCATTGATTTTGGCCTCAGTTCGGTTTCTAAGAGAAGGACTCGGTTCGACTAAGTTCGGTTTATAAAAGGACTCGGTTCGACTTAGTTCGACCATATCAATGATATTTTAGATTTATCATAGGTTTCGTAATATTGTAGTTGGTTCCAAATTTTTGCCAAATTTAGTTTGAAATTACATTACCCAAGATTACTTTACACACACACAAATATATATATATATATATATATATATATATATGTGTGTGTGTGAATTATGATTCGAATAAAGAAATGGATTGAAATAAAAACAAAAATACTTAGGAGATCACCAAATTTTAGAAGTCCAAGGCATCAAGTAGCTCTTATGGTATGGGCGTCGTTATAGCCACAAATTGTTTCATTTGGATGTCGATGCTTTATCCCATAAAAGGGAATTTTCTTTTAAAAGATTTCTTTTTCAAAAGTTGAATTTCTTTTAAAAAGGGAAAAGTATAAATGAGGAATCATTTAAGTACCTAAATTCAATTTAAAATTTTGCTATAAACCTTTAAAGTTTTCAAATAATATCTATTTTGTACACATGTAAATTATATTCCCATTAATTTATCAAGTAGATGTGATTGATAAGTGACGTAAATTATTTTTCCCGTGACTAATTATCAGAATTTCGATCCCTTTTTATATATGAATTGTAGGTAGAGCTGTCAATACGGACCGGTGGGGCGAGCCAACCCACAATCCACCATAGCTCACCATTTGGGGGAGGGGGGACTTTCTTAATGGCGGGCCTCAAAATCTCAACCCAACCTACCCCACTAGTGGGTCGCGGGTTAGGCTGACCAACCCACTAATTTTTTTTTTTTTTTTTAATTTTTCAAAGGAAAAATAGTATATATATATGTAGCTTATATATAGATTTACTAAGATATATATGTATTTAATTACATATAATATATGAAAATAAATTTTCATTTTCTTCATTTTTATATATAAATGACTCATATCAATATTTTTATAAATCATTACTTGCACTAGATAATATTTTCCATGATTATTATTCATTTCTTATCTATAGTTTTAATAAAAATATATTTAAAAAATAAAAAAACATATAATAAAATAAAGGCGGGTCAACCCACTAGCCCAACCAAGCCACCAAAAGCCCTACCCATCCCGGACCAAACCCACTTAAGCCCACTTTTTCGTGGGTTTGTAAATACTCAACCAAACACTCTGATTTGGCAGTGCGGGGTGGGCCGACTCAACGGGCTATGCCCATTTTGACAGCTCTAATTGTAGGGTTTGGATTATGGTTTATTGGGTTGTGAGTTGACCTATTTCACATAATACAATAAAAATTCGTGAAACGATCACAAGATACTCACTCAAAAGAAAAGGAAAAAAAATTGACTAGATTATTGATTAAATAAGTCTAGTCAAATTACCATTATTTCTTTTTGTTTCTTTCTGAATATATGCAAATTTATCTCTCATATATTAAATATGAAATGCATCTTATAAATAGCAAAAAGATATGACATATATTCTATGCATAAAATAACAAACATAAAGGTTAAACATATGTGCCATGACATAATACTAAAACAAAATACCATTCATAATTTCAAGGGCAAAAATTTTAAAAAATAAAAATAAATAAAAACTAAAAAAGAGAAAACAATGAGAAAAGGTTTCATTTGGTTATGTAGAAGCTCAGCGTCGCACTATAAATTAGAAGCCAAATAACAAAATAATTCTTTAAAAATGAAAAAAAAAAAATAATTCGCATAATTAGTGAAAAATGACAAAAAGCATTCTTTTGCGTTCATTCGTAGATTTCGTCACCCAGAATCGGAGATTACTCTCATATTCAAATTCTTGATTCTTTTCCTTTTTCGATTTTCCTTTACTTCTGAGAAATTCCCGACCTTTGTGTGTAAAAATTTCTTGATTCGAACCGGAATTCGGAAACATGAGCATGGGAGAATTTCTCGGTATTCAGCCGTCGGAATTGAAATTCCCATGTAAGCCAATTCTGCAAGTTTTACCTTTTTGTTCGATTTCCAAGATGAATAAACAAAAAGAGAAAAGTGTAATGTTGTTTACTTTTTGTGATCTTTTGTTTAGCTGCTTTAAGACGCCTTTTCAAGCTTTATTTTTTGCTGTTAATTTTTAAGCTTTTATTGAATTCGTGAATTTTGTATCTAACTTTTAGCACTGTTTTTGCAAATAAATGTAGAATTCTTTTCGCCCCTTTTCCTGTTTGATTGTGATTAATTGATTTGTATATGTAATTGCATTTGAGGGTTTTGATTTCTTTTATGTGGGCTTTTGGATTCAGTTGAGGTGAAAAAACAGAGTTCTTGCGCTATGCAGTTGACTAACAAGACCGATCAGTATATTGCATTTAAGGTCACTCTTTAATGATCATACTTTAGTTAATTGATGAGGTGTATGATACAAATTCTATGGCTGATGCTTAATTTGATGTCTTTTTGATGGAAAAAGGTCAAAACAACCAATCCGAAAAGGTATTGCGTCCGCCCTAATTCTGGAATTGTTTTGCCGAATTCTGTGTGCAATGTTACAGGTGAAAAGCCCTTTGATCCTTTTGAAGATTCTTGGATTCCAATAATCATTCAACTTTTGCTGATTAGCCATGTAAAGTATTGGTATTTTGTTGTTTGGGAATATGATTATCCACATTTTGTTTGTAGTTACGATGCAAGCGCAAAAAGAGGCGCCTCCTGATATGCAATGTAGGGATAAGTTTCTGGTTCAGAGTGTTGTTACCCCAAATGGTGCAACAAGCAAGGACATAAACCAGGATATGGTGGGTTGAGTTTGGTAGAAAGTGTGTGAAGTATATAATGAAGCTGGTGTTTACGTTACTTTTGTAATGTTATTTGTAGTTCAATAGAGAGGATGGGAAAGTTGTTGATGAGTTCAGATTGAGGGTTGTTTATATTCCAGCTAACCCTCCCTCCCCAGTACCTGAAGGCGATGAAGAAGGGAATTCTCCTGGAACTTCTTCTGCTGAGGATGAAGTTAGAAAATCTTCATTGTCTGAGGCTGTGAGTGTATTCAACTCTGCTTCCTTTTTTTTTTTTTTTCACCTCAGCTATGATTCTTTTATTTTAAATTTTGAATTTTAATAATTACAGGTTGCAAGATCATTGGAGAAGTCGGTGGGAAATTCATCTTCTGAGGTGATCCCCCAACCCTACATAGAAACACTACAAAAGAACTTATGCTCTAATGATTTGATATATGTTCCGAAGTATGATGTCACGAGAGATATATGTTTTTGGAAGAAATTTGTTGCCATAAAAGTTAAGAAATGCTTTCTAACACTGCTGAAGTGAGTCTGTGACGTGAGACAAAAATATGCGAGATTATTACAGTTGCGCTGTTAAATCTTGATGCGCATTCTCATAGAACAAAGCAATGGGAGTAAATATTTATGATGACTAATACTTGTTAATAGTGTGGAAATCGGAACTTTTTGCATATCATGCATCTTTGAGTCTTTTCCTAGAAAGCTTGATTTACACTCTCTTAGAGCAAGCCTTGAAACTTATTATTGTCTCATTTTTAGCTTCTTTTAAGAAACTAATTACCATGCTTATGGAACACTTTCTTTGCATCATTCTTTCTCTTGTGTTTGCAAAGGTTTAAGCATTCACATTGTTGATCACTGAAACCAAATATTCTTCAAAAAGTGATTTAAGGACACTTAGGTTGATTTTTAATGGATGAAATTTACATTTGAGGATGGATGTGGTGGTATAAGCTTGTAGTTTAACTTGCACAGTTTAGTTGATCTCTTTGGGTCAAATTGATACCTTAAACGTAGTTGACTGCAGTCTGTTTTCTTGAATAGGTTTTTTTTTTTTTTTTTTTAACTGGATATCGTTTACTTTTCTTGTTTAATCTTGCTTCTTGAGTTCTATTTTGAGTGAAATCTTCGTTTTCAGGAATGGTCTGCTGTCTCAAAGTTGACAGAGCAGAGAGATGCCGTGTTTCAACAAAATCAATATCTTCTTGGCGAATTGGTATGCTTTGATTTCCATGCACTTTTAAAGTCCATTTTTATCTAATAAGTCTATCCTTTTATAGCACTCTCCTAGAAATGTATCACCAGTTCAATTTCAATATGGAGTCATGGACATTTGGATTTGTATATGGTTTTGATTTGGATACACTATCCTTAACTGAAACCACATGTCTTCCACTATTTAGGCTGTTTTCATTCTGAGTGAAATGAACCTCATGGATAGCAACTGTAATTTGACAATTATTAAGGTGCTCCTTTTATTTTGGACATAAGTCGGGGGTTGTTTGTGTAATATTTAGTGCAGTGCAAAATAGTCATCTCAACTTTAAAGGTAAGAATTTCCTTATATCAATTGTGCAGGGAGATATAACCATCGTTGGACAAATCAGGAGGCATATGTATTTAGGCTTAGTCTCAGGAGAGGCTTTTGTAGATTATCTGAACTTCTATATAACAAAATTGAACAATAATGTCAAGATCTTATCGTGGTGTGATCGAGAAATCTCTTTAATGTGGAAACTTTGATCATCTGAAGGACTCTGTCAAAAGTCTGATGTGGATATTATACTCATTCTTTTTCGTAAATATTTGTTTGTTTACCCGTTTGTTGAGAGTGTGCATGCTAATATGCTATAGTTAATATTGGAAGTGGATCTTACAAATTTACTTGTAGCTTGAGTAATATCAATATAAATTTTAGATCTTTCCCCAACAATTTACTGGATCCCCAGGCATGGCAAGGCTGTCAGTTTTGGGTAATCATGAAAATTTTTGTCTATTTTTTTATGGAACTTCGAAAACATCTGTCTCAACATGGATGATATGCAAATTCGATCTTCCCCTGGCAGACATGAATATCCCTTGTTTATCGCTGTTACACCCTGCATTGCATCCACAGTACAAGAACTTGGAAAACTACATGATAATAAAAGTTCCACCCTTATTTGTTGACTTGACTGTCTTATTTTGTATATTTTATTCTGTCTTTTTCCAATTTACTGCTTATATCGGTTAGTTTTCTAGCTCAACTAGAGCCTCCCTCAAGTACTACTCTCTTAATGTATGATATCCAACTTGGCTAGTATATCTGCTAATATTTACAGTCTGTGATTTGGGTATCTTTTCTTATTCGTGAATGGTTTTTGGTCGACTTCGGGTTGTGCTAAAGCATAACATAATTATGTGAGACATAAGATACCTACATTTCAAGACAAGTTGGTAAAGTCTTGTTAAATTGAAATTAGTCAGGTTGTGTTCTCATATTGTGTCGGGGTTTGCAAGCTACACTTGTAATGCTGTATCACATTTAAAGAAAGTTATCTTTTTTGGTTTATGCTTTGAGTTTGCTTTGTTGGATTTGGTGAGCAGGAATTGATGCGAAAACAAAGCAGACAAGGGCAAGGTGGTGGCGTATCCATTGCAGTGGTGCTATTTTGCCTACTTCTGGGAATATTGGTCGGATATTTTATCAGAAAGTAAGAGGTATGATGCAAGAAAGTGTCGATTCTTTGTTCAGATGTCATAAAATTTGCACATCAGAATCCCTCAGATTTGCCCCTTTTTGGAGACCTAAATCATATATTTCTTGTGAAAATTTAGGCCATTTATTATGTACGCGAAATTCTGGAACTCGATTCTTTCAGAATTCAGATTTTTGAACTTGAGATTCATTTATCGTAGGGTGTGTTTCGACTGGCATATGCTCATCCCAATTTGGGATGGGCAAATCATGTTTGTTATGGGATGTTATAGGATTTTGATAATTCTATAACTCTACCCTACTTTTTCTACCCAATATCTAATTTTCTACAACTTTGTTCTCTATGTATATGAAAGCAGTTGAAGAAATCCACAAACCCAAAAGACAACATATCTATCCATCTATTATCTATATAAAAGTGTGGATGTTTCTTACAAAATATAAATTGCCGAATATATCCTTATCAAAGATTATTATTTAAAATTTAGGATTTTCATATTTAAATAAATATATATTAGAACCCTAATTCAAGATCTTATAGAATCCTATTATAATTAAAACTCTAATATATAAGGTATTTGTATTATTTTTTTCCTTAATTTGAATTTATCTCCACGTGCAACGTACGTGATCTATAACTAGTAATGTTGAAAGAATACATCTGTACATCAAAATGAGTCAAATGGCAAGAATTTACAGACAAAAACAGAGTTATTTCTGGCATCTTGCCTTGAGGAGGGTCATTCTTGAATGTCTTGATCAGAATTGGCTTTGTTGGGTTTCCGGTATGTTTGCTCGAAATGCTTAGCCGTGGCATAACCACCTTTGAACAATTTTCCGACGCTTGGTACACTGTAATTCTGTGCTATATGTATCCCAAATAATGTACCCGCCATGAATGTAAAGCTTCTTCTTATTATACCCATCTATCCTCTTCTCTCTCTAGATTCTCGACAAGATTGATGATTTATAAATATGTTTTTGGTATAGAAACTGAGGTTGTAATGCTATGGGGTGGAGGGAAGAGTGTGTTACTCCTGTTTTTTCTCTTATGATGGGATTTTTCAATGGTCGCAATATATACTTATATATACATCAGTTTGGATGGTGCATTATTCAACGCAACGCTTTTCTTGTAAATTTGGCCACTAAGTAACCCCTTCTTCAAGCGTCAACTCTTTTTGAATAATACCTATATATACATTAAAAAAAAGAAAAATGGATCATTCTCATGAAGTCAATTATGTATGGTAATACTTTTTGAAACTATCACATAGTATATATAAAAGTATTACATGGTATACATAAAATTATTACATTATAAGAATAAAACACTATGTAATTATTATGTATATCATGTAATACTTTTTGAAAGAATCACATGATAGTATGATACACATAAAAGTATTTTGTAATACTTTTATGTATATGAGATAATACTTTTTAGTCTACGGTGTTGTCCGGCCATTAATTGTTGACTTTTGATTGTTAACCATTGACATTTGACCGTTGACTTTTTGACTTTGATCATTGACCGGGTTGAGTCTCATGGAATGAAATCCGTGAGACGGTCTCGCACAAGACCTACTCATCATCTATATTTACATGAGTATTTGATTTTCAAATATATGTATATAAATAAAATGCAACATGGTTTTTCCTTAAAAAAAAAACAGAGGAAGATACATGGTAAATCAGCAGTTTGGCCTCCAAAACGTGTTTTCAACTAAATTTTGATATCTGATAAATCGTAATTCAGTGCATTTCGATTGGCATCAACAATCAAACTGCATCCAGAGATTATGTAAATGAACCAAACCGTTCGTGAACTATTCGGAGCTCGATTTGATAAAAGTTCATTCAAATTCGTTTATTGTGATTCGTTAACGTGAACAAACAAACTCAAACTTGATGATATTCGGCTTGATAGCTTTGTGAACATGATCGTTAGAAGGGTCGTGAGTTAGTTCGTAAGATATAATATTAATGTTTGACATTTTGATGTATAATTTCTATATTTTAACTTATGATAAATATATAAATTTCTAATTATCGATACTTTTTATAATAAAATTATAAATTTTAGATAATATATAATATTTTTTAAGAATATATAATTAATTTTATTAATAAGTTGATGAATAATATAACTTATTATTAATATTTATGAAGTTCGTTAAGACTCGATTAGGCTCAAGTAAGTTCGTGAACTATGAATGTATTCATTAAATTAGACTCGAGTTCATTTGAAAACTAAACAAACCAAACTCAAACACTAAATAGTTTGGTTTGGCTCAATTCAATTACATCCCTAATCAATCTCATATTTTCTGGCTTTTCTTTATTGACTTTCAATTTTCGGAAGTTGTAAGCAATTTGAAGTTTTGAACCAAGTCTTTCGTGCTATGTTATGCAATAACATTTGTGTCATAACATGATTATAGCATTTCTTACTATGTTAAAATATCAAATATTTGATACAAATAGACTAGACTCATACTAATTGTAATTGAACATGAACCCAACACTTCATGGTCATACAACTTCATCACACATGTTGCGAATAAAATAACCCGAGATTACAACATGACACTCATTGATTCCTTAGAGCCCACAAGGAAGAAACTAACAAGAACTAGAGCCAATTCTCAGCATGTGATATAGCTCATATGGGCCTAAACATATCCTGCTTAAAAACAATCAGTGGATGACATCTTGCACAACAAATCCATGGCCAAGAATCACCCACAAACTCAACAGATATTTTCTACAATTTCTATATAAGGAACTAAAATGCATGATTCTGATACTTGGAAATTCTTGAGATAAGAAAATGGCAGGTGTAAACCCAATTTTCTCTCTCATTATACTTAACATAATATTTTTCACTTGTGTTTCATCCAATCACGTGGCATGCCCACCACCAAAGGTCACTCCCTCACGGCCCTCCACCCCGGTGAAGCCTGCTAAGTGCCCGAGGGACACTCTAAAGTTTGGTGTCTGTGGCGACTGGCTAGGACTCGTTCATGAGATCATTGGGACGAAGCCTAGCAACAAATGTTGTGCACTTGTGGAGGGCCTAGCTGATCTTGAAGCTGCATTGTGCTTGTGTACTGCAATTAAGGCTAATGTGCTAGGTGTAGTAAAACTTAAAATACCAGTTGCTATATCTGTTGTTTTGAACTCCTGTGGAAAGAAGGTGCCTAAAGGCTTTTCTTGCTGATGGGGGTTTTATGAGTGGTAATTTGGATTTTATTTTGCTGATGCTTTGCTACTGTTTCATATATAAAGAGAGCATCATCATCATCATTTCTCTCTCTCTCTATCTAACTTGATATACTAGAAATAGTGAATCTAATCACTGTTAGCTGGGAAGCTACAGCTGTTTTGTAACTAATAATATGCATAAAGAAGAGTATTGCTTGAGAAAGTATTTTGCGGAGGGCATAATGAAAGAAGAGAATTATGGAGAAGAGAATGTAGTGAAATGCACAAGACAACTGTAAACTCACTTGTAGAATCTTGAAACTTGTCATACTAACAATAAGTCACTCGTTCAGATCTAGGAACAGTGATATAACATATGCTGCTTTGTCTAGAACCATGAGAACGCCTCCTGAATTGCTGTCTGAAGATGAATGATTCTGCTAAGGCCTCAATAGGATGATGACACGGTGATGTCC
The DNA here is from genome assembly GCA_946896805.1 of Scutellaria galericulata. Taxonomy (NCBI): domain Eukaryota; kingdom Viridiplantae; phylum Streptophyta; class Magnoliopsida; order Lamiales; family Lamiaceae; genus Scutellaria; species Scutellaria galericulata. The sequence continues at coordinate 12,720,025 of OX335798.1, read as the reverse complement.
AATTCGAGTCTCACTTATCCGGCCCAGATGCCGAAGAACCTAACGAGGTCAAAAAGCAATGCATTAGATTCTTCAACCATGGAAATACACAAATATATTCTGCATGGATCAGAGACTCTAGTTTAATTATAGAAACTCCCTATTGCATACTAAGAATGATATGCAACAAGATAATCTGTATACGATATATATATGTTAATAAATTTTCTAACAGTCAGAAAAATTTGAGGTTCAAGAGAAAATCTGAAGATGACACAGTTTTATGGATCAGGAACCTCGCCAAAGGTGAATGCTTCACCAGCCACCACTCTTCTGCAGAATGCTGTCTTACCTCAACACTATTAGATACGAGCCTATGTTTTGAACTGACATTTAAATTAGATGAAAAATCACTTCAGCTAATTAAAACACCATAATATTCACATATGCATCTCCTTTTGTCATAATAAAATCCCTCAGACCATTTCTTCAAATTGATAAGAACCACTAACCGTCAATAGTGCTCTTCCGGTGTTGTCAAGTTTCAATGAAGGCCCTTTTATATCTGATTCTAGAAAGAAATGTTTTCCTTTCACTGCGTCTGCCATAGCAATATCCCTTAGTTCCTGGACAAGTCGTACACATCAAACCTTTGTGAGCTATAATTTACACCACAATAAAAATAGAGCAATGACAAAAAATTTCACTTCCTCCAATTATGTGGTGGATTTATCTTTCATTATTAGAAGTTTGGGCATTGTCACCATCATATAACATTAAGAGATAATGGCAGAATCAGCATCTTTGATATCTTTCCAGAAGGCATTATATGCATACAGAGGACTATAAAATATTACTAAGTTAACCCCTATTGAGGGAATATTTTTCTTTTAATGAGCAAGTAAATCTGTCTGAGATATTATACTTACAAGAGCCTTGTCCAAGTTATTCTCCGTCAGCTTCACCATTTGAAATAAAATAAAAGAAAGAGGAATCAGTATAAATGGATAATGAAGCTATGGAAAGGAGCTATAATGTGACAAGTAAGAATTACCTTTTTTCTTGGTGCTGCAATAAGCTGGGCATTTGCTTCAGCATATGTTGCAATGTCGCCAATTGCTGCATTCACCTTATCCAAAGTGAGTCTCTGTTTCATGTACCTACAGATTGCTAACCTTAGACCTACTAGTCCAACAGAACACATACTATTGTTGAAATTTAAAAATAGCCTTTGAGCATTCAAGATTTAGGCAGTTCATTTAGTCCTGATTCAGCTAAACTACTGTGTGCTTAAGAAACACTTCACTTACGATGGCACGGAATTCAACTCGTCACCAGTGATATACCACATTGGAGGGGATGCTCGGCCCTTTTTCTCCTGGAATAGATAAGTGAAAATTTAAAAATGTAAACTTCTCAGGAGTACTAAACAAATTACTGCATCCCTGCTCCAGTATTCATCTAATGCCAGTGAAGGGACAAAAACTATCACAGTAGAATTTATAAGCCCTCCAAATTGCCAAATAGAAATCCAGTTAATCAGCTTGAAAGAGTGACCTCTCTAGGTGATTGTACATAGATATCACAATTTAAGAAAGTATAGACAACATCCATTAACTACAGATATCTTTTACATCCTGGTAATGATTCAATTGGTTCTGAATCATCTCCTGAAAGTAATTAATGCAGGTTTGTGTTCAATAGCCCAAAGGGCAATCAAGAAAGGATCAAGTAGACAAACAAGGATATCAATTACCAACAAATGACGGTAGTTTTATGCTCTAGATCAAACTGATTTATTAAGCCTCATTCATTTTTTCTCCATTCGCTTATGTTTTCTTTTCTTTGAACTTGGTTAAAGGAGATACGGAGACCAATTGATAACTACTAATGCATAAATTTCTAACTTTTTACAGCCTCACAAATCTTAATCCATAAAATGTTAATAAAGATCCATATTGACTTGCTAATTTTCATTTCTCAAATCTTAAAGGTTAGCTGAGCTCATTGAAGTTGAAATAAGTGATTATGCAACTTCCACAGCGTGGCACATACAAAGACTTGAAGAAAATAAACTTGTTTAAAAAGCATACAGAAACATGCAATATGATGAGAGAGGTTCCTTACTTTTGGTGCTGGCTCCTCAAGCTTTAAAGATTCAAATCCAAGATCTAGTTTATGCTCTTCTCTTTGTACCCTGGAACAAATATCAAAAGACAAAAATCAGTTAGATTGGATGAAGATCTTATCTTATGAACCTAAAACTATTTTAGCATGTAAATATAGCATTACCATTTGTTAACGTCATGATTCAAACTAACAACTCTTTCAGGCATGCATGTTGGAACAGATGCTGAAATGCCCTCCAGTTTCTTTTGTTGCCGTAATGCTGCCTCAATTAACTTCTACACTCACGATGGACCAAAAAAACACAAATCAGATATCCCAACATATCTTGTGGATAGCTTTCTATCAACTGATTAAGAAAACACAACATTAAGCACACACCAGCAAAAAATACAGATTTAAATTAATAGTATCAGCTTGAGATTCTTATCTCTGAATTGGAGTGTTTAATAAAATTTCGGTCAAACGAATCATATCCAAGAAGTGTGTTTTTCCAAATAACTCATATATCCTACTTCACCCTCATCTACAATACATTAGTAGTACACTAACTACTAAATTCAAAATTATGCTCGACCCAAATTCATAAACAAAGGATCCGAACTAAAACCCTGACACTATCCTTCAATAATAATTAAAAATAGATAATTAAACGGCTTATACCAAACATATCACCCATAAAATAACTTCAAATACTTCAAATACAATGCATTAAATTATATCAAACAACCCAAACCAGAACGAAAAGTATCAATAAATCATGATTAACAAATGAGATTACTTTGGCTTTAGGTATAGCTCGAGTTTCATCACGCAAGCGATTCTTAATATTTTGGACCTGAAGCTCCATGCCCTTTAATGACGCATCTATCGCTGACAAGTCACTGATGCTGCTCGCTGGGTACACTGATCAATTTCAACAAAGCGAAGATGAGAAGTAATCGACATAATTCAAAAGCTAATAATATTCAGGAAAAGGCAATTCGATAATTTCAAATAGGAAAAGGGGAAATAGAAAACCCTTAACTGTTGCGAGCAATGACGAGCTGTTGGAGCTCCGCTATACGAGTGTTGAAGGACGAAATCAGAGCATCAAGTGAAGCTCCAGCTTCTTTGACATCCATTCTGGTCGAGAGATCGAGAGAGAAGAAAATTCCGACTTCTGAGTGCGGTAGGTTTGTTTGAAAATGAAATCGCTGAATGTTAATAGCGATTTCTTTTTTAAAGTAATCGAGTTCAGAATATTCTGGCGGGAAATGCAAGTGATACCCAATTCCATTTAAAAACACTATATGAACTTGTTTGGATTGGGATGTGCGGATGTGCCCATCCGAATTTTGGATGAGCCAAATCCCTATTCTTGTTTGTTATGGGATGGGGAAAGATTTCCAAATCTCATTTCTAACTATTTTTTTTACAACTTTCAATAAAAACATCTATTTTTTCTACAATTCCTCGAAAAAAAACATCTACTTCTTCTACAATTCTCAATATGATGAGGACATCTTAAATATAATCTTACCCTATATAATCCCAAAACAAACACAAGATTTTTAAAATCCACCTTTTTGAAAAATCCACTCAAATCCCTAATCCGAACTTGCAAAATCCACCCCTGCCTCAATTCAAAAATACCCTATCTTATATGAATTTTCGATAATTGCATTGAATTTCCTAATTATCTAAATTTTTAATCTTTACTTGATATTTTTTTTTGTCATTATACATATCATATTAAATTATATAAATTATTGAACTTCGCATTTTTAGATTTCAAATTAAAATTATAAAAAATATTCTAAAATTATATCTTCATTCAAAATATTCAAATAAAAATTAAAAGAATATTAAAAAGATCTGTTTTCATCACAAGTATTAAAATGAAAATTATAAAGATATTGTTTGAAAAGTCTGATAATTACTAAAAGACTTAAATATTCGATTGTTTATTTTTAAAATATCCAGTAATTTTAATTATTATATTTGGAAAAAATTGAATTTTTCTTCAAAACATTTTTATAATTTAACTAATTTAAATATCTAGAATAAATATTCTTAAATATTTTAGGTCCAAATAAATATTTCAAAAAAAATTGAATTTCTTAAAAATATTTATAATTTTTAAACTTACAACAAAACAGAATTTTTTTTTATATTTATATAATTTCAATTTTCCAACCAAGTCACCTTTGGGTTTATTATTTTATTTTTTCCAAAACATAAGAATACCAAACAAGATATGGTAATCTCTCAATTTTAAAATCACTGTATCTTTAAAATTTCGAACTCGTTGTTTTTTTTAAACCGTAAGTGCCATCAACTGGCAAGTGAGAATCCACATAAAAACTTCCCATGTACATTAATTACAGAATGTGTCCCTCGATCATTTCCTTTTCCATTTTTTCATTAAAGATATCATCCACTCATTCATGAATCATGATTTCATGATCATATGTAAATAGTGTGGACCATTATTTCTTATCGTATCTTGATCTGATGTTTGCATTGATAAGTATGCACTTAATTGGTGACACTTTGAGGAGATGATCTAACAAGAAGAAAATAACTTAAAAAGATATACACAGAAGGAAAAAATGCAAAACGCTCAGGAATATATCTTCAAAATATATACATTAGTAGACATGATAGGGGCATTATCATGTTAATTTCTAGCTAGTATAGTTTTAGTATATATTGTTGAAAATTGTCATATATGGAAAGAGTTAATTCTTGCATATTCCTTGTTGTGATGATCAAGCTACATATATGGCTTATAAGGTCACTCAACAGCTTCATCACCACAATCTTTGTCTCTGGTCAAAAAGATGCATACCGAAAATACCCTCAAATTAATGTAGAAACACATGCATTTGATGATATGATATTCAAGAATATCTATATGAATAGTACCGGTTCAGTTATGGACCGGGGGGTGGGTTTTTGGTGGCAAATAGTCTAAGTTAAACCCTGCTTCTGGCTCTCCACCCTTCATCTTAGGCACCCTCCAAGATACTGAAACAACTTCTCTTTCTTCGTCTTTTATTTGATCATCTTCAATACGCGTTTTTGGCTCGTGATTTGGTTCACTATTAGCTACCTTCTCTTTCTCAAATCTGTCATCTTTTGCAATATCTCTAGTAGCATCACTATTTGGTATTGAAGTGGAAACCCTAGATGGAATATTCAACTTCTCATTTCCCTGCTAGAAAAAATAAAACCCTAATTAAAGCATGATCATCATCCTTCAAGAAATATTATTTCCATTAGTAACTAGTTTATAAAATACAGAAATAATCAAGTTGAAAGTACCTTGCTAATGGAATGGAGAGATTCATCATTAGAAATTCCGAAGCTTCGAGCATGACATGAATGGTAAGAAAACCATAGAAGAGCTAGTAGCAGAGAATATATGATTGACATTTAATTTGAAGCAATACAAGATTATAGTTAGGTCTTGAATTTTATCAATGGAGGTGGAAATGGTACTCTTAGTATTTGTAGGTAGATGAAAGAAAGGGATATCATCAACAATATTAAATGCAGATTGTAGAGTAGATTGGTTTCTCCATTAGAACATGGAGATGTATGGGTAATGAGAAGAAATAAGAGAGATATAGATATGGGAGGCCCTCAATGTCCCTTTCACACTTTCATTAATTAAAACATATATGAGCAAGAAAGAGTTTGTAATTAAAGCATAGAATTTCAAGAAGAATTTAGACATAGAATATAGTAGAATTAGTATAGAAAGAAGAAGAGAAGTACAATAAAGCAAGAGCTTGTTCAAATTGTTAAAATCGAGGAATTGGCCCTTATTTTCTTGTCTTTGTGTTAAAAGGGCATGTGGTTTCCTTGTTTCTAGACTTCAACCATTTCTCCAAACCACTTTTTATTACATTGAAAATCTGATATTTTAGTGTTAGGAAGGCTAAAAGCAAGGAGCCTTTTTCAGATTTGTGGCACCTCCCGAGGCCATTGTTAATGTATAAGGATTTGAGATCGATTTAAGGGAATTAAATGACCATCAAATTCAATTAATAAGTATAAGACTAGCTAGTTTTTGCTCTCTTTTTTTAATAACAAGTTTTTGGCTAATGCTCTGACTAATTTGAGTATAATAATCCGACCTCTTAAAATTACTATCCTCTAAGTTAGAGGATGTGCCTTAATGATCTAGTTTTGAGGTTGAGTCAACTGATATCACCAATAAAGTCATATTGAAAAAAGAACAACTTTATTCTTCCTAAGATTCAAACTCACACAACTTTCTTTCAATTGTCGGGTCCGGGGATCATATATCGCAATAGGAAGCTCTAAAAATTTAATCACTGTACAATTTTATGTTTACAAAAATTTTAATTCCCAAAAATTATCTTAATTTATTATTATCATTTAGAGCATTTCCAATACTAACTAAATATATTTGGATTATTTGATGATTTTCCACTCCAGCAGTGAGGTAGAAACTTGTGCTAGATGTTCTCAATTGCTATCTATGCACTAAAATTAACGTAAGTCAAAACCAACGATTTTTCCTTATGAAAAATTGGTATAAACTAAATTTTACGGAGTACAAAATTCTAATTTTAAATTAAATTCACCTAAAAAATTTCATATAACTTAAATAGGTAAGTGAACATATATATATATCTTCAACTGCAGCACCAAAATGTGGAGAATATATACAGTAATACATATATGCATCATGCATGTATATGTATTATACACGACAGAGATATAGTATAAGTGAAAGCAATGGAGAAATAGAAATACTAGTAGTTTATGATGCAGAAGAATAGGAGTTGAAGAGACAGGCATGCATGGGTTTTACAATCTTTGTAGCTCTTGCAAGGGACATGGGTTGGTGCCCAAACCGTCATTAACGGTCAATACTGCCACGTGGCACCAACCCATGTGGCTCATCTTGCCATGTAGATATGTTGGCCCCCTTCCACTGCATGCATTTATGTAAATATATTACGTATTCTACATTTTTACATTTATTTGTATATAAGTGATAGAGTTTACACTTGATAATTCTTTAAGTAATATCTATATTTTTATTTAGTTATATAAGTTTTGAGATTAACTAAACATCCCAATATTATTCGTCTACCTAAATATAATCTTAGAACTACTACTCGATTTTCACACTTTCCTAGTCTTAATGTGTTTATGTTGGTTAGTACCAACTGCTTAATTGAAAAAATCTAATATAACATGCCATTTTTGGATGAAGCTGTGTAAACAATCAAACATCCATAAGATACATTGATACGGTGACACAGCTTTGACCTATGTTCCACATCAAACTGAAAGAGCCTTAATTCTTGTGCATATATATATATATATATATATATATAGATATATAGAGAGAGAGAGAGAGAGAGAGAGAGAGACAGTAATGTGTACCGAGGCGGCTATGGGATTAGGGAGATGATGGAGTGTCGTGTTAAAGTCCTGCATCTTAATACCCACATTCCACCCTTGTCCCCACCATTTTCTTCTTTTATCTCTTTATTTCTACTAGATTATTTTTTGTTTTGTGGCTATATGATTTCAATAATATATATTTATATATATATATATATATAATTGTATAAATTTCTTATATGATTATAATATTTAAACATGGAAGATCATTCTTAAGTACTAACTCTCATAATTAACAAAATTTAAAAAAATAAATCTTTTTTATTGATTTTTTGTCAATTATACACTTCTCATTTATTGATACAAGTCACGATGCTACGATGAAAGTTTGGATGATTAGAACGGATGAAATTGGAATAATTTAATCTAAATTTGGTTGGTATATATTAATATAAATGAAAATCTGATTTGATACATGATATGGTAGTAGGACATAAATCTAATTAAAAATGTCGAATTTCATTTATTTAAGAAACAAAGGTTGAAACATGATTGAAATATATATATATATATATATATATATATATATATAAATATATATAAAACCAATTTATATTGTAGATGAATATGTCTGTACCTTTAAAAAAAAAAAAAAAAGAGGTACCACTTGAGTAGTTAATATGTATATATGTATTTCTTAAATTTGTACTTAAACTTTTAAATTTTGATTTTTGGCAATGTTTCAAAATCATAAACTTTAAGTAATTTAAGTTGTAAAAAAATTATAGATTTGATTAAGCAAGTAATTTGTGATATCCTAAATTCAAATTGGTTTGAATCCTCTATTATATTTGGTGTTATATTTTATGTTTCATGATATTTAATACATGTCACATGTTAATTAGTAATGTCATTTGATACATTTAGCATGTACTGGTTATTTTTGGAATAAAAGATGTAACATCAAGTGTAATAGAAGATCTTTTATTCCATGACATTTAATACACATCATTTGCAAGTTAATTGATGATGTCATTTGATACATGCATTTGACGTGTAATGATTATTTTGTGATAAAAAATATAACACCAATTAATGTAATAGAAGATCTCATATGATCTCAAACACCCACAATGATTTGCTTACCCGAAGTTTGAGACTTATATGTTCATCTTTGGTGTCAAAAATAATATTCTCTATTTTAAAATAAATATGGTTGTAGCCAAAAAAAAAAATCTAAAAATTTGTGTCACTATAGGATTTTAAAAATCATTGGTTTATTCTATCAAGTTGCTCTCATTCATTCTTGAAAATTAATTGAAATACAAAATAATTATGGAAAATATACCTAAATTATTCTTCTTAAATTAAGATAAATCGATATTTTTATCAAATTTCTTAATTTTTGTGCAAAATTCTAAAATAATGTATGTTTAGAAAGGTGAGAGTGAGTATACATATAGAAACCGTGATGTCAATATATATTAAAATGTACGTTTGTAAAAATTTCTGACAACTTATAATTCCATATTCAAATTATGAGATCGGACTTAGAGGAGAGAATAGTTGCTATTGTCACTTTCACATAAACAAGTATGTTTTCTTTACCTTTTAACATAACTAAACATGTTCTTTAATCAAATTTCATTTAAATATTCCTAAAAATTGAGTAAAAATATATTATCTTATATTTGTTTAAGTCAAAATGGGTATTTCCCAAAAAAGAAAATGGATTGAGAATATTTATTTTTATATTTATGAGTTATAGAAACATATTTATTCTAAATAGATGGATGAAAAAATCGACCTAGGATGTCTGTGTGATTCAATTGTTTAAATGAAGCACCTGGAATCTAAAGTCTAAACCCAAAAACTCATATGAGACGGTCTCACGGATAGTTATCATGGGACGGAGTTCTATCACCCACAAACAACATGTGAATTGTAGGATTGCATGTGATTGAGTTTTGGGTTGATTCGTCTCACGCAATACAATATAAATCCGTGAGACAGTTTCATAAGAGACCCACTCAAATCCAAAAGTCAAGGGAATAGGGCTACTTTAGGTGATTATGATATTTTTATATGTATCAACAAATAAATTGTGGTCAAAGTTATAGAGGGAAAAAAAAAAAAAAAAACTCTCAAATCTTTTATCAAAATACTATAACAACTTTTTTTCCCCAAATAACCATTTCATATTTGAAACACTAATCATTTTTAAAGCAATTTTTCCACGATCATTGAATTTTTTTTTTTTTTTTTTTCCTTTCGGATCATGATTTTTATGTAAACATCGCTTGAGTTAGTTGCTTAACGTGAAAAATATACCGAAAACTAATTTTGATATATATCGAACACAATTTCAGTACATAGCAAAATATCGTAATTTTGAAATTACTATACCAAAATTCTCAATATTTTCGATACCATAAATGCAGTATTTCGATCTTTTCCTACCCCTGAATTAAATTAATCCGAAGTCGAAGTCGCTAGAGTTTAACATGTTGTAATGAATTGGGTAATATTATTCCACATTTGGGCCAAACCAGCTAAATCAGTTTTTGGCGAAAAAAGAAGAAGCAATAAATCGGTTTTTGGAATAAAAAGCAGTATTTAAGGGGCCTGGGTCATTGTACTACTACTGTTGTCTCAAAAACTGGGCTGGTTCCTCAGGAGGTCGGCCCAAATCTGTTTTCAGGACATTATTTGTACGTCATTGACGGATGACTACTCATCACTCATCAGTGTGTGTGTATATATATTTACATTTTAACAAATTTTCATATCTAATGTATAATCTCATATAACAATTAAATGGATCTATTTATACAAGTTAACATAGCATGCATGATCAACACATAATTTACATCTTAAGAAAAGAGTAAAAACAATATTGAGATATTTTCATAATTTCAACCGTGAAAAATCCACTAATTCTCTGCTTTCCATCACAAATATAAATCTTTAATTACTTCAAACAAAATATAGTTAAGTTATAGTGATTTTTTTTTTTTTTTTAAGAAAGTTAAGTTCTAGTGAAATTGAATTCTCCTAAAAAACACATAAAATAAATCAAGCTTGGATTTCGAATCAATCATAGATAGGATCAGTTCAAAGCCAACAATATATTCACTCTTATAAATCAAATCCATTTTTAAATCCTTATTCATTCAAATACAGCCTCATAGAAGTTGACCTTTTTTTTTCTCAAAATTTTCCCATAATTTTTTCCTAGAGGTAAAGAGCTAGAAAAATATATAGATGGTAAAAGCGAAATTAAATCAAGATCAAGATAAATAATTAAAAATGATGACCACCCATGGATTGAACGAAGAATTTCAAACCCTATTGTAATTATTCTGAAAATCTATGCAAATTTATAAGATCATAGGCATTATTTATTCATTAAATTTTGGTATGATGTAATTACATAGTAATTGCATAAATCATGCATGAATTGATCCCGTGATCTTAATGGATGTGGCGGTCACCGAATTAGCAAGATTTGTGTTGTAGCTCTCCACTAGCTTGCCTTAATTCAACTCCCAATCATTTTCTTTTTTTATTTTAATATTAATATATCTTTGATATAATTCATATACATGTGCTTTGTATATGTTTAATATAAATGTTATCATTTTTCTAATTCATGGTTTAGTTAGCCAGAGGTTGTGGTGGGGTTGTAAGCAGACACCCATTTTACTTCCATTTTTTTAGTGTCCCCCCAATCTTAGGAACCCCTACAACAACAATGTCTACTACATGTTGTATAAGGTGTTTACTATCTATCATTCATTCACACTAGCTTATTATATGTATGAATGCATTTGTGTACAAAATAATAATGACAATATTATCTAATGTAGTTCGTTATATAATGAAAATTAGTTTTACTAATTCAAAATTTTCAATTTCAGTGATATATGTTTCAAAAACAACCACTTAACCAAAATTACTTATATCACCACTGAATTTGAGGATTTTTAGCATATGATGTGGTAATTTGTGTTGATCATAAATTTTAAATGGTCTAATGATGAATTTTTTTTTTTTAAATCGATGGTTATATGACTGATTCAGACAACTTTTGTAATTTCAATGGAAAATTGGATTCAAATCTGACAATTTTTTTTTAAAATACAAAATCAAAAATCGAACATTTAAACTAGCTGGATTAATTTTGAACAAAAATTACATGACTGGTTTTGATTTTTTTTTTTTCTAAAAACAGGAAATTGAAAAAGAACCCAACTATTCAATTTTATTGTGTAAATAAGGAGTTGCATTTTGTGCCAAGGGTTGTTAATAAGAGTGTTATATTAGATTAGTATGCATTTGCTTGAGAGGAGAGTAAAGAACATGCAATCACAACTACTTTTGGCCATGAGAGAGAGAGAGAGAGAGGGGGGCAAGTAAAGAGGGAGTTGAGTTGGAAACACTTTCCACTTCATTGAAGGAAGAAGTTTGAAAGGCAATCACATGGAGTGAGTAATTTAATAACATATTAAAGTTATTGTTGGAGACAATTCCAAATCATCCTTCTGCTAATTAAACTAATCTTCTGAAACCTAAGCATGTCCTCTCTCTTCCTTCACACTTTTTTCAACCTTGTCTCCACATTGCTTTCTGCTAACTGCACTAATGTTATTCATTAATCTTTCATCTTTCTTTAATCTCTTTACCATTTTTTTATACATAAGTGATTATTCATATTGTCCATCGATGATTAGAAAATATTCTCATAAATACATAAATTATATATTTGATTTTGATCAGCATATAATAATTTATAATCTAAATATTATATTCAACGTAAATATAATGTATTCATATATCATCCATGTGATCGTAATTCCCAAAGAAAAGTGGTCATTTTCAAAATTTAAAAAAATGATTATATAATGTCATTTTTCAATTATTTGAAATCGTGTAAGTTTGGGGACTTGATATATAATTAACAGGCTAACTATTATTAGATTAATTAGAGGGGTACGTAATATAATAAGGGGGACATAGCTTTTGTATGAAAATTCAGAGAAGCTAAAATTTGAAGATTTTGGCTTTTCAAGACTCTTTTCATTCTTTTGGTTGATCCTTTTCCACTTTTTACACTGGATAATGCAGTTTCATCGGGCCTTTCAATTTCTTTTGGTTCCAAATCTAAGCTGATTTCGATGCACAATTCTTGCTTAATTATTTAATATAACTATATCCAATTATTATAATTGATTAGGCATGATAATTGATTATAAAGTTGATCATTATGATCAATAAGCAGCACTAGTGTAATACTGTAGATTTACATAATCCGAAGAGTATGTTTGGACAAGAACATAGCGATATCATGAAAATATTTTGTTTCATTTAATTATTTTTTATTATTTTAAGGGTAAAGATTATAATTAAATTAAAATCAAATAAGTAATCGTATTATGTAACTCATTATTCCTCTCATTTTTTGATCTCTTTAAAAAAATTAGAGAAAGACTATGTTATAATTATAAAAACTTTAGTTAGTACTTACTTTTTAATACTTAAGATTTAAAATTTAATTGCTCTACGGTGACTGATAAACGAATTCAAATTCAGACCATCTGAAAGCAAAATAATAAATCAATTCGGGACCATTATCTATCATTAGCCCAAATAGTATTCTTTTTTATCTTTGAGTGACACTCCTGTACACAAGGTGCAACAATACTGTTATATTATATAACTGATACTGTTATATTAATATAACAGTATCATTCATATAATATAACCGTATTTCTTTATATAATATAACAGTATTACTCATATAATATAACAGTATTACTTCATATTATAACAATATCACTCATATAATATAACAATATTACTTCATATAATATAACATTATTGTTGTACATAAATTTGGATCCGTGCACCTTGTGCACAAAAGTTTTTGTCTTTATCTTTTATCTACCTCCTTAATTTACAAATCTGTGTGTGTATATATATGTGTATATTACTATTAATATGTATGTATATATACTATAGAAATATATATTGTCTTAATTAAGGAAAAGCTCGATGAGAGGGCAGAATGGTCCGCACGCTTTAGCATGCACAATTATTTCCATAATTTGCTATGTGACATTGGGGTAAAAGTAAAAGAAAAACAATGCATAAATAGGAAATAATTAAAAAATACTTTCTCTTTCTCTTAAAAAACTTATGAGATATTATCTACTTTGGGAGAAAAATGGAGCAGGGAATAAAAATGAAAAGGACTGTACGTCTGTTTGATTTCCACTCAATTGGTTCGATTATGTAAAAGTTATTGTAGATTTATATGTATTTACAAATAATATTATTCCTATGAATTAGTCATTAATTAAATATGTCTTTTACATATATAAATATGTGTTTTTCATCTATAAATATGCATTTTAAAATTATGTTTTTTTATAGTATAAGTATGAGTTTTTCAAGTATTTTTTTACGGTGATAAAACATGTTTTTTTTGTGCTATAAATTACTGCACTTGAGTTTTTGCCAATTTTCGTGTCAATCTCCTTTTTTACCTTTTTACCCTCTGCCCTCAGAAAGAGACAGTCAATCATAAAAAACCCATTGGTTCACAAACTCCCTCCAAGTCCAACCTCAGTTTACCCTCATTTAACCGCTATTTCATAACCACAACCAAACACGCCCTTAAACCAATAAAAAATACAGGATCCTGATCTGGACCGTTCATCTCCATCCCCCATAAGAAATCTCGTCCGTTGATTCGGTCTCGATATTTTCAAAACTCGGCTCAGAACAAAAACAATTGCCTTTTTTCATTATCTCGTGTCGTCAGATGCAGTTTCGAAAACCAGGCCAGTAGAAACTGCTGTCGTGGAAAGACTAAAATACCCCGACGTTGATATACGGGGCAACGTGTTTGTTCATGCCAGGGGGAGGGGTAGTTTCGGGAGACAAAGGACACCATTTCTGCCAGTTCATCTCTCCACTGCATTGTTGGTCCCTGTAGAAAACTACAGAAGGAAAGCACTTCATTTTCCTTCATCAACGCGCGTGTTTCACGCGTGTTTTACTGAAACTTTAGATTTGTAAAATTAAATCCATATGAGCTGGGTTTTAATTTTGTTTTAGAATGTTTTGAGTTAAATTTAATTCTTTGATACGATCAAATGAAATTATTGTACTGAAAGAGTAATTAATGGGCAATATCATTCATAACTTTTGTACAAGTGTGTAATTAATAATACATTTAATGGCCTAGGTATGCTTAAGTATTGTATGTTAGTTTATTCTTATAATAATCATCAAATTGTCGACTTGCCAATGTTTGGATAAACTAACCATGAAACATTAATTAATGAGTAGGTTTTATGGTGAAACTGTTTGATGGATCTTGTTATGTGAGACGGGTTAATCCATAATTCACACTTCACAATTTATATAAGAATTTATGAAAATAGGTTCAATCTATGGATAATAAAAATTCGTCTCATTGGATATTATTCGTGAGATCGTCTCACATAAGTTTTTGTATTAATTAATTTAACCAAACCAATTATTTTAGGGAATAGTCTCATAAATTTAGATTTTAAAGTTGAACTTCCAAAACTTTTAAATTTTAATTAGATTCTGATTTCCTTCCTCCATTCACTAATAATAATAATTTTAGTTTATGATGATAGATTATTGTAGATATTAGTTCATGAACAAGGTTATTTAGGTATAAAAGAAAATTTGTTTTAAAAAAAAAGTATAAAAGAAATTTATTGGCTCAAATTAAGAGGACAGTAGAATTGAATAAATAAAACATAAATGAATCAAATTAAAGTACATTGTGCTATATGCTTGATTAAACATAATAATTAAGCAAATGAGTGCATGTATTGATTACATCGATACTTGAAATTTATCACAACACACTAGCACATCTCTTAAACACACGATAGTTACAAAGAATTACTTAACGAAAGATACAAATATTATTTATGAAATTAATTTATTAATTTTGAGAAAAATAATAATTTGACATTAGAATTTAATCTCTGATTTAAATATATTTGAAACTAGATATATAGAGCAACTAAATAAGTACAAAAAATATTTTAATGAGATCAAACTTATAAATAACTTTATAAATGAAAATAATATTAAAAATTTCCTCTCAATTTAAAACCAACAATAAAGTTTAAAATATTGTTGTAATTTGAGTATTATTGTACTACACACACGGAGTGCGCGCGTGGGTTTGAGGAGAAGGAAAGAAACCCTAGCAAGAAAGATAACTAGACAAGCCACATAAATTAACTAAAAAGGGTGAAAGAAAAACAAAAAAAGAAAAGGAAAAAAAGAAAGAAAGAAAGAAAACAATAGGAGGGAGGGAGAGAGAGAGAGAGAGAGAGAGAGAGAGGATGAGTGAAGGGAGGCACTTTACTACTTTTTTATGTTGCACGCATCCATGGCAGAAAACAGAAGGCAGACAGAGTACTACTTCTTCATGGACTAGAGGAGAGAAGAAAATAAGAAGAATACTTCTAACCCACCATTTTCATCTCCACTCAAACCTCCATTCACTTACCTAGCTATCAACCTTCTTGATTCATGTCAAGATATTCACAAGAAAGATCGCTAAACCAATCGTCCTTTTGTGGTTATATACATACATGCATGTATATATGTTATTGAATTCCCTGCATTTTTGGAAGTGTTTGTATTCTGTGATTTCTGGGCTTTAGAGAGGTGGAAGGATTAAAGAAAGAGGTGGATTTTTGGAGAGTTTGTATTTAGATGAAGGGGATGCCCTTACCCTTAGATTTTGAGGGGAAGGGGGTGATAGACTTAGAATTTCTGGTCAAGAACAAAGACTTTATCACAGATACTAGTGGTGGTGGTGGAGCAATTTCATCCTTTTTTCTCAAGAAAAATTGTTTCTTGAATCATCATAGCTTTGGTGAACCTACTTCTGTCCTGGATTCTGCAAGAATTTCCAGCAGGCCCACGTCTTCTTCAACCCTGTCTTCATCTCACGGCGGCGGCGGCGGAAGCACCGGCGGTGGTGCCGCTTCTACCGACACGGCCGGTGTGGCGGCGGTTTCCGAGTCAAACCCTTCTCCCAAATGGCAGCAAGACTCCACCACTGCCACCAGCTCCAATGCCGGAGGAGCTGACTCCGACCTCCTCCCCGTTCCACCGTCTCTCCAGATCGGCGGCGGCAACCCGGAGAAATTCGCCATGGAGGATTGGGAGAGCGTTCTGTCGGAATCTGCCACCGTGTCGCCCACCCAGGAGCAGTCCTTTCTCCGATGGATCATGGGCGATGTGGAGGACCCTGCCATGGGGAATCTGAACAAGGTTCTCCAAATTGGCGGCGGCGGCGGCTCCGGCGCGGCGGAGTTCGATTTCAGCGGCGGGTTTGGGGTGGTGGATCAGGGTTTCGGTGGCGACCAATTTGGGTCCAGTTTTATGCCCACAGTTCCGAGTTTCCCCAACAATAACAGATCCAACGCGGAAAAGATTGGTTTGGTTTCGAATCCCATCTCTTCAAATATGAATTCGATGTACCCTAGTTCATTGTCTAACAATCATGGAGCCATAGCTCATCACCATCAAACTGCATTTGATTCTTGTGCAGAAATGAAGCCCCCCATCTTCAACTCCCACCTGCTCATAAACCAGCACCAAACCCAGCACGCTCACAACCCCTCTTTCTTCTTCCCCTTATCATACAACCAGCACCAAGACCCGGCCCTCTTCGGCCCGCCACAGCCCAAGCGCCACAACCCCGGCGACGGGCCCGAGCCCGGAGCCCAGATCTCGAAAGGGCCCTTCATGGATACAGGTCAGCAAGAACTGCTAATGGGCAGACAGCAGCAGCAAGGCCTTCCCCTGCCCCATCAGCTCCACCTTCTCCCTCATTATCTCCAGCAGAGGCCACTCGGGCCGGGCCAAAAGCCCAAAATCGGTGGCGGGGATGAATTAGGACAGTGCCACCAGCAACAGGCCATACTCGACCAGCTGTATAAGGCTGCGGAGCTGGTCCAAACAGGGAATCCAGTACTCGCGCAAGGGATATTGGCGCGGCTCAATCACCAGCTCTCTCCCATTGGAAAGCCTTTCCATCGGGCTGCTTTCTATTGCAAGGAGGCTCTGCAATTGCTCCTCCATTCCAACCCCTCCTCCACCGCGTCCCCGCCTTTCAACCTCGTCTTCAAGATCGGCGCCTACAAGTCCTTCTCCGAGATTTCACCCCTCGTACAGTTCGCCAACTTCACCTGCAACCAGGCCATTCTTGAAGTTCTTGAAGGTTTCGACAGAATCCATATTGTCGATTTTGACATTGGGTATGGCGGGCAGTGGGCCTCTCTTATGCAGGAGCTTGCATCGAGAAACGGGGGCGCCCCTTCGCTCAAGATCACTGCACTCGCATCCACCTCGACTCACGATCAGCTCGAACTCAGCCTCACTCGAGAGAACCTAATCCAATTCGCTAGTGAAATCAATATAGCATTTGAGTTCGATGCCATCAGCATTGATTCTTTGAATTCGGGGTCGTGGTCACTTCCGTTCCATGTGTCCGAAAACGAGGCAGTTGCGGTGAATCTCCCAGTTGGCTCTCTTGCCAATTACCAATTATCGGTGCCTTTGATTCTCCGCTTTGTTAAGCAGCTATCGCCAAGAATTGTCGTCTCTGTGGACAGAGGCTGTGATAGAACTGATCTCCCATTCGCCAACCACATAGTCCATGCCCTCCAATCTTACTCAAACCTACTAGAGTCTCTAGATGCTGTCAATGTGAACATGGATGCACTCCAAAAGATCGAAAGGTTCTTGCTCCAACCAGGGATTGAGAAAATCATAATGGGCCGTCTTCGTTCCCCTGAAAAAACGCAGCATTGGAGGGCCCTGTTCTTGTCATCCGGATTCTCCCCATTGACATTCAGCAACTTCACAGAATCGCAAGCGGAATGTGTGGTAAAGAAGACTCCAGTTCGAGGATTTCAGGTAGAGAAGAGACAGTCTTCTCTCGTTCTTTGCTGGCAACGAAAGGAGCTCATCTCTGCATCGGCTTGGAGATGCTAAGAAGGTGCTCTAAATGCAAAACAATTCACTGCCTTTTAATTGCTTGAAGTTTATGAATATTCATCATCATGCCTGAGTTTTACCTTCTGCTAATTTTCATGGTGACTCGGGGCAGATTGTTTCCATCTTTCGAAAGAACCAGGCACATTTTAGTACTGGATGTTCTAATATAGTTATCTTATTCACTGTCTTATGTTAAAACATGAATCTTAGTCTCTTGGTGCTATCATCATGCTCTTGTCTTTGCTGAAAAGCATATATTGTGTTTGTAACCATACACTGGATACCATTGCCAAACCAGGAATGGGAATGGGAAAAACAAAGGAGTTTTAACCAACCCTTTTTAACTGATTCTTTTGTTTCGAGCTATTCATCTCTGAGAATATATCAATTGCACATTATTATGATGACCTTGATCGTGTCTTAATAATTTTTTTCCCGTGATTTTGGCTATTTTCATCAAGCTTAATTCTTGCATGTTGAATTCCATGATATGTGTTGGAGTAAGTACATATACTTGGCTAAATCCAGAATTTGTCATTTCAAGAGCGGTTCCATTCCATCTCATTCTCCTTTTGTTTCTTCTACATCCAGTTATCATTCTCTTAATTTCTGCTTGTTCCGATTATTTGCTCATTCGAAACATGAGTGATATCATTTAATACATGTGAAGTCGTCGAGTCGATTTAAATAGAAGATAGAATACAATAGGAATAGGGGGCGGACATTTGGGGTATTGTACGAGTGAAAGAATAGGATGTTGGCCAGAATTAATTCCATTTAGTACAATACATGCATCTCTATGATTAGTGTGTCCCTTTCAAAGGTTATAATAATGACAAGATTATATTATGGATTTTCGTGTTAGTTAATAATTCTGTTATGTTATCTTATATTTTTTGTTAGTGTATCACGTTACTTTGCATGCCAACATTTGGTATTATAATCCATTGAACTTGCTGCTCCTGTTAAGGCTAATTAGTTATTTAAATGCTTGTCCTAATCAAGTCACATGGGACTTGTACCATTGGACCCCCCACATGATTACTCTACTCTAATTCCTGTCTTTCTTCTCCTTGCAAGTTTTTCATTCATTACTTTAATATCCTTTCTTTAAACCTTATTTTCATTTTTTTAAGATTTAACCCATGTTGTTGCCCCCCTTTACGTGTGATGACCACCATTTTCCATTATTTATTGCAATTTGATGTTTCTTATTACTTAACTAATGTACAGAATGTACATACGATATTTTTTATTTTACCGTGTTTTGTAATTTAATTTGAAATTATCTTCATAGCTAGTATACATATTTCAAAAATATCATTATTATATATCCTATTTATTGAAAGTAAACTATAATCGTCGTCTAAAAGCTTGTTTTATAGAGAGAAAAAAAAATATTTATTAAGTATTATTATATATATAATAATTATATTATCCAATATTTAATAGATATAATTAATGCATAATGTTAATAAAAGTCTTGTACATATAATAAGATAGGGAAAAAGTTATAAATTTAGTAATAAAAAAGTACAATCAATTAAAATTTCCTTTTATTTTGCAAAACAACAATTATTTCATAAACAAGAAAGTAAATTTGCAAGAGCGAAATGTGATTGGATGCGAAGTGGGTCCCAATGAGTGGTGAACTTTAATCGTTTAGAGCTGCTAAAGGCGTTACGTGGCCTACACGCTTTCAATATAATCAGCAATCTTTTCCTCATTGATGACTCACATTAGGCTTCTAAATTCTCTAATTTAACTTTTGGACTCTAGTTGTGCTGATGCTTCAGATTTAATCAACTCTATTTGGACTAATGTCACATTCTTTATGACATATTTTTTAATTAAGCGGTTTTAGTTGCAGTTTGTAACTACTAATCGAGACACTTCCTTATAAAATCGTTTTACAAATTTAGATTTGTGAGATAGAAATTCATTTAAAAGATTCAGATGTATATGATTCATGTTGGCATAATAATAAAATGAAATAAATTCAGTGGAATTCCATCTTATATAATGTAATTTGTGAGACGATCTCATTTAAAATTTTGCGCTACTAGTTTAGATCAAAATTCTTTAACTACAAAAGTGTTTCGTCTTCTAGTCCAGTGTAATGACTAATGAAGTTTCATTGCATATGTTAATTTGATTATTCGGACCACCTGGTAGTTTCTACCTTTGTTCTATTAATTAAGGTACCAATTTCCTAATTAATTCATAAAATGGCATGTTTTGAGATTGAAACTACCATAATAGCTTCACAAGGATTTTTGCTTTCCTTCAGTATGTGGATGTTAATAAAATTTAGGGTGAATAACATTTACTAATTGGTTGAAACATTTTTGTGAATTGTTTAGTTTTTTATAGTTAAATGGACTGATTATAAATTTCACAAATCTTAGGATATATTTTGAAATTCAGTCTAAAATTTATTGCTACAAATTAAAGCCAATAATATCATTCCTCATCCTAACATGTCAACCATTGAAATGTCGTACGTCCGTAATAAGATAGTTCATTTAAATCACGATAGATGGAAATTTTGATATTTAGATATCAAATCAATTACAATAATTTATATAATTCCATTCTCACAAATAAAACTCTATAAAACTCTATTTTCACATATCAAATTCTATTTTGTGGGTTATAAATCGTACATTAATCAATTTCATTAAATTAGATATGTTAGACATCTAGTATTGTTCCAAATAAATATGTGCCAAGGTGGTTGGGGAGGGTATTCTTTACACCATTACACCACTTTTTTCTACACCCTAGTTATAAAAAGTCTTTAATAGCCCTGCGGATTTGTGGCTTAAGGTTGTAATCAAACAAAAGATATAGCTTTTTATTAAATAATATTAGGTATTATTAAACAACACTTAGCTGACAGACTATGTCATCTTTAGTCTTTATCTCTCATCTCACTCAAGTGTTTCTCCTGCAATTTATACTAATTATTTTTAATGCTATATTTTACAGAATATTAATCAGATATTTTACTTTTAGGTAAAGTGTTCTTACACAAATCTACACTTTATTATTTCACAGGACCACAATATACATCCTTTATTATATATTGTATTTTAATTTTATTTTTATTTAATTTGGAGATCCACTGGAAGTATAATTAACGAAATTATTTTTGTAAATCAATCAAAAATATAATCAATTGGAACTCAGATTTTATAATTCTTTGCAAGGGGAAAATATAATTAAATGACTTTCGAAATTAGAATCAAGTCAATAAAAAGAGGAAATTAAGAAATTAATGTAATCAACAAAATTTCCAAATGATTGGTTTGCATTAATAAACAAAACCGACTAGAGGGACTGTACCAATCACTTAGCATTTAGAACTTGATTAATACAAAATAAATTAAAAGAAATTATAAGTCAGATTATTTTTTGAATAAACTAAATCATAGACACTGTACAGTCTGTACACATTAATTAATAAATTTTATACAAATAAATTATGTATTGACCTTTTTTTTTTTTAGCACCAAGCATATTAAATTCGATTCATTTGGAAAAAGACATAACTAAACTTATGAAAGACTACCTAACGTTGAATGTTATTCATCCTCATATATTAACTATGTTATTTGGAAAATTAAGAAAATATTAGCTATTAGTAACTACCATATCTATTTCTACCGAATATAGATACGAAGAACCTAAGAATGTTAGAATAATTAAATTAAGTGATTTCTTTATAGTACATACCATATACAGTGTACATTGAATCACTAAAAATAACATTAACTAAGACAACCTATATTCTCGGAAAATAAATAGTCATATTGATGTAGTATATATCTTATTTACTTCTATATATTAATTTAGTTTGCAGTTTCTTTATGACCATTTATTATTAAGATTCCAAGAAAAGAATAGACATTGTTAGCGTTTATTAAGTGCACTAGATTTCTTTATTTATCATAGTTTAATTTCATTTATTTAATTCAATTGGATTCAACTCATATCTCATCAATTCAGAAGTTGAATTAGTTCTATATTAACTATTATATTAAGTTGGTAGAACGTACATATATATTTTCAATAACATATATCTCCCTTTGAGCTAACTTCTCGAGATTAGTTGTATCCAATATTCTCGAGTGGATGCAGCGGCCTGAGAACTGTTTATAACTTTAAGATATGCCCTGCATGCTTGGTGCATTTAATAACTTTGGTTGGTTTTGAACTTGTTCTTGTATTTCTGCTGGGTAATTCTCTTACCCGTATCAATATATTCTTTTTTACTGATGAAAAAAAAAAAGTTGTATCCAATATTCTTTCATTATTAAAAAAAAAATCATTTAACATAACATCTGAGAACAATTGACACACACACACTCTCTCTTAGAGATATATACATTAACTAAGAAACACAACTTTTAAACACAACCAAAGTGAGCAAAAATGTTAAACTACTTAACTATGGACAACTCTTAATATGTCCATCTTAATATGTATTAATGATGTGAAATGATTATTTTTTTTAAAAATATAAAATATAAAATTAGTAGATATTTAATGTATTAATGATGTGTAATGATTATATTTTTTTAAATTATAAAATATAAAATTAGTAGATATATTAAATATTTGATATATCAACAATCGATACATATTAATATAATATATTCAGTAGTGGTTGAGTTAACAAAACGGGTAAAGTGAAATATACAGGGAGGGGAGAAAGATAATGAAAAGTGAAAAATGATAATTGTCTATATTTGTTACAGTGTAAGGGAACAGTGAAATGATAAAGAGGATGAATTACCTTAAAAAATGTAGACCACATTTGGTGGAGGAACCCACTTTTTTGCCACCACATGTCTCACTCAATCTTGGATATGCCACGTGTACATACAAGTGACACATTGGATAGATAATATATACACATCCAATTCCTATTAATGATTGATTTAACACATATATCTACCTCATTATTTCACTACTAAGTGATCATCCCAAAATCATTTTCTGCATTAAATTTGATCAACATTCAAACATAGAACTTGGCTATAAACTAGTCCCACCTATTTCAATTAGTAAAAGTGTTGTTTTCGTACCACATACAACCAAACGAGATATAACCATCCTATCTCATTCTATCATCATCTAATTTCTATTGTCCCCATCACACTCATCATTATTATTTATTATACATATGTACTCAATTTTTTACATCTTTTTCATTTTGTATATTCTTTATACAACTTTCAAAATACTATATTCTATTAACAAACCATAAATGCATGGACCGTGCTGAATTGATATAATTAATAATAAAATGTCTACTTTTTAATTCAGGTTCTCAGAAACGCCAATCTAAACAAGAGCTTAATAAATTTGGCGGCAAAAAAGAAACATACCCCTAAAATATTGGCTTTGTGAATTAATGAAATAGTTTTCAAAATAGTTGTTATTTTTCTCTTGTTTTTAATGCCTAGTTTGAGTTTATATATATATATAGATGCAAAACAAACAAATGTGATAGATACAAATGTAGTCAAGATTGTGACCACAGAAATATAAGCATTAATTGGTTGGTCATCTCTCCTGCAAAAGTAGCCCAAATGGTGGGCATTCATGTCTCTCCATTTCACTTATATCTACATTCAAATCCTAACCCCCACCCCACCCCACCCTCTAGAATTACAAAGAAGAAAATTAGGATGAGATTATTGCATGTTAACAATTTGTGAAAGAACAGTTTAAATGGAAATGTTAGTTATTTTGGTGATTCAAAATCAATGTTTTGTCATTCCCTCCCTATATAAATATAAATTACATATTGATGTAAACTGTGTGTGTGTGTGTGTGTCTAGTGTATATACATAAACTTATTGCGTTTGGCCTTTTCATATATTCGAGCGAACAAATTATAAAGTCAAATATATATATATATATTAAGTATAACTTGAATTAATACAACAATGATCCATTTTTTTGATAGGCAAATCGCAGAAAATTGCTTGATTGCAATATATACAAGACTTGCAATGAAATTATTATATAAAATATTACAAGAGGATTACACTGATTTCAGTAAAAAAAAAAAAAACTAACCTTGATTGTTTAAAAAAAATCTTTTTTGGACGAGAAAATGTTTTGAAAACAAGACTTTTTTTTTTTTTTTTTTAAATTTTATGGATGGAGTATATATTAATTGGGACAGATCATCAGGTATGGTTAGATACCCTCAAGCCTAAAATATTTTCAATCCAAAAACCCGATCACCCAACTATTTAATTATTTTATTTCCTTTTTTTTTTTTTTGGAAAATTTCATATGACTATTTAATTAGGTTACAAGAAATTCTCATATATACCCATTTTCACTTGACTTACATGGGTGTTGGATTCTCCACCAGGTGAGGAGAAAATTCTCATGCATTTGTGCTGATTAATGTCAAGTACCATATGGATATCATTAGTCAAAATAAAAATACAAAAAAGTTCTAGTGTTCAATTTAATTCTCAGGAAATTATGAAAGTTTCAGAAACAAATAGTCATTTTCACACGTAAATTGATCGTGAGATTTATGAAATTGATGTATTTCTCACTAGCAGTCATATAATTCAATATACAGTTTTTTTTTTAAAATCTTAATTCAATACATAAATCTAAAGGTACAAACACAGACTTGCACCGAAAGAAAGTGGTTGGGAGAAAATTGACAATTCGCACATGATATTTTGATGTAGAAAATTTTGTCCACATCAATTTTAGCCAAAATGCTGATTGATCGTAATAATTAGGGACTGGACCATTGTTCAATAAAATTATAAAAATAAATAATTTCTACGACTCTTTGAAAAGTACGTTTACATATGGTGGGGAAAGAAATATAATTGCATAAAGCCCAAGACTGAAAACGAAAGGAATTTCTTTATCAAAAAAATAGCTTTATGGAAAAGTTTCAAAAATATAAAAAAGGGTTGCCTTTTTTAGATCCATAAATTGAAATTGTAGAGTTGCTTTCACTGCAATATGTTAGGGTTTTCGATCGTAGATATTCATCATTATATGTTGAAACTCACAGGGCCTGGCCTAGCCCTAGACAAATTCAATATTTAGTTTTCCAGTCATTTTCACAAGTTTTGAGTTGTCCTATTTTGAATCTCTAAACTTACATATGCTTGCCAACAAATCGTGTATGTACGACACTTACATATAAAATCGTGTAATATTTTTTGGGGTAGTTTCAAGATTTTATGTTTTGGAAACAATCACATATTCACATAATCTTGCAATATATTTATAGTGGAAGTTTTAAGAAGAAGGAATTGACCGACTTCAAAGAATGGGTATTAAGCCCAAGAAAAGTGTTGGGGGTTTAAAAATAGCTAGTCTTCATTTGTAAGAATAGAGATAGTTATTAAAGGGCTTGGTGAGGTTTTGTATTACAATTCTGTAACTTTGGATATTTCTCATACCCACACTTTTGTTTTCTATAAAAATTCCTTTACCGATCCAAAAAAAAAAAAATTTATAGTGGAAGTTTTGGGAAAATCACACATTCACATTAATCTTGCAATATTTTTTTATTACAGTGGAAATGTGTTTTTCTACCAAATATTTATAACAAAATAAGTTTTTTCAATCAACTTTATAACAAAACGAGTTTTTTATCCAAATATTTTTTTAATGTCTTAAATGTCCATTTAGTTATCTCATCGGCTGGGACGGAGCTAGAATTTTTTAACAGGGGACAAAATATTTTTTGGGGTATTTATCAAAGTTTTTGAAATTTGAGGGTGATGAAATCCATGTTTTTAACTACAATTACATTATATATATATATATATATATATATATATATATATATATATATATATATATATATAAAGTAATTCAATTGGAAATTTTGAGGGGCCTGACTCTGTCTCTGCTCACCAACAATCACCCCTTATCCAACATATCGATTCTCTCCCTCATCTATGTCCTCTCACATGTGGATTATTTCTCTATTATCTCTCAATCAATTTTCTATTTATTTTCGAAGTTTTTATTTTTGGATAAATGTTTTTAAAAATAAATCTTTCAATTTTTTTAGACCTGTTAGATCACCATGTCCTCTCACATGTCGATTATCTCTCTATTCTCTCTCAATCAATTTTATATTTAATTTCGAAGTTTTTATTTTTGGATAAATGTTTTTTTTAAACCTTTCAATTTTTTTTAAGACCGGTTAGATCACTATTATTGTGATCTTTTTTATTTTTTATTTTTTGGAAAAAAATTATCTTAATCTATTTTAAGGACATTTATGACATTTCACCTCTAATTTGAATAAAAAATGCATGTTTATTTTTTATTTATTGAATATTTTTCATTTTCCCCTTAAACCTCTAAATTGAGACACAATATATGTAGTTTCTTCTGCGACTCAAGTAGAATGAACATTAAAGAAAAAGGGAATTCAAACAAGATTTGTTGATCATATGTTAGTAAGTCGATCAAAAAAAAAAAAAAAAAACACACATGTAAGAACAAAAGCTAATAATCAATCATATTTTTATGTTTTGTTCAACTCATAAAATGCTTTTGGAAATGATCAGCAATGCTTCCAATTGGCAACCAATGGCCAAAAATGTTCGAAATCATGTTGGAAAGGAGAAGAATTATTATAAGCAAATTGATGTAAAGGAAATATGTATGGAAAAAAGGGGTCTTCCACAAAGCTGAAATAACATGAAAAAACATCAATGGACCAGCAAATCTCGATGCCTTTGGTTGTAATAAAATTTGAAAGCAGATTCTTAAGGGTGGGAAAAAAACAGAGAAAAGTGAGCAAATATAAGCATCATTTAATTTAGATATATAGAATTGCACTAAAAAGCAATACACTTTTCTTGCAGGTTCTCTTAAAAAAAACACCCTTTGATGAAAAGTATAATGATATGCAACTTTTCATTAAGGAATTTGAAGTGGGCACTTTTGTCATTCACAAGCCTCTCCTAGGAGTGAGGGATTTGGGGTTTTGAATTTGATGAAAGAACATTCAGACATGATCATATAATTCATTAAATTTTGCCAGCTTTTGCCTTTGTTCATGCAAAGATATATATAATATTATTACACTATGCTTTCACTAGACCAAGTGTGATGGGGTCCCTAATCAAAAACCCTAATGTCCAAAATTCAGCTTTCCTCTATCAATTAAAGCCAAAATCTTTTGTTCACAAAAGTAAACAAGTAAAATGACAAATACTCTCTTACACACACATAACAAATTAACCAATACCTGATCAAAATCATGGAATAATTGACAATACCACCCTTGCATATATGTTAAAGAGATAAATTCATTTTTGTTCTATTAAAAAGGAGTTGTTCGAAACTAGTCATGTTAAATTAAAAATATCAATTTTAAGGCATAAAAGTTGATCAATCAATTAAATTAAAAAAAATATGTGGACTAGCTGAAAGTTAAGTAGAAGATATGTTGCTAATTATATGGTCATTAATTTTATTTCAATAATTGTGTTCTCTTGTGCCACAATATAACTTGTGCCATTTCGAAACAGTTTGAGGCAAAGACAATCGATGAGAGGTCAATTCGATATTCAATCATTAGTTTGGTTTATTCTAACTTATTACAAGTCCACACGTTTATGCTAATATTCTTTTTAGAATGTCAAGAGAAAGAGCAAATGAAAAACACCCATTTAAAGGATGCTACCATTTATTCTTGGATCGATATCTATATTTGATGATAAGTAGGAACATGAATAGCTTGTCAATTCAAATTTGATGGTACATCATTCATGTTTTCTCAATCTCTTTGGGCCAATCTTTTAAGTAGTTGAATTGGGTCTCTATTAAAAAAGCTAATGCGTTTACGACTAGTGTTCCAATTCATTAGTTCAAGTCATTGCCACACATTTGACATGCACTGATGAGATAAAATATTTATAATTAAGATGAAACACAATTGAACAACCTATACCTAAATTAATACTCTAATTAACCATGTTATTAATTAGCTAGGGTTGTATAAGAATTCAATTTTGAATTATCTTCTTGAAGTAGTACATGTACTTATTAAGAATAGGACAACCTAATGTCCATTAATAGGACATAAAAAAGATGAAATCAAGTAAAATGAACCTTATTTAATCGAAACAAAAAAAAAAAAATCTAAAAATGAAGAAGAAGAAGAAGAAGAGCATCCGAGGCAAAGGGGAAAAAAGAAAGAAAAGTAAGAAAAAAGGTAAAGTAAAAAAGGGTGATGTTATTATGTATGTGTGAGAGAGAGATATGTGTGCGTGTGCAAAGGAAAAGTTAGGGTTGTGATAGAGCAAAGTTAATTTGAAAATGTAAAAGCAAAATGAATAGATGCTTGGGAGGGACACCACATCCATCTCCTTCAATCTTCTTTATATTTTCTCCATTCATAATTCTTTTGTAATTTCTCTCTGTTTTTTTGCTTCAAAATTTTCTTGTTTTTTATAAAACTTTTTTTCCTTAGTCTGCTTTAAAACAACGCATTCTTTCCTTCCCACACATATTATTTGTTTGGTTATATACCAAAACCCAAAAGTAAGCACTCATGTTTGTCCAAAACCCACTTGTGGTAGGACCCACCTTCATCACTATACAACATGTCTATCATCCGTCCTTTTCTCCCCTCTCTCTCCAAGTTGTTTGCATGGACGAGATGGGATTTGCCTCCATTTGCATGGTGCTCTTACTTTCTTTTCTATCTACAACTTTCTCTCTCTTTTTATTCTTCATTTTGTGACTTCTCATCAACTGAAAAAATATATATGTATATGTGTATCTCAATGTCTCATCAAGGTCAAACCCCAATATATATATATATACATACATATATGCACATTGTGACAACACATTTTAGTGGTTGTCTTTGCTTTAACTTCAATTTCCAAATGGAATAATTAAAACTCAGTAAGGTTTTAAACTATCTCAACTAGTGGCCTTCTTCTTTCTTTCTTTATTTTTTTTTCCCTTGTAACTAGACATTTTTCCTTCCTGAAAAGTGGATTCTCCACTTTGGAAGAATGTAGTCTGTAGGTACATAAATTAGAAAAAAATTGCAGTAAAAAATATACCTTTTATGGACAGAAAAAAAAAAGGTGGCTCTTACATCTAACTTGCTTAACAACATTTCTAGTTACTTGATGAAATCACAATATTGTGATTATTGATTCTTTAATTTATTTTCTTTATTTTCTACATTTACTAGTGGCCGGGAATTTGATTTTTAAAGCACATCAAATACCAAAATTGGCAAACGATATATGCAATGAAGTCTAAAAGTTTTAACTGGATAAATAAACCGTTCGAAAAATATGATCAAAATTAGCTGTTAGATAATTATGGTTAAAGATAGTATAAAGTTGGAGACTGATTTTAAAAATGGTTGAAGAGACAAATCCACGTGAAAGTAGAGGCATTAATTGGCAAACCCATTGTTTGGAAACTGTCATGTCTGTTGGTTGTTTTGAGAAATATACCTATGTATGTATATAACTTGTTAACAAATTGTCTTTTCTTGCAGAATGTAATGGACTTCTTAGGTTGATATGTTATTTGCAATACATCTCTGTCAAGTATCAACTATAATCGATATAATTAGTCAACAACTAATTGAAGTTTAAGATCGAGATTTGGAAACATGATTAAATTTCCAACGCACAAACGAAACTGCAACTTACAACACTTCTTGTATCATCACCAACAGATTATTGCACATAATCTGATGATGATCTACCTATTTCTTGTGGTATTATGCAGGTGTCTAAGAAGATCTTGAAACTATATATAAACTGTGACGAAATTCATGAGAATATCAACCAATGAAACAATATCTTGCTTAATAACAACCCTCTTGAACAGAGACCACAGATAACAAAACCTTTGGATTCACTTCTTAAATGCAGAAGCTGAGTATTGACAATTATATTACAAGGATGTCATCTCAATTCAAAACTGAAATTGGAATACAGTCTTTATTGATCATTCATTGTGCTCAACAATTGAATATATAAGCCTGCTCCGCTCCAGATAGGCAGTATCACCCAATCAGTAGATATCTACACGATCCTAACTCCATATGGGCCATAGACAAAGCCACAATGATTCATTGTATATATTTTCTAAACAAGGATATTGAATGTATACTGGAAACACCTGGTGAATCCCCCTCAAGATATGCCAATCTTATGATGTCGAGTGTAAATGTTTTCTAAAGTTTGTCACCGGATATGATGTTTGGAAAAATGGCAAGTAACTTTCATCGAACTCACATAGCATGCATTTATCATACTCCATAGAGTGGTAGAAATGTTTTCACGAAAGAGTAAGCCAATGCTCCTGTAAAAATGTAGCTGTCGACCCTATCTAGTATCCCACCTGATCAGATAAATTCTTTCTTAGGAATGATGACACATGAGACTGAAACCAGATACTCTTATATTATTGAAGACTTTCTTTTGACAATATAGCTGAGCAGCCTTAAACCAAATAGGAGTATCTGATTCTCCAAGGTAAAGATTTACATTATCTGTCCCAAAGGTAATGCCGTAATGGGAAGGATCGACTCTAAAGACAAATTGATGAGCTTCTTCTAATAATACAGGAAAACTATCCTAAGTCTAATTGGAGGCCATCAACTTGAATGTTTAACTTAAATAGTGAGGTGGGTGTGGCTCGAGCATAGTAGGTCAGCATCTTTTACATGTGGTTATGAATAAGAAATTTGGAAAATCTGAAAAGAAGGAAATAAACAATCTGGGAAGTTGATGAATCATTCACAGGATAAGTTATCATAATTGGGAGAGTTCGTATCAATCCATGGTGAACAGGTAATGGTCGAGTTCTACTGGCAGCTTTTAGTGGTCTAAAGTAAAATTATCAGTATGACTTACCATGTCCAGGTATGAGAGATCCTGAATCCTTGACGCCTGCATCACGCTTGATCATGGACTCCGTCAGGTCACCAAAAAGAGACCCAAAGAAGTTCAGAATGCCAAAAGCTACAGCACTGAAAAATATTTGGATAATATCAATATATGAAAAGAGAAACTTATAATTATGATATATTATCTAACATCATGTAATATGTGAATCAGAAAGAAGAAGTGAAACCAAAATGAGTAGTGTGAAAGATAAAAATAACCATCCACCTGAGGATAGATGTGGGCCAGCAGAAGACCTTGGCCAAAAAAACAGAAATCGCTATACAACCACCTAATCCGGCAAGAGCTCCCTCCCATGTCTTCTTTGGACTAATCGTAGTAAGTGGTGTCCGACCAAAAGCCTACATGAGAATTCATCAATGCCACACATCCACGTGAATAATGATAGTTATCTATACTTTGTTAATGATTGCAAGCAAGAGATAAAACCGACAGATAAAGCAATGTGATGAAGTTTATTTCAGATTGGGACCATTATTAGAAACTAAAGCAAATACTTCACTGACAGATAACTTTAAAGAATGATTGACCTCATTGAATCCTAATGTGGGGGTGGTGACCTAAACTGAAAGATATTTACAGCACAATATTAGAAGGGAAGGTAGACGCCCTAAGAGGTTAAAATTCTATCCTTGTGCACAGAGTAACGTGTCAATACCCGAAAGTTCTTTTCACATTCAATGCTGTGTCATCTCACAATATTTCTTGCTGGGTCAACCTTAGATTTTTACTGCTCTGCTTCTTGAAATGGAAGAGTTGCACAAAAGACTTGAGCCCAGGGAGGAAAACAAAAAAGGAAAAAAAGAAAAGCACCTTGCCACCAATAAAAGCAAATGTATCTGCTGCAATAATACTGCTAAATGAGATCAAGGTGGCCACAAGACCCACTGTCCACATAGTATGGCCACCAAGAAGAAGAGGCCAAGATGCTGCCAATCCTGTAAAATGTACAGAGAGTTCAAAATGTTTGTTGCAACCAAAATATACTGACCTTGTAAAATCTTGTAGAAATGGTTAATAGCATCACCAACACATTTTGCCTCGCAACATGAGCAAAATTGTGAAAATCAAATCCAAATATGACAACAAAATTTGACGTCTAAACAACAAGAATGGACTTCCAAATGAAAGGCCTAAGAATATAGATAGTTATACTGCAAGCTCAAACATACTTCACCAGATGTTTCAGGATGTCACATGCGTCAAATATAAGTGTCTCACAAAAAAAAGGGATAAGTTTAGTATAGTGTGGTATACAGCAGAAACCCAGGAGATTTGGATAGACCTATTGAGAAATCGAATATAACCATGAGTTTAGAGGGATATTCAGTTAAATCTCAAGTAACTATTCTTAAGATACTTGCTCAAAATATCTACTCAATCCTCCTCGACCTCACGACATCCAGAATTCTGCAACCTATAATTCAACTGCCTACATGAATGATTAAAATATTTCTAGAATACATTAGACCTGAAAATAGACCACAATGGGACCCAGACCAAACTGGGTTAGCCAATGTTGGTTTGGTCAAAGACCAGCAAACTGGAGGGTGTTCAGAATGCTTGTACCAGATCTAAAAACCAAGCCTAAAGCAATGACCATTTTTCCAATGAAGTATATATATAACACACGCCTTGAATTTCTACTATCCGCTAATATATATTCCAGGAACAGTAGAACCCACGTAGCAATCTGTCAATCCACCTTCCACCAATTGGGTGTGTCCTGAAAAAACGCTTGATTTTTTTATTTTTTTTTAAGCAAATGTATTGTTAAACTAGAAAGACCAGAAAGACTGATAGAATGATAGGGATGAGTGGATTTAGCAAACTACACAGCTAGATAACAGATTCCAAATAGTAACTTATAAAGGTATAAGACTCTAAACATGCGCATACACCAAAGCCAAACATAGACAATTTGCATTTGATGTCAAACCCCTTAGGATTCTAAAAAGCAAACTAGGAAATTTTCTTACTGGTATTCAGAGCAGGGACAGCTAAACCGCACCGTAGCTTAACCCAGAAGCAAGGAAGGTAGCCACAATAGAACAGTCCAAACATGGTACTACTAAGTTGAGCAAAACGAGGATTTCCCCTCTGCAGAAGGAGGGCAATAGCAACGAAAAAGGCCGCAGATGTTACAGTTACATCAATATTCCCAAAGTACCTTAAATAAATACACAAATGATCATCAGAAAAATAAATTTTCAGAATAGGATGGCATCAAATTCTTCACCAATCAAGCAATTTTGAGAAGCAAGCATTTAAGTCGTGGACATTCCACTAATGAATAAACTTATTCAGTTTATATCATTCAAGTTATATAACGTAAAATTTTATGTTGAAGTCATTAACTGTAATCATTTCAACACCAGACACTAATCTTCCACCAAAATGTTCCAAATTGGGATTCAAAATCAATGGCAAGTCAAATAATTGGCTTCAAACAGGACTAATACTGACTTATTAAGGAAAATGTCTAAACCTGTTGGAAGTCGTGTTTTCAGTTGATGACTAGAATAAATAACAATGCCAGATAATCAGGCTAAATAGGCTGACAATGACTACTCTCCTCATCCAGGAAATTGAAAGCTGAGATCCATGTGTATGACTAAATAAATTTACCATAATAAATTAAGTTATCCAAAAGCTCTTACAGAGTGAGTAGAGGCATTAGAAAACAGACAACAGAACAAGCTCGTGATACATATCGAGGAGGAGGAGTCATTCCAGAAGCAATTCCGCGACTTCTTACCAGCTCAAAGTACTCCCTTGAACCAATAAAAACTGCTGCAGCAAGGGCAACAGTGAAAACCCACCCTCCAGCCAACACCACTCCTCCAACAGAAATTCCAATAACCAGTCCAAATATTATTCTTTTCTTTAACTGGCTAGTTTTTTGTAGGTGTTCTTTATCGATGCCGCCATCTAAAGATAATAGATTGCCTCCTTTAACTTCCTACAGCATATCCATGTCAGCAGTCCAGTTGAAATACTCCAAACAATATTAAAGGAATCAAACCTTTAAAGTGTAATACATATCTAAATAGATTTAAGTATCAGGACACAGTCGGTAAGAATAAAATGAACCCTAGTGACATT
The DNA here is from genome assembly GCA_946896805.1 of Scutellaria galericulata. Lineage (NCBI taxonomy): Eukaryota > Viridiplantae > Streptophyta > Magnoliopsida > Lamiales > Lamiaceae > Scutellaria > Scutellaria galericulata. The sequence continues at coordinate 12,685,397 of OX335798.1, read as the reverse complement.
TAATTGATGAATTAATTCCAGTAGTACAAAGGCAAGAAAGTGTCAAAAAATAAAATTAAATCAAGGTGTTTGTACATTACAATCTGCCTTCTTATGTGAATAGTTTTCTCTTATGGAAAAATGCATTAACTTAATCAAGAAAGCATACCAAGCTCTGAGAAAGATAAGGCATCTACTGTTCTTTGGGCATGTCTTAATGCTTGTTTAAGACATAAGAACAACCTCCATTTTAACCAAACACAAAGAACTGAATTCATGAATTTCAAAGCTTAATAGCAACAGCATATGGTCAAAGCATTCATCTTATAAATTTCTTTCCACAAAAGAAAAAAACGCACGGAATTCAACTTAATAGCAACATTACATGCTCAAAGCATACATCTTGCAAAATTTTCTCCGCCATAGTCTTTTCCTTATCAGATTTTCACGATACCGTGCAGTTATATTATCAGAACCACCTCAATTCACAAAATAGTATTTAAGGAAAAAGGTTTCTGAAATTAATAGTTAGAGAGAGAAAAAAAGTAACAACTCTTAGCCGAATACTGTTTAACTCCATTTTTGGACGTAAAGCTTATAACAGATTACCTCGTCACTTATTTCACCGTCGTCAATTCGCTCCGGGTGCTCGGCCCGAGCAACGCTCGATATCACCCGCCGGCGATGCTTCATCAAAACATCCCTAGGAATCCTAAAAACCCCTCGAGCGCCACTTCTATTTACCTCTAATGTTAACCTAATTTTTTGGAAATTTGACCGAATTGCAGCTTTTGGAATGGTAGGCCGATGGCGGAAGTTAGAGTGAGAGTGGGGGGAGCAGAGGGAGGTGACGGCGAGCGGTACCAAAGCAATTCTATCGAATTCTACAATTTGCGTAGCCATTGATAAGCGAGAATTGTTCACGACAAAGAGGGTTATGTGGAATTAAGATGCATAGCTACCGGTTGTGATGGGAAGATATGGAGGACGGCGACGGCTCGGCGGCGATTGGCTTAATCTTAAGGGGCGGCGATTTCGGTGGAACTACACCTTGGTTTTTCAACGGATCGGATGAAAATTTCGACTAAATTCACTCATACTTATTCATGTTTTTTTTTTATGTTTTTTTGGACAAATTGCATTTATTCAATTTTTTTTCCCGACAAATTGTACTTATTCATGTTATAATCTAGAATGAATTTTTAATAGATAGAAGATTGATGGTGCCTTATTCAATTAAATTTAAGATTCAATTTATTTTATAGTGAAACTAATTGATATATTTGAATGATTTTTTTTTCTTTTTTTACACTTGAAGAAGTGTTAATTTTTTTAATGACCATCGTCGTTCTTTTTAAGTTAACCAAAATATCATTTGATGGATCTATATTGAAAAAAGCGTAAGCTCAAATGGATCACTATTTAATAAATAAAACATAGGTCACAAGAGTACTGGATTTCAGTACTAAATAATGTACTAATATTTAATCTTAAATGTAATCCAAAAAAAACATATGAATTTACGTAACAAGGATGTACGTTTGATCAAACTTATCAAGGTGACGTAAGCATTTGAAGTTTTAATTTGTAGAGGGATTAGTATAAAGTTTTTTTTTTTTTTTTTTTTTAACTCAAGAGAAAGGATATGTTAAAGGGGTTAAATTCTATTTCTGCAGAAAATATACTTAAGATAATGCTCTTGATGCACTACACTCAGATAAACTATATTCAATTAAATATCTATAATTTAGTTATTCATATCTATATTACATGTTATATCTGATCAGATAATACTACCTTTTAGTTCATAATAATGATTATTATAACTTGATACTAATATATTTTAAACTATTCTAATTTTATTTGGAGTCGTGATATTTTCTCGTTGTGTATACAGCATATGTACGCCAAATGCAAGGATAGTTATTTTCTCAAGCTGATTTTTCTACAAATCAATACTTTTTGTTTTGGGAGGGAAGGATTTGAAATTTATGAGAACAAATCAATTGATGATATTTGAATATATATAATTTTGAAATCCATCAGTTTTATTTTGAATTTATTTTTGAAAAAATATGGATAGATTTCGAATCCACTCTAAGCTCATTTCAAATTCTTGATTTTAAATAACTCTATACCTTAACGTAAAATGTAACAAGTTATGGATTTCCCTTTTTTTTTTTCCTGAAACATACAGAAATGGGTCCAAAATCTGAGAAACAAAATAACAAATCGTGGAGAGAGACAGGCTTAACGACCAAAAAACTGTGGAATAGCAAATAAAAATGAAGAATTTGTAGAAATACATCCTTAAGTTACACAATCAAAGGATGCTGTGCAAATTAGTCACACAATGAATGCATATTGAGCAATTACAAAAACCACCAAACCCATTTAGGCATGTTTTCTACAGTCAACAAACAGCTAGTCTGAATACAAAGCTCTGCAAATCCTAAATTTGAACAAGCAGGCAGCTTACTGGGACATCATTGAACAAGCTTTCCATCAATCATGTTCTCTTCAAAAGATATCCCAACAGGAGGCCTATCAAGCCAATGATGATAACATACGTGAATGGGATGCCCCCTCCACGGTTTTTTCGCCTCAATAGCTCCTGTATAACATAACCACATAAATAAAATCAATTTGACTTGAAGGGCACAACTTCAGTGTCACATACTTTGCGCATTGTTTGATGGATCTTAATATTCACAACCTTCAAGTTAAGTTCTATGTTTTAACAAGAACAGGTCTCATCCACCCTCCCCATTATAGAAAATAAGGAAAAAAGAAAAAAGAGGAATAGAAATTCTAATAGGCACGGAAAAATGATAAGAACAAATATGCCTAGCAACTATAGGACAAATACAGGGAGACTAAAGTGAGATTTTAAAACACACAAAAAGGAGAACTGGTACACTAATTTTTTTTGATCTAATTGAAAAAGGAATGACAATCACTATCCCAGGCATTTTGCACACAAAAGCCAAAAATGTACTTCATCCTGAAACTTTCACATGCATGAATTTAATTTCACACGAAGGCTTTCACTTTCTAAGCAGTCTTTTGACTACAAGTGGAGAGCAAACACTCAGTGCACATTGACTGAAATAATTAACACTAACAGAATACTTTAGGGTTCACATAGTCAACTTCAGATCTCTTCCAACATGAGACAGGTCATGTCAACCAATTTCATGTACGAGGATAGGTATACCACATTTTCATCTGGGCTTATAGTGAGAATAATGGTGGCTATCAACTATTTCTCCATGTGATATGATCATATGAGATGATAGTATGGTATTTGACAGATATATTGGTCAGTTAATAGTGCTTAGCATACAGCACGTGGAGGCCAGCACTCAATGTAAGAGTCGGCCAGAATAAGTTCATTGACTCACCAAAGTGATGAGGAAATTTGAGACACTGAAAATACTGATCAGAAGGGGTTTAAGTGGGTCTAGACAAATCCCGACTTTAATATCCAGGATTGATAAATAAAGGTAAATAGTAGAAGTATATGTTTATTTTGAGATTTTAAAGGGTAGGATTACACTGTAGATAAATGTCATATCAATACTTAAAAATGTGGATAGATGTGATATTATATTGTGAAATGTGGTGTTGGTAATGATTGGATAAATGTGAAATGTTAAAAGTTTAAATAGGTGACATCATAGGTATTTATAGGGGATAGATATTAATAATAGGTGACATCATAGGTATTTATAGGGATAGATAGTGATAGTGTAATATTGTGTCTAATAGGTATTTATTTATAGGGATAGATAGTGATAGTGTAGTATTGTGTCTAGATTTTGTGATCTAATTTTGAAGCCCCGAACAAACATGATTTTGGATTTTGAAATCCAAAATCTGGACTGGGGAAATCTCTTCCAACAGGTAGATAATATGAAACCTGGATGAGTCACTAAAAGCACGTAAATACTCATTTTACCACTTTTAGTTTTTCCAAATATATGATTACCATTTGTCAAATATGTTGTACAGATATATTGTAAAATCAAATCAAAGAACATATTTTGTTTTGTTTTCTTTTTAGTTATTAGAGTTGAGAGGTGTTGGTTTGGTTTCATGATGCAATTACTCTTCATAAGAAGTGATTCACACAAACAACCAGTTATCAAAAATCAGAAAACAACAGGTTACCAGTTCTTGCTGAAGCTTGTTGGTTTGCTGAATAGCAGAGCGTTTCTCCTCAGTCAGCCTGGAAATTAGGGCCTTAACCTACAATTGAAACAAACAAATAATACACAACAGCGAACAATAAACTCTTTCAGTCATCTGAAGAACCCAATAGTTTAACCAAATCCCAGGACAATTTTGTATACACAAGAGATCTGACATTAAAATGTGATATGGACAAAACTAGCAATTCTAGTTACATATAGGTTTTTAAAACAACACAAAAACCAATGAAGAAGTTCTGACTATTTGCATTCAATTGTATCCTGTGTGCTTAACCTTAAATTTAGAATCCTTAATTAATATAAAGGAAAATATCAGTGTGGTTAAGGGCCAAGACTTGTCGACTTTCTATGATTAACCTCATATCTGTGGTTCTTAACTGTAGAGGAAAGATCATTTTTTTATAACCTCCAATCATGTCTTCAATCACTCACGAAAACAAGAAACTTGACAAAACCAGTTGGAATCAGCTTTATGAAAAGTAGATTGAAGATTTGACCAAAGGAACCATGAATAAAACTCAAATTAATAACCAGTGCAAATTTGTATATAACCTCTGAAGAGCTCTCCTGCTGGTCAGGAAATCCTTTGGACATCTGCAGTCATTCAAAAAACAAATAAATAAATCATGGAGTTCTTACATATATGATCAATGGTTGGAAAACCACACATCTTTGCAGTTCAAATCAACAACCCAATACTTACGGTGAATTCAGAAGTCTGGTTCACTGTTCCATTATCTGATACTGAGGCCCTCGGCGAGGAGCCTTCCTCTGATCCCTCTCGCACTGGTGAAGGTGGTTGTGGGGGAGGGACATAGGAAACTCTCAACTTGCATTCATCAACTTGGTTCCCTGACTCTTTGTTGAACTGGAAAAACAAAACAGGAGTTAAAAGACTACAATTTCAGGTTAAACTCTCAGATTCAAAATTAAACAGGACATTAAATACCAAAAATCATATACCATTTCGGCAGTAACATCCTTTGCAGTAGATCCGGGGCTCACAACTACACTCTGGAGGAGAAATTTATCCCTGCATTGCATGTCCGGTGGAGCCTCCTTTTGGGCTTGCATCGTTACTTAATCAATAAAAAACTTATTTAGTAACTACTCTGTATTCAAACCCACTCATATATATTTCTTATTAACATTATCCTATCTTCAGCAACTGAATTGACTAATTAATGAATCAAGGGGGTGACATACAGACATACAATGATACAAATTGTAATAAATATTCATACAATATAGAAAGAAAGAGACCTATAACATCACAGGTCGAGTGAGGAACCACAACTCCAGTGTTCGGCCTCACACAGTACTTCTTCGGATTGGTAGTCTTTACCTGAATAATCCAATGAAAATTAAAAACTGAAGAAGGTAAAAACTAGACAATCACAAGGGCATGTATTATTTTCTTTACTTTTCTTCTTCAACAAGCAGATATGTTCCGAATAAACAGAAAATAAAAATCTAAATGAACAGAAAACATATGCCCACCTTAAACGCGACAAAATTATCGGATTTGTTGGCCAATTGCATAGAACATTGGATCTGCTTCTTCAATTCGACTTTTATTGTGAAGAAAATAGAAAAAAGTTAATCAGTCCAAACACCATGGTAAGATAAATAGATAGAAAACACAGATCTAAAATGACAAAATTAAATCAACAAACTCCCCAATTTTCTCAGAATACAAGAATTTTCTACAATTAAACACTGAACCAAGAAGTAGGACCTCATAACGAATAATAATTGAGAAATAAAGTTTTCAATTACATGGGAATTGAAGTTCAATAGGTTCGATTTGGAGGAGGTCGCCGTTGCTCATTTCGAAGCGGATCGCCGATCTATCGCACGGAGAATTGGGGATATCGCCGATTTCAGATGAATCAGAACGTCGTCACGGCGGCGGAGATTGATTAAAAGCAGATTGCAAATCTGATTAAGAAAGGAAAGGAAGAACAGAGATCTGGGGTTTTGGAATTTTTGGGAAATTTGAATACTGTTTTACAGTTTATAAAAAAGGAAAATAGATAGTGAGAAAAAGAGAGCAGAAATTAATTAATTAATTAATAATGACAAAGAGGAAAGTGCTCTTCATTAAAATCGGCAGATACTATTTAACAACGACTAGAGACGTTTTATGCGACTCGAGTATATAATTGTAGCATAAATGCCATAAATAGAAGTTATGGAGGAGTAGTAATAAACTAAAAATATATTCAGTAATTATTAAAAAAAATTCAGTAATTACTAGTATCTGCACAAACTGTTTTTTTTTTTTTTTTTTTTAAAGAAAAAAGAGAAAGAAAAAAAAGGAGAGACTCTAGATTAGTTATAAGTTATTCCCGATGTTACTCAATTTTTTGTATTCATGAAATTAAATCCTATCAAAAAATTTACACGTAAATTGCTACTTCATGAGAGATTAAATGCAACTGCCTTGCTACCTAATTATTTTTTTTTAAAGGTAAAAATACAAAACTAAGAGAAATTGAGATAAAATTATAATTTAAAGGAAAACAATTAAGGGTGTGAGATCCCGATCATGAAAAAAGTAAAATGAAATAGGGATAATTAGTTCTAAGTCATTTTTATGAGCAAAACTTGATTTCATCAGTAATTTTGTCCAAACTCCATATACTTTTTTGAAGATACTCATTCATGACCTTCCAAATTTTGTACAAAGCACATGCCAATTAACCCAATGAATCTTTTTGCAATTGAATTATGGTTGAAACTAATGAACTTGATAAATTGTTCCTTAATAAAAGTAGAATATAGTAGAGAGAGGCCTCATCCACCTACATAAATCTGACCAGATTAGGAGTGCAACTGGATAGGATATGCAGATATGTTGTACTATTTTTATATGACAATAGCACAAGATTATCCAACAATTCTAACAATTGTTTGCACATTGAACATTCCAACAATTCTTCACTCATTAACATTTATGTTCTCATAAATCACAAGATTATCCATAGTTGATATTCTATCTCGAAATGATTTCCATGAGAACGGAATATAATAAAAGAAAAAGAAAAAACGGAAGAAACCTCAAAAAACAGAAGAAAGTGTGGAAATAATAAATTTAATAAAAAAATTGTTGACACTTTAGATGGGATTGACTTCCACCACGGTATCGACCAAAGGAAGTTAGTCTCCACCTCGCTTGATATGGTAACAGATAGAAAAAATGAGAAGATCGTATATTTTCTTTGTCTGGAATGCAGTACAAGAAGCAAGTTTCATTTTAAGATTACTTCTTCAAAAAAATTATGACTTCTTTAACTTCCATACAAGTGAGGCCTTTATGGTTTATGAAAGATGTAATATGAGTATTTGATGAAGCAAAGTTGTGTTTCTACTTTCTTCGAGCGTATTTTCTTGCCACTATATATAAAATTTACATATATTTGAAACAATCATCATGATGTAGTTTTTAGTTACATAAAACTGAGAGCCTACATAGTATGTAATCATGATACTTTCTTCTAGCATCAAAATTGAATTCTATAATGAAACTAAAAAAGAAAATATAAAGGCTTTACTTTGTTCTAATTATGAGCACACTATGATGATAATCGAAAACCAATAAATATGTAACCATAATACTTTTTTTTGGCATCAAAAGAAAATAGTAGTAGTAGCTGCTGCTAACAACAACAACAATAATAATAATAATAATAATAATAATAATAATAATAATAATAATAAAAATAATAATGATTTATCATGATTGAAAATATTTTTATTAACTGTGAAGAAATCTAGAATATATAGGGTTTAAATAACGTTTCATGTGTTTTTTTTAATAAAACAAATACGAGTATATTCAACACATGCTTTATTAAGTTTTTATAAGAAATTGAACAAATACCAAAACACCAATAAAAATTCAAAGTTGAAAAGATAATACGGGTAGGTGGGTTTGTGATAATAAAGGCATGCAAATTTTAGTCATATGGATTACTTTGATGATCCTTTTTCCTCTAGCAATTGTGTTTATGATCATGTTATAATTGATACTTAGAATTTCTCAAGATGATATGAACCACTTTTAGCCCTTTATTATTGAGGGATTCAAAGCAGCGATTTTTCAAATAGAATTATTAATTAAGTTCGGAATATTGGATAAATATTATCAATCTTTTATTAAAAAAATTTGGGATTGATTGGTTTGGATGTTCAAAAAGTACGTATTATATAGTTGGATTAATAATGTTCTTTTTTGAAATCGGTAAATGATAATAACGTTGTTTTTTATAATATCAAAATATGATAAATCAATTTTTTTACGAGATCTTAAATCCATATCTTCTTGTAATATTATCTATTGGATTATCTCATAAGTTTTAGCAAATATATCACTTATATTAGTGGTACCAAATCTAATTTCTTTATACCAATTAGCCTTTGTGAAAGGAAGTTGATCTATTGCTGAGATAATTGTCTTGATTGTCTTTAAAGTTCTTCATTATTTGAATACATTAACTTTCTTGAATTAACCTTGTACTCTCTCTCTCTCCTCTCTCTTTGTGGCAAGACTAGGGGTGGAAATCGGAACGGAATATCTAATATCCGTCAAATCCGATCTGAAAATTTCCGATTTTGAAACAAATATTTGTAATTCGAAATTCCAAAATTCCGATTTCCGATTTTTCCGAAAAATTTCGGATTGGAATTGGAATTAGTTTTAAAATTTTCGGAAATTCCGAAATCCGATCCGAAAATTTTCCGAAAAAATATATATATAATATATATTTTTTATATAAAATAAAAAGTGAATTTCATTAAAAAAAATTTATATAAATTTCATTTAATATTATATATATTATAAATTTCATTAAAAATGATAACATTTTATATAAATTTATTATTTTAATGATAAAATATATGGAAATTTCCGAAAATTTCCAAAATTTCAGAATTCCGAAATTTCCGAAAAATCGGAATCGGAATGGATTTTACAATTCCGAAAATTTTCACAATTTTTTCGAAACACTCTATTTTCGATCCGATCCGTCCGATTTCCACCCCTAAGCAAGACTTTAAAGTTCATTATTTGAATAAATTAACTTTCTTGAATACACACACATTCTCTCTCCTCTCTCTTTGTGGAATTAAGTCGCTGGCGACACTGAGAGTTGCTTATGCCATAACGAATTCACTTGCGGTGTATTGAGTCACTGTGAGTACAAGGTTTTGACTTTTGGGGAGGGAGATGTTGTATACGTGGTCGAAGCTGATTGAGTGAAGAGCAGATGAAGACTGGGGTGCCGAAACAGAGGATTAGCACCACAACCCGTATCAGCGTCGCTACGACCAAGGTCAAACTAATGTGGTTTACGATACGGTAAATACTTGGTATAAAATACTCCCTCCGTCCCGCTCAAATTTGCACGTAGGGACGAGCACGGAGGTTAAGAAAAAACTGTTTTTGGGCACGAAGCTCAAGAAAAAACTGTTTTTGTAGTGTTAAAGTTGAATAGTAAAGGACAATTTTGTAAATTTTATTTGTCATTTTTGGAGTGTGCAAATCTGAATGGGACGGACGAAAACGGAAAGTGTGCAAATTTGAGCGGGACGGAGGGAGTATGTGCTTATGAATTGAATGTTGGAAATTTTGGATTAAAATTCCAGAAATTTTGTCTTGATTTGGGCATTAATTGCACATGGGTCTTGAGCCCGATTGTGGCGAAGTAAGTTGGAATGTGTTCACCTCTGTGAGAGGTTCATGACGAGATTTTGTACGCCCAAAACGGATAAAATATGAATGAGAAATTGAATTTCAAAATTGCATGTTTGGATCCTTGCTTAGGCTTGAAAATTGGAAATGTAGATTGTTGTCCCACATTGGAAAACTAACAAAAAAATTTCCACCATATATAGTTTTTCACTATAATGTGGGATTAGTAATGTTAACAAAAAGGCTCTCTCTCTTGCGCGCACGGGGGTGCAGATCAAATTCTAATTGAACTTCGGACCATGGAACTCGTGTTTACGCGTGACCTGCGTATACGAATGTCGGTCCGGAACCGGAAAGTGACAGCCTCACCCGGCTCCTTTTGCCATGGTTTTGGACTCGAGTCATTTCCACCATGTGACGAGCTTGTATCCATTGATACCTTGGCTAAGACACTCGAGTGTTGGACTGCGGTCAACACTCGAGTCATTTCCACCATGTGACGAGCTTGTATCCATTCATACCTTGGCTAAAGACACTCGAGAGCTTGTATCCATTCATACAGTGGCGGACACACATGGTGGCAAGTGCCACCCCTTTGTTTTTCATGTGAATTACCTAAAATACCCTTGAAATGTTTTAAAATTAAAAAAATACCTTAACTTTATATAAAATGTTTTCTTTTGAGTTTTCCCTTTCATATTTATTGTTGTTGCAGTGAAAACCAACAAAATTAAAATGTATCAACGATTATTAATGGATGGTGGTTCTCACCACCAGATAAAAAATAAAAATAGATATATAATAAATTCTAAGTTAAAATTTTCAATTGTTTTGTTGATTTGAGCATTATTAGTTTGGAATTTTGATTAGTTGTTAGATAACATAAACAAAATTTCTCAATTGTGATGAGTATCATGAAAACATGATTTGCAACCAAATGAGTGATAAATGAATGTCAATTATCTTGAATATGGTGAAACGTTGAGTCAATTGTAAATGAAATCACTTCATTTATTTTTTTAATTCAAACGGAATGTATAAAATGAATCTTTGAAATAATTTGTAAATTACATTTTGTACGAAAAAATTTAAACTTTTGTATATTATCTTTAATTGTGCCACCCTTTGAAAATTTTCTGCTTCCGCCACTGCATTCATACCTTGGCTAAGACACTCCAGTGTTGGATTTACAAAAGGGGCTTTCATTTAAAGAGCTTAGTCAACATAATTTTTTGTGAAAATAGCCCTCTTTTCAAAATCCTCATTTAAAAGTTCAAAAATAAATCAGAATTAAAATCATTATCCCAATACACTTAATAGTCCAAAATGAAATGACCCTTATACCCTTTGATTTTTCTTATAAAGAAATTCCTTCATTTTACTCCATCTATTTACTAAAATCCGAATAAAATGTAAACCGATCAAAATCAGGCCCAACATGCTTCCGTAAAATAAATCAATCCCCTAGAATTCATACCTTTCTTTGACCGCAACAGCACCGAGTGAGATGGTTTGCAAAGCCACCAACTAGAAAATCACTGTCCCTAGACCTTTTTACGAACAGCTCCTCACTGTCCAACTTCAACTCCTTGAGGAAGATGATTTGCAAGTTATCTAGCTCCTTCAGCAACTGTACAACACAATCTTGGTTCGTTTCCTACACCAGGTGTACAAGGTATTCCTTCCAGGGGACGAACAAATCGTACTAAAAACACATGTTAAAACAAAAGCCTTCTTTTTATTAAGAACTTAGAAATATATTTATTACATAAGTAATCTCCTTTTGGGAGGAGAAAACTTGTTTAGCCTCTCATAGAGGAGGCTTGAAAACCTAAACACATAAACTTGAAAACTATCTAAGAATACAAAGATGTTTATTACAAAACTAAGGATAGATGTTTTGAAGAAAACTGAGGGGAATGGTCGATGTCTTCAGCTTCCTTCGCTCTCTCTATTTATAGATAGAAATCCGGACGTGAAATTCGGATTTCAAATTCCTTGAATGAGCTGGCTGGCTGCTTTTAATTGTGGCCAATCAGTGCTCTTTCCTCTTAGTGCCCCATGACTTGACCATGTGAAGTTTGTCGGGGAATCTCTTACTTTTGACTCAGTCTACCATGTGATAGTGGTTGGAGAGTCCTGTTGGTCCCAAGTGGTGTCCGAGGTTCAGATGGGGGGTGAATGAACCTCGGTCAATTTTGAAAACTTGTTAAAACTTACTGTTCTGTAAGTTACTTGAACTTACAGCGCTAGCCAGTTACTGCTTACATCACTAGGATGCAGTGTTGCACGCTGTAACTTAAAGTTTTATACGCAGCGGAAATTATATATATGACACAAGGCTGGCTGGTTTTCTCAAATATGCTCCGTTCAAAATCATTTTATACTTATGATATATGAAGATATGAAATGTAAAACGCAGATAAGAAAGCAATAAAACACTTATGGCTTATAGTGGTTCGAAGGTGGTGTAAGCCTTCTACGTCCACTCTACTGCTACTTCGAGCAGAAACTTTGTTAAGCAAGATTGAATTACAGGACCCTCTTAACAATCTATCAACTTACAAAGTGACCACCTACTAGAGTCCAGAGATCACACAACACTGCAAACTCTAAAGGCCCGCCAACTAGAGTCCAGAGATCACACATCACTGCAAAGTCTAAAAGCAAACCCACACAGGGTTCCACACTCCCACACAGGGAAGTTGCCTAAAACTAGACAACTATACAAACAGTAAGGATTTCTCCTGTCAACTGTTCGACACCTAAAACAACCTAACCACACAGGACAGAGGTTAAGGGAAAAAACAAGTCTTCAACTGGTGGGGATGCAGTCTTGATCTTCGTGAGCTCCTCTGTTTTAGTAGACTGCTTCCTAGAAGATTGAGTGGCTGAACATGTGAAAGCTTGAGAAGCTTTTGGATGATATGTGAATTTCCTCTCAACTTTGTTCAGCAATTTCCTCAATCAGCCACACCTTCTATTTATAGATCTTGAGAGTTTTTATCCGTTGAGAAGTATCCGTTGAAGAAAGATACTCCTTATTCTTTGAAATCAAGCTCTGATCTCCAAGATCTTCTTTGTGGTCACATCAAATGCATCTGAGCTTTTAACCAACGGCATGGTTTGTATTTAATGTGACTTGACTCTTCTGGAGCATTTAATGCGGTGATTGCGGCTTGCAGCTTTCTGCAGTGCGTCAGTCCACATGACGTCTTCGCATTGGCTCCATGTCTGCAACTTGATCTTCTCTCGAACAGCTCTATATAATCCTGTTTGGATCTTTATTCTTCGTACTGCATCTATCATTTCTTCAGATAGCAGGATACTTATGCTGTTTGTCGTTGGCGCTGTTGGCTGTCTGAGCAGTGTACTTAGCGCTGTATCCTAGGTCTGCTTGCAGCTGATTGTCCTTTGAAATGCTGCTGTAACATAGACCTTCTTGCAGTATCTTCTTACAGCACTGCTGTATCTTATAGCAGTATCCCTGTAAACTTCTTTCTTGCAGCGACTCTGCATGCTGTAACTGCTTTCTTGCAGTGTAGCTGTATATGCATTCTTGCAGCAGTTTTTTACAGACTTAGCTTCCTCAGTAACCTCTGCTGCTATAACCTAGATAGGTTCTTGTGAGCTTGCAGCGGCAGTAGCGTCAACCTCCTCATGAAGTGCTCTAGCTGTTTTAGCGGTTATCTCAGCTTCTCCTCGATCATCCTCTAAGGGTACTGTCTCAACAGTCGCCCCTTCAGAGGTCTTCTTATCCTCAGAGAGTGTTGTCAGAACAACAACCTCGCCTAAGGTCTTCAGCAAGGACTCCGTCTCCTCAGCCAGTCCTGTATCCTCGACATCCTCTGCTGTAAGCACGGGTTCTTGCAGCTCTTGTCGGTTTCTTGCAGCGGCTACTAGCTTTCTGACTTCCCCTTCCAGAACAGCTTCCTGCTCAGCAACCTGCTCCTGCAACCTAGGCCAGCTTACTTAGTAGCAACCTAGCTTACTGTCCGCAGCTTCCTGACTCCGGTTTCTTCTTAGCCTGCTGACTGCTTCTTCCAGTATCCTAACTCTTCTTCTACTAAGGATACTTCTTCTAGCTTGTTGTTTCATACAGCATGCTAGCCTTTAGAAGTGTTCTTACTTCTTCTAAGGTTGGTTTTCTTTGAATCTTGGAAAACCATAGCATGATCTTTCCTAGATCATGCGATGTGGAAACTAGGTATCAATACCTTAAGCAAACTGTTCTTTTCTCCTTGAGTTAGTATTTTGTCTTATCAAGATAACAACTGAAATATTCCAACAAGTCCATTTCTCGTGACCTATCCCATTTAACTTTGTCGGGAACGCTTTAATAATTTGGTCGTTGTGGTCCCCGGGGATAGCATTTCTTCTGTGCTGGACCCTTGTCTTTATTGGCTCCAGCTACCTGTCGGTCGGGTTTGGGTCGGAATCCTTTCCCAAACTCGGGCTCTCTCTGTTCGGGGCACGCTTGACAGATCCGATTGATCCATCGTCCGATGTGTGCCATATTACAAAATTTTCGGTAAGTTTCTTTACTTGTCGGAATCTTGTTTTCCCAGAGGATCTTCCTTTTGATTTCAAAAAGCTCCTCTGTAAATCCTGTTGTCGATCCAGTCATTGTATTCAGCATGAAAGATCCATTGGCTGAATTCTGAAAGACTTTAAATGGGTATTTGACTTTGTCCATTTTTGTTAGACAAGTCCAAAGCCCCCAAGCTCGTCGTGTAGAAGCTTCGTCTTCAGTAATTGCTCCTACCAGTATTAGAACTTCTTTCGGGGAGGTCGTCTTTATATATTTCAAGGCAATCACGTCCGGTCTCCAAAGCTTGATAAAATGAAAGACTTCATGGAAGCCTTTCTTAGCTGGTTCTGGAGCGGCACTGATAAAGTATAGCTCCAAGATGTCTCCTCTGGACAAGTGTGGATTGTTTGCCCAGGTCTCGTAAACTGCTTCTCCAATCCATCTCGGTAACTTTGAGATTTCTGGGAAACCAGATGCAATGGTATACACTGAAGCTAAAGCTCCAAAGTTATACCACTCTTGAACTTCGTTTGAATGACTTCCAGGTTTCATCCAAACTCTTGGGTATTTCCTGGCTATATCAATGATTGATTTTTCCGGGTTGATTCCTCGTCTTGTTGCCAATTTCTCCCATTGTCTTTGGTATACGAAAAACCTCATTAGTGTGAGCTTGAACCTTCGTTTTGCCTGTCTGCGGCCTCACGTTCAACTCGACCTCTTTAACCCCAGAGGTACTGGGTTGACTTGAAGGCTCGGGTTGTGACACTGGAGCTTCAACATTCGTTGCAGATGGTATATCCTCAAGGAATGCATCACCTGTAACACTCGTAGGCATGGTATTTGAATCCATAGCCTTCAGGTTAGAGTCCCGATCTCGAAGTTCTCCCTTTTGCACCGTAGGAGATGCAGCCTGGAGAATAGGCTCATGCAATACAGAGAACAATTGTCCCTATACATAGAAGCATGCTCGTATTAGATCAGAAACAGATTCCTGATCAACTCGTTGAAGTCGTCCAACAATTTCTGCATTGAGACATAATATCCCAAAAGCTCGTTTGAGACTTTTCAGGTTTTCTCGAATATGTCTCACTCGTTTGAGGACCTCGTCAGCGACGCGTCCTTCCATCTCGTGTTAAGAAATCTGTAAGAACATTCTCATGAGATTTCACAATGACAATATCATAATCATAATATTGGCATTCAGCTTGCCATCTAAGTATTCTAGCCTTTTCTAGTTTAGATTCAATTTTATTTTTTAGAAAGGCTTTGACACTCGAATTATCAATTTTCAGAATAAACTTCTTAGCCAGAAGAAATAAAGGCCATTTTTTGAAAGCCTTTCTGACTGCGAAGAATTCTTTCTCGTTGATATGCCATCGAATTACTTATGCATCTGTAAACAGACTGCTACAATATCTGCATGACATTTCTCCATTTGGTGCGGCTTTCATAAGAACTGTTGCCCACCAAAAATCACTGTCATCTGTATACAGAACCAATTCATCCTCGTCCTGAGGTATAGCAAGTTTTGGAAGTTTGCTACAGACTTTCTTAAGTTGCTTAATCCCTTCTCGATGT